>JAQOSZ010000303.1:0-600000 GCA_030347455.1 Kentomonas sorsogonicus
TCGCTTCGTGACATTGTCAATCTACCAGTTTCCGTGCCTTTTCTTCATTATCGTCACACCGTTTTTCCTGAATTGAAAGCGAGTAAATTCAAAAAATTGTATATATATTTGCGTTTTGGCACTGCTCCCTAATTACATACACAGCACACGTCCCATGCGCCTTAGAAGGTCCCCCCCCCCCATTAAGTTGACATATTATGATTTCTTTTTTTTCTTTCTCGTTGTATCACTTATTATCGAGTTTACGATCAACGGTTATGCGTTTATTATGTGCTCCTCACGTTCCATTGCTCTCTTTTCCTCCCGCTTCCCTTCTCGCCTTCATCATCCTCTATCTCCCCCAATCAGTGAGTCACCTCGGTAGCCTCGCTCTAGTTTTATCTTATTTCCGCGATGTCCACAAGTGTGTCGTGGAGTTCCGTCAGTGGTGGTGCCTCTGCAGCAGCAACTGCAGGAACCACTTCCGAGTCAACAACGACTGCGGCGGCGAAACGAACATCGACAGCAGCGACAGCAGCAACAACAACAGCGTCAAAACCACCCGTAGCGAAGCCACCCGCCGCGACGTCCACACTGGTAGGCACGTCGCTCGCATCGTCATCAAGAGGACTAGCAACGTCAACAACACCAACAACAGCAACAACAGCAACAACAACATTATCGGCAGCAGCAGCACCAGCGCCGGCACCAGCGGCTGCTGCCCCGACGGCGTCAACCGAGCAAATGCCGCGTGTCTTTGACCTACACAATCAGGAGCTGAACCGCTACGTGGCGCGACTGCACCTCGCCATTGCTGGGCCGGAGCGCGCGTGGTGGCTCGCCTTCGCGGAGCGACGTCTGCTGAGCAAGGAGCGCCGCATCGCGCGGCAGGTGGCGAGCGAGGCGGAGTGGGACGAAACGTGCCTCGCTGGTTTTTGGCATCACCTGAGGGGCTTCGCGGTGCCCGCCAACGACTATGCGGTGCCCGCGCCGTCCTTTACCGAGTATCTCCTCTCCGTCGGCATCGACTCTCCTGTGCTGCAGGAGCGCGTGGCGCGCGTGTTTATTGAAGGTGGCGCGACGGCGACACAAACGGTGGTCTGCGTCCCTGCCTCTCCCGGAATGATCAGCACGGCCACGACGGGTAGCGGTGGCGGTGGTAGTAGCAGCGGCGGCGGCGGGGGTGGCCGAGTGGGCGGCTCCTCCTCCTCCTCCCGTGCCCCCGCTCCTACCCTCAGCGCCTTGGTCCTCTGCAAGGCGATTCACACAGCTCTGACGACTGACGACGCGCGCAGGGAGGGGTTGCTCCGCCACTGCTTCGCAGCAATGCCGCTGGAGACGGTAGTGGTCGTGGAGGAGAAGGACTCCCCGCTCGGGGAGGCGTTCAGCTCGGAGGGTTTGACGGGTGATGCAGAGGCAGAGACCGACGCGGCGGCGGCGGCGGCGGCGCCGGCGGCACTGTCGTCACCCACCACCCCCGCGGACCTCCCGCCCTCCGTGGCGACGACGGCGTCGGCGACGGTGCCGGCGGTGGAGCCGCCCACCACCCAAGTCGTGTCGCCCGCCCGCGTCGACGAGGCGCTCAAGAAGATTAGCGACAAGAAGAAGAAGAAGCGGACGGCGACCGACGTGCGGACGGCGGCGCTGCTGGAGGGCTTCATCGAGGCCTTTCCCTTTTACCGGACGCTGCGGGTCGACGAGGGGATGTTCACCGCCGCGCTGCTGCTGCCGACGGCCTCCCGTCTGCTGGCCGCCCTCGCCAAGCCGCTGCTCGAGGCGTGCACCAAGTACTTTTGCGAGCCTTTTGGGAGCTTCCCGCTGATCCCGCCGCGCTGGCGGCAGGCGGTGGCGCCGCTCCCGTTCGACTACGAGCCCTCCGACGCCGACGGCCTGCTCATACGGCAGGTGGAGCAGTCGGGGGTCGACCCGAATGCCAAGAAGCCGGCCAAGCGGCGGCGCGCATCCAAGAAGAAGAAGAGCGATAGCAAGGGAAAGACGAGCAAAAAGTAGTACACGGCCGGTGCGCGTTCGACAACGAGAGATGAAGATGATGATATCCCGTGTCTCTCTTTACCTCGTTATTCCTTCCCCTCTCCCCCAATCAAAATCTACTTCATATTCATATATGTGTTTGTGTGATTCGATGTTCATAGTGCCAACAACAACAACAATGAAAAGCAATCAACCAAGCAAGTTTGAACACTGTCTTACTCATGAACTACGAGCCTCGTGCGATAGAGCACACACACACACATATGCGCGTACCTCTCCCTGCGTGTAGCTCTTTGAGTACAACCCATCACTCAATATTGTCTCCCATCTTATTGTTTCACTTACTCACCGCCCCCCCCCTCTCTTTCGTACTAGACAGATTGTCTTGGGCGAATGACATAAGAAAACAAATATCAAAATAGAACAAATCAAACAACACCTTCACTAATCATAGACCAAACCCACGTGTATACACCCCCCGTATCAGTAACCCGTACATAGAAAAACAGAAGAGACGTAAATAATCAGTACCACCATGACAGAGGGCAGGGCGCAGGTGCAGCAGCTGGCGCGCGTGTTTCAGTACCAGCTACACCCCGCCGCCCTCAAGCGCGCTGTGCAGTACCTCGACGACTGGGCACCGCTCCATAATAACAACAACAACAGCAAAGACACCAACAGCGGAGGCGCCAACAATGACGGCGGCGAGGCGGCGGCCGCTCGCACGGAGCTGCTGCGGGCGCTCTTCGCCTCTCTGCAGCGCGTGTCGCCGGGGGAGCGCTTCGTGGACGCGGCGCGGATGGAGGCGGCGATCGCGACGCAGCGGCAGCGCACGCACGGGGCGGCGGGCAACCCCAACTCCAGCAGCGGCGGCGGCCCCGAGGTGCTGGTGGTGCCGCTCGCCGCCGTGCCGCGCGTCTCGGTGGACGAGATCTCGGAGGAGGTGGCGGTGGTGGACCCAACCGGCGCCGCCATCACTGCCGTCGGGGCGGGCGGCGGCGGCGGCGGCGGCGGCGCGGCGCGCAACAACCGGCTGCAGGCGCTGCGGCAGCGATACCTGCTCGCGCGGCGGCGGTGTCTGCGCAGCGGTCTCTACCGGCGCGACGCCGCGCAGGCGCTGCAGCAGCCCGGCGCCTCCCTCCCGCTGCTGCCGACCACCGCCCTCGAGGGCATCGGCGCCGGGCAGGAGGTGGCCGTGCTCGGGGCGCTCTTCTACGATCCCAGCAAGGGCGGCGAGGAAGAGGAGGAGGGGCGCTACCGGCTGGAGGACCTGCGCGGCGCCGTGCCGCTCACCGGCGCCGTCGCGAGCGCCGCCGACCGCGACTGCTTCCTGGCGGCGGGGCATCTGGTGGTGGCGCACGGGCGCTGGCTGGGGACCGCGCTGCTGGTGCACCGCCTCTGCCCGCCGCCGCCGGAGCCGCGGGAGCGCGCGCTGCGGGACCTCGGGCCGGCGGCCGACGCCTTCGGGCTGTGGTCCGCCGTCGCCGCCGGCGGGAGCCGCGACCGCGCCGCCGTGCTGGCGGAGCAGCGGCTGGCGACCGACGCGGTGCTGGTGGTGCTCGCGCACGTGCACATGGACCAGCCCGCCGCCGTCGCGCGCCTCGCGGCGTTTCTGCAGCGCATGGACGGCCGCGCGGAGGCGGAGCTCGCCGCGACGACGCTGCTGCTGGCCGGCGACTTCTGCGCCGTCCCCGGGCCGTACGGCGACGCGGCCCACCTGCGCACCCCCACCTCCGCCTCCGCCTCCGCCGCCGCGGGGGAGCTCGGGAGCTTCGGGGCGGCGATGGAGGCGCTGGCGGAGTGCATCGCCACCCACGCGCCGCGCACCGCGCAGCACAGCCGCCTGGTGCTGGTGCCGGGCCCGCGCGACCTTAGCGCGATGCAGGGCGTGCTGCCGCAGCCGCCGGTGCCCGCGGCCGCCTGTCGGCAGCTGCGCGCGCGCGTGCGGCGCCTCGTGCTCGCGCCGAACCCGTGCCGCCTGCGCTTCCTCGCCCACGAGATGGTGCTCGCGCGGCGCGACTTTCTGTCCGACATGCAGGGCGGCGAGCGGCAGCTGTTTCCCGGCGCGGCGGGGGCCCCCGGGCAGGCGACGGCAGCAGACTTGCCCACCACCACCACCGCCTCAGCCTCCTCCCCTTCCCTCCCTCCCGGCGCGGCGGCGGCGGCGACGACCTTCGATCGCGTGTGCCGCAGCGTGGTGTCGCAGGCGCACCTGGCGCCGGAGGTGCAGGGGGCCCCGCCGGTGCTGTGGTCGGCCGAGGACGCGCTGCGGCTACCGGTGCTGCCGCACACGCTGCTGCTGTGCGACGCGACGGCGCCGTGGGAGGCGCTGCACGGCGGCGCGCGGTGCCTCAACCCGGGCTCCTTCACCGCCAACGGCACCTTCCTGTGGTACACCCCGTGCGACGGCGAGTACAGCCTCAACAAGCTGGACTAGAGGTGGGGGGGGGGAGTGGTGGTGCTGGAGGGATTCCGCCTTGTTTATCCATAGACTGTCATAATATTCACTCCTTAATACATGCTACCCATATATATAGAGAAATTATCACACTGAACTGTTTTGCATTCTTTGATAAAGAAAAGAAAAAAAAAGAGGATTCCCCACAACAGCTTCCTCCTTTTTATGTCATTTCCAACGACGTGTAGCGACACAACCCGAATCATTGTATTGCACTACGCAGCGACTTGGGGGTGAACATTCTCTTCGTTGATCCACGCACAATGAACGGGCCTAACGCAAAGTTTACTTTTTTTTTCTTCTCAGTGAATGCCTCTCTCTATCTCTATCTCTCTTTCTCTTTTCTGTTCCCATGCCACTCACACTTGCCCGATGGAATAACTTACTACGCTATCCAAAAAGAAGAAGAAGGAAAAATAAAAGGATCATTAAAAGAGTGGAGACACCACCACACACGAACTACGAACTACCTCCGTAGTATTTAATCAAGCCTCTATCTTGCCTCCCCTATTCCGTACCCTCTACTCAATCAAGTCGCACGTCGTTACCTCTTACCCCCCCCCCCCGCAACAATGAAGCGTCACCGCGAAGGGTACAGCGAGGACAACGACACGCGACTGCGCAAGACCGTCGCCTTCATCAGCGGCCTGCGCTTCTCACTGCCGCTGAGCCGCCTGCGCGAGCGGGGCCCCGCGACGGAGCGCCGGCCGTGCCCCCGCTGCGGCCGGCGGCGCCTCCACTACTGCTACGACTGCCTCGCCGTGACAAACCCCGAGACGCACCCGCCGCCGCTGCCGCTGCCGCTCAACGTCTACGTGATCCTGCACCCGGGGGAGCTGCGCGCCAAGAGCACGAGCCTCGCGGCCGCCACCATCTCGCCCGACCTCCACATCGTCCCGTACCCGAGCGTGCCCGAGGGCCTGCAGCCGGAGGACACCCTCGTGCTCTACCCGAGCGCCCAGAGCGTCGAGCTTGGCGAGGTGGCCGCCGCCGGGGAGCTGCACCGCTATAAAAACGTCGTCTTTGTGGACAGCACGTGGCAGCAGAGCAAGGCCATCGCGCGGGACGAGCGGGTGAGCCGCTTCCGCCACGTCCGCATCCGCTCCCAGACGTCCCTCTTCTGGCGCTTCCAGAACAACGACCCGTCGCACCTCGCGACCGTCGAGGCCATCTACTACTTTCTCCGCGAATACGTTGCCCACCGCAACCGCCACCAGCAGCAGCAGGAGGCGGGCGACACGGCCGACAACACCGCCGCCATCACTACTACTACTACTAGCGTGACCGCCAGCGACGATGCCATTAACAACAACCGTAGAAGTAACGATAGTGATAGTAATAGCAATCACGCCAGTGCGGCGGACGCCTCGGCGTCTGCTGCGCCGCCCGAGTCTAAGAAGAGAAGAACGGAGGGGTCGCCGGGCGAGACCGCCAGTGCCGCCACCGCTGCCGCCACTAGCGCGGGGTCAGAAGCGTGCGGCACGAACGACAGTGCTAGTAATATTAATGATAATAGCAATAATAATAATACTTCTAGTACCGATGAGACGGCCGACGCGGTGGTGCGGCAGTACTATCACGGCGAGGTGGACGACTTGCTTTACTACTACATTAACCAGTACATTGAAATCCAACAGCGTTACTGCGGTAACGGCAACAACAACAGTAAGAGCACTGGAAGCAAGACGACGACGGCTGACAACGCGGCACAAGGAAAAGGGGATGCAAATGAAAGTATGAACGACACTACCACTACTACTTCTACTACAACTACTAATACTACTGGTAGTGCTAACGGTAACAACGAGGGCGGCGGCGGCGCGGGTGGCGCGATGCACTACACGGACCGTCACTTCGAGGGCTACGTGCTGCAGGGGGCGGACTGGGAGGCGCTGCTGGCCAACTCCGGCAAGCGCAAGCACGGGGAGGCTGGCAAGTAACCGAAGGAATACATTTACGCGTGTGTGTGTGTGTGTGTGTGTGTGACACCCTTCATTTATTTCTTTCTGTCCCTTTATTCTGTGTTTTAACTGTATTTTTACTCTGTTAATCGTACTAACGACTAAAACATTGGTGATTCTAATTTTAAAGAGAATAAATAAACAAACTTTTTCGTAAATGAAACGGGAAGAAATGAGAGCAACATCCATACCCACAATGACAACAACACTTCAATGAAAAAAAAAAATGTTTGTGCCACACGAAAGTGCGAAATGTGTATGACAGTGTCTTCGCCCCCATCCCTCCCGTTCTGCCTATCAATGAATCACTCCTGTTTTCGCGTATCAGGTACAATAAAAGAAAACAAGTAGAAAACAACAAACAGAACAGTCAGAAAATAGACGGGGGGTACGACGACGAACAAAGACCCCCCCCCCCCCCTCAAGAAAAACAAGAACGAGAACAAGAGCCTCCCACATTCACACAGAGTTAGGCTCTCTCTCTCTCTCTCTTCTCCCTTTTCCCTTCTCCCTTTTTTTCCCTCCGTAGAGCAATGCCTGCCAAAAAGAAGGCGGCGACGACGGCCAAGGCCAAGTCACGCTCCGCCAGCACGGCGGGGGGTGCCAAGAAAAAGTCCGTCACCGACGCCACCGCGGGGAAGAAGAAGAAGTCGACGGTGGCGGAGGCAGCGGCGGCAGACGCGTCGCCCGCGCCGCCGCCGGAGGAGCCGATACAGGGCCGCGAGGTGTGGATGGCGACCGACGCGCTGCAGAAGACCAAGGCGATGCGCAACTACTTCCAGCTCGAGCGCGACCGTCTCATCTCCTTCTGGGAGGTGACGAAGCGGGAGCTGGAGGAGGCGCGGGCGGCGGTGCGGGAGCGCGAGCAGACCAAGGCGGAGCTGCGGGTGCAGCACGAGGTGGAGAAGAAGGTCTTCAAGCAGAAGATCCGGCACCTGCTCTACGAGAACCAGCTGCAGGCGGCCGCGCTGCGGGAGGAGGCGGAGCGCGCGCTGCTCGCCCGCGAGGACGAGTACCGGCGCCTGGAGAACAGCGCGCGCGCGGCGCTGCGGGACGGGCGGCTGGAGGGCCGCGAGGTCGAGATCCACCGGCGCGACCAGCGGCGGCGCCTGGTGGAGCAGCAGGACCGCGAGATCGCGGAGCAGCAGGCCGCCTTCGAGCGCGAGATCAAGGAGATCCACCTCAAGTACGAGCAGATGCTCCGCGCCACCCGCGAGGCGTGCGACCGCGCGCGGCAGGAGGAGGTGCGGACGCTGGAGAAGCGCAAGGAGGACCACATCGCGGAGCTGCGCGAGACGCACGAGCGCACCTTCAAGGAGATGAAGGACTACTACGGCGAGATCACCTCCAACAACCTCGAGACGATCCGCACGCTCAAGGACGAGGTGTACGCCCGCAAGCGCACCGAGTCGCACAACGAGCGCGCGATGCACGAGGTGGCGCTGCGCAACCGCAAGCTGACGGAGCCCCTCGCGCGCCTGCAGCGGCAGCGCAAGGACCTCGAGGCGGAGCTCGCCGACTTCCCCGCGACGCAGGCGGCGCTGAAGCGCACCAAGGCGGAGGTGCGGGCGCTCGACGAGGAGTACCAGCGGCTGCAGTGGGAACACGAGGTGCTGGGCCAGCGCCACGCCGCGCTCGTCGCCGACCGCGACGACATTCTCGCGCGCTACACCGCGATGCCGCAGGACGTGCAGCGCAAGGCCACCTTCCGCCGCGTGCTCGCCCACAAGAAGCTCGAGCTCGTGCAAAACCAGCTCGAGGGGCGCGACGCCAAGATGTCCGAGATCCTTAAGCGCGCCAACGTCGGCCCCGAGGACATGAAGGACCTCGAGAACAAGGTGCACGACTTGCTGTCCGAGAAGGACCGCACCATCGAGGAGCTCAAGGCGCTGCTCATCGGTATGACGGAGCGCAGCGAGAACATGGTCGCCACCTACGAGGAGTACCTCGCGAACAACGGCGTCGCGGGCCTCGCCTCTGGCGGCGCTGCTGTCAAGGCGTAAGGCGAGGGGGGGGGGAATGATACTGGGAGTACTCGTTGTTTCTCTCGCTATCTCTCTCTGTCTATCTCTACCTCTCTGTCTCTGTCTCTCTGTCTCTCTCTCTCTCTCGATCTTTTCTTGTCTTGCTCGTCTTTTCTTCAATTTGAATTCCGCTCTTGCTGCTTCTTTTTGTTCTTCTACTTTGTCCCATGACCCGACCTCTTACTTGCCCCTCTCTCTCTTTGTCTTTGGGTAGCTGCGTGAGGAGAAGGAGAGAGACAGAGAGAGAGGGGACAAGCTGTATCATATGTAAATTAGTGTCATTGTCTTTTCGAGGGATTCGACGTTTGTGTAATGTGCTCGCGCTGAGATGTTTTTCTCCCGTTTCTCTCTTCGATTTTTACATGGTTTTCATCACCCAACTTTGAAGGAAACACGCACAAAAAACGACAACAGAAAAACAAAACAAATGCGTTCGTTTGCTATCTTTCTGACATCAGTCAGGGCATCAAGCACGTGCTGGAGAAAAGGGATTGAGGTGCAGCCTTTTTACGCATTTGCCTCTTTTCAAAGAGTGCCTCACTGCGGCTACGACAGCACGTGTGTGTGTGAGTGCGTTTGTGGGGAGTGACTTCGAGCTACCTAGTCTCTTTCCCTCTGCTTTCGGTTTGTGTCGTTTGATGTGCTGCCCACACGTACATCTTGACAAGTGCTTGATTTCTCGACACTCGCGTTCGCTTACTGCAATAGTGGCGATTTTTTTTTTATTTCTCTTCACTCTCTTTCTCTCCCGCTCCTCATTCTTTCGTATTTGTCTCTCTATTCTATTCTTTTTAATTTTTCCTTTTCTCATTTCTCACTACATTTTATCATCAATATTTGATGCAACAAGCCATTTTACAGCAGCAACAATAACAACAACCGGAGTTCCACTACATTAGGTATATCAACTCCACTCTAAAAAAAAAAAAAAAAACAAAAGAAAGCCGAAGTAAAACCCCACTCCTACACATAAATGCCGGTTTTCACGCTGGCTACCGGTAAGCGCCAGCGCGCGGCCGCCGCGAAGACCGCGCAGAGGGAATCGGCGGCGGAGGAGGCGGACGACCTTGTCCTCCACAGCGACGGCGACGAGGAGCATGAAGAGGGGGAGGGCTCGGACCTCGGCGACGTGGCCAGCGACTACAGCGGCTCCGAGGAGGAAGAAGAAGAGGAGGGAGAGGAAGGGGAGGTGGAAGAGGAGGAGGAGGAGACGGACGCCCCTGTCAGCAAGCGCCGCCGCACGGAGACGGCCCCCGCCAGCCAGGACGACGGAGAGGAGGAAGGCGAGGAGGGAGAGGACGGCGCTGGTGCGTCCGGCACGGCTGCGGCAGCGGCGGCGGTGGCTGCGCGGGCGGTGGAGTTCAGCGAGCCGGCGCAGTGGGTGGAGCGCATGACGCTGACGGCGACGCGGCCGCTGCCGGCGGACCTGCGTGCCGACGACGACCCCAAGCGCGAGGAGGCCTTCATCCAGCAGACGCTGCTCTCCGCGCGCCGCGGGCTCGAGCTGCTGGAGGCGGCCGGCGTGCCGTGGCGGCGGCCGGCGGACTACTACGCCGAGATGTACAAGAGCGACACGCACATGAACGACGTGCGGCAGGCGATGGAGGCGGCCAAGGCGCGCGTTGAGGCGCAGGCGCACCGCCGCGCCATGAAGGACCAGAAGAAGTACGGCAAGGAGGTGCAGGCGGAGGTGCTGCGGCAGCGCGCCAAGCACAAGCGCGACATGCAGGACCGCATCAGCGACTGGAAGAAGAAGCGCGGCGGCGCGGGGGCCGCCGCCTCGGGGCTCCGCGATCTCCTCGACGACGACGACGACGCCAACAACGCCGGCAGGGGCGCGGGCAAGGGCGGCGGCGGCGGCAAGCGCTCGCGCGCGGAGCAGCACCGGCCGCGCAACCTCCGCCCCGGGGGCGCAAAGAAGCGTCCTGGAAAGAACGCCCGCCGCCGCGGGTAATGCGGGGCGAGCAAAAGAGAGGGAGAGAGGAAGAGAGAGAGACTGTGTGTGTGCGTGTGTGTTTCTGTGCGTTTTGAGAGGAGTAAGCTGGAGGAGAAGAAGGAAAAGCATGCATGTGGGGGGAAAGAAAATGTGGAGGGATGACTACTTTTTTTTTTCCCTCTCCTGACACACCGTCTTTTTTGTTTTTGTGCATTGTGCTATTTTCCTCTTTCTCTCTCTTCTGCTTTTTTCCTTTCTCTCTCTTTCTCTCTCGTTTTCTCTCTCCTTTGCGTGACAACAATACACGTGTTCCTAACTGCATCAACTCACGATTAAATTGGATATTTCTCTCGCTATAATTCATCTAAATCTTAAAAGGAGAATAATAACAACAATAATAAAAAAACTGCCCAAAAAATGGTGCAAATAATGTGATTCCACTGATCAAAAGTGGTCATGTTGTTTGTACGCCAAGTTGCCCACTGATCGAACCTTTGGCGCTTTAAATGCATTTTTGCTCTTCTTTCTTTTGTATGTGTGCGCGTGCGACAACAGCTGCCGACCACGATCAGATACGCCATTAACCAAGTAAGCTGTGTACCCCATATGCCATTTCTCTTTGCAAGTGCCTCAAAATGCATTTGGAAGTTTACGTGTGCGCACGCGTTTCTCTTTTTCTATGTGTATGCACGTGCGGAATCGTTGAGTTACAGTGTAGGCTACCAACACAGCGCCGCGTTCCACTTTGCGTGTGTGTGTGTGTGTAGCGATACTTTACTGTCTTTCTCCCTCTCTTCCCCTCTCTGCAGATATCATCCCTCGCCTTTGCACAAAGCAGTCTCCAACCGGCACTACAACGAACGCACACCCAACAACCCTCTCTACCAAACCCACCCACCATGGCCAAGGGCAACAAGTCGGCCGACGCCAAGGGCTCGCAGAAGCGCCAGAAGAAGATCCTGCGCGACAACATCCGCGGCATCACGCACGGCTCGATCCGGCGCCTGGCGCGCCGCGGCGGCGTGAAGCGCATCTCGTCTGAGATCTACGAGGAGGTGCGGCGCGTGCTGAAGAGCTTCGTGGAGGGCGTGGTGCGCGACGGCTCCGCGTACGCCGAGTACAGCCGCAAGAAGACCATCACCGCGTCGGACGTGGTGAACGCGCTGCGCAAGCGCGGCCAGATCTTGTACGGCTACGCGTGAGCGGTGGGGGGAGGAAACCGTATGCTCTCCTTCTGATGCCGCCCCCCAGTGGCATCATTCTATAGATTTTTTATTTTTAGTTGTTCTCCTATTTTTTTTTTCCTTCTTCTCCGTTTCACCGTTCAAATCGAAGAGTTTGTCGTACTTCTTGAACCGAGTGTCGCGGCAGTTGGCAATATGTCATGCCCGCCAGAATCCCGATTCACTGTCTCCATTATCGGCGTATCAAAAGATCAACCACTGAATAGTGCTCAAGTCGCGCGGGTGTCTCGCGCCTGTCCCCGTCCGGCTAAAGGCATGACCATGCCAACTCCTTCTCTCCCTCTTCGCAACAGTAATGGTATTGCTTCTCACATTTGATTATCCTATTATGCGCGTGTGTATATGTGTGTTTTATTCTTATTTTTCCTTTTTTTGTTTTGCGATCTTTGATGGTCTCAGCCGCTGAGCGGCACCCCCTGCACGGACTATCTCGGTGCATGTACCTTCTTCTCACCTTTGCCATGTTTTAAGCCCTCGCCTCTTCATTTCTGCTTCTAAAATTTATTACATCTTGTGTTTGTGCACCGTAACGTTCCGATAATCAGCACATTGCTAGTAATAATAAAGTGAGATCTCGCACACAGCTAGTCCTCCTAGGGATTCCTTTACTCCTTTAGCGTTCTTTTTTTCTTTCACGTATCACTACTTTGCCGCCTCCGCCGTAGTAGTACTAATATTCCCTCCTTTTTTTTTCTTCTCATGCTGCGCTCTTCTTCCCGGTCGCTCCCAACTTTATTCAGGCGAGCCCAGGAGCACAGGGTAGCATCACTCTTACCAAGTATTTTTCACGGGCCGCCACCCTCATTCTTCCCAAACCCAGGCGTACAAGCCTACAGAAGCATTCACCACGTGCCACAGGTGGGGGCTTCCCAAGGACGCGTAGGGGCTGCAGCTGGAGAGAAAGAGAAAGAGGGAGAGCAGCCGCAGCTGGGGATGGAGCGGGGAGAGAGTGAGAGAAGACGTGGCGAGGAGCAGAGTCAATCTCAGCAGCGCCAACGGGCGGTGGATTCGATGCATCACGCACCTCTGCGCGATGCGGCCGATGTGCTGCGGGCGGGCGGCGGCAAGGACCACAGCAGCGCTGATGAGGCGAAGATGCTAGAGGCGCTTGCTGTCGTCGAGAGCTTCGCTGAATCGGAGGAGGGGCGGCGCGCGCTGCTGCCCTTCAGTGGGGCCATCGCCGCCGTCGTCGCGCTCGCTTTCGGGGGACAGAGCGGCAACAACAACAGCAACATCACCAACAACAACAGTCAGGCGGTAACAGACGCCGCCGTGCGTGCGCTCCGGAGCCTCACGCTTAAAGGGGACGGTGTGTGCGACGCCACCATATCCGCCGTTGGCGCCGCCGCCGTCCCTGCGCTGCTGCGGGCAGGTGGCTGGAGGACGGACGTGGGGCTGGCGATGGCGAAGATGGCAGCGACGTATCTCCCCCACCAGCGCAACGCGATGCTGGCCGCCGGCGTCGGCCCGGCGTTGATTGATATCGCCTCTGAGGAAAACGCGTGGGTGGACGACGGAGCACGGTCCATTATTTCTTCTATGGAAAACAGACAATGTCGCGATACCGCGCCCACACCCATGCAGGCGCGCGCGGCGCTGCCAGAACTGATGAAGTACGTGCGCCGGCCAGAGGTGATGAAGTATGTCCTCGAGATTCTCTGCACGCTGGTCAGTGGCCGCACGCCTGAACACGTACAGGCAGCGCTTGACGCGGGTGTGCTGAATGTCTGTCTGAACTCGCTGCCCCGCGCGGAGGAATATGTGCGTATAACTGCATGTGAGGTTCTGTCAGCGTTGTCGTCCGGCAGCGCAGCGCAGCTGAAGGTGATGCTGGAAGCGGGTGCCATCTTCAGACTGTGTGGCCCAACAAACCGGATACTATTCCCCACTTTTATCAAGACCGCCGCCGCACTGATGAAAGCAACTGGAGAGACGGATGGCAAGCCGGACGGCGCCGAGAGAGCCGCGCTACTGGAGAGCCACGCGATGCCACAACTGTTGGAGGCCTATGAGTCGGACGACCGTTACGTGGCTGCCGCGGGTGTTCTGTTCCAATGCGCCATGGGCAGCGTCGGGTGCAGCCGAGCGATGCTCCGCCTTGACTTCATCGAATTCCTCGTGAACCTCGCGGGGACTGAGCACCACGTAGATGCGATGCGCGAGCAAGCGGCGGACACGGTGCTGTTTCTCTGCCGAGAGCTGCCACAGTCCTCTGAATCCCTCGCGCGCCGCGTGGTTCCTCTGCTGCTTCCCCTCCTCGTGTGTGGGATGGATAAGGTCGGGTTCTCGGCGTTCTTGAGCCTCCGTGCACTCCGGGAGATTGTCCCTGAGACTGTTGATGAGGGACTGCGCGGACGTTGATGGGCGCGCTCACTCTAGCCCGTACCCCGCCCGCTGCGGCGCTAGGTGCATGAACACAATGGACTACTTTCGCTGGTATATACATGGTTTTCTTTCTTCCCCTCGAATCCAGTACTGCCAACTGTAGTAGGCTCTCGCTCTTTTCAAAACGCGCATAATAAGAGCCGCACTATCGCACTTCTGCGTGTGTCTTTGACACTTATTTTGGCCATTTTTATTTTTTTTTTAAATGTCTTCCCTCACTTTGTGATCAAAATTTTTGCGCAGGACTTGTGCAAACGGAAAATTGTTTCTGTCTATATATATGTTATCCTTTCTTCAATTACTACCTATCTTTCTTTGTACTTCTCTAACCGCATTCAATTTTTGTTTTCTGTACTGTGCGTTCCACCCCTTTTGCTTTTTTCTTTTGTTTTTCATCACTTTCGCATGGATGCCTATGCCCCCTTTCACTTGAATTGTGTTCGCCTATTTCCATCCTCTTTTTTTTTCTTCGTTTCTCAGTAGCCCTCTCTCCACTTCGTCGTCAAATGCTTCCTTTAATTTCTTATTTTTGGAAAGAAGTATTGTCCCCGGTCCTTCTCCCATTGTCTGTCTTCCTCCCCCTCCCTCTCTCTCTCTCTCCTCTCTCTCTCTCTCTCCTCTCCCATAAATCACGGAGTCAGCGCCGCCTTCCCCCGTGGTACCTGTGAAACTCAACATGAATAGCTATCTATGTGTCGCCTCAGGGCTGCTGGAGTAAATGCAGGCGCATTACGGAACACCAGCAACATCACCCCATCGGCGTAAAAGAAAGAAAACCTCACTATATAGAAAGCAAGCAGTGATTTTCACAACAATCAGAAACCAAGGTGTGCTTGAATTGGTGTGGAGGTGTGAGTTTGCGATATGCACTGGGTTTGCAAGTGGTGTTGCCTTGTTTTTCCTCTCTGTGAATAGAGAAGGAAAGAAAAAAGCAAGCCTTAATATACTCTGTAACAGAAGGGTGACAGCAAAGCACCATGACGCATGAAACTACAGAAAAAGCAAATAAAGCGCTTATTCTTTTTATCTTTTCATGCTCTCTCTCGCCTCCCCCCCCCCCTCCGACCGCGTCAACCTTAAATGTGAAGAAGAAAAAGCCCCTACAAGCACCACAAAGTCTCTATTCGACACTCTGCATTCCTACTATCGAATCACATTCACCCAAACCCACGCTCTCTCTCTTCACATTCCCCATTACGGCAACCATGTCTCTCCCTACCCGCGAGCTGGGCCGCAGCGGCCTGCGCGTGTCGGCCGTTGCCTTTGGCTGCATGGGCTTCAACCACGACCGCGGCGACACCTCCAACCTCCGGCGCGAGGACAACATCGCACTGATCCGGGAGGCGTTCGCTCAAGGCATCAACTTCTTCGACACCGCCGAGTGCTACGGCCCGTACACGAATGAGGAGCTGCTGGGCGAGGCCATCGCGACGCTGCCGCGCGAGAAGCTGGTGATCGCGACAAAGTGCGGCATCCGCCGCGATGAAACGGGCACCACCGTGATGGACAGCCGCCCCGAGACGATCCGCGCGTCGCTCGCGGGCTCGCTGGAGCGGCTGCGCACGACGTACGTCGACCTCTACTACATCCACCGCGTCGACCCTAAAGTGCCGATCGAGACGGTGGCGCAGACGATGCTGGAGCTGAAGAAGGAGGGCAAGATCCGGCACTGGGGGCTGTCGGAGGCGTCGGCGGCGACGGTCCGCAAGGCGCACGCGGTGTTCCCGCTGGCGGCGGTGCAGAACGAGTACTCGCTCATGTGCCGCGACGTGGAGACGCAGCTGGTGCCGACGCTGGAGGAGCTGGGCATCGGCCTCGTGTGCTTCAGCCCGCTCGGACGCGCTTTTCTGACGGCGACGATCAAGGTGGAGGAGTTGCCGGAGACCGATTTCCGCCGCCGCACTCTACCGCGCTTCCAGCCGCACAACGCGAAGCTGAACCAGCCGCTGGTGGACCTGGTAACCGAGTGGGCCGAGAAGAAGCAATGCACGCCGGCGCAGCTGGCCATCGCGTGGGTGCTGGCGCAGAAGCCGTACACAGTGGCGCTGTTTGGCACGACCAAGGCGCCGCGGCTGCAGGAGAATATGGGCGGCGCAAGGATCGAGCTGACGGCGGCGGAGCTGGCGGCGCCCAACGCAAAGCTGGACACGCTGCAGGTGCACGGCGACCGCTACGGCCCGGATAACATGAAGGCGATCAACAACTGATATCACCTTCATGTGTGATCAGCTTGTAGTAATGCAGCGACTGTTTTTGCACCTCTCCAGCTTTTTTTTTCTGTTCCCTTTTCTCTCCCTGTGTTCTCCACCTCTTTGTCTCTGTTTTTTCTCTCTCCCCCTCTCTCCAGCCCCCCTCCCCCAACCCCCGGATAGACCGCGCGGTGTCCGTGCTCAAGGACAGCGTAGCGCGACATCGCGTCGGCCATCTCCTTTCTGCCGTGCGAGTGGATGATTTTTTTCTTTGTTTTTGTTCTTCTTCTCTTTATTCCTCTTCTCCTTTGTCTTTTTCGTGATGATATGATGTCTTTTGACCTCTTGTCCTCTCTCTCTCTCTCTCTCTCTCTTCTCTCTCTGTTTTTCTTCTTTTTTCCTTTTTCCTTTTTTTTTTCCTTTTCTTTATTCCACTTTTTCTTTTTATCTTCTCTATTTCTAGAATCACTGTCCTTGTCTTTGCCTGTGTCTCTGTGTGTGTGCGTGTGCGTGTCCCTCCCCTCTCTCTCGCTCCTGTCCCTCCCACCTTGTCAACGTTTGTGCCTTACCCTGCGATGCTTACCTTTCCTCTTTTGTTTTCCCGCACGTGCCTCCTCACCGTCCCCGTCCACCCCATTTTCGCCAGCAAGCCTTGTTCTCCTCGTCTTTGTACAGAGCAGTCTCCAACCAGCACTACAAAACACACACACCCCACCAACACCACCTCACCCCACCCACCAACCATGGCCAAGGGCAACAAGTCGGCGGACGCCAAGGGCTCGCAGAAGCGCCAGAAGAAGATCCTGCGCGACAACATCCGCGGCATCACGCACGGCTCGATCCGGCGCCTGGCGCGCCGCGGCGGCGTGAAGCGCATCTCGTCTGAGATCTACGAGGAGGTGCGCCGCGTGCTGAAGAGCTTCGTGGAGGGCGTGGTGCGCGACGGCTCCGCGTACGCCGAGTACAGCCGCAAGAAGACCATCACCGCGTCGGACGTGGTGAACGCGCTGCGCAAGCGCGGCCAGATCCTGTACGGCTACGCGTGAGTGGTGGGGAGAGGAAACCGTATGCTCTCCTTCTGATGCCGCCCCGCCAGTGGCATCATTCTATAGATTTTTTATTTTTTATTGTTTCAATATTCTGTCTTTTTCTTCATCCAACTGGCCAAGTTTTGTGCTTGAATAAAGCGACGCCCCAATGCTGTATTAGCTTGCACGACGTAATCTGCGCTGACTGTGCTGCTTTCCCTGTTCTAACTTCCAAAGGCTACAAGTTTTCGTTGCCTCTTTGTTTTTCTTTTCCGACCTCGCCAAGTGATCTTTGAGAGTTGGAAGTTGTCTCATTTTTTCTACCTGCCTCTTCCTCTTCCGCCTCTAGCCTCAACTCTAGTTTCCTCTTGTTGTAGCTCTTCTCGCCGTGCGTTACGTAAAACAACAACAAGAAAAGATAGTCAAAGCGAAATCACTCGCGCCAAGTACACACACACACACTCACCCTCACAGACACTCACGCAGCACTCAGAGGGGGATACCCAAAAAAAACAACAGATTAAAAGAAGAAAAAAGAAGCATTATCAGAGCCAGTAATCACTCCCCCCTCCCCATACACACATACACACACAAACATACACACAAACATAAATCTCTCGACAAGTGCGACGATGACGGAGCTCTCGCGGTGGTACCCCGACTCGGTGACGATGCAGCGCGGGCAGGGCAGCTACCGCATCTCGCGCGAGCGCAACCCGAATCCCTACGACCTAAGCACCGAGGACGCGGCGGTGACGCGCTGCGAGCGGCTGGACCGCGCGCGCGCCTCGGTGACGGCCGTCCTGCACAACATCCACCCCAAGTTCCGCGGCCTCGTCGACGGCGTCGCGTGCGAGTTCCTGCTGCGCTCCTCCATCACGCAGCTCGGCGTCAACGCCGACGCGGTCGAGATTCACCTTGACGGTCCGCGCCGGGAGTGCACGATCGTGCTGGAGCTCGTGGCGCTCTCGCCGCTGGCGGTGCTGATGCTGGACTACATCGCGGTCGGCGCGCACATTGGCAAGCTCTTCGCGCTCGAGCCCAACCGCCTCGTGCACAACCAGGACTATTTGCTGCGGCTGCAGGAGGCAAGCGCGGTGAACCAAAAAGGGCAGCGGCTTCTCGTGTACGGCAGCCACGCCACGCCGGACTGGCAGCTCAAGATGGTCAACGGCCGCGTGGTGGCGCTGCTGCCGGTGCTACCCGGCACCTTCACCTACTCGGGGGAGGTGCACGGGCTGCTGCCGACCATCGGCACCGCGCTGCGCACCGGGACGTCGTACAAGAACCTTGTGCGGCTGCACCAGGAGTTCCGCGAGGGCCACTCCCGCATCGGCGCCCCGGGCGGGACGCTGATGGTGCGCAGCTACGCGATGCACTTCCGCACGCTCTTCGGCCGCGTCGTCGACGAGCTGCTGCCGCCTGGGCTGCACTCGATGAGCTCGCGCGTCATCGAGCCGCACGAGGGCGGCAGCCGCACGCGCGACCGCACCTTCGTCTTCTACGGCACCTCGACGGAGGAGCTCACGCACATCCCGGTGGAGTTCTACACGCTCGAGTCGTACCGCGAGCAGGTGCCGTTTTCGCTGCGCAAGACGCTCGCCGACAAGTGCGCCAACACCAAGGCGGTGGTGAAGCTGTTCCAGACCGCGCCGCGCGGGACGCTGCCGTGCGCGGCGTTCATCTGCAAGGGCGGCCAGTTCACCGAGATGACCCCCAACGACTGGATCAGCACGAACCCCCGGAAGGAACAGTACGTTGGCGTCGCGGACCCCGAGCAGCAGCAGGCGCAGGTGGAGCAGTACGCGTACCAGCAGTGTGAGTATGCCATCCTGTCCGCCATCACACACGACGACATCAGCAGCGACGGCGTCCTCCTCACGCGCTACTTCCCCTCACCGACCCTCAAGTCCCTCGTCCTCTCGCGCGTCGTGACGAAGCACCTCAAGGCCATCTACTTCACGCAGGCCTCCCGCCAGTACGGCCAGTTCCTCAGCCAGGAGGACAGCGCGATGCTCTACGACCTCCTCACCTTCGGCATCGGCGTCTTCCACGTGAACGAGGCGAAAGGGGAGGTGTTCCAGTACATCTGCCGGCCGGGCCGCGACGTCGGTCTCTTTGTGCCGTTTGAGCGCCGCCGCGAGTACCTGCTCGCGTCCTTCTTCGGCGTCTACGGCTCCAACCTCGTCGCCGGCGACTTTGAGGCGGAGCTGATGCACCTCCTCAACGGCATCCTGCAGATCAAGAAGACGTGCGAGCACCCGCTGCTGAACCCGGACAAGCCGCTTGCACTCGTGACGGGCGGCGGCCCGGGGGCGATGGAGGTCGGCAACCGTGTCGCGCAGTCCCTCGGGATCCTCTCGTGCGGCCTCGTCGTCGACTTTGGCAGCGTTGCGAGCAAACCCGGCGCGACCATCAACGAGCAGAAGCAGAACCCCTACGTCGACGCGTACTTTACGTACCGCGCCGACAAGCTCGTGGAGCGGCAGTCCGACTTCAACCTCGACTTCCCCATTTTCTTGACGGGCGGCATCGGCACCGACTTTGAGTACGCGCTGGAGGAGGTGCGCCGCAAGGTGGGTACCACCCCCGCCAGCCCCGTCATTCTCTTCGGCACCCCCGAGCACTGGGGCGCCAAGCTCTCCGGCCGCTACCGCGCCAACCTCGCCAGCGGTACCATCCGCGGCTCGGAGTGGATCTGCACGGTGCCGTGGGTCGTCACCAGCGGGGCGGAGGCGCTCGAGGTGTACCGCCACTTCTTCGCCGGCGTGCTGCCCTGCGGCCCGGGGCACCCGACCAACGAGCGCGGCTTCATGGTCGCCGCCGAGCACTTTAAGAAGTGAGAAAAACAAGGGAGGGGGAGAGAGGGCAAGAGTACAACAAGAAAGCTAACAACAACAAAAAAGGGGGAGTAGTGAGGAAGCATAAGGGAAACGAAAATAAAATGCAAGAGAAAAAGGAAATACGAAATGTGAAATGGGAAGAGCGAATGAGAAGAAAGGCTAAAGTACGACAAATACTACTCCCCTTTCCTGTTCCTATGACATGCATTTTGCTTTTGTTTTCTTTATTCGCGTCCCTATCGTGTCTCCCCCCCCTTCCTCCACTCCTTTCCATATCGTCTTGTTTTATTCACCTATTAATATGATGATTTCAAAACGTTTTCGCGTTGGTCCTTTTTCATTTTCTGTTTCCTTTTTTTTTCTGTCCTTCACAGGACGCAATTTACTGTATCATTCATCTTGCTTTTTTTCTTTTTTTTAAATCCCCGCTTTTCCCTATATGGAAAAGAAAATCTCTTCATATATACGCAGTTCTTTTTTTTGTTGTACTGCTGTTCCTTGATATCCTTCTTTCCCCACTTTCCTCATTTTGTTTTATTATCTCTCTGCATTGCCAGCAACTGGACCTATTCACAGATTCTTTGTGTTTGAAGAATTTGAAAGAAAAAGAGATAAAAAAAACATATTGTATGGGCCAAGTGTCGCAGGAAGAGGGGCAATAACAAAACAAAACGAGAATTAAGAAAAAAAAATGATGCGGGTGAGTTTTAAAAAACAACAACAACAACAACAACAGCATCCATTATTGTCGGTCGCACATCTTTGTGCCATACCCTTTCCCCCCCCCATTCTCTCTTTAGGATATGCTTCGCCTATTCCTTTCTTTTTCTATTCAAGATTTACTCCCCTTTTCATTTTTCTTCATTTTTCTTCGCATTGCTGTTGAAATGGATTATGCAATTCAAAAGTTGAAACCCAAAGGTTGATGGGATGATTCTTTTTTTTTTTTTTCGGTTGCGTTTCTTCTTTTCATTTATTCATACATTGTCTTCCCAGCACATTTTGTTTTGTTTTTATTTTTGGGACGTCGTACTTTCTGATGCTTTTTGTTTTTATATTCTAGTGGCTTCACACCGATTCGTTATCATTATTATTATCATTATTATATACGCATGCATATTCGCTGTCATTACTATTATCGCTATTGTTTCTCATGTGCCGAATTCTTCAAACAGCGGCGTGATATGTGTCAAGAACTTCCAGTTGAAGGAAAAAGAAAAAAAAAACAACAAAATAAAAGTAATCTTGAAAAAAAGGAGTAAAACTCACATATTATAGTGAGTGGTGTACCCAATGTTTAACACTGATCTCTATTGAAAATTATATTTGAGATTCATGTATCTACTAGGGAGTATGATGGCTGTCGTGGATGTCTCTCTCTCTCCCTCTGCCTCTAACGGCTTCTTTGCCGCTGTTGGTTATGCGCCGTATGTGTGTTGGAGTGATAAGGAGAAGAAGAAGAAGAGAAAGGCGCATCGGCGCACCGCGTCTTTTCCGGTGTTAAATATTTCAACGTGAGTGATTTCTTTTTTTTAATGACTGTGTTTCTTTGTCGTCCTTTCTTCTCAATTGTTGCTAAACCTTTTCTCTCTTTCTCTCTCTCTCTTTCTCCCACCTCACCCACACAAACACTTATGCACTTGCCTCAACCAAGGGAAAACAAGGATATATTGGTTGAAAACAAGGAGGGAGGCACACCCGGCAAAGCAGAACATCCATATACATTTTCTGTTCTGCATATTTTTCTTGTGTAGGGCTCTGTCTACGGAAAGCAACACATATCGGCACAGGGAGTAGTGGACGAAGCAGCGAATTTATTTTCAGTTGCTTCTTTTTTTCCCCCATCTTCTTGTTCTTGTATTTACTTCGGTATTTCCGAATTCTACTCTCATTTCTTTACCTTGTTGCTCTTCTTCATACCGCAGGCACACATACATAGATACATCATTCATTCCCCCTCCGACACAAACGCCCACAGTTCTCACGCATTGACGCACGGGGTACTGGGAATCTACATCCCTCTCTCCCGCCCCAGTTCTTCCCTTTACCCCTCCAACCTCATCTCTCTGATAGTTCGCACGAGTCGTGTATTTCCTTGTAAACATTATATACAAACACACCCCCACACACACAGATACACACATACGGGTATACACACACAAATCCACATCCTCACACTTGCCTGTACATCTCTTTCTTTCTTTCTTTCTCTCTCTCTCTCTCTCTCTCTCTCTTTCTCTCTCTCTATTTTCCTTTAGTTGTACGCAAATGAGCTACGCCGATGTCGCCCCGTACGTGCGCGGCTGGGCGGTGCTGTCGCTCCTCATGTGTTTGCTGCTCTGCGTGCTGTGCGTGCCGGCCGCCTACCTCGAGGTGCACCGCACGCGCACCATCTACGTCGCCGTCGTCGCCCCCGTTGTGTGGCTGCTGTACATCCTGGTCTTCTACCTGCTCGTGTCCCGCCCGCTGGCCGCCGCCGCCGCCGTGTATGAGTCGGGCAAGTGCTGCGGGCCCGCGCGGCCAACTAACACCAACAACGCACATACGAGAAGTAGTAGTGTTGCTGGCACTAGCAACGCTCAGCAGCGCGGGGCGGCGCGCGGGGGCTGGGGCGGCGGCGGCGATGCCAGCAGGCGGAGCATGCAGATGCAGGACGGCATGCGCAGCAGAAGCCTCGGCGCCGGCAGCGGCCGCAGCCCGCAGCAGTTTGTGTCGATGATCTCTCCACAGGAAGGCCGAGGAGGAGGGGGCGGCCAGCGGCAGAGGGGGCGGGAGGAGGAGGAAATGCACTTTCCCCCCGATCACACCGATGGCTCCAACGACACGCAGCGGCCACACGACAATGGAGAGAATCGTATTAACAATAATAACAACAATAGAGAAGGTGAGGACACCGCAACCAACAACACCTTCTCTCCCGGCCAGCCACCGGGGGAGGGAAATGGAGGGGGTGGTGGCGACAACAACAACAACAACAACGAGGATAATGACGATGATGGAAATAAGGCCACGTTACATGCCACTTCTTCCTCTTCCTCCTATTCAGGGAAGAATGTGATGCTACTCACCAAAGAGATGTACACACTCAATCGCACGCTGCACACTCTGAAGCGAAAGGAGAGCCTCATAAAGGCTCTGACGGACCGGCTGCGGCACAGCCTAGAGGACAGCGGCAGGGGCGGCGGCATTTTCCCCCCTCGCACGTCTCCTCCTACTACCACGAACAACCACTATAACAGTAACGCACGCGCGCCAGACCCGTTTTCCCTTCCGGCACCACTGCCCACCAGCGACGACAACGCCAATCATAATAGTATCGCCGCCGGCAACGCCTCGGTGTCCACGGCAGCGCCGGCGCCATCACACGCGTCGGCACAGCAGCAGCAGCAGCAGGAGGGGTTGCAGACGCGGGAGGGGGCGGCGGTGATTGAGGCCCCGGAGCCGCCGCCTGCCCGCGCACATAATAACAATAATAATAATAGTAGAGAGCCCTTCGCGGCTCCGATGGCGGAGCGCGAGCCGATATCCCCATCTCCGCAGATAGTGCCTTCGTAACGGGTGGGGGGGGGTGCCATTTATTATTATTATTATTATTGTTCTATCCCTTTCCGCTTTGAGCGGATAGAAGACGTGCGCAGTACGAGAATGAGAGAGGAAACGAGAGGGGCAGAGAGAGGGGGAGAACCAGGCAAAGCCAAAGGAATAAGTGCCTTTCCCACCTCTCTCCATTTTTCTCCGCCTTCTCTTTCGCTTTCTCCCCTACGCCATTTCAGACTTTTTAATTCAAAAACATACACACTGTACCATGACTTGTGCTGAATGATAGAGGTATATTGTTTTTTTTTCTCCTTGTATTCTTTTTTTTTCTCGTTGCTTGAATTGCTCACAATTTGCGTTCCTGTACAGTACTATAGTTTCAAACATTAAAACAAGCAAACAACGACAACGACATCAACAAACGGTAAAGGGTGTGAGAAAACAGAGACTGTTGAACTAAACGCCGCTACCCGAACTCCCGATATGTGAGACGGTGATTCCCTCCCCGAATTAAATGAAAAGAAGAGCATTTTGTTGCATTCTTTTTCTACTCCTTTTTTTCTCATTTGAAAACACGGTTTTTTCTATGTTATTCATATTATAGTATGCCATACATGAGAGAGAGCGAGAGAACTTGTTCTCATTCTTCATATGTATTCACCGATGCTATACACAACCCCCGCTGTCTTTTCCATCATCATATTTACTACCGTCTTTGCCTCCCTCCTCATCCTATCTCTTCTCACCCACCAAACTCGCAGAGCTACACCATTGGATTATTTATTTCTTTTCTTGACACCCTCTCACTTGACTCCCAACAGTGGCAGCAAGTTAACAGCGTTCACCGCACACAACGTAATAATACATATATTGATTGTAAAAATAAAAAAACCTATAATTACACACAAAACAATAACAACAACAATAACAACAACAGCAATAACAACAAAAACACGCACACCATGAGCCTTCTACATCGGCTGGCGGCGTTTGCGTGCCTGTGCCTCGTCCTCTCCGCTGTACTCACCGACGCCTTCCGTCTGGAGATCGCGCCGGCGGAGGAGCGGTGCTTCAGCGAGGAAATCCCGGCCGGCAGCGACGTCAAGATCACCTTCAGCGAGACGGAGAGCTACGGCCTCTTCCTGGACGTCACCCTCACCCATGTGCCCTCGGGCAGCGTCGTGTGGGAGAGCATCGGCCGCCACTCGGGCTCCTTCATGGGGGAGCTGCCCGACGGCGGCGAGTACAGCGTGTGCCTGCGCTCCCGCTCCGTCTCGGGCGGCCTCTTCAGCGGTGGCGGCGGCGGCGCCGCTTCTAAAGCGTCCGCGACGCGTCCCGTGGCGCTGCAGTTTCTGACCGGCGAGCACAGCATCGACTTTCGTGCGCTCGCGACGCGGGAGAAGCTGCGCCCGATGGAGGTGCAGATGCGGCAGCTGGAGGAGGCCGCGCGCGACGTGCGGCGCGACTATGACCACTTTGCGTGGCACGACGGCCGCATGCGGCAGACAAACGAGCACACGACGGCGCTCGTCATGTGGATCGCGGTGGCGGCGCTCGGCTTCTTTGCGGTCTTCTCGTATCTGCAGTACCGCCACCTCAAGTCCTACTTCCGCAAGAAGCGTCTGATTGACTAAAGAGAGAGAGAAAGAGAGAGAGAGAGTGAGAGGTGGGAGACCGAGAGAAGGGAACTGTTTGGGGAAGCGCCGGGGAGGATCTTTGTCTGTTGTGATTCTGTCTCTTTTATTTTTTTTTTTTCGGAATCCAGTTTGTCGTCCTTTCCGTTAAACTCTCAAGGAAATGAAATGTGAGTGCAAAGAACCTGTGCTGCCTTCTTCGCCCTGCGTCTCTTTTTCTCTCCCACACCCCTTCTCTTGTTACATGACTTCTCTAAGAGGGTGGCGCAAGAAAAATAATAATGTTTTTTTGTTGCGAAACTGCTGAACGCTGCGCAAACTACGAAAATAAAAACAAAAACAAAACAAAAACAATCAAACAACACGCAACAAGTAGAAAGGTGAAGATGGAAGACAACCACAACAATAACAAGGAGAAATTGCAGCCCTCTCCCCCCCACTTCCGTATATTAAAATCTTCCCCTCTTTGCTGCCATAAGCTCAGTTTCACAGTTCCACATTTTCTCTCTCTCTCTCTCTCGCCTTATGAGGTGTGTGCTTTGCGGAGATCCTCTCTGTTGCTTGTCTTCGCTAGACATTTCGCATGAATGAATAAAGTGAATGCAGAAGAGGTAAGGATATATAAAGAAGAAGGAATCGCCCACATACAACGAATGAAAAACGTAAGTGGGGGCATGTGTCATTAATGCATCTGTGCGTGTGTTATTGTAGCTCTTCAATTGTGACAAAATGAAAGAAAAGAAGCGAAAAAGAAAAAAAAGAGTTATACACTCACTCTTTCATACTTTTGTGTGTGTGTGCTTTTCATTTTACACGAATACACTTGCTTTGTCTCTTCGCTATGCCTCTCTGGTCTATGCTTTTCCCCCTGATCCACTTTGACTTTTCTCATGTCTCTCTCAAATATCTCTCTTCTCTCTCCTTCCCCCTCTTTTCATTCCGTCACGATTGTTATTCACTACTACTATCTTACCTCACCTCCCGCAACGCCTACAAAACACGCAAAAAAAAAAAAAATGATAACACCACCACCAACAACTTCCATAGGATAACGTATATTCATTGGGCTGTCATTATTCTTGCGACGCTTCGCAAAGTATCGATTGCTTATTGCTCTCCTGCTATATATATTGTTTTCTGTTTTTTTTCTTCCTCCCTTCTTCTGTGAATCGCGCGATCGCTTCTGTATTTACTTCATTTTCGCATTATTGTTTTTAATTTTTTTTTTTACTTTTTTTCTTTTGTGAATTTAATAAAATACTTTCTTGTCACTTCTATAGGTGCTATCACCATTTATGTTCCTGTAGAGCATTGTTGTTCCCTCCCTTTAGCATCCCCTGATATCTAATTTTAATAAGCTTCATCATTATTATTCCTATTGATATTTATATTTTCACTTACCGTTTCGGTTCCTTGTTTTTCTTCTTTTCAAAAATCAATTTCTTTTCTCTTTGATCTACCTTTTCATTTATTGTTTATTAATATTATTGTTACTGTTTTTGTTTTCACTTTTGTTTTGTGAATTATTGCTGTTTCCTTGTTTTTTTTCCTATCTCCTCTCTTCTCTTCACTTCCTAGGTAGAAGCGCCTTTGAACTATTGATTATTTGATCTGTTTCTATCAGCGCTTATTTGGAAAGAAAAGAAAAATAGAGAGAGAGAGAGATAGATTGGTTAAGATTTTCAAAAATAACGCATCGCCAATTCCTAGCATCCATTTATAAAAAAAAAAAAAGTATATATAACATTCCCTGAAACGAATCCTTTTCATATTAGTTTATTTTTTCTCCTGGGTTACTTTTCATAATTCCACATACCCACATAGACAACTACATATCCGCAGAGACACACTCACCCGAGTACTTTGTTCCTCCTCATTGGCCGAATTTTTCTTTTCTTTTCTTTTCTTTCCTTTTTTTTCCTCCTTAGGAACAACGTCGTCTCTCTCATGAGCTCTAGCACCCGAATAACAAGCGGCAGCGTGATACGCAACGGGCGACGCGCGGCGAGCGGAAATAATAATAACACTAATAGTAATAATAATAGCCGTGGCAACACGAATGGCGGCGACAACGCTACCATCACCATCAGTGGGGTCGGAGGCGGCGGAAACGCTACCACTAGCAGTAATAATGACAACGGCGGCGGCGGGTCAATTAGCATCGGCAGCGACACCCGTGCGCTGGTGTTTAAGCAACGCCAGCAGCTTCTTATGGGGCCTCCGGTGCGCATCGCAAACCCCGCCGCTGGCATCCACCATACTAACAATAATAATAATAGTAATAACGATAAAAGCGACAACATCGTGTTCAACGCGGGCAATGGCGGCGTGTATCCCGTTCATGGCAGCGGAAGTGTCGTCCAACAGCAGCAGCAGCAGCAGCAGGGCGGCGCACCAGCCCTGGGCAGGCTGGCAGGCTGCATCTGAAGCAAACCCGCGTCGGTAACAGCAATAACAACAACAATAATAATAGTAGTGGTAATGGTGACGGGACCTATACGGAAACGCTCATTCGCTTGACGGGCAATAATAATAGCCATACCAATGGAAGCGGCGGGACGGCAGCAGCAGCGGCGGCGGCGGCGGCGAGCCACAGCTACCCCAACAGTAACGGTATTGCTGGGGGCAGTCGGCGGGGACACTATAATAATGTCACCAGCAGCGGGAAGAACTCTTCTCAGGTGTCGTCGCCGGGAGGCGCGAGCGGGCGTATTAATAGCATCAGTATCAACAGCAACAGTGGGTACACCAACACACAACAACACAACATCGATACGAGTAGTAGTCACACCTACCATGTCAATCATCAGAACCAATCGGGGGGTTATCAGAACAATACGCGTGCCGTCTCCTCTGCTGCTACGGCCGGCCCGCTGCCACCAACGCTGCCGCTTCCGCCACACGCACCGCGCAGCCGTAACAACAACAACAACAACCAACAATACCAACAGTACGGGGGCAACTACGGCGCCAACGGCGCACTGCCGCCGTCGTCTCGTGGGTCTCTGCAGTCGGCCGCCGGACGTGATGGGCCAGTGGGAATCGGCAGCCTCGCTATTTTTGGAGAAGGGAGCAGCACAAATCCTTCGCAGCCGGGCAGCCATCATAATACCACGACGGCGAGTGGAGCTGTGCACGCCGGCGGCGGCGCCTCCCGCATACGGATCGGCTCCGGCTCCCGCCTCTCCTCTGGGGCGCCTGGGGGGAATAGTAGCAACATCAACGGCCGCATCCGCCTCGGCAGCGGTGGCAACAGCGTGACCCTCCTGGAGAGCGGCGGCGGCGGCGGTGGCGGCGGGCAGCTTCCAGCCGTTCCTTCCCGCGCGAGCAACAACAGCCGCAGCGGCGGCGCGGAGGGGGCCACCTCCACCTCCTATCAACCACATCAACAACAGACCTACGTGCATTACTACAATAATAACAATAGTACAAGTGGCGGAGTCAACAACAACACAGCAGCAATGCCAATAACGGCGGTGGCGGCTATCACGTCAAGTCGCAGCATCATCAGCACCGGTCGCGTGGCAAGCACGACGATGACGAGGGCTCCGGCCCTCTGCCGATGCTGGCCCCTCAGGGAGCTCGCCAGCAGCCGTACGGAGGAGGAGGCGGAGGAGGCAACGCGGGCCGGTACAGCAGCAGCGGCGGCAACAACAACAACAACAACAATAATAATAATGGCGCCTCTGGCGCCGCGCTGCCGGCGGTTGGGGGCGGTGACTCCTTTTACGCGTCCGCCTCCTCCCCTGGCAGCAACAGCAACAGCAACTACAATAATAACAATAATAATAGTAACAGTAGTAATAGTGCCGCTGGGGGCTACGCACCGGAGCTGCTGCGCGGCCTCACCGCCTACGAGATGAGCGAGATCCAGCAGTACCCGCCGCAGGAGGTGTGCTTCACCGGACGCCAGGGCATCACCAAAATCCAGGGCGTGCCGGGGGCGGAAAACAACGACGGCTACGACGACGCCGACGGCCACTACCGCGTCACTCTGGGCGACCACATTGGCTACCGCTACGAGGTGCTCAAGGTGCTGGGGAAGGGCACCTTCGGGATCGTCGTGCTGGCGCAGGACCACCAGCAGAGTCGTCGCCAGGTTGCGCTGAAGATCATCAAGAGCCGCTCCAACTACACGCGCCAGTCGCGGGAGGAGGTGAAGTTCCTCGAGCTGTTGCGCCGCGACGACCCCGGCGACCGCCACAACATTGTGCGGCTGCTCGACACGTGCATGTTTCGCCGGCACTTTGCGCTGAGCTTCGAGCTGCTCAACATGGACCTCTACGCCGTCATCCAGGCGAACCACTTCCGGCCCATGACGATGGACTACATACACGACTTTGCGCAGCAGATACTCACCGCCCTCGCCGCCCTCGCGCGCCGCGGCATCATTCACTGCGACCTCAAGCCCGAGAACGTCGTGGTGAGCCCCGAGGCCTCCCTCGCCTCGCACGGCCCCGACGGGCCCCTCGCCGCCTCCGCCGCGCCGTCGGTCGCCGGGAGCACCAGCAGGTACGCGCGCCGCTCGCAACAACAGCAGCAGCAGCCGCGCTACAGCAGCAGCGCGACGCACCCCCGCCTGAAGCTCATCGACTTTGGCAGCGCGTGCTTTGAAGGGCAGACCGTCTTCACCTACATCCAGTCGCGCTACTACCGCGCCCCCGAGATTGTGCTCGGCCTCCCGTACGACTGCGCCATCGACATGTGGAGCTTCGGCTGCATGCTGTGCGAGCTCGCCAACGGCTACCCCATCTTCCCCGCCTCGAGCGAGGGCGAGCTGCTCGAGCGCTTCACCGAGTACCTCGGCGACGTCCCCGCCGACCTGGTCGCGCGCGGCTCCCGCGCCAGCCGCTTCTTCAACGAGGTCGGCGGGATGCTGCCGATGCTCAGCCGCAAGGGGCGCCAGCGCCAGGCCCCCGGCAGCCGCCAGCTGGACAAGTTCCTCAAGGCAGCGCTCGGCGAGCGGGACGGGCTGTTCGTGGATCTCGTGCGGCAGTGCCTCGACTACGACGCGCGCCGCCGCCCGACGCCGACGCAGGCGCTGGAGCACCCCTGGATGCTGCGCTGGCGGAAGATCAAGAGCATCGGCAGGTGACGCATCCGTGCGTGTCTGCCTGCTTGTGTGGATACATATATGTATGTATATATGTAACAGTATTTGTCGACATGGTAGTACGGCGGGGAAAATCTCTCCCTCCCCCCCTCCCCCACTTTCCTCTCCTTTTGAACTCTCTGTCATATTGCCACTCCCCTACTAGTGCAACCACTGTTGGCATCGGTAATGCCATTGTTCTCGTGTGTCCCCCCTACTCTCCATTTCCTATATATTGCTCTTTTCACTCTTCGCATTCCTCGGTAACTGGAAGAAAGGCGCTACCAACCATCAATCTTCACTTCTTTTTTTTCTTTCTTTTTCATATTTTTGGTGTAAATTTCAACAGTATCAAACTGTTTTGACATATCATGCTAACTTTTTTCTTTGCCCCGCTTCCTTCAACTCCTTCCCACTTATCTTTTACCTTCTTTCCCCTGCTTTGTTTTTTCCCCCTCTTCTCTTTCATCCGTCCGTCAGCGTGTGTGTAGCTCACATATGCGCTCCCTTCTTTTTCGTTTTTACCATTTTTTTTTTCAACCCACCTGGCTATTTTTATCCGTACTTATCAATAGCTTTTCACTTTTCACTTTCCCCACTTTTACTTTATCTTTTCCCCTCCTTCCTCCTCCACACATGCACACGCACACACACAAACACACAAACGCATAACCCTCTCTATTTCTCTATATTTCAGTCTCTCACCTGCGTTTGCCTCTGTTTATGGAGCGTGTAGTGGCCTGTGATTTTCCCGCTTTCCAACATTTCAATTCTTGGCCTATTTTCTTTGTCCCTCCCTAGTGCTTTATCCACTCTCCTACTCGAACATACACATGCATGTATTGGTGTGCATGCATTGACTGGAGATGTAAACGATGTTGTTCAATGGTGTATGACATTTGAACAACCACACAACCCGGTAGAAACAAAATGGAAAAAAAAAGACGTAACAATAAACCCTGTGAGGAAGTTTCAACAAAAAAACAAAAAAAAAAAAAAACAGTGAAGCTTTCCAGGTGGTGGTGCGCCTCACCGAAGAAGGGAGAGAGAGAGAGAGAGAGAGAGAGGGAGAGATGCACGACTGTATAGTGAATAATGGAATACTAATCAAACTAGATGGGTATTCATTTTCTATGTAGTTCACCTCTCTTCTTTCTTTCTTTCTTTCTTCATAGTGTTTTTTTTTTCAAAGTGTGCTTCTTTTTCACCTGTTTTTTCACCTGCCTCTCACCGTTTTACTTTCATTGATTGTTTCATGTCATCTTCTCTCACCTGTTGTACAGTATTTAATATATATATCTATATGTGTGATTTCTCATTTCTCGTTGCTTCAAAGGGCCGTCTCCCCCTCCCGCATTGTTTCTTTCCATCTTTCAATCAGTTTTGTTTCTCTCCCTCCTTCTTGTGATTAATTAGGGGGTAAACCAACAACTCCTAATCTTTTTTTTTTCTCATTTCTGTTTTCCAACTTGTTGCAGGAGGAAGAAAAAAAGTAATAGTAATCGGCAAGACACACAACAACACACGAAGTCTGTTATCGCTCTCAGTGTACATGTGAAAGCTGGATGGTGTATCGCACCGTTCTCTCTCTCTCTCTCTCTCTCTCTTTTTCTCTGGCTCCTCTTCTTTCCCCTTACTCTTATATTCCTCTTTTTCATTTTTTAAAAATATTCATATATTCTCTGACAAATGTTAGTGTTTCTCTTTCTCTGCTGTTACAAAGTGAAGGAGTCGCGGAAAAGGAAGAAAAGAGTACCAACAACAACAACTGCAAAAATATAAAGCATAACGGCAACAAGTGCTCGCCGCACTTATCAACAGCATTACCAAGAGAGACCAGCCGCATTACGTGTAGATTGCTGAGCTGCATCCTTGCTTGATGCATGATTCTTTTTTGTAGTTCTACTTCCCCCTCCTTTTATTTTTTGTATATTCGCTCTTAGGTATGGATGAAGCTTGGTAAACACCTGCTTGCTGCCTCCTCTGTACTTTACTTCTCTCTTTCCCTTTTCTTCTTTTCACTTTTTTTTTTCCAGCAATTAGTTTTAACGCTCTTTTTTTTTCTTTCTCTTCCTTTCCTCATTCTCTGCTTTGTTTTCCTGTTATCGCTTCCCCTCTCTCGATTCATTCATTCATTCCCTCTTGTGCCTATCTTGCAAATTATTTTTTTTTTCCTCTTACGTTCCAAGCAGCATTGCGATGGTTTACACAATATACTTTTTCTTCTTATTTTTGGGAATGTTTATTGCGTGTAACTTGATGAACTTGTATCATTAAACAGCTAAAACAAATAAAGAGAGAAAAAAAAAAGAAATACTGGAGTGAACTTGTGCTGCTCAATAACGACTCAGGGTCAGGTATGTGCCTGATAAGTATACGTATATATATATGATGAAATTGTAGAAAAAGAAAGTGAAGATATAACGGATAATGCCCCGATGCGTCTCTCTCTTTTGCCCACTCCTCTTTCCTCGTGCAACTTTTCATGACATTCATATTCTCACCAGAAGCGGAGAAGATTGTATCTTCAGACTTGAACCAAGAACCGAAAATACAAGTAAAATAATAGATTGAGTAGATAGAAAAAATAATAACAGTAACAACAGCAAATCAAACCAAAGACGCGACTCAGAGAGAAAGAGAAAGAACGGTAGAACACTGGCAAAAGTAAGCGTAGCTTGCCTGTGTAAGGGTGTTTTTTTTTTTCGCCCTCTCTCCCTTTTCTTACTACATTCTCCAAAACCAACAACAAAAACTCCCGCCAATACACACACGTACACACACACACACACACACACACACACACACATATCCCCTTCCCCCTTTCTGCCCTTTTCTCCCTAGCTCACCCCCATGCAGAAGCTGACCAAGACGACGCTGGGCGGCGGTAGCGCTGGGGCGGCGGGGGGCGGCGCTATCGGTCTCTCCTCCTTCATGGCCGACGACCCGGCGGTGATGGAGCGCTTCGCCCGCCTCGACGCGATGGCGACACTGCTGGAGCGGGTGGTGATGGGCGCCGTGCCGCCCCGCGCCCCGCCTCCGTCCTCCGCGTCTGCCACCCACCAACAGCGACAGCAACAGCAGACAGCGCAGCAGCGGCAGCAGAGCGAGGCGGAGGCGGCGCTGGAGCGTCTGCTGCTGGCGCACCTGGAGCGGCCGGCGCGGCTGCGGGTGGACCCCCGCACGGGGCGGCTGTACATGCCCTACGCCGCCACCCACCATGTCCCAGACAGCGCCCGGCCGCCGTCCGACACGGCGACGCAGGGCTACGCGGCCTCGCTCGGCGGCACGAACACCCGCCTAGGCTCGAGTGGTGGTCCCGCCGCCGCCGCCGGGGTCGGTCGACACAACAACAACCTGGCTGACCCGGGCGCGGCGGGCTCCCGTGGAGCTCTCAACGACACCCTAGGCAGCGCTGGCAGCGGCGGTAGCTACGACGCTGGCGGCGCCTTGGGCGAGACGGCGAGCGGGGCGGCGGTGGCGGGGATTCTGGCGGCGCTGGGCCGCAGCATGCGCCGCGCGCTGCAGGAGCTGCAGCAGAGTGTCGACGAGTGCATCCTCTCCTTCTACACGCATCTCAAGCGCAAGACGCTCGCGGAGACGGAGCAGCTGACGGAGCGCCGCCACGTCGTCCCGCCCGGGTTCCGCCTCTTCACCTCCGTCAACGACAACGGGGAGCTGGTGCTGCTGGGGGGGCCCTCGGGCGGCGGCGGCGGCAGCTCTGCGCGGGGGGCGAACAAGTCCAGCACGAGGCTAGGGATGGGGTTCAACAACGCGGCTGCTACGAGCAGTAGTAACAACGCCTCGGCGCTGCCGTCGGTGCGGCAGCCAGCCAAAGCGCGCATCACGGACGGCTCGAGTGCCGCCGGAAACGACGCCGCCGGCGACGACCCCATGTCGCTGGCGCTCCCCCGCGTCAGCGAGGCCGCCGCCCTCGCCAGCAGCGCCTACGCCGCCGCCGACGACCCGCACTCGGGCCGGTCGCGTGGCCCGCCGTCGACCGCCGCCACCACCGCCCGCCCAGGCTCCGCCGCCGGGGCCGACTCGTACATGAATATGTCCACCGCTACCGGCGGGCGGAAGGCCCCGCTGGCGCTGCGGCTACGCGAGCGGCGCGCGGCGTGCTCGCAGATGCAGCTGTTTCTGTACTTGCTGCTCGAGTGCGCCGCGACGCAGGCCGACGCCGTCAGCGCCGCTGTCTACCTCAACGGCGAAACGGCCGCAGCGGGGGCGAACGGCGGTGGCGGTGGTGGCGCTGGCAACAACAGCAGCAATAACAACAACAGCAGCAATACCTTACTGGTGCGCGCGGCGCAGAGCAGTCGCAGCATTGCGGGCACCGAGGCGGGGGGCAGCGCGAGGAATAACAACAAAAGCAACAACAACAATAACAGCAACAGGCGGTCACGACGGGGCGATGGAAAAAGTGCTGGCGGCGGCGGCGCGTACGGCGACTCCGACTCTGACGATGACTTCGACAACAACAGCAACAACAACACCGGCGCTGGCGGGAGGAGGGGGGAAGACGACGGGGAGCAGTCGCCGCAGGAGCAGCAGCAGGCGGCGGCGGCGGCAGCGATGCAGCCGCGCTTCCTGTACCAGGTCGCCAGCATCAATGCGGAGGGAAGCTCCCCGCCGACCTCAGCTACGCCACGCTGAGTCCGCTGACGTCCGTGACGCAGTCGGGGGTCGCGCTCAACTTCCGGCAGGAGCTGAATGCGTGGGAGAGCGAGCACGACGACGGCGACGGCGCCAGAGGGGCCGCGCACGGCAGCAGCAGCAGGGCGGACCACCCAAAGGGGGCGACGGGCGCCTCGAGTAAGGCGCTGCGCGTGCAGAACGCGATCATTGTGCCGATTCACAAGGTCGGCTGTGTGGTGCTGGCGGACAAGCGCATCGTCAGCCCCGCGCGCTACGGCAGCGCCGGCGCCGGTGCCGCCTCCCGCACGCGCGACTTTACGCTGTCTGACGAGCACGTTGCGTGGAGCACGGCGCAGCTGCTGGAGGCTTTCTTGCAGCGCTACGACCGCTCCCTGCTGCTCGAGTTCGCGTGGGCCCCCGCGGCCGGCGCCGTCGCCATGCAGCCCTTCATGAAGCTGCCCCCGGTCGGCGAGGCGGCGGCGCCGAACACGGGGGTCTCGGCGGCCGCCCTCCGCGCGCTGCGCCGCAGCAACAGCAACGTCCACGATAGTAGTAGTAATCATAACAATGGTGTGACTGGTGGTGGTGGTGGCCTCGGCGCGCGGGCCCCGCCGCTGCGCCGCCTGGACTCGCTGGCGGCGGCGGCGGGGATGGGGGCCGGCGGCGCGGGGGAGACGCCGTCCGGCGAGCGCGAGCGGGCGATGATGGCGGAGGGGCAGATGGAGGAGGTCATCGCGCGCATCACGGGGCGTCCCGCCGGCGACGCGGGCGTGTACGCGCGCACCCTCGTCGTCGTGCGCACCGCCGACCGCGGCCTCAAGCGCATGGCGCCCCCGGAGGTCCTCTCCCGCTACGCCGCCACCACCACTACCACCGGCGCCGCGGGCGGCGACTCCTCCCCGACCGGCGCCAGCGCGAATAACAAGAGCAGCGGCCGGGAGTTTGGGGCGGCGGCGGCGGCGCCCGAGACGACGGCCGCGGCGCTAGACGAGTCGGAGCTCTTCCAGGCGGCCGCGCAGTACATTGAGAACCTCGAGTCGCTGTGGCAGCAGGCGCTCGAGGAGGGCAACAGGCGCGAGGCCGTCGCCGGCGCCGCCGAGCGCGCCGCGCAGCAGCAGCAGGAGAAGATCGTGGAGCTCGAGGCCAAGGTGCGCCGACTCAACGCGCGTGTCGTGCAGCTGGAGAGACCGGACCGCTTTGTCGCCCCTACCCACTAAGTGGGCAGCTCTTTCGCCTCTCTCTCTCTCTCTCTCTCTTTCTGTCAATCTTTCTCTTTTTGTCTACGCCTCTTTGCTGTACATTATCGTTGCGTGAGTCAGTAGATGCGCTACACATGAGAAGGAGCTGTGCGTCTTGTTTCACTTCTCCTTTGCTGCAATCCCATGTAAAATATCCTTCTTGAGTTTTATCTCTTCCCCTTTCTAAACTCTTGAACTGCATTCTTCACTTGTCTCCTTCTTTCATTCCTCACTTTTTTCTTTTTGCGATTGCTTCGTCTTGCATTATCTCCCATCTTCATTCTCTTCTTTTTAGTTCTCACTATATACACCTATCGTTACGCATGCGCCCGTGTTTTCTTATCCCTGCCCCCTTCTCTCAGATGTATATTAACATTTATTTTACATGACGATGCGTAAAGGGGAAAGAACAATAACTACACGCAGAGATGGCCTTGTTATAAGACACAGCAATACCCATTTTCGAACAATGTACGAGGTATAACTCTCGATTGAAGCTACTCCTCTCTACTGATGTATGCCTACAGGAAAACTTCGAGTTTCTTTATGATGTTTCTCCAGTTCTCATCACTTCAGTTTGGCTAAGTTCATAATGTGCGTCACATGAGATACATCTGTTGAGTATCCACACTCTATCAACTCTCACATTATCCCTCCACCTTTTCCGTTGCACCTTTCTACCCAATCAACAGTGGATATCTCTCTCAATCACTCACTACAGCCACCACCCCACACGTCGTCATGCCGTTCGTGAAGATCGTGAAGAACAAGGCGTACTTCAAGCGCTTCCAGGTGCAGCCGCGGCGGCGCCGTGAGGGCCGCACCGACTACGCGGCGCGCCGCAGCATGGTGCTGCAGGACAAGACCAAGTTCGGGTCGCCCAAGTACCGCCTCGTGGTGCGGCGCACGAACAAGGACATTGTCGCGCAGATCGTGCAGGCGAAGATCCGCGGCGACGAGGTGCTGTGCACGGCCTACGCGCACGAGCTGCCGCTGTTCGGCATCGAGCACGGGCTGACCAACTACGCGGCGGCGTACGCGACCGGGCTGCTGCTGGCGCGCCGCACGCTGACGAAGCTGGGGATCGCGGACAAGTTCGAGGGCGTGAAGGAGGCGGACGGCGCGCACAAGGACGTGCGCACCAAGAAGGACGACCAGGACGACGACGAGTCGCGGTTCCCGTTCAAGGCGATCCTGGACGTCGGCCTGGCGCGCACGACGACCGGCGCGCGCGTGTTCGGCGTGCTCAAGGGCGCGGTGGACGGCGGGATCGCGGTGCCGCACAGCCCGAAGCGGTTCCCCGGGTACAACAAGGAGAAGTCGGCGCTCGACGCCAAGGCGCACCGCGACCGCATCTTCGGCAAGCACGTGGCGGACTACCTGAAGCTTGTGAAGGAGGAGGCGAGCTCGAACCCCGACGAGAAGGTGAACCAGTTCTCCAAGTACATCAGCGCGAAGATCGCGCCGGAGGGCGTGGAGGCGATCTACAAGAAGGCGCACGCGGCGATCCGCGCGGACCCGACCAAGACGAAGCCCAAGAAGGCGAAGAAGGAGGGCCACAAGTCGTACAAGACGGGCAAGAAGCTGACGGGCGCGGAGCGCAAGGCCGCCGCCAAGGCCAAGGTCGCCTCCATCCGCGAGCGCCGCGCCGCCGCCGCCGCGTAAGCGTAGGTGTTGATTCGGAAAGATTCCATAATTGTTTTCTAATTTCATTTAAAGGTTAAATAAAGTAAAAGGCATTACGCCACTTTTATTTCTACTCATTTCTTTATCATTTGTCTTCCGATCGAAAAACTAGTGCGTATGAGGTTCTATCTGTTGGAAGGTTGTGAGTCTGGACGCGAGTGGATTACAGCGAAGATGCTGACCCGGTACTGTCTCTCTGTCTTTCTCTCGATTCGAGGGGAGCTGCTTAACTGGCAGTGACAGACCCAGCAAGGGGTGGCCGTCCGCCACCCCCTGTCCATTCTCCGTAGCGCCCCACCCCGCGTCCGCTCCCTGTCTTCCTCTTCTTTTTCTTGTGTGTGTTTCACTTCATGCTGTTTTCCGGCCTTCTCGCGGCTACTGGCGATGTCCCCTTGCCGCCGCATCGAAAACTATCTACCGCTTTACGTTTTCCTTGTCTTTCTCCCTTCCTTCGTCCTTCGATCACTTACCTCATTCTGTAGAAACCAGTCTAGTAAAGAGCTACGTACCCGCCACTCAACCTCTAACCCCCCACCACTACAGCCACTCCCCCATTCCTTGTTGTCATGCCGTTCGTGAAGATCGTGAAGAACAAGGCGTACTTCAAGCGCTTCCAGGTGCAGCCGCGGCGGCGGCGTGAGGGCCGCACCGACTACGCGGCGCGCCGCAGCATGGTGCTGCAGGACAAGACCAAGTTCGGGTCGCCCAAGTACCGCCTCGTGGTGCGGCGCACGAACAAGGACATTGTCGCGCAGATCGTGCAGGCGAAGATCCGCGGCGACGAGGTGCTGTGCGCGGCCTACGCGCACGAGCTGCCGCTGTTCGGCATCGAGCACGGGCTGACCAACTACGCGGCGGCGTACGCGACCGGGCTGCTGCTGGCGCGCCGCACGCTGACGAAGCTGGGGATCGCGGACAAGTTCGAGGGCGTGAAGGAGGCGGACGGCGCGCACAAGGACGTGCGCACCAAGAAGGACGACCAGGACGACGACGAGTCGCGGTTCCCGTTCAAGGCGATCCTGGACGTCGGCCTGGCGCGCACGACGACCGGCGCGCGCGTGTTCGGCGTGCTCAAGGGCGCGGTGGACGGCGGGATCGCGGTGCCGCACAGCCCGAAGCGGTTCCCCGGGTACAACAAGGAGAAGTCGGCGCTCGACGCCAAGGCGCACCGCGACCGCATCTTCGGCAAGCACGTGGCGGACTACCTGAAGCTTGTGAAGGAGGAGGCGAGCTCGAACCCCGACGAGAAGGTGAACCAGTTCTCCAAGTACATCAGCGCGAAGATCGCGCCGGAGGGCGTGGAGGCGATCTACAAGAAGGCGCACGCGGCGATCCGCGCGGACCCGACCAAGACGAAGCCCAAGAAGGCGAAGAAGGAGGGCCACAAGTCGTACAAGACGGGCAAGAAGCTGACGGGCGCGGAGCGCAAGGCCGCCGCCAAGGCCAAGGTCGCCTCCATCCGCGAACGCCGCGCCGCCGCCGCTGCGTAAGAGTAGGTGTGTGTGCCTGCGCACGCCTGCGATGGTGAAAGACTCGCCCCCCTCTCTCTCTCGAGCGGCGCTGCTTTCTGTCTCTCCTCTTTTTGTTTTTATTAATTTCCCCAAAGTTTAAGATCTAATTTCCATTTTCCTATTTTTGTCTAACCTCTTTTTTTTTCGTTTTTCTTTTTTTTTCCCTTTTCATTGTAATCCGTGCCTGTGGAACTGTCCGTTCCGCTTCGTCGCGTTGATTCCCTGAAACTCCACTCACTTGTCGTATACCATCTGTCTCGCCTGTGTTGGCCGCGCGCGGCGCGCTCTGGCCTTCGCGGTGGTGCTATCCACATCTTTTACATTCTTCTCTGTATCGCACTCGCCCTATCTACACGAGTGGCGTTGTCAAGCTTCAACGAGCAAGCTAAGCAAAGCATCTTCTCGTTATGTGTGCGCCTCGTGCGTTTGTGTAGGTCTAACGACTGCTTGTGTTTACGCTGTGCCTGTGTCAGCAGCACCGTCCTGTCGTGCAGTGCCCACCACCACGTTGCACCTCTTTCCTCCTCACTCCCCCCACCCCTCCAACAGAACGCAACAGTTTTACTAACCTCCCAAGCCACCACCCCACACGTCGTCATGCCGTTCGTGAAGATCGTGAAGAACAAGGCGTACTTCAAGCGCTTCCAGGTGCAGCCGCGGCGGCGCCGTGAGGGCCGCACCGACTACGCGGCGCGCCGCAGCATGGTGCTGCAGGACAAGACCAAGTTCGGGTCGCCCAAGTACCGCCTCGTGGTGCGGCGCACGAACAAGGACATTGTCGCGCAGATCGTGCAGGCGAAGATCCGCGGCGACGAGGTGCTGTGCGCGGCCTACGCGCACGAGCTGCCGCTGTTCGGCATCGAGCACGGGCTGACCAACTACGCGGCGGCGTACGCGACCGGGCTGCTGCTGGCGCGCCGCACGCTGACGAAGCTGGGGATCGCGGACAAGTTCGAGGGCGTGAAGGAGGCGGACGGCGCGCACAAGGACGTGCGCACCAAGAAGGACGACCAGGACGACGACGAGTCGCGGTTCCCGTTCAAGGCGATCCTGGACGTCGGCCTGGCGCGCACGACGACCGGCGCGCGCGTGTTCGGCGTGCTCAAGGGCGCGGTGGACGGCGGGATCGCGGTGCCGCACAGCCCGAAGCGGTTCCCCGGGTACAACAAGGAGAAGTCGGCGCTCGACGCCAAGGCGCACCGCGACCGCATCTTCGGCAAGCACGTGGCGGACTACCTGAAGCTTGTGAAGGAGGAGGCGAGCTCGAACCCCGACGAGAAGGTGAACCAGTTCTCCAAGTACATCAGCGCGAAGATCGCGCCGGAGGGCGTGGAGGCGATCTACAAGAAGGCGCACGCGGCGATCCGCGCGGACCCGACCAAGACGAAGCCCAAGAAGGCGAAGAAGGAGGGCCACAAGTCGTACAAGACGGGCAAGAAGCTGACGGGCGCGGAGCGCAAGGCCGCCGCCAAGGCCAAGGTCGCCTCCATCCGCGAGCGCCGCGCCGCCGCCGCCGCTGCGTAAGCGTAGGTGTGTGTGTGTGCCCGCGCACGCCTGTGATGGTGGAACACTCGCTTCCCTCTTTCTAGTGCGGCGCTGCCTTCTGTTTCTCCTCTTTTTGTTTTTATTAATCTCCCCAAAGTTTAAGAACTAATTTCCATTTTCCTTATTTTTTTCTAACCTCTTCTTATTTCTTTTTCATTGCAATCCGTGCCTGTAGAACTGTCCGTTCCGCTTCGTCGCGTTGATTCCCTGAAACTCCACTCACCTGCCGTATACCATCTGTCTCGCCTGTGTTGGCCGTGCGCGGCGCGCTCTGGCCTTCGCGGTGGTGCTATCCACATCTTTTACATTCTTCACTCGCCCTATCTACACGAGTGGCGTTGTCAAGCTTCAACGAGCAAGCTAAGCAAAGCATCTTCTCGTTATGTGTGCGCCTCGTGCGTTTGTGTATGTCTAACGACTGCTTGTGTTTACGCTGTGCCTGGGTCACCGCGAGCGTTCTGTCGTGCAGTGCCCACCACCACGTTGTATCTCTTTCCTCCTCTCTCCCCCCACCCCTCCAACAGAACGCAACAGTTTTACTAACCTCCCAAGCCACCACCCCACACGTCGTCATGCCGTTCGTGAAGATCGTGAAGAACAAGGCGTACTTCAAGCGCTTCCAGGTGCAGCCGCGGCGGCGCCGTGAGGGCCGCACCGACTACGCGGCGCGCCGCAGCATGGTGCTGCAGGACAAGACCAAGTTCGGGTCGCCCAAGTACCGCCTCGTGGTGCGGCGCACGAACAAGGACATTGTCGCGCAGATCGTGCAGGCGAAGATCCGCGGCGACGAGGTGCTGTGCGCGGCCTACGCGCACGAGCTGCCGCTGTTCGGCATCGAGCACGGGCTGACCAACTACGCGGCGGCGTACGCGACCGGGCTGCTGCTGGCGCGCCGCACGCTGACGAAGCTGGGGATCGCGGACAAGTTCGAGGGCGTGAAGGAGGCGGACGGCGCGCACAAGGACGTGCGCACCAAGAAGGACGACCAGGACGACGACGAGTCGCGGTTCCCGTTCAAGGCGATCCTGGACGTCGGCCTGGCGCGCACGACGACCGGCGCGCGCGTGTTCGGCGTGCTCAAGGGCGCGGTGGACGGCGGGATCGCGGTGCCGCACAGCCCGAAGCGGTTCCCCGGGTACAACAAGGAGAAGTCGGCGCTGGACGCCAAGGCGCACCGCGACCGCATCTTCGGCAAGCACGTGGCGGACTACCTGAAGCTTGTGAAGGAGGAGGCGAGCTCGAACCCCGACGAGAAGGTGAACCAGTTCTCCAAGTACATCAGCGCGAAGATCGCGCCGGAGGGCGTGGAGGCGATCTACAAGAAGGCGCACGCGGCGATCCGCGCGGACCCGACCAAGACGAAGCCCAAGAAGGCGAAGAAGGAGGGCCACAAGTCGTACAAGACGGGCAAGAAGCTGACGGGCGCGGAGCGCAAGGCCGCCGCCAAGGCCAAGGTCGCCTCCATCCGCGAGCGCCGCGCCGCCGCCGCCGCTGCGTAAGCGTAGGTGTGTGTGTGTGCCCGCGCACGCCTGTGATGGTGGAACACTCGCTTCCCTCTTTCTAGTGCGGCGCTGCCTTCTGTTTCTCCTCTTTTTGTTTTTATTAATCTCCCCAAAGTTTAAGAACTAATTTCCATTTTCCTTATTTTTTTCTAACCTCTTCTTATTTCTTTTTCATTGCAATCCGTGCCTGTAGAACTGTCCGTTCCGCTTCGTCGCGTTGATTCCCTGAAACTCCACTCACCTGCCGTATACCATCTGTCTCGCCTGTGTTGGCCGTGCGCGGCGCGCTCTGGCCTTCGCGGTGGTGCTATCCACATCTTCTCTGTATCGCACTCGCCCTATCTACACGAGTGGCGTTGTCAAGCTTCAACGAGCAAGCTAAGCAAAGCATCTTCTCGTTATGTGTGCGCCTCGTGCGTTTGTGTATGTCTAACGACTGCTTGTGTTTACGCTGTGCCTGGGTCACCGCGAGCGTTCTGTCGTGCAGTGCCCACCACCACGTTGTATCTCTTTCCTCCTCTCTCCCCCCACCCCTCCAACAGAACGCAACAGTTTTACTAACCTCCCAAGCCACCACCCCACACGTCGTCATGCCGTTCGTGAAGATCGTGAAGAACAAGGCGTACTTCAAGCGCTTCCAGGTGCAGCCGCGGCGGCGCCGTGAGGGCCGCACCGACTACGCGGCGCGCCGCAGCATGGTGCTGCAGGACAAGACCAAGTTCGGGTCGCCCAAGTACCGCCTCGTGGTGCGGCGCACGAACAAGGACATTGTCGCGCAGATCGTGCAGGCGAAGATCCGCGGCGACGAGGTGCTGTGCGCGGCCTACGCGCACGAGCTGCCGCTGTTCGGCATCGAGCACGGGCTGACCAACTACGCGGCGGCGTACGCGACCGGGCTGCTGCTGGCGCGCCGCACGCTGACGAAGCTGGGGATCGCGGACAAGTTCGAGGGCGTGAAGGAGGCGGACGGCGCGCACAAGGACGTGCGCACCAAGAAGGACGACCAGGACGACGACGAGTCGCGGTTCCCGTTCAAGGCGATCCTGGACGTCGGCCTCGCGCGCACGACGACCGGCGCGCGCGTGTTCGGCGTGCTCAAGGGCGCTGTGGACGGCGGGATCGCGGTGCCGCACAGCCCGAAGCGGTTCCCCGGGTACAACAAGGAGAAGTCGGCGCTGGACGCCAAGGCGCACCGCGACCGCATCTTCGGCAAGCACGTGGCGGACTACCTGAAGCTTGTGAAGGAGGAGGCGAGCTCGAACCCCGACGAGAAGGTGAACCAGTTCTCCAAGTACATCAGCGCGAAGATCGCGCCGGAGGGCGTGGAGGCGATCTACAAGAAGGCGCACGCGGCGATCCGCGCGGACCCGACCAAGACGAAGCCCAAGAAGGCGAAGAAGGAGGGCCACAAGTCGTACAAGACGGGCAAGAAGCTGACGGGCGCGGAGCGCAAGGCCGCCGCCAAGGCCAAGGTCGCCTCCATCCGCGAGCGCCGCGCCGCCGCCGCTGCGTAAGCGTAGGTGTTGATTCGGAAAGATTCCATAATTGTTCTCTAATTTTATTTTGAAGTCAAATAAAGTCAAAGGCGTTACGCCACTTTAATTTCTACTCATTTCTTTATCATTTGTTTTCTGATCGAAAAACTAGTGCGTATGAGGTTCTATCTGTTGGAAGGTTGTGAGTCTGGACGCGAGTGGATTACAGCGAAGATGCTGACCCGGTACTGTCTCTCTGTCTTTCTCTCGATTCGAGGGGAGCTGCTTAACTGGCAGTGACAGACCCAGCAAGGGGTGGCCGTCCGCCACCCCCTGTCCATTCTCCGTAGCGCCCCACCCCGCGTCCGCTCCCTGCCTTCCTCTTCTTTTTGTGTGTGTGTGTGCGTGTGTTTCGCTTCGTGCTGTTTTCCGGCCTTCTCGCGGCTACTGGCGATGTCCCCTTGCCGCCGGATCGAAAACTATCTACCGCTTTACGTTTTCCTTGTCTTTCTCCCGCCTTCTTCCGTCGGTCGCCTACCTCATTCTGTAGAAACCAGTCTAGTAAAGAGCTACGTACCCGCCACTCAACCTCTAACCCCCCACCACTACAGCCACCACCCCACACGTCGTCATGCCGTTCGTGAAGATCGTGAAGAACAAGGCGTACTTCAAGCGCTTCCAGGTGCAGCCGCGGCGGCGCCGTGAGGGCCGCACCGACTACGCGGCGCGCCGCAGCATGGTGCTGCAGGACAAGACCAAGTTCGGGTCGCCCAAGTACCGCCTCGTGGTGCGGCGCACGAACAAGGACATTGTCGCGCAGATCGTGCAGGCGAAGATCCGCGGCGACGAGGTGCTGTGCGCTGCCTACGCGCACGAGCTGCCGCTGTTCGGCATCGAGCACGGGCTGACCAACTACGCGGCGGCGTACGCGACCGGGCTGCTGCTGGCGCGCCGCACGCTGACGAAGCTGGGGATCGCGGACAAGTTCGAGGGCGTGAAGGAGGCGGACGGCGCGCACAAGGACGTGCGCACCAAGAAGGACGACCAGGACGACGACGAGTCGCGGTTCCCGTTCAAGGCGATCCTGGACGTCGGCCTCGCGCGCACGACGACCGGCGCGCGCGTGTTCGGCGTGCTCAAGGGCGCTGTGGACGGCGGGATCGCGGTGCCGCACAGCCCGAAGCGGTTCCCCGGGTACAACAAGGAGAAGTCGGCGCTGGACGCCAAGGCGCACCGCGACCGCATCTTCGGCAAGCACGTGGCGGACTACCTGAAGCTTGTGAAGGAGGAGGCGAGCTCGAACCCCGACGAGAAGGTGAACCAGTTCTCCAAGTACATCAGCGCGAAGATCGCGCCGGAGGGCGTGGAGGCGATCTACAAGAAGGCGCACGCGGCGATCCGCGCGGACCCGACCAAGACGAAGCCCAAGAAGGCGAAGAAGGAGGGCCACAAGTCGTACAAGACGGGCAAGAAGCTGACGGGCGCGGAGCGCAAGGCCGCCGCCAAGGCCAAGGTCGCCTCCATCCGCGAGCGCCGCGCCGCCGCCGCCGCTGCGTAAGCGTAGGTGTGTGTGTGTGCCCGCGCACGCCTGTGATGGTGGAACACTCGCTTCCCTCTTTCTAGTGCGGCGCTGCCTTCTGTTTCTCCTCTTTTTGTTTTTATTAATCTCCCCAAAGTTTAAGAACTAATTTCCATTTTCCTTATTTTTTTCTAACCTCTTCTTATTTCTTTTTCATTGCAATCCGTGCCTGTAGAACTGTCCGTTCCGCTTCGTCGCGTTGATTCCCTGAAACTCCACTCACCTGCCGTATACCATCTGTCTCGCCTGTGTTGGCCGTGCGCGGCGCGCTCTGGCCTTCGCGGTGGTGCTATCCACATCTTCTCTGTATCGCACTCGCCCTATCTACACGAGTGGCGTTGTCAAGCTTCAACGAGCAAGCTAAGCAAAGCATCTTCTCGTTATGTGTGCGCCTCGTGCGTTTGTGTATGTCTAACGACTGCTTGTGTTTACGCTGTGCCTGGGTCACCGCGAGCGTTCTGTCGTGCAGTGCCCACCACCACGTTGTATCTCTTTCCTCCTCTCTCCCCCCACCCCTCCAACAGAACGCAACAGTTTTACTAACCTCCCAAGCCACCACCCCACACGTCGTCATGCCGTTCGTGAAGATCGTGAAGAACAAGGCGTACTTCAAGCGCTTCCAGGTGCAGCCGCGGCGGCGCCGTGAGGGCCGCACCGACTACGCGGCGCGCCGCAGCATGGTGCTGCAGGACAAGACCAAGTTCGGGTCGCCCAAGTACCGCCTCGTGGTGCGGCGCACGAACAAGGACATTGTCGCGCAGATCGTGCAGGCGAAGATCCGCGGCGACGAGGTGCTGTGCGCGGCCTACGCGCACGAGCTGCCGCTGTTCGGCATCGAGCACGGGCTGACCAACTACGCGGCGGCGTACGCGACCGGGCTGCTGCTGGCGCGCCGCACGCTGACGAAGCTGGGGATCGCGGACAAGTTCGAGGGCGTGAAGGAGGCGGACGGCGCGCACAAGGACGTGCGCACCAAGAAGGACGACCAGGACGACGACGAGTCGCGGTTCCCGTTCAAGGCGATCCTGGACGTCGGCCTCGCGCGCACGACGACCGGCGCGCGCGTGTTCGGCGTGCTCAAGGGCGCTGTGGACGGCGGGATCGCGGTGCCGCACAGCCCGAAGCGGTTCCCCGGGTACAACAAGGAGAAGTCGGCGCTCGACGCCAAGGCGCACCGCGACCGCATCTTCGGCAAGCACGTGGCGGACTACCTGAAGCTTGTGAAGGAGGAGGCGAGCTCGAACCCCGACGAGAAGGTGAACCAGTTCTCCAAGTACATCAGCGCGAAGATCGCGCCGGAGGGCGTGGAGGCGATCTACAAGAAGGCGCACGCGGCGATCCGCGCGGACCCGACCAAGACGAAGCCCAAGAAGGCGAAGAAGGAGGGCCACAAGTCGTACAAGACGGGCAAGAAGCTGACGGGCGCGGAGCGCAAGGCCGCCGCCAAGGCCAAGGTCGCCTCCATCCGCGAGCGCCGCGCCGCCGCCGCTGCGTAAGCGTAGGTGTTGATTCGGAAAGATTCCATAATTGTTCTCTAATTTTATTTTGAAGTCAAATAAAGTCAAAGGCGTTACGCCACTTTAATTTCTACTCATTTCTTTATCATTTGTTTTCTGATCGAAAAACTAGTGCGTATGAGGTTCTATCTGTTGGAAGGTTGTGAGTCTGGACGCGAGTGGATTACAGCGAAGATGCTGACCCGGTACTGTCTCTCTGTCTTTCTCTCGATTCGAGGGGAGCTGCTTAACTGGCAGTGACAGACCCAGCAAGGGGTGGCCGTCCGCCACCCCCTGTCCATTCTCCGTAGCGCCCCACCCCGCGTCCGCTCCCTGCCTTCCTCTTCTTTTTGTGTGTGTGTGTGCGTGTGTTTCGCTTCGTGCTGTTTTCCGGCCTTCTCGCGGCTACTGGCGATGTCCCCTTGCCGCCGGATCGAAAACTATCTACCGCTTTACGTTTTCCTTGTCTTTCTCCCGCCTTCTTCCGTCGGTCGCCTACCTCATTCTGTAGAAACCAGTCTAGTAAAGAGCTACGTACCCGCCACTCAACCTCTAACCCCCCACCACTACAGCCACCACCCCACACGTCGTCATGCCGTTCGTGAAGATCGTGAAGAACAAGGCGTACTTCAAGCGCTTCCAGGTGCAGCCGCGGCGGCGCCGTGAGGGCCGCACCGACTACGCGGCGCGCCGCAGCATGGTGCTGCAGGACAAGACCAAGTTCGGGTCGCCCAAGTACCGCCTCGTGGTGCGGCGCACGAACAAGGACATTGTCGCGCAGATCGTGCAGGCGAAGATCCGCGGCGACGAGGTGCTGTGCGCTGCCTACGCGCACGAGCTGCCGCTGTTCGGCATCGAGCACGGGCTGACCAACTACGCGGCGGCGTACGCGACCGGGCTGCTGCTGGCGCGCCGCACGCTGACGAAGCTGGGGATCGCGGACAAGTTCGAGGGCGTGAAGGAGGCGGACGGCGCGCACAAGGACGTGCGCACCAAGAAGGACGACCAGGACGACGACGAGTCGCGGTTCCCGTTCAAGGCGATCCTGGACGTCGGCCTCGCGCGCACGACGACCGGCGCGCGCGTGTTCGGCGTGCTCAAGGGCGCTGTGGACGGCGGGATCGCGGTGCCGCACAGCCCGAAGCGGTTCCCCGGGTACAACAAGGAGAAGTCGGCGCTGGACGCCAAGGCGCACCGCGACCGCATCTTCGGCAAGCACGTGGCGGACTACCTGAAGCTTGTGAAGGAGGAGGCGAGCTCGAACCCCGACGAGAAGGTGAACCAGTTCTCCAAGTACATCAGCGCGAAGATCGCGCCGGAGGGCGTGGAGGCGATCTACAAGAAGGCGCACGCGGCGATCCGCGCGGACCCGACCAAGACGAAGCCCAAGAAGGCGAAGAAGGAGGGCCACAAGTCGTACAAGACGGGCAAGAAGCTGACGGGCGCGGAGCGCAAGGCCGCCGCCAAGGCCAAGGTCGCCTCCATCCGCGAACGCCGCGCCGCCGCCGCTGCGTAAGAGTAGGTGTGTGTGCCTGCGCACGCCTGCGATGGTGAAAGACTCGCCCCCCTCTCTCTCTCGAGCGGCGCTGCTTTCTGTCTCTCCTCTTTTTGTTTTTATTAATTTCCCCAAAGTTTAAGATCTAATTTCCATTTTCCTATTTTTGTCTAACCTCTTTTTTTTTTCTTTTTTCTTTTTTTTTTCCCTTTTCATTGTAATCCGTGCCTGTGGAACTGTCCGTTCCGCTTCGTCGCGTTGATTCCCTGAAACTCCACTCACTTGTCGTATACCATCTGTCTCGCCTGTGTTGGCCGCGCGCGGCGCGCTCTGGCCTTCGCGGTGGTGCTATCCACATCTTTTACATTCTTCTCTGTATCGCACTCGCCCTATCTACACGAGTGGCGTTGACAAGCTGCAACGAGCAAGCTAAGCAAAGCATCTTCTCGTTATGTGTGCGCCTCGTGCGTTTGTGTAGGTCTAACGACTGCTTGTGTTTACGCTGTGCCTGTGTCAGCAGCACCGTCCTGTCGTGCAGTGCCCACCACCACGTTGCACCTCTTTCCTCCTCACTCCCCCCACCCCTCCAACAGAACGCAACAGTTTTACTAACCTCCCAAGCCACCACCCCACACGTCGTCATGCCGTTCGTGAAGATCGTGAAGAACAAGGCGTACTTCAAGCGCTTCCAGGTGCAGCCGCGGCGGCGCCGTGAGGGCCGCACCGACTACGCGGCGCGCCGCAGCATGGTGCTGCAGGACAAGACCAAGTTCGGGTCGCCCAAGTACCGCCTCGTGGTGCGGCGCACGAACAAGGACATTGTCGCGCAGATCGTGCAGGCGAAGATCCGCGGCGACGAGGTGCTGTGCGCGGCCTACGCGCACGAGCTGCCGCTGTTCGGCATCGAGCACGGGCTGACCAACTACGCGGCGGCGTACGCGACCGGGCTGCTGCTGGCGCGCCGCACGCTGACGAAGCTGGGGATCGCGGACAAGTTCGAGGGCGTGAAGGAGGCGGACGGCGCGCACAAGGACGTGCGCACCAAGAAGGACGACCAGGACGACGACGAGTCGCGGTTCCCGTTCAAGGCGATCCTGGACGTCGGCCTGGCGCGCACGACGACCGGCGCGCGCGTGTTCGGCGTGCTCAAGGGCGCGGTGGACGGCGGGATCGCGGTGCCGCACAGCCCGAAGCGGTTCCCCGGGTACAACAAGGAGAAGTCGGCGCTCGACGCCAAGGCGCACCGCGACCGCATCTTCGGCAAGCACGTGGCGGACTACCTGAAGCTTGTGAAGGAGGAGGCGAGCTCGAACCCCGACGAGAAGGTGAACCAGTTCTCCAAGTACATCAGCGCGAAGATCGCGCCGGAGGGCGTGGAGGCGATCTACAAGAAGGCGCACGCGGCGATCCGCGCGGACCCAACCAAGACGAAGCCCAAGAAGGCGAAGAAGGAGGGCCACAAGTCGTACAAGACGGGCAAGAAGCTGACGGGCGCGGAGCGCAAGGCCGCCGCCAAGGCCAAGGTCGCCTCCATCCGCGAGCGCCGCGCCGCCGCCGCTGCGTAAAGGTTTCTTACGTCACGTACTTCCCAATCCTTCTCGTTCTAGCTGGTTTCTAATAGTTAAAACTGTTTTGTTTCTTTTCTTTCATTTATTGTTCATTTCATTTCTCATTTCATGCTCTTCCCTCACTGTACCCTCCCACGGTCGGTAAGTGAGCCAGACCAGCTGTTGAATTCCACACAAAAATCAAAACAAGAAAAGAAGAAGAATCAAGTAGTACAGAGGCAACCTCTCTAACACTGGCATTCAAGCGACAAGGAGAGGTTTCCTGTTGAGAATGTCTGAGTAGTGGTGAGTGTCCTCATATTGTCTGTGGTGAACCTGAGTCCCCTTTTTCTCTCCAGTGTAGAAGGTGGTGGTCCTTCTCGGTGTCGTTTTCAATTCTTGCTGGGAGTCCTGCATGTTAACGTCTTCTTCCGTGTTTTACACACGTTGCTCATTGCGGATTGACGTTTGCACCTTGTTGTTTACGCCCTGCCTGATGCCCTCCTCCCACCCCCCTCCCCCCACTCTCCACTCAAATTTTCAAACCTACATAGCTTTGACACGAGAAAATGGGCTCTTTTATGTACCTGAATGAGCTGTGGAAGAAGAAGTCTTCCGACGTGATGCGCTTCATCCAGCGCATCCGCTCGTGGGAGTTCCGCCACCAGCACACGGTCGTGCGCCTGCGCCGCCCCACGCGCCCCGACAAGGCGCGCATGCTCGGCTACAAGGCCAAGCAGGGCTACACCGTCTTCCGCGTGCGCGTGCGCCGCGGTGGCCGCAAACGCCCGGTGCACAAGGGCATCACGTACGGCAAGCCCAAGACCAGCGGCGTGCTCGGCATGAAGCTCAACAAGAACAACCGCAGCATCGCGGAGGCGCGCCTCGGGCGCCGCTTCGGCAACCTGCGCGTGCTCAACTCGTACTGGGTGAACATGGACTCGACCTTCAAGTGGTACGAGGTCATCGCCGTCGACCCCATGTGCCGCGCGATCCGCAACGACCCGCACATCAACTGGATCGTCAACCCCGTCCACAAGCACCGCGAGCAGCGCGGCCTCACGTCGGCCGGCCGCAAGCACCGCGGCCTGCACCACAAGGGCCACCGCGTGTCCAAGCTGCGCCCGACGTACCGCGCGGCCTGGCGCCGCAACAACCGCATGACCTTCCTCCGCAAGCGTTAAGAGCAGAAAACAAAAAAGGGAAGAGAAAGAAACAATGGAAAAAGGAAAAGAAGGGAAGAAGGTTTTCTTTTCCTTTTTTTTTCTTTTCCTGCTTTCATTTTCTCTCCTATATGCCGTCTTGCGTTTCTTGGAATATGCGTCATGTCTGGTGGGCTGCTGCAGAGCGTTCCTGTTTTTCTCGTCATGATAGCAACAACAAACTCAATCTCATTTTAGTTTTATTTATCATTTGAAACTTTCTAACCAAGAACAAAGCAAACGATCCAGTAAAAAGATATATAAGAGGCCAGTGCGCTTCTTTACAACGTAACGCTGCCTTCACCTTGGGTGGCGCTTCGGGTTTAGTTGTTTTGTCTTTCTAACTGATTGTCTGCCTGTTTGTCTTTGACTGTAGGAGGGATCGACATCCCTCACTGTGGGCGTTCTCCCCTCTGTCTCTTTGGACTACTCTCCGGCGTGCTCGGAGCAAAGACGGCACAACAGACAGTGATTGTGCTTTGTCTTCATGGCTTTCGTCTCTCTTCTCTTCCCCCCTCCCTCTCTCTGCTTCAACGAACCTCTCGCATACCGCCTTACGACTCTCTCCATTCCTCCTCGCCTTTCAGGAAAATTAGCTCTCTTTCAGTCACCCCTGTTTCGACACCTCAACTGTACCTCACATCTTCTCACACCCACACCCACCCACCCCGCGACACCATGGCCAAGACGACCGCCGCCCCCGCCCCCCGCACCGGCATCATCGCCGGCTTCAACAAGGGCCACGTCACGACGCGCCGCGCGCGCGCCTTCTCGACCAAGGACCGCCTCGCGCAGCCGCACAAGAAGCTGCAGGCGGTGAAGAAGATCATCACGGACGTGGTGGGCCTGTCGCCGCTGGAGCGCCGCGTGCAGGAGATGCTGCGCGTGGGCAAGGAGAAGCGCGCCCTCAAGTACTGCAAGAAGCGCCTCGGCAACTTCACCGCTGCCAAGAAGAAGCGCTCCAAGGTCGAGGAGTCCCTCCGCGCCGCCGCCAAGAAGCACCACTAAAAGAAAAAAAAAAAAACACCTGCCAAACTCGCTTTTACTTGCTAATAATTCTTCTTTTATTTTTAAACTTGTAAAATTCCTGTCACAATTAACATGATTAAAGACATCCATTCCACCTCTTCTTAAACACACTTCTACTTACAACAAGAGCGAATAAGGCTACATGATGAGAAACATCTACTTTTACCTCTTCTCTTCGCCAGCAAGTCCCTCTCGATAAAGGAAAGAAAGACAACCTCTTTTCAACTTTCTCTTTCAAAGACGGACTATGCTGCCCACACCCATCACTGCTTCTTTCGTTTGAGTGCTGTTTCAGCGTCCTTCCTCATTTTTTTTTTAAATATGTGATGACAAGAGTGGAAAAATAAAGAGGTTTTTGCAGACGTGCGTGAGAGTGGATGTAGATGTGTGGCTCAAGACAATGCGCAGCATACGACGGTGATAATCAGCTGTGTGTACTTCCTATAGTTTTTCTGCTGCTACTGCTGTCTCTACGCATTTCTTCTCTCGTGCGCATCGCTTTCATTTTTATGTTTGTTTGCTCTCTTACGACCACATGATGAATGACTGCAAGATGCTGAACTTCAACGTTGTAAACAGAAAAAAAAACACACACATGCCAAAAAAAAAAAAAAAAGAAAGAATAGTGAAGCACAACTGAGTCAGAAGCGTGTGATTCTGTCACAGACACACACGCACAAAAAGTAATGAAAAAGTGCTCTATTATTTGTACGTGGAGGTTTGCCCACTCTTAACTCCCGCTGATTACTCTGCTTCCGGTTATCTTCGTGCAGTAGACAGTGCGAAAAGAAGAAATAAAAAGAGGAAATCCATACTATGCACTGCGAGCATTTTCTGATATCTTTCTTGTGCTGATCTTCTTGCCGCTCATCGCCTCTTCATTTCTTTTTTCTTTCTTCATACCCCAACCCCTTCCTGCTCCCCTCCCTGATTTCCACACACGCAGCCTAGAGCTCTTATCTGCACAGCACCCCAGGTACTTTTTTCCGCCACACCCACCCACCGACACCCCGCGACACCATGGCCAAGACGACCGCCGCCCCCGCCCCCCGCACCGGCATCATCGCCGGCTTCAACAAGGGCCACGTCACGACGCGCCGCGCGCGCGCCTTCTCGACCAAGGACCGCCTCGCGCAGCCGCACAAGAAGCTGCAGGCGGTGAAGAAGATCATCACGGACGTGGTGGGCCTGTCGCCGCTGGAGCGCCGCGTGCAGGAGATGCTGCGCGTGGGCAAGGAGAAGCGCGCCCTCAAGTACTGCAAGAAGCGCCTCGGCAACTTCACCGCTGCCAAGAAGAAGCGCTCCAAGGTCGAGGAGTCCCTCCGCGCCGCCGCCAAGAAGCACCACTAAACGGTTTGATCCCCTCTCACCTTTCCGACGTTCTCTGTCTTTCTTTCTTCTTTTCTCTCTGAGTTTCTGCTACTTCTCAGCTGCCTTTACGGTGTTGTGAGTACAGAAAACAGCTCAAGAAAGATGTTCGTCGTGGAGGATTCCGTTTATGTGCATTTCTTTTCTTCAGTCTTCTTCTCGCCTTCTCTAGGAAACGCTTCGCGCGCCTTGGAAAGTGAGGAAATGAGGAGAGAAGAAAATGAACTCTATGCAATCATGATTTTTTAATTTTCGTATTATCATTTCAAAAACATACAAATAAAACAATACTAAAAGACACACGCACACGCACACATGAGCAGTCCTCTCTTTCGTCCATGCTGCGAGTGGTCTTAGATGCATCTGAAACTCTACTGCTCTGCGCGTTGTGTTGTACGCTGTTTTTACTATGTGTTCCCGAACCACAGCGTGAAGACAGGAGGTGGTATCTGCATGCTCGTGGAGCCTTCTTTCTTTGCACAGACAATCCTTGATTAATCAGCGATGACGGAAAGCAGAACTTCGGACTACCGCTGAGTTTCTTTCCCTTTTGCGTGCGAGCCGAATGCGGGTTGTTCTATCCTCCACTTCACACGTCTTTTTTTATCACCTCTCTCTCTTTTCTTTTCTTTTTATTTCTCTTCAGCAGTCTCAAAAATGCCCACTATAGATTCATATTCATAGACTTCTTCTCCTTTCACTACTATTATTCTTTCTTCTCCCGCTTGTGTCACACACTCTTAGTTAGCTGACTAGAATACCTGTCGAACTCTCTGACAACACCATCCTGATTCTCTCTCTCTCTCCCTTTTCTTTGTATCCACGCAAATAAAGCAAGAGGAGCGGGGACATGCACTCGGGTGAGGTGCGCGACGTAGGTTGACGCCCTCTCGCGGCTCTGCGTGGCGCGCACGATGGACTACCAGGTGCTGGCCGACCTCCTGGCGCGGCAGACGCAGCAACCGCCGGGGCTTCCGCCATCCTCGTCATCACAACGCGGCTCCCACATTGTGTCGGGGAGTGGCGTGCCTTCTACAGTGCCGGCGGCCGCCGTGCTGGACCCTCGCTACGTGCACCTGATCGCGGCGGAGTTTGAGACACGCGAGCGGTGGCGCGTGGCGCGCGGGGCGGACCTGCTGGCACGTCTCGCCGCCTACGAGGAGCACTACGCGGGCGCGACACAGCCGCAGCAGCCGCCACACTCGTCTGCGTCCCCTTCTTCTTCCTCCGCTCCTCCAGTTTTTCCGCCCCAGCGGGTGGCTACCGGACGCGCCATGCTGTCTCCTCAACCGCCGTCGAATGCCTCCTCTTCCCCTCCTCCCTTATTGCGCAGTACCGCGACGTGGCGTGGGGCAACACGGCGGCGGAGGACGCGCGGCTGCTGGAGAAAATGGGCAAAGAATTCGTTCCGCTGTACCTCCAGTCGCTGCGCGTCGCCTACGGGGGCCTGACGCGGACGCACCTCTGCAAGAGCCCGTTTGCGTCCCTGCCGGCCTCGGCGACCGCCTGGCCCCTGTACGGCACCGAACCTTCGTCTGCAGCCAGCGAACTCTCGCCCTCGGCCTCTGCTGCTGCGACACATGCAGCTTCTGGGAAACACAAAAGCGAGCCGGCGGCGGGAGGCAGACGGGGCGACGCCAAGAATATTACAACGTCTCCCGCGAGCGGAGAGGCATTTCTCTCCGAGGGAATGCGCGACTGGATGGACCTCGTGCGGGACTCCCTCTGCCCTTTGCCGGATCAGCTGCTGGACGCCTACGGCGCCCCTCTTCCGACTTTACCCGAGCCCTCTTCTGCATCGTCCGCCTCCTCTCCTACCTTCCCCGGCGCCTCGCGCGCTGTGGCCGCAGACCGCGTGGTGGAGGAACTGGTGGACGCCCTCTTTCCCATCCCCGGCAGCGGTGATAATAATAATAACAACAGCAACAGTAACCACCAAGAGGCGTCAGCAGCAGCGGCAGCAGCACAGGGGTCGGCTGGCGCGCCGGGGCTGCGGTTGGTGCTGGAGGGGCTGCGGCCGGAGGTGCGCCGCCACGCCGCCGAGTCCGCCCGCTGCTGGAACGTGCTGCTGCTGCTGTGGACGCTGTTCCACGCGTATCGCGTGCGGGAGGAGGAAGAGGAAGAGGTAGAAGAAGAGGAGGAAAGCAAAAGGGGAGGGAGAGGGCAGCGGCGGTGGCAGGTCTCGCTCCACCGCCCGTTGCTCACTGACGGCCGCCGCGGCGGGACAGCTGGACTCCCAGCGCGTGAGCATCGCCGCTGTTCTGGGGCGTGTGCGGGCCTTGGCGACGTAGTTGTCGGTTTACTGCTATTGTTTTCATGTATTTGCCCCTCAAAATACTCCATCTATTTTGCTCTCAGCTATTACTATTTTAATTCACTGCCGCCACGTTGTTGGTTTGGAAAATCTGTTTCGGTCTTTACTGCCTGTGAGTCGCAAAGCTTGTCTTTGCTAAGTGACGAAGGCAACGCTTGACTATTCCACTGCGTTGACTGTCGTACCCATTATACATCTCCCTAACACAGTGCAAAAAAAAAAACAACAAACCCACCCTTTCGTCTTTTCCTCTTGTGTGGTATCAGTCACTGAAACAATAGCAAAACCTTTCCCCGTCTCAGAAAAACAAAACAAAACAAAAAAAAAAAACACGATTAAAAACCTCCAAACAGAAACATGCCCTGCCACCACTGCCGCGCATGCCCCCCAGCGCCGCCGTTTCGCTGCTTCTACTGCTGCTGCAGCGTGTGCGGGCTGGCGGACCCGCGCATGCCGTGTCTGCCGTGCACCGAGTGCGGCGCCCTCACGCACGTCGCCTGCGCGCAGCACCCCATCGAGGAGCTGCCCGTCACCACTGCCGAGACGCTCGCCGAGCTGACCGCGCTGGAGCCCCCGCCGGACTGGCCGCTGACGACGCACCGCAAACACCACGGCGGCGGCGGTGGCGCAGTTGCCACTACCACTACTGCTACTACTACGAGACCATCTTCTTCTTCTTCGTCCTTGTTGAAGCAGGGAACGGTGCCCCCTACGCGCACGAGCAGCAAAAGCAACAAGAAGGTCAAGAAGGAGACGCTGTCGGAAACTGCGGTTGTTGTGAAGAAGGAGAATCCCGGCGCGTCGCACGACCTTGCCGATGACGATATTAGCAGCGACGACGCAGTACAAGGTGATGTGAATAAGACCGTGACAGAGATGGATGCATCCGACGGCGACGGCGACGCTGCCGACGTTCCCTACTCTATCTGGATCTTACCCCTCACGGGAAATATGCAGAGGCAGCAGCAGTGGGAGAAGCAGCAGCGGCAGCAAATGCAGCAGCAGCAGCACGCGAAGACACAGAGGCAGCACCGACGGAGCAGCGACAAGAGCCGTGGCGGCGCGGCAACGCTGTCCGCCGCCCCGCCCCCGTATTTGTGGCCGCCCAACTCGCCGGCGCTGAGCCGCCAGCTGCAGGCGCGGCTGCCGCACAGCTTCTACTGCTCCGTCGACTGCGCCCTGCACCTCGCCCTGTACCCCAACCCGCAGTGGAACCGGCGGCTGAGCCAGGGCGTGGAGCAGCGGGCCGCGGCGCGTTGGCAGGCGCTGCTCCGCGACTGCCCCCTGCTGACGGCCCCCACTGCCGGCGCGGACGCGGGTCCCGCGGGTGGCGCCGATGTGACACGCCACCACAGCGGAAACGGCAGCGTCGTCGGCAGCAACGGCGGCGAAGTGGAACGCGAGACTGGTGCTGCTGCTGCGGCGGACGACAGCGACGGCGGCGCGAGCGGAATGGGACGCCGACGCCCCCGCCCGCCCTCCCCGCCGGCGCTGAGCGCGGCCGCGACGCGGGAGATGGTGCGTGTGCAGCAGTTCGCGGCCGCCCACGCGCAGCTGCGCTACGAGGCGTGGCTCGAGTACTTCCGCCTCGAGTCCTCGCCGGCGCTCGGCGACGGCGGCGCGCACCCGCCCTTCTTGCCGCCCGTCGCGGCGCTGGACGTGTCTCCGGGGACGCTGGAGCACCTGTCGCGCGTGCTGTCGCCGGCCGGGCAGGCGGAGCGGCTGTACATGCTCGACCCCACCACCCACACCGTCGGCAGCGTCGTCGTGCTGCCCCGCAACGACTACTGGACGGAGCCGCCGGCCCCCGCCGCGCGCCTTGTGCGGCCCGGCGACAGCAGCGCCTTTGTCGCCGAGACGCTCGCACTGCTCACGCAGGACACGACGCCGGTGACTCGCGTTGCCAACTGCTTCCGCTGAGCAAGGCACATCACATCTCTTTTTGAGGGAAGGGGGGGGGGGAGTAGCTCCGGCTGCGGTGTGATGCGATGTGAATCTCATTTTTTTTTTCTTTTGGGCGTATGTGCGTCTATTTCTTCTCTCTCTTTCTTTTTGAACTGCGAGTCTGCTTCCTTCTTTACATACCAGTCAAAATGAAGGTTACAAGAAAAAAATAGTAAATGCATTGCTTCACACGGAACGTTTTGGCTGCACGATTTGTGTGAGTATGTAATGCTTTTTTTTTTCAGTCATTGCTGAACTACTGGCGTATCGTTTGATAGTTTGCACAGGCTGCTCTCTCCTTCCCACTTCCTTTCCTCCCCCCTTTTCATAAGTCTTTCAACGAAACTTCCACAGAATATTCAAACGCACCGCCGAAAAAAATCACACGGCTTAACCGGAACCGTATTAGATTTCATGTAGGTTTGTCTGTTGTTTATACAGCACTTTTTATTTTTATCTCTTCTCCGTCTTTTTTTTTATCTTACGAAGATCATTTACACCCCTAGATATTTGCCAGTTTTTTTTTTTTTTATATTACAGCTCTACATTGTTTCTTTTTCATAGATTCATACTTGAATATCTATTTCCTCTTTTTTACCTGTTAGAAAAAAGATGAGCGCCAGCGCTGCTCCCTCTCGCACGGCCACTGACACCTCCGCCTCCGCCGCCGCGCGGCCGAGTGCGAGTGCGGCGTCTTCTCCCCCTGCGGGCGCTATCTGGTGCATTTCCGCACCGACCGCCGAGCCGTTCTCTCCATTGATATCCGCCCCAACACCTCCTTTTCGCCGTCCTTTCTCGCCGGCGCGCCAGACGCGTCTTCGTCGTCGGTGTCAGCGTCGTCCTTCCTCTCCCCCTCCTCGCCCTCCAGCTCTACTAGTGTGGTTGGCGCGACGCTGGGGGCCAAGGACGTGGCGGCGCTCACGCAGGCCGCGGGGGTGACAAAGCCGTTTAGCGTATTCGCGGACATGGTCTACCACGCCCTCACCGGCACGTCGCCTAGTCGTCCGCTTTTTTGTCGAGACCCTCGCGGAGATGAAACACCGCATCGCGCGCGACGTGCGCGGCAACGCCCGGGGGCCGCAGGGGGCCGGTGGTGCCGGCGCCAGCACCGTCGTCACAGGCTCTGCTGGCGGCAGCAGCGGGGGCTCAGGGAATGTTAACACTACTGTCAATGACTCGGTACACACGACCGCCGCAGCCAAGTGCCAGGCGGGAGCCCCCGCCGCTGCCATGCAGACGTCCTCCTCGTCGTTTATCAACCTGAGTGTTAGCAGCGACCTGGCGGAGGAGCTGTACAGTCAGCGCTTCTTCACCCTCGACTACGACGTCGATTTCACACGCGTGCCGTGTTTCCCATCGCACTGCATCCCCTCACCGCCTCCTCCTCTGGCGCCGCCCCTCCTGCGCTGTTTTCATCGTCTTCTTCCGCGTCTGCACCCCCGGCCGTCGCGGCTCCTGGCCCAGAGGCGACCACCACTGACGCGGAGGACCCAAGCGAACTTGCAAATGTGACGTCGGGCGCGGTCGCGGCGCCGCAACCCGCAGTTGCAGCACACGCACACGCACACGCACACAGCGCCGCCGACACCGCGGACGCGGCGGGGGAGGTGGCGCGGCTGCGACGGGCGCTGTGGGAGGCGCAGCAGGCGGCGGCGCACGCGCACGCGGAGAACGCGCGGCTGCGGCGGGAGCGGGAGGCGCTGGTGCAGCTCAGTCGCGACAAGATGCTTGAGATGGAGCGCGTCTGCAAGGACTTTGCCAAGAGCGCCGGCGCGACCGCCGAGATGGAGCGGCTGCGCGCGCGGAACGTCGATCTGCGGGCGGAGCTGCAGCGCGTCTCTGAGGAGCGTGACGCGGCCCTTGCGCGTCTGCAGCGCCTCGCCGCCCTCGCACCGCACGCACGGTCAGAGAGTGCCGGCTCCGGCCGGCAGCGGCAGCGCTCCGCCAGGGGCCGCCTCGTGTCCCCCACGCCGCCGCTGCTGGAGGAGCGCCTGCGACGCGCACAGCACCAACAACAACAACAACAACAGGGTTCAGACAGGGCGAGCGCGCGCCGCTCACGGCTCTCCACACCGCAGCGACAGCAGCCACAGCCGCGCCGCAGCACTCAACACCGCCGCTTCGACACCGCTCCGGCCGCCCCCTCACCGCTTGCGACGCCGCCGCGCGCGGACAGCACCGGCCAGCGCCATCTCCGCTCCCCTAGTGGTGGCGGCAGTGGTGGGCGCCTGCGCCGCTCGCCCTCCACCGACGGCGGCGCGACATACCCCGGGCCCCGCAGCCCCAGCCACGCGCGCGACGCGCCGCCATCGCTGCCCCGCAAGCCCCGCGCGCCCAGCGTCGGCGCCGCCTCCGCCGCCTCCGCCGCGAGCTACGGCAGCCGGGGCAGCAGCAGAGGCAGCCGCGCGAGCGCGAGCCACGAGAGGCTGTACCGCACGCCGACCGCCAGCAGCTACGCCCGCCGCGTGCCAGACGCCTTCACCCCGACCGACAACCGTAGCACCCCGCGGGACACGCGCCAGCGCCGCGCCGTGTTCAAATAGATGTGTGTGTGTGTGGGGTGGGGGTGGGGGGCTCGTAACTGGCATGATGGGTACAGCGCGGGGGGAAAGATACTCATTACATCAATTTTCTAGATTTATTTTTACTTTACTCAATTACAACAACCACAACAAATGTACAACTTGTTTACATCCAATGCCATCAACGCGGAGGCGTTTGACATTTGTGCTTGTATGCCTTTGTTAGAGTTCGCTACTGACATATATTCTGTATGTTATGGCTCGGTGCGCTTCTCACAACATTATGACGTGTGTCCCTGTCCCTACTCTTAACTAACAGCATCGTACACACAACAAGAACAAGAACAAGAACAAGAACAAGTAGAGCAAAAGTAAAATAAAATAAAAAATAAACAAGAAAACAATACTCAACTGTATATCCCGCTAGTCGTATGCTGCGCCGTAGTTTTGTGCCGCTCGGGTATCTGAAGCGTCCGGGGCGCAAGTCGCTGGACGAGGTGGTGAAGCTGAGCATGTTCGAGGCGAGCACGCCGCAGCAGGTGGCGGCGATCTGGAACACGCACCACATGCAGTTTGTGCAGTACTGGGGCCGCTGCATCTCTAGCAGCGCCTACTACGCTCTGGAGCCGCGGCTCAAGAGCTGCCCGTACTTTGTCATCCCGTGCTTCCGCGACAAGGGGCTCTTCAACGTCGTCACGAACTTCAAGGACGACCTCGTCTGGCGTCGCGCCGCTGGGCGAGTGGCAGAAGAAGCAGGACGCCGCGCAGCCGCACATGACCATCCAGTTCTTTACCGAGCTGGCGCGGAGCAAGAATTTGGTGCTGGTGCGCTGCGGGATCAAGGACGAGGTGTTTATGCGACAGGACTGCATCTTTCTGACGCAGATGCTTCTCAAGTACTACACCATCCCCCGTCTTTACGAGGGCTACGTCGAGACCTTCAACAAGCGCCCCAACCAGTTCGACTTCCACGCGTACCTGCGCGCGATGAAGGACGAGGCGCAGAAGGACGACATCCGCATCGAGGACAAGAAGAGCACGCTGCGCCACGACGCCTTTGGGCCGATCATCGACACGCCCACCCGACGCCATCGCGCGCAAAATTCTCAGCACCGTCGACACGGGGCCGACCGCCAACACCACCAAGCCCTAGTGGTATAGTGGTAGTGTTGGTGTGATCTGCGAGTTGTGTCTCTCCCCCCCCCTACTCCTTCCGCTCTCCCTCCCTCTCTTCTCTCCTTTCTCATCATCTTCTTTACAGTACTGCGTGTAATATCGTTCGCTTTTCTTTTCTTAACGGTAATAAAAAGAATGAAATATCCAAAATGCGATTTGTTATTATGCTGACGTATTGTTTCTACTCTTTTCGAAACCGTCCGATGTTCTCGCTCCGATACAACGACATGATGCAAGCATCGCACACAATTCCGCTCTCATCTAAACATGTCAAGAAGGAAACAACACACACTTGACGACACAACACTTCTCTCTCCTCTCCTCGTATTCCAAACGCCACATTATCATTATTAATAATAATAATTAACGAATAATACAAGGAAAATACTACCCATCATAATTCCTCTTCACAGATACGCTTTCATTCTCAAATACACCATCTCAGTTACACATAGAGCTTCTGTTTTGTCACACCAACATACACACACACACACACACACACACACACACACACACACACACACACACACAGACACAATCGCAGCAAAAACGACAACCGTAACACTAACAACAACAACACTAACAACGCCTACTATCCAAGCCATGTCCTCCGCCGACCCCAACTCCAGCAAGCTGGCGGACTACAGCGGCGCGACGACCCGCTGTGTGACGGTCTTCGGCTCCTCCCGCACGGAGCCCGGGACGGCGCGGTGGGCGCAGGCCGAAACCGTCGGCCGCCTCGTCGCCGCCGCCGGCCTCTCCCTCGCGAGCGGCGGCTACGGCGGCTCCATGGAGGCCGCCAGCAAGGGCGCGCGCGAGTGGATCGACGCGCACCCGCCGGGGGAGCAGGGAGGGGAGCAGACAGTGCACCAGCAGGAGGTGCTGGGGGTCGTGGTGAGCGGCATCTTCCCCGACCGGCAGACGATGGGCAACGCGTACCTGACGCGGCTGGTCGACACGGGCAGCATGCTGCAGCGCATCGAGACCATGACGCGCGCCTCGCGCTACTACGTGGTGCTGCCGGGCACGATGGGGACCGCGCAGGAGCTCATGTGCATCTGGATGACGGCCGTGTTGCACCCGCCGTCGCTGCCCAAGCCGCTCATCATCGCGCTGCGCGACCCGTGGGAGACGTACTGCCGCGACACCGCGCGCACGCTCGCGTTCCCTGATGGGCAGGTGGAGCTCATCCGCTTCGTCGACACAGCCGAGGAGGTGGGGGAGATTATCCGCGCTGACGATGAGAAGATCCAGGCCGCGAAGAACGCCAAGTGAGGCGATAGCTTCCTTTTATTTCGTTTCTTTTTCTTTTTCCTGGTCGTTGTGATTCATTGTTGTAAATCCGTTTGTTTCCACACGGTTTCCACAATCCATAGATTCCAGTCACTTCGCTCTCTTCTCCCTCTTGTTCTTTTAAACGTTTCTTTTTTGCAACTCCTTTTAAAAGCTGTTCATCAATTCTACGTGTGCTGATGTAGCAGTCATTCTTTACCTGAGATGTAACAAAAGTTAAAGATGTCATTAAAAAAAAAAACTGCGTAACACAGAGCGATTTATTTATGTAATGTCTTCACTATTCACTCACCCCGTTTAAAAACGTCAGCACTCGGCCCATTTTACGCGTATCTGATGTGCTGTAAAAGGCGTGTAGTACCCTTCACTCTCATTCTCCCTCCCTCTCCATATGATCCCCCCCCCCAAAAAAAAACAGTACACCCTTACCATATAGAAATCAGTGACATTTACACATTAAATAACAACAACAACAACAACAACAACAACAACAAAAGTCAATTACAAATACCTCCCCAACTTTTCCACAGACACTCAGTCACTCACAAATACCGAACTTCCTCTACCTTTCCCCTCCCCTCCTCTCCCCCCTCTATTCCAACACCAACATCATCAATATCCAATGGGCCTAAAGAAGGAGCTGCGCCGCGACTACGGCGTGCACGTGGATCTCTTCCGCGGGACCCTGGAAGAGGCGTGGCGGGCGGCGGAGCAGGAGGCCAAGTACGCGGTGCTCTACCTGCACTGCCCCACGCACGAGTCGACTCCCGCCTTTGTGAAGAAGGTGCTGGGCTGCGACGAGCTGGCGGCGCGGTGGGCGGCCGACGCGGTGGTGTGCGGCGCGAGCGTCATGGCGGCGCGCGGGGAGCGCCTCGCCCGGCGCTACGGTGCCACGACGTTTCCCTTTCTCGCCGTCTTCTTCAAGCGGCGCGTCATACTGCGCCTGATGGGCCCTCTGACGGCCCCCGAGGTGCTCGCCGAGTTCCGCGCGAGCGCCGACATGTGGGAGGGGCCGCGGGCGGTCGAGGTGGCGGCGGCGGCGGAGCGCCACACGCGCGCGCGGCAGCGGGACGCCGAGGAGGAGCACCTTGCCGAGATGGAGGAGCGCGACCGGCGGCGCCTGCGCGAGCTCGAGGCGGCGGCGGCGCAGCGCGCGGAGGAGCAGCGGCGGCAGCGCGAGGAGGCGGAGCGGGAGGCGCGCGAGGAGGAGCGGCTGCGCGCCGAGGCGGCGGCGGCGGCGAGGAGGGCGCAGGAGGCGGCGGCGCAGCGGCGGGAGCGTCGCGCGCGGCTGAGGGAGGAGGCGCTGGCGCGTCTGGCCCCCGAGCCTGCGGCGCCGCCGCCCGGCACCGCTGCCTCCTCCTCTTCCTCTTCCCCTCCTCGGCCTCCCCGCCCCCCGTTGTTATTCAGCTGCGCACGCCCGGCGGCGCGACGCTGCAGCGGCGCTTTGGCCGCGACGAGCTTGTCGACCGTCTCGAGGACTGGGCGCTGGCGGTGTGTCTGGAGAGGGCGCTGGAGGAGGAGAGCACGGAGGTGGAGGCACCCGCCGGCAGCGACAGCGCGCCAGAGCCGCGGGTGGAGCTGCTGACGGGATTTCCTTCCGCCGCCATTGTGTGGGAGCGCGGCGCGACCCGCTTCGGCGACGTCAAGGCCTTGTGCCCCCGCGCGACCGTCCTCGTGCACTTGTCGCATTGAACTTGTGTGTGTGTGTGTGTGTGTGTGCTTCCCACACAGTTGCGCACGCTTTTGCTTGCGTTGTCGCGTTTTTCTCTCTCTCCCCCCCACCCCAACCGCTCTCACTTTACTACTCTTCTCATTGAGCTTTGGTTCTTTCTTTTTTTTTTCTCCCTTGTATCGATGTGCTTTACAAACAGTACTTATATAGAAACGCTTTCCTTTTTTGTTGTCCTGATCTACTTCGTACCACTCACCTCTTGGTTCCTTTTCTACACTTTACGAGAACTGGGTATCCTATTGCTTCTGGTGAAATACTCTGTTGTTGCGCGGCAATACCCCAACACGCATGTACCGTCCTTCCCCTCCCCCTCCCCCTCCTCCAACTATTGAATTGAGCGTCTTCTCCGCCTCATCGCAGCAGAGAGTGCCAGAGAAGGGAGCAAATAGTAATAATAATAAGAATAAAAAAATAGAGGTATCAGTGTGAGAAGGAATCAGTGCCACCACCAGTCCCGAGCTTCGATTACACCTTTAGCGAAACCAATTGCAAGCGCACACTAACTTGTTGTACAGCATTTCTTTCCTTTTTTTTACGAACGTATTCCCTCCCCACCCCCTCCTCATCTCTATCACTGCTTCAATACTTCTAGTCATACACACTGCCATGCGCCGCTCGGTGCTTGCTCTGTCGCGCTTCCAGCCGTACTCGATGGCGGTGCAGACGCGCTTCAAGTGGCGTCACAAGGAGACGGACCGCTGGCGCCGCCTGATGGACGCGACGTGCTTCCCCGTCGACTGGCTCGGCCAGACGCGCGGCCCGAACCTGTCGCAGTACAGCGGGCACTGGACGCACCTGCTGACCTGCGCGCACGTCATCTGCCCGTGGGACTACCCAAACTACTACCCGACGCACGGCCCCACCGCGGTTTGTCTCTCGCATCACCCTCGGCGATACCATGACGCAGGTGCGCCTCGTGTCGCTGCAGGGGAACGCGGTGTTCAAGCACTTCACGTCGAACCAGCACGTCTATGTGCACTCGAACCCCCGCCTCGACCTCTGCGTGCTGCACCCCGAGCAGAACCTCAAGCGCAGCGGCGAGATGAAGATGCTGTGGATGCAGAACGAGGGAATGGTCATCCGGCCGCGGCTGGAGCTGCTGGAGCCGCTGCGCGAGGGCGACCACGTCTGGATATACGGCATGTCGGCGCACGAGAGTCTCTTCGACGAGGAGAAGGGCCCCGAGCCGCTGATGATCCCGACCGGGGTGCGCGCCCGCGTGCACAAGCTCACCCGCGAGCACTTCTTCCTCGACACGTCGCTCGAGGGCGGCGACAAGGCCAAGATCCACATGGGCATGTGCGGCTCCGTCGTGATGCGCAACGGCCGCTGCGTCGGGATGCTGACGGCGACGGTGCACGAGGAGAGCCCCACGCGGGAGCTGGCGGGCACCGCCATGTGCACCTACAGCCGCGACATTTTCGAGTTTCTGCTCGAGGTGGAGAAGCAGATGAAGAACCCCCGGCCCGCGCAGTTCGCCCACGAGACGCCCTTTGAGCAGCGCCGCCGCGAGGAGGCAGAGGCGGCCGGCGCGGCGCCGCCGAAGGAGTTCCGCGACTGGGAGCTCGACCAGAGCCGCATCGCCCGCCACATCCCGACGCCCGTCTCGCTTTGGCACATGGAGGAGAGCTGGATGACGGAGGAGGACTTTATGACGAGCACCGTCTTTGGCCGCAGCGGCGTCTTCAACCAGGAGACACAGGAGAGCGCGCTGGGGTACGACATGTCCTCCTCCAAGACCGGCGGCGAGCGACCCGGGGACGCGGTCTCCTTCAGCAACGCCCCCGGCGCGGCGGAGGGGAAGCCGTTCATGCAGGGGCAGCGCAAGGACCACAGCCCCACCGGCGTCTACGCGGACCCCGAGGAGTTCAAGCAAAAGGACGTGTGGGACTACGAGATGGCGGGCGAGATGCGCTCGCTCTTCGATAAAGGCGCCGACGACAAGGACGCGGCGAGCCTCAACGCGATGCGGCAGTCTCTCGAGAACATCCGCGCGCAGCGTGCCATGGAGCGCATGAAGGAGACCGCGATGAAGCACCCGGGCGCGCGGCCGTCCGCCGCCGCCGACCCCCTGCACGGCCGCGACCACAGCGGTCACTTTGGCGGCGGCGGCGACGGCGGGGCGGACAGCTTCAACCCCGACTACGCCTTCGCGGGCGGAGAGGGCGGCCGACACGCCGGCGACTTTGCCCAGCACGGAGGCGGCGGCGGCGGCGACGGCGGCGGTGTTCCCGAGAGCCACCCGTACCGACAGCGCCAGGCGCCGCCGGGGCAGCGGCCGCCGGGCCCCGCAGGAACGGTGCCGCCCCTCAACGAGTCGCCGACGCAGCGCAAGAAGCGGGAGAGGCGCGAGGCGGAGGCCAAGTACCAGGAGGAGCTGCGCCGCCGCCACGGGCACAAGGCGATCCCGTTTGCCGACGAGGATCTCGCAGGCATGTGGGAGCGCGAGACGCAGAAGTAGGTCGGGTGGGGGTGAGAGGGGCCTTCTACGTGTGTGCGCGTACGTGTGTGGTCTAAAGATTGTTCCACCCCCTATCACCTTTTCTTTATTCGTCCCCCCCCCCCCCCTCCTCTCTCTGTCTGTCTTCCGCCTCCGCCGTCCCTCTGTTGTTACTGTTGCTGCTATTGAATTTTGCATGCCCTCCGCCCTCTCCCTTCTTTCTCTATTCGTACGAGAATGCGAAGTCACAGATGCGATTTGCTATATCCATTTATTTTGGATCACATATTCATTACTTTGGCTGTGTATATGTTGCTAGTTTTTCATTCCATTTGTGCCTGTGTGTATGTGTGTTTCGCGTGAATGATCACTGTCGGGAAGGATGATCTTTTTGCCATTTGCTTCGTATCTTTTCTGCACTGCAAATAAACCATAAGGTTATCCCTGCTCCTGATATAATGTATCATCTCCCCCCCTCTCCCTCCCTTCCCCTTCGTTAAATAACACCTGTATTTTTCTATCATGCCTAAAATAGTAATTTTGTATCAGATCCGATCAAGACAACAAGTACTTGCTTAGATCGGCATCATTGATAGGTTGTATCTCCCCCTTCCTCCTCTCCAGCATATTCTCAGTTTTTATTTGCCATCATTTTTATCTCCTACATTCGCCGTCACGCCTAACAAGAACCCTATTCAAGGGAGGTCTTTCCTTTCTCCCTCTTTCTAATCCAGCTCTTGCTTTTATATATATATAAACCAATCACCAGCAGGATAACCACTTGAAACCGCTCACAATAATCGAATATTCTGTTCTTTCTTTTTTTTTTTTCCTTGTAAGTTTAAATAAAAACTAATAATAACAATTAGTGTAAATACGTAACAATAATGGAATCGTCCTCCGGGTGGGACGCGTCAAGCACCGGCGCGAGCGGCGCAGCCATCGACCTCTCTCTCCAACCGCTGATGCACGACAACTTCGACTACCAAAACAGCGACAGCGGCAATGGCAGTAGCTGATAACGACGACTTTATGACTGCCGGAAACGCGGCTTTTGGGGTGGAGTCGGCGGGAGGAAGAGACCGCAACGCGAGCTATAGTAGTAGTAGGAAGCCTTTCCGCAACGGCAGGAACGCGGGTGGCGGCGGAGGGGCTACGGACTTCTGGGGATGCGGCGAGGGGCCCGCGGCACCCAAGAGGGGACTGGACTCCTCCGAAGACGAGGACTACGCGTATCTGGACAATCGCCTCGAAATGTTTGTGCACTCGTCATCGGACGAAGAAGGCGCTACTGCTGCCGTCAGCGCCGTTGCTCCCGCTGCTGCAGACGGCAGCCGCGCGCAGACGCATGGCAGCGTCAGCAACACCAATGAAAGGGATGTGCCGACCGAGAAATACTCACATACAAACGCTAGCACCACCACCGCCGCCGCCACCAGCAGAAACACTCGTAGCAACAGTGGTGTTACGGAGAAGCGCTTCCACGACCCTACTACTGGGTCTTCACACCCGTCGCCTTCCACGAGAAACAGCAACAATTCTCTCGAGGCTAAAGGCAACAGCAACAACAACAACAACGGCAGCAGCCACCCCTATAGTGCGTACCAATCTCATCATTCGTCCCATGACCAACAGCAATTCTTCCGCGGCGGTCACTCAGGGGGAAGAGGACGCGGGAGGGCCATTGCTGGGGCGCACGGAGGATACACGCAGGGCCGCGGGGGCGGCGGCGGCACCACCCACGTCACCCCATACAACAATCAGCTGCCGCCGCCGCCGCAGCCCCCGCAGCCTCTTATGGTGTCTGAGGCCGCATCGTCGCCCCCAGCGGCACCACCACCCATAGCGCCGGTGGCGATGACAGGAGCGTTGGCGGCGGCGGCGGCGACACCTCTGGGGCCGGCAGTGCTTCCGCCACCGCCGGCGTACACACCGCCTGCAGCGGTCCCACCCCCCGCGCCCCTCGGCCCTGCGCCACTGCCACCAGCGGCGCAACCGCCGCAGCAACAGGGATTATTTCCGCACACCCTCCTAGCGCAGCCCGCCATCGCCTCTGCCACGCCCCTCACAACTCAGCAGCAGCAGCAGCAGCAACATTATCCAGCAGAGCAGTTCGCGATATATGAGCAGTTCCGGCAGCTGCAGGAGCAAATTTTGCGCAACAGGCTCGAGGAGCAAGAAGCGGCAGCTAAAGGAGCTGAGGGAACAGCAACAAGCCTATCAGCAGCTGCAGCCAGCAACACAACAGCAACAAAGAACGGGAGCGGCAGCAGCAGCAGCAGACCTCCTCCTCCTTCTCCGCGCCACCACCGCCACCACCACCGCAGTCGGCAGTAGCAGCATCAGCGGAAGCGGTGGCATCTCCCCTTCCTCCTCTGCCCCTTCCTGTGGCTCCGGCCTCCGCTCCCGTCCCCTCAGCCGCTGCTACTCCCGAAAACGTTAATCACAACCACCACAGTAGTAATAACACCACGGACACTAGCCTCACTCTGAGCCATCCGAATCTCCTCCAGCAACAACAACACTACGGCAGCTTTTGGCAGGACGAAGACGACGACGGCGATGACGCGAACGACGAAAACGAAGGCGGCGAAAGGGAGGAGGAAGAGAACGGCGGCGAGGCGGACGCCGGCGGCGACAAAGGGGAGGAGGAGGAGGGGGAGGGGGAGGAGGAGGCTCCTAAGATGACGTTTGCGATGCTGGCGCGCGCCGCCAAGGCTCGCAGTGCCACACAAGCTGACAGCCGCACCAACCAAAGCACGGGCAAGAGCGAGCGACGCAAGCAGGAAACGCCGGCGGCTGCACCGCCCCTCGCGCCTGCCGAGGAGCCAGCAGATTATTCGCACGCGCCACAACAGCAGCAGCAGGCGGGCGCTGCCTCCTCGTCTTCCTCCAAGAAAAAGAAGGCGAAAAAGACGGTGGATGGGTGGTTTATCGTCGCGGGCTCTGACGACCCCAGCGCCAACAAGAAGCGCAAGAACAAGGCGCAGACGGGCAACACGCTGCTCGAGGCTCCCAAGTTCAGCGCTCTCGTGAAGGAGAGGTCAAGCAAAGCCTCCGCCACCGCGCCCACGTCTGCTGCGGCCACAGCTAACCACGCGCCGGCGACCCCTCCCGGCCCGGCGTCCCCGCCACCGCCGCCACCCCCAGCAGCGGCAGCGGCAGCGACAGCAACGACGTCTGTGGCGGTTTCGTCGATCCGCCAAGGGTGCCCAGGACGACAAGAAGCGTCCCAGGGCGGCGGAGACGAAGGAGGCCGGCAGCGACGACGGCGACGGGGCCGAGCGGCGCCCCGGCGATACTCCCAACGCCGCCACGGCTGCGTCGGCGGCAAAGAAGTAAGGCGAACAAGAGTACGAACAATAATAGCAGCAACAACAATAACGCGTCAGGCGGAGGGAAGAAAGGGCCGCGGCAAAAAGTCCAAGGCGCTCAGGGAGAAGGAGGAGGACGAGCTGCTGGAGCAGATGGCGGCCGCCAACGCCGCTGCCAAGGCGTCGGCGGCGGTGGCGTCAGGGCCAGCGACGGCGGGAGTCGCATCGGCAACTCGCAAGTCTCACACCGCCCCCGACGCGGACGACCACGACGCCTCCGTTGCGGCCTCGAAAGCTGCGGCTCCCGCGACGGCGGCCGCCACCGCCACCGCGAGCGGCGGCGCTGAGGACGCGGCGCTCCCCGAGCGGACCTACTACGAGATCGCGGGCGTTCCGGTCTGCTCGATCCCCAAGGCCTCCGCGCTGCTGCGCCCGAGCACCTCCAAGGAGGCGCCGCCCAAGACGATTCTGCAAGTGGTCGAGCTGCTGGAGCGCTGCCAGAGCGCGCACAACAACCCTGCCAACAAGCTCGCGCTGGCGAAGCGGGCGCACAACCTCATCAAGGGCGCCCTCACCTTCCAGTACCCCGCCCTCGCGTGCGCCATCCACCTCGAATTCTGCTACCCGCGCGCCGAGGACGAGCGCGCCGCCGTCACGCACGCGAGCGCGGCGGTGCAGCTGGTGGAGCTGACCAAGGACACCGTCGCCGACGACGCGACCCCCGACGCGGACCTGACGACGCACATGACGATGCACATGCTCGCCTCCCGCACCCTCGTGCACGCCCTCCTCGAGATGCACCGCGCGCGCGAGATCAAGGTGCTGCTCTCCGACGCGCTGTCCATGGCCGTCGGGCTGCAGGAGTCGCGCGCGCTCGTGTGGGTCGCCTTCGACTTTGCGCGTCTGATGGAGCAGCGCGGCAACCTCAGCAACGTCGCCGTGCTCTACGACCTCATCGCGGCGCTCGCGCGGCAGACGGCCCAGCCGTCGCTGCTGGTGGAGATATACAGCCAGATGAGTCTCCTGCACGCGCGCGTCGGCGACAACGAGGAGAGCCTCCGCTACCGCAGCAAGACCCTCTCCCTGAGCGACGACGTGCCGCGCCACCGACTCCCCGTCTTTTTGCGCAACCTCGTCCAGCAGTGCTTCCGCCTGGGGGACGCCCGCATGGCGTTTGTGTTCCTCGGGCGGCTGCAGCTGGCGGAGCGGGAGCTGGGCAGCGAGCCGCCGCCGTCGGTCAGCATTGACACGGCCCTCGCACTGCGCTATCTCGGCGAGTTCGGGGAGGCGCAGCGCGTGCTCAACGACGAGCTCGCCAAGGAGTCCTTCCCCGAGTCGTCGCGCTCCATGGTGCTGCAGCTCGCCCTCGCGCGGTGCCTCGCGGAGTGGGGCAAGGCCGCGCGCGCGGAGGAGGCGGCGCGCAAGGGACTCGTGATCGCGCAGAGGCTCAAGGACAGCGCCGTCATCGCGCGCGCGCGCATCGTGCTGGCGGAGGTGCTGCTGTGGGCGCACCACCACGCCCGCCGCGCGGACCCGTCGCTGCTCGTCGCCAACTCCGCCGACTGCCCCAAGGCGCTGGAGGCGTACCTCGAGGCCCTCATGGCGATCCCGCGGCTGACGGCCAAGGAGCGCGACGACGTGGCTCTGCGGCACTCGACGCGCGACCTCGTGCTGCGCGCCTGCGCGGGGACGACGCGGCTGATGCTCGACGGCGGCGAGACCGACCTCGCCATCCGCCTGGCCGACTCGTGCAACATGTGCAGCAGCGTCGACATGTTCACGCTGCTGCGGCTGCGCATCCACCGCTGCGAGGCCGCCGCCGGCTTCCCCGTCTTCGCCGCCGACAGCGTCAGCGAGGCGCCGGAGCAGCGCATGCCCTTCGGCGTCCTGGGGCGCCGCGCCGTCAGCCGCGAGGGCTTCGAGGCGCTGCTGCGGGACCCGTGCATGTACAACCGGCGCCTCGTGTGCTACCACCTGCTGTGGGACGAGTGGGCCAGCGTCGCCGTCTTCGTCGCGGACGCGGCGGGCGGCAGCAAGACGCGCATCGAGACGCGTCTTACTCGACCTCGACGACGAGGCGCTTTTTGTGCTGACGCAGCGGACGGCGCTCAACACGTTCATGGACGGCCGCGACGGCACGACGCGCGAGGCGTGGGGCGCGCCGCTGGGCTCGATGCGCATCTACCCCGACGCCCCCGAGTGGCCCACGCACTTTTTCGTCGCCGCCTTCCGTTTTGCGGAGCAGCACCCCGAGCGCGCCGAGGAGCTGCGCACCAGCGCCACCGCCTGCCTGCAGTGCTTCTACAAGATGCTCATCGCGCCCATCGAGGACCTCCTCGGCCTCGACGACGGCGGGGCGGCCGCCAAGGCCAAGGCGGAGGCGGAGGCGGCGGCGGCTGCCGCCGCGCGCCCCTCCAAGCTGCTCCCGCTCTCCATCACTTTGCCGCCGCCTGCGCCACCGCCGCCGCCGCCGCCGCCGACCCGCGGCCTCGCCTTTGTGGGTGACGGCATTTTCGCGCGTCTGCCGTACCACGCCCTGCACGACGGCACGCGGTACCTGGCGGAGCGGTGCGAGACGAGCTCCTGCGCCTCGCTCGCCATCATGGTGGCGCTGCTGGCGGCGCAGCGGCAGCGGCTCGCCACCCGCGCCGCGGAGGAGGTGGTGGACCTGTGCCGGCAGCCGGCGTGGGAGTACAAGTGCGTGCGGGCGGCCAACATGCGGCCCTACTCGGTGCTGCTGCGCCTCTCCGGCAAGCCGGCGGCGACCAAGTCCGTGATACCCTCCATGTGCCCCCCACTGGGTCTGTCCGGCGGCGCCGGCGGTGGCCCCCGCGAGCCCATCGAGGCGGAGGACATTGTCGTCGGCACCGACTTCACCGCGCCGCGCCCGGCGGAGCCGGAGGAAACCATCGCCAAACGCGCTCAAGATGATCGACTTTTGTCAACAGTCGGGCAAGTGCAAGGAGGAGAGCAACCAGCTGTACGGCGCCGTGCACGACCCCGGGACACGGCCGCTGGCACCGTCGGTGCTGGAGCTGGTGCTGCAGCCCATCCCCCTCTCGCTGGAGAGCTTCTGCGGGCACCTGACGGCGGCGGACGCGCGCGTGTACGTGGCGAGCGCGCAGGAGGTGTGCGGGACGTGGGAGCTGCAGCGGCGCGACCTGGTGGTGAGCAGCGCGTGCGGCGCCTACGCGGGCCAGTCGCTGCACGAGACGGGCGTGCCGGTGTACCGCGCGCTGCAGTACGCGGGGGCGGCGCGGGTGCTGCTGCCGGTGGGCGCGGCGCTGGACGCCGGGGGCGCGGGCGCGTGCGTGGCGGAGGCGGTGGTGCGCGCGTGCGGCGGCGCGGCGACGGCGGCGTCGGTTGCGGGCGGCGCGCTGAGCACGGCGCTGCGCGAGGCACGTGCGGCGATGATCGCGTCGGGGGCGCCGCTCGAGAGCTGGGCGCGCTGGACCATCATCGGGCTGCCGTAGAGAGAGAGAGAGGGAGAAAAGGAAGTGGTGTATCGTCATCGATATATTTGCGTTTCTTCTTCTTCTCGCTTTCTCCCCCTCTCTTTCTCGCGTTCGTTGAACGGCTGCTCTTCTGAAATGGTCGCTTTTTGCGTACCTCTTCATTCATCTGCTTGCTGTAGTTGTTTCTTGCTTTAGTACCGTGCTGCCTTCCAAGCGGGCTCTCTTTAACACGATTCAACATTTATTAATGCGTATGTGTTGATGTTTTTTTTTTTCTTTCTCAACGCTGCATTGTCTTTTTTTCTTTTCCGTTTCGTTTTTGCTTGCGCAACGTCTAATTCTTCCGCTACTATCCTCGATTTATTTTTTTCACTAACTTATTGACTCCTCTTCGGGCCATGCTCTCTTTTGTTTTTTTTCTTCTTCTGATTCAGCCAACTAACCAACCAACCAAACAATGATCATCTAGAGGGGACGAAATGGGGGAGATAAAAAAAGCGGTAATCTGCACCACCCATGTGTGTCTGTTCGTTTGTGATTGGACTGTTTTATAGCTTCCGTTTGTGTTCCCCCGCTATTTTCTTCTGAGAAGAAAACGAAACTGGCACACTTGGCTCTCTGTTTTGCATGAACATTGATACAAATTTTCACAGTTGAGAAAAACTCAATTCTATTCATCGTTATCGTCGCCGTTTTGTGTGTTAATTTGCATGCCTCTCCACTACCGTATACATCTCTCTCCCTCCCTTTTCCCTGAATCCTCAAACTACTCAAAGGCAGCGAAGGTGTTTTTTTTTTTTTTAAATATAATTGGGCACTCTGTGTTTTTTAATTAATTGGTTTTACGTGAAGGAAGAAGAAGGAGAAGAATAAGACACATCTTACTTTTACTTCTCTATTCTTCTAACAGTTACGATCTTCATCTAGCTTAGCTGTATTTTATCACCCATTGTCATAAACTTATTCACATAATTTCTATATTTTTCTTTCAAAACTCTTCTCATCTACCCAACCCACTCGGCTTTTTTACTCTTCTTTTGTTGTTTTGTTTCTGTTGTTGTTCCTTCTTTTCTTCTTGCTATTAATATATATTACATTACCCCCGCGAAGCGTTTATTTAATCTCCTTAATATTATCTTTTTTTTCTTTTTTTTTCTTTTTTCTTTTTTCTCTTTTCTTTTTCATTGTTATCTCTCTCTTTCGTTTGCCCTCCCTCCCTCCCTCCCTTTCTCATTCCTTTATTGGTTTTTCCCAGTCCCTATTCTTCTCTCTTTGTACCCATCCCATTTCCACGCTCTGCATTCTTACTACTTCTCGTTGTCATGAACGTTAACGCCGCGCCGTTCGTGCCACCCTCCGCGTATCGTGGTGGTAACAACAAGGAAGGAAACGACAAGTACACCGCTGCCGCCCCGCCTACCACCGACGACCTTCTCAAGGAACAGTACGGCTCTACCACCATCACCACCACGGCCATCACTCCTGTCGCCCCGCGTGGTCTGTACACGGTTACCAACTCGGGTGATCATTACACTGCTGGGGCCAACGACGGGGAGAACTACAAAAACGGGGACGGCGCGTACGGCTATTATGGCTCTCCACAGCGGTGGCGGCGCCATGGCGGCTACGATGAGAATGATGACGCGGGCGCTGCAGAGACGCAGCCGCGGCAGCCGCGTTACACCTCCTACACGTCCTACCCCAACGCCCGCGCGCAGCCCAAGAAGGGTACGGGCGGTGCTGCTGCCGCTGTTGCGACCGACGCGCTGGACGACGATGCAGATGGGGAGGTTGGCGGCGGCAGCTACGACACCTACTACTCGTCGTCCTCCTCACCGTACGGGGGGCGGCAGCAGTACCACCACCATCACCACCAGCCTTACATACCAGCTGCCCTTCGCACCGCTGCCGACGAGACCGGGGATGGGGCAGAGGACAGTGGCGGCCATGCGGAAATGAACGGTGCCGGTGCCGCCGCGGACGACGACTACTACTACTACTACTCGTCGTACTACCCGCACCCGTACGGGGGCGACTACACCCGCGGCGGCGGCGACAGCGATGACAGCGGCAGCGACGGGGCGTCGGCGGGGGCGAGCGCGGCGCTGAGCGCGCCGTACAAGTCCCCTCTGCTGCGGCGCGGCGGGATCGACGGGACGGGCTTCTCCGGCAGTCGCCGCGGCAATGGAGCCCGCAAGAACGGCGCCGCCGCGCGTCGCCCACCCCGTCGTCTTTCAGAGACCCTGGACGACGCGCAGGATGAGGGGAAGCGAGGCCAGCGCGGGCGCGGCGGCCGTGGCGGACGCGGCGGACGCGCGGACGCGGCCGGGGGAGAGGTGGTAGTGGTGGTGTGGTGGCCGCCACTTTGCTGCCGACTCTGAGGGCGTCGCCGCCGGCGCAGCCCCGCCGCCACCGCCGCCCCCGTCGTACGAGTCGAGCGTGCGGCAGCAGCAGAGGCATCAAGACGCCGCCAAACAGGCAAGCGTGTGGGAGTCCACCGCCCCGCGTGATGACGGCGACACAGCAGACGAAATGGAACACAGCGCCGACGAAGACGGGTGCAACGGCACCTGCGGATTCAACGCCCCCTACGTCTCTCCCGGCCTTGTGACGCAGTCCTACCACCACCCGCAGCAGCAGCATCAGCACCAGCACGCCACCGCATCTCGCGCACGCTCATCTGCAACACCACCACCATCACCACCACAGCCACCCCCACACCACAACAGGTTCCGGCGACACCTCTCCCACTGCCGCCGCCACCGCTGCGGTGGTCGACAGCTACGGTGGCGTGCGGGAGCCGGCCCGCGCCTTTCTGCGCCACGACCCCTACGGAGCCTCCTCCCTCGCCGCCACGCCTGCCGTCGCTGACACCACCACCGCTGTCGATGCCGCAGCCGACGCGGCCGCCTACTACCCATATCACCACAGCTACGACGACGACGCTGTGCAGGGTGGCGGACAGGGAGATGCCGTGCCCTCGCCGGTGGCGCGACCCCGCCATTATTTCTGCGGTTTCGCACGTGGACTCGACCACCACCGCCGATGATGAGGCGACTGCCGTCACGCATGATGCTGCGCACGCCACCACCACCACTAGCGCTACGGATGATGCGAAGCCTCCGCTCACTTACGCTGCGGCGGCTGCGCGCGGCAAGCGCCTTCAGGCTCACTCTGCCGACGCGGCCCCCACAACCACTCCGCCTGTTTCTACCACCACCGCTGCTTCCCCTAGTAACCCGAGTGGTGGCGGTCGCAACTCTATCGCGTCGAGGATTGTGGTGACTAACATCACCCGGCCGGGCGCGGGCGCCACCGCGTCGTCGTCGACGGGCAATTCTGACGCGCGGCAGCCTGCCGCCAAGGCCTCCCGCGGCGGGGCCAAAAAAGAGAGGCGTGGCGGCGACAAGAAGGGCGTCTCCGACTCGGACCCCACCTCACCTACGAACGGCGGTAAAGGCAAGCCCAGCAGCTCGGCCAACGCGCCGTCCCGCAAGGGGAGGGAGGCGAAGCGCGGTAAGAAGAACGCCATCACCATGGCGTCTGCTGACCGCACCGAAGGCCGCCCGAGCACGGACACCACCACACCACCAGCACAGTACCACCACTATTGCAAACACTACTCCCCCCACCAACAGGGACAGCCGGGAGGAGAGTGTGGAGCCACCAGCGTACGGCTCCGCTGAGCAGCTGGAGGGCGGCCGCCAGGCCCGGCGCACTGTCGCCGCCCCGCTGCACACTCGTGGCTGCGGCAGCGTCGACACGTCAGCGGCGGCGACGACGAGCTCTCCGGGTGCCACCAGCACGCAGGACCTGCACCAGGCGGCCGGCAGCGGCGGCGCAAGCCGCACCGACAGCGTGACGGGCAGCAGCAGCAGCAGCAGCAATGCCCCCAGCAGCCTCTCCGCCGCCGCCAATGCCACAGGCAGCGCTGCTCATGTCGCTGTTGCCGCTGCCGCTGCGGCCACGTCTTGCCCCGGCCACGAGGACACGCGCTCTCACGAGGCGACGACCCCCTCGAGCACACCAGCGACGCAACAGCAGCAACAACAACAGCAACAACAGAAGCGGCAGAAGCGCCAGGAGGAGCCGGCGGTTGCCGCCGCTGCCGCCCCGCCGCCAAAGAAGCAGCAAAAGAAGGGAAAGCAGCGCACCGCGGACGGGTGGTACGTGGTGACCGGCTCCGAAGACACGCGGCAGTCATCGTCGGCGGCGGCGGCGGAGGCCAAGAGAGGGGGACGCCGGGCGGACGGACAGAGCGGCACCCGCAGCCTGCTGGAGGCCCCCAGGTTCAGCGCGCTCCTTCGCGAGCGCCCGAGCCATCAGACAACGAGCACCCAAAAGAAGACGAGCGCTCCTCCTGCCGCGGCGGCAGCGGCGGCGAAAGAGCCGCAGCCTCCTGCGAGGGAAAATACAGAAGTTTGTGTTTCGCGCAAGGAGCTCAAGGCAGACAACGAGAGTGACGAGTCGAGGTGGCTTCTACCCGGCACACCGCCGCTGCGCCGGCGCCCAAAAAGACACGAGCCAAAAAGACAAAGGCCCTGACGGCGGCAGAGGAAGAAGCGCTGCTGGAGCAGATGGCCGCTGCCGCCGCTGCCGCTGCGGCGAACGCGACCACTTTTATGCACATTGCTGGAGGAGACGCCAAGGTGGCGGATGGGGCTCTCATCACCGCTGCTTCTGCTGCTGCCACGACGGCGGGAGGAAGTGATGCTGCCCTTTCGCGAGTGGCGGCGGTGGTGCGCAGCTGTACCACATCATCGGGGTGCCTCTCCACTCGATACGCTCCGCCGCCGATCTGTTGGTGCCCCTCACGACGACGCAGGCCTCGAAAAAAGCCGACACGGGCTCGAGTGCGCGGCCGTGGACGGCAGCAACGCGGCGGCGGCGGCCCACCCTCCTTCTTCTCCTCCCGCCGTGCCGCCGCCCGCCGCGCGCCAGATCGCGACGCTGCTGCAGCGCAGCCAGCAGGTCGGCGAGGCCCCGTCGACACGCTCGACGCTCCTGCAGCGCGCGCTGTCGCTGCTGACGGACGGGCTCGCGCGGCAGTACCCGCTGCTCGCCTGCGCGCTGTACCTGGAAGCCTCGGACCGCCCCTACGACGTCGACCACTGCGTCGAGTTCGCCAACAACGCGCTGGAGCTTGCGGAGAGCGCCGTCGCCGTCGCCGCCGCCGCCGAGGCCGAGGCCGGGGAGGAGGAGAAAGAGGAGGCTGCTGGGAAGGTGGGAGCCGACGGCGCCAGCGGCGGCCGATTTAAAGGCGTCTCGCCGTGGCCCAAGGCGGCGCGGGCGCTGCTGATGCTGTCGTGCCTGGCGGTGCCGCGCGCGCTGGCCAAGTACATCGACGCGCGCGGGGCGCGGGAGCACCTGCTGCGGGCGGTGTCGCTGGCGGTGGCGCTGGGCGAGTGGCGGGCGCTGGGGTGGGTGGCGCTGCAGATGGGCATCACGCTGGAGCTGGACGGGCTCTTCACGCACACGCTGCAGTGGTACGCGGCGGCGGAGCGGCTCGCGCGCGCGACGGAGCAGCCGCGTCTGGTCTGCGACGCGCTGTGCTGCGCCAGCATCGCCTTCCACGCCATCGGCGACGCGCCGCGCTCGGCGGAGCTGCACCAAGAGGCGACCGCCGTCGCGGCCCGCCTGCCGCGCGCGTGGCAGCAGCGCCCCCTGCAGAACTTGGTGCAGCAGTGCCTGCAGTCGGGCGACATGCGCGGCGCCCTCGCCCTGCACTCCCGCGAGGCGGCGCTGGCGCGCGAGCTGGGCGACGAGGTGGCGCTGAGCCGCTGCAGCGGGAGCCTCGCGCTGGCGCACCGCTACCTCGGCGAGCACGCCGCCGCCGCGCGCCGGTACATGGAGGAGATGCGCCAGAGCCCCTCGCCGGACCCGCGCCAGCTCGTCGAGTCTCTCGTAGGGCTCGCCGTCAACCACGCGCAGGCCGGCCAGCACGCGCGCGCGGAGGAGGCGTGCCGCCGCGCCATCGACTGCGCCGCGCGCTGCGGCGACCCGTGCTCCATGGCCAAGGCGCACATTGTGCGCGCCGAGGTCCTCATCGGCGGCGCCCAGTCCCTCCTCTTCCCGCGCGACGCCGGCGCCACCGGCAGTAGCGACGCCGACGCGGACAAGTACCGGCTGACGCAGCGCGACCGGCAGCACGAGGCGGCCGCCATGTTCGCCGCCGCGCGCGCGGAGCTGCTGCAGGCGCTCGCGGACATTGACCAGGTGGAGCCGCGGGAGCGCGGGCAGTACCTGGTCAAGGCGACCCTCTGCGAGCTGGAGTGGCGCGCCTGCGCGGGCCTCGTGCGCCTGGCCGCCCTCACACGCGAGACAGGCTCGGCGGCGCCAGCCATTGAGAACGGCGGCACGCACAGCAATGCTACAGAGGGCGGCAGTAGCGAGGAGGAGGTGGAGGCCGCGCGGCGGAATCAGAGCAGCCGCCTGGCGCTGCGCCTCGCGGACACATGTAATGTGCCCAACACCGTCGACGCCCACGGCCTGCTCTCGCGCCGCTCCCGCCGCTGCGCCGCCGCCGCCGGCTTCTCCCTCTTTAATAGCCCGAGTAACAACAACAGAAACAATAATGTCGACGCAGCCCCGCCGATCGACGAGAGGGAGGGGCAGGCCGTGGGCTACCTCGCGAGCCACATGGTGAGTGAGGCGGCGCTGCGGGAGCTCCTGACCGACCCGTGCATGGCCGGCCGCAAGCTGGTGTGCTTCAACCTCCTGTGGGACGAGCAGACGACGTGCGCCGTTTTCGTGGCCGACATGCCCTCCGCCCCGCGCAACGGCGACGACGGCCCCACCGCCGCCGCCCGCCTGCTGGACCTGGGCGAGGAGGCGATATTCATCCTGACGCAGCCGACGGCGCTGTCGGCGCTGCTGGACGGCGCGGAGGGCATGCGGCGGGCGGCCAGCAACAGCGACTCCGGCGAGATGCGCCTGTACGGCGACACCCCTCTCTGGCCGCAGCACTACAGCGTCGCCGCGCACCGCTTCCAGACGACACAGCCGCGGCGCGCGCAGCAGCTGCGGGAGAGCGCGCTCGCCTGCCTGCAGGCGCTCTACACAGCTCTGCTGGCCCCCATCGAGGACCTGCTCGGTCTGCGGAGTGACGGGTCTGCCAGCGCCCCGCGCGGCCTGGCGTTTGTGGGTGACGGCGTGTTTGCGCGCCTGCCGTACCACGCCCTGCACGACGGGACGCGGCACCTGGCGGAGCGGTGCGAGACGAGCTCCTGCGCCTCGCTCGCGCTCATGTGCTCGCTGCTGGCGGCGCAGCGGCAGCGGCTCGCCACCCGCGCCGCCGCAAAGAAGGAGAGGAGGAGACCAGCGCCGCGACTCCCGGCAGCACCGCCGAGGGTAAATGGTGGTGACGCTGCAGGCTCCGGTGCTGCTGCGCCGTCGTGGGAGTACAAGTGCGTGCGCGCGGGCGGCATGGAGCGCAGCTGCCTCCTCACCGGCCGCGCGGCGTGCGGGGCGCGCGAGGTGCAGGAGGTGGTGATGCGGGACACCCTCACCGAGACGCGCGGCGGCAGCGGCGGCGACTTGTCCTTCGCGCCGCCTCTGTCCGCCTCCACTCCCAACAGCGCTCCACCCGCCGACGCGCCCGATGGGGTGACTGCGGTGCGTGCGCTGGCCGCCGACCTCTCGCGCACCGGCAAGAGCAAGGAGGAGAGCAACCGCCTGTACGGCGCCGTGCACGACCCCGGGACACGGCCGCTGGCACCGTCGGTGCTGGAGCTCGCGCTGCCGCCGGTGCCGCAGGTGCTGGAGAGCTTCTGCGGGCACCTGACGGCGGCGGACGCGCGCGTGTACGTGGCGAGCGCGCAGGAGGTGTGCGGGACGTGGGAGCTGCAGCGGCGCGACCTGGTGGTGAGCAGCGCGTGCGGCGCCTACGCGGGCCAGTCGCTGCACGAGACGGGCGTCCCGGTGTACCGCGCGCTGCAGTACGCGGGGGCGGCGCGGGTGCTGCTGCCGGTGGGCGCGGCGCTGGACGCCGGGGGCGCGGGCGCGTGCGTGGCGGAGGCGGTGGTGCGCGCGTGCGGCGGCGCGGCGACGGCGGCGTCGGTTGCGGGCGGCGCGCTGAGCACGGCGCTGCGCGAGGCGCGCGCGGCGATGATCGCGTCGGGGGCGCCGCTCGAGAGCTGGGCGCGCTGGACCATCATCGGGCTGCCGTAAAGAGAGCGTGCGAGAGCGAGAGGGAGAGAGAGAGAGAGAATGCGGAGTTCGTCTCTGCGTCACTCTTTTTCAAGACCATTCTTTGCAGACTCCTCACTGCCTTCCGACGCCTTCTTGTAGTGCTTCTTTTCGCTAGCACCACGTCTCCTTTCTGTATTCTGTCGTTGTAACTGTATAGCTTGCGCGCACCGCCTCTTCTCCAGTGGGGGCATTCAATCAGCAACGCCTTGCTTATTCCGTCAATTCCAGCTTCTGTCTTCATTCCCCTCTGCTACCTTTTATCGACTTGTTTCTCTGCTTTTTTTTTTTTTGCTGGCCTTTTCTTTCCCTATTTAAAATTTAGACCCTTTGTTATTGAACCACGAATTAACAAAACAAACCCCTTTCTCTCTCTTTTTTTTGTTTTTTTCACACCGTTGCTTGTGTATTTTCTTGTTTATCACTTTTGCGAGCGTCCCAACAGCCACTTCATAAAATTTCCTATCTATTCTATTCTATTCTTTTTATTGCTTATCCCCTTCCCCATTTATATTCCCAAAACATTTTATTTTTGTTATTTGTCATGATTCACCCGCAAGGTCATGTGTCTTACATACACGCAGACACACACACAGACGCAGAAGACGATGTTAGAGAAGAATACCGGATGCGAGATGATTTCGGCCACTTTTTTTTTCTCTCCCTCTTTTCCACTGGGCGAAGTATTGCCCCCCCCCTAGTGGTTGAACGGCGAATCGTTACCATCTCTTTCCCTTCTCTTTCTATTGAGATCACTGTGCTGCCTTTTCTTATCTTAGCCATTTTACGTCTTTGTACATTACATAAGTCCCTCCTCTAATCACTTATTTCTTACCGCAATCTATTCGTTCATTTTTTTTTTAAATTCTGTTTTTTATTCTATTTTTCGTTTTTGTTTTGAACAACAACACCAACAACAACAAAAACATCAGTAAGAGAAGCACCCTTTTATATACGTTCCTCTATAATTTAATCTCCTAATAGTAGCCACTCTTATTTTAAAATCACAAATGTGAGTAAGAGAATGACAGCGAAAGACTCACAGGCACACCTGTCCACAGCTTCAGTGCTACCCCCCCCTTCCCGCTCGTCATTCTTACTTGTGCTCTCACATACGCTTACTTTCTCATCTTCCCCTTCATTTCCCACATTGTCCGAACTTTTCAATCTGTCTCCGTGACTTTATTCCATTATTATCACAGAAGGCTTTGCTGCCTCACCCACACACATTCTTATCACTCACACACACACACACACACAACGAAAAAAAAAAAAACAACAAAAAAATGAGTACCCACCGCTTTTCACTCTCCAATAACTGTTGGAATATAAACCATTTCCGCAGCAAAAGGAAGTGACAATGCCACTCTGCACTGACATCAGCTCTCCTCTGCTTCTGTTGTGAAGATGGGCGTTTGTCGACATGGATTTGAAATGTGAATAGATGCGTGATCGTTTTGCTGTTTTTTGAATGTCGGGAGTGGATTCCAGGAGTTCCCACCTTTTTTTTTTTTTCTAAATTTTACGAAACAAGCAAAACTCCATTGTACCATATAATGTCATATTGTCTTCGCGGCTTCAAATAGAAACTGTTTCTCACTCCCACCCCACCCCACCCCACCCCACTTCTATCCCTACCTCCTTCCACACAGTAGTTACAACACTTAGGTGTCTCTCTCTCTTCATCACCAAACACTGTGCTTTCTTGACGTAGTTTGTAACCTTGTCCTTTCTTTCTCCTATCTATATATATAAAGGATTCCCCTCCCTCCCTCCCTCCCTCCCTCTCTCCTAGAGTGCTGCACACCACAGTAACAACCCCCGAAAACAACGCACAGTCACGATGGCGCGTGCGCAGGCCATTGACACGCGGCTGGAGAAGCTGCTGCCGGCGCTGGACGAGTACTACGCCGTCGGCTTTCTCACGCGCGCCGAGACGGTGGAGGTGTCGCGGCAGCGTACGCACTGGGAATACCGCCTCGTGGCCAAGCCGCTGCTGCTGCTGGACGTGCAGGGGGCGGTGGCCTACGAGCTGGGCCTCGAGAAGCGCCTACGCGCCTACTGCATCTCGTCGCGCGTGCAGCTCAAGCACCGCTGGTCGATTCTCGAGCGGGTAGAGCAGCTGTACCGCATCGGGCTGCGCAACCTGCGACAGCGCGACGACCGCGAGACGCTGCGCCGCGAGTGCGTCGACTTCCTCCGCCGCCACGAGCGCCACGCGAGCCTCAGCCGGCTGTACGCCGAGTGGATGCTGCAGTTCCCCACGCGCGCCGACGTGTGGGTGGAGGCGGCCGAGTGGGAGGGCATCGAGCGCCGCAAGACCGACAACGGCCGCGCCATCATCCAGCAGGCGCTCGTCACGATGCCGGCGGAGACGGCCGTGTGGGCCACTGCGCTGAAGCTCGAGCTCGCCTTTGCGCGGCGGCTCCTGGACGGCCTCATCGGGGAGGAGCGCGAGCAGCGCCGCAAGGCGGAGGCGCGCGCGGCGGACCAGCTGCGCCGACAGCAGCGCGTCAAGGACAAGACAGACGGGCTCGCCGGCTCTGACGCTGAGGATGACGAGGAGGAGGGAGGACAGGTGGGAACAGTGGTGGCAAGAAGAAGACGGAAAAGAAGAACGTGGCGGGAAAGAAACGCACCCGCGCAGAGCAGCAACAGCAGGAAGCCGGCGACGGAGAGGATGCAGGCAAGGCGGCTGCGGCTGCGGCAGGGCCCGCCCCCGGCTCTTTTGTCGCGCAGCTGCGACAGGAAAACGCGTCGCTGGCGGCCATCGCGCTCGACCTGGCGCTGGCGCAGGCGGTGGTGGAGGAGGCCTTCGCCGGCCCCGCCACGCGCCGCCCCGACCTCGTCGACGCCCTCCTGCGCACCGCCGGCGACGGCGGCTTCACCTTCGCGCGCCCCGTGGCGGAGCGGGTGCTGGCGCTCGCGGCGGACAAGGCGGCGGCGCTGCTGGCGGACCCCGCGACCCCGCAGGCGGTGCGCACGCCGTGGGCGGCCGCCGCCGTCGGTATCGTCCGCGACGCGCTGTGCCGCGAGCACGTCTGCGCCTCGCGCTTCCGCGTGCCGCTCGAGACGGTCGACGACTACATCCGCGACCAGTGCGGCGTGCCGCTCGACCTCGACGACGAGGGCGGCGTGTCGGACGGCAAGGACGAGGCGGCGGAGGCGGAGCGCGAGCGCAAGAGGGCGGAGGCGCTCCTGCAGCGGCGCCTGGAGCTGCGCACGCGCAACAAGGCTCTGCGCGCGGCTGGGGCGGGCAAGGCAGCCGCGGCACTGCTGGTGTTTCTGTCGCGCGTCAGCGAGGCGCAGTTTGCCTCCCGCTGGGGTCCTTCCTCTTCGTCGTCGTCGTCCATGTCGGCCGCCGACGCGCCGCAGTCCGCCACCCGCCAACTGATGGAGGCGCTGCGCGAGGCGGTGACGCCGCTGGCGAAACTGTCGCCCGAGGCGGTCTCCAGCCTCTGCGTTGCGCTGCTGCGGCAGGACCCGAAGCAATCCGACACGGAGTGCAGTGCGCTGCTGCGGCGCCTGCTGTTCCCGTTCGCTGACGAGAGCGCCAGCGCGACCAACAAGGGCACCAAGAAGCAAAAGAACAATCGCGGAAACAACCAGGGGGCGGAGGAGGAGGACACCGACGCGGCGGCGACAGGGGAAAGGCTGACGCGGGTACGGAGGCGCTGGCGGCGTTGGCCAAGGGCATCAACCGCCTGCAGAAGGAGTTGTCAGAGCGCGTCGAGGAGCTGGTGCCGGGAGCGGGAGCGGACGACACCGCAGCGTCCGCCCACAAGCGCCACAAGACGGAGAAGGCCGCGACAGCCAAGAAGCACAAGGAGGCCGCCGCGGCACCGATGCTGCTGCAGACGTGGCCGGCGGCGCTTCTCTATCCGCTCGTGCTGCCGGAGGACCGCACCAAGGAGCTGAGCGCGGTGCTGCAGGCAGCCGCCGCTGCCGCAACATCAGATAGAAAGACCTCCGGTGGTGCCGCCTCCTCGCCCTCTGTCGCCGCCGCCGCCACCGCGGGCGATTTGTCCATCGATTCGTGGCGCGGCTCCCGCGCCTCCGCCGTCCCCATCACTCCGGAACACATTGACCGCTTCCTGCTGTGGTGGCGGCAGCAGCAGAGCAGCATACAGAGCCTCGGCAGCGCCAGCAAGGCGGCGGCCGCCGCCAAGCAGGCGTGTCGCGCAGAGCTTCTCACGTTCTTGCGTCACTTCGGCCTGATGCCCGCGGACGCGAGCGGCGGCAATGGTAGTAGTGGTGGTGGTAATGTCACCCGCCGGCCGCCGCCGTCTGCCGCGCTGCTAAAGGAGGCCGCCGCGCAGGGGATCGACAGCCGCGACGACCCGCGTCTGGTGCTGCTGCTGCGCCGCAACGCGCTGGTGTTCCGCGACCCCGCGAGCACTCCTGTCACCCTGTGGCGCCTCTTTAGCGCTCTGGAGCTCATGGACGCGGACGTGCCTCTAGGCGCGGAGACATCAGCAGCAGCAGCAAAGAAAAAGAAGAAGCAGAAGAAGGGGCGGAGTACCAGCACGCGCGGAGGTGCCGGCGGCGCCGGTGGCCACAGCGATGACGACAGCAGCAGCAGCAGTGACGACGATGATGATAGTGCTAACGGTAGCGGTTCCTACGGGTATGGAGGCCAGAAGCGCGACGGCTTTCTGTTCCGCAGCCCCGCGGAGGCTGGCCTCGCCTTCCTCGCCGGCGTCTCGCTCGGCGCGCTGGACACGGCCGGCGAGTGGCAGCGCGTGGAGGGCGTCTCGAATCTGCTCCGTAGCCGTCTCCACCGTCTGCTCAACACCTCCGACTTCTCCGCGCTGCAGCGGCGGCGGGAGCGGCAGCGGCACAAGGCCCGGCAGCAGACGCAGACAGGCGCCTCCGCCTCCGCGGCGGAGACGGAGGAGGAGGAGGAGCGTCGCCGCGTGCGTCTGGACCGCCTTCTGCTGTCCGAGGCGGCCGCGCTGCACGCCGCCGCGCTGCGCTGCCAGCCGCTCCCGCGCTACTGCCAGAGCGACGTTCTCATTCCGTTTCTCGAGATGCTGGCGCGCCTGCAGAGCGGCAGCGGCCCCGGCACGAGCTCGGCCTCCGCGGGCCCTGCGACCACGACCACGGCGGCGGTTGCCAAGGACGCCGTCGCCGCCGCCCGCGACGCGCACGAGAATATGATTCGCCTGTACAACATCTCGGCGCACCCGGAGAGCTTCGTCCCCCTGCTGTACACCCCGTCGTCGGGCGGCGCCGGCGGCCACTCGTTCGCCCCCGCCGCCACCCCCGCCCGCGGTGCCGCCTTGCTCGCGGCCGTGCAGCTGCTCAACGCCGAGGACTGGCTTGCCTACGTGCGCTTTGAGCGCGAGGTCGCGCGGGACCTGCGCCGCGCCAAGGACGTTGTCGACCGCGCCACCCGCTTTGCGCTCTCGCCGCAGCTCTTTCTCACGAAACTCAACTCGATGTGAGAGGGGGGGGGGGGGAGGGGAGAGCTGGGCTTTTTACTCCCTCTACTGTCTCTGTTTCTCTTTCTTTTTAAAGTTGCTTCCAGTTTCTACAAGTTTAACCTTGCCATTTAACACGCTCTTTTAACAAAATAAAATAAGAAAGCATTTAATTGTTCTATATCTCACACCTTTTCTTTCCGTTTAACCGACTAAATATTCTCACTTCGATAATTCAAAGGAAAACAAAAAACAAGGAAATCGTGGTTGAAAAGCAATTTCCGAGATGCGTCAGATTGAGCTGTTCTGCGTCAACATGCGTGTGTGTGTGTGTGTGTGTGTATCTCATTTTCATTTGTACGTATTGAATGATGCCTCTCTATTTCGTTTGATCCAGTCTCTTTGTATTGCTAACCTGTTTTATTATAATGTGTGTGCATTGTTATTTTGATGAGGTTATGAGTCGCCTTCTATTTTTTGTTTCCGCCTTCTTTCTATCACGTCAAGTGGTGCTTTTTTTTTCAAACAGTATTTTCAATCATCTTTTCTTTTCCCCCTTTATTTTGTAATATATACACTGACAGTATAGAAAAACGTAGTAGTTTATACACACATACACACAATTTCTCTTTTTCACAACCTTTTATTTACCCCTCCCCCTCCTCCAATGCTTAAATACAACGGAAGAGCGCTGCAGCTCTCCAGGAGACCTGCGTCGCGCAGAGTTATCTCTGCTGCTGCTGCTGCCTCCACCACTGGCAGCCGTACATGCCCTCTTCCCGTCTCCTCCTCCCCCTGCTCTTCTCCCTCATCACCTGTGGCGTCTTGCACAAGGCAGAAGCAGAGCCCTCGCTCTCGACCGACGCGCCCCCTGTACGCCGAGACGTGCCCTACGCGGACGGTGACGGCGGCGCTGGCAGCCCTCACCGCCTCCCGCTATTCTGTTTCGGAATTTTACAACTCGAGCGCCGCGGCGGATGAATGCGTGTTGCGACTCCCACGCGATGCAGAATCACTAGAGGCGTCTGTGGGATCGCTGGAGCGGCTGGCCTGCGCCTGTGTGGCGGCGGCGATGCCTCCCGCCCCAACCTCCGCCTTGCCCCGAGTGATTATGATAGCGGTGCCAACGGAGGCCACGGGGGCACCAGCGGTGGCGGATCCGGTGCGGACCACTGCTGTCTGTGGATGCGGGAGCTGTGGCCGGTGCACGTGTTGCGGCACTTCCGCCCTCTGTTGCGTCCGCGCCATTTGCGTCCACGCCGCACCACCAAGGGCCGTGCAGCCCCGCCAGCGGGGCCTCCACAGGAGCCCGTATCTTCCCAGCCCTCCCCCGCGAGTGAAGAGCCGCCCATAGCGGTGACAGACCAGGACGATCGCGTGGCGGTGTCCACCTCTCTCCTCACGAACGTCACCGCACGCGTGCTGGAGCTACAGCAGCGGCGGCCCCCGCGACCGGCTGCCAATCATTCACACCGAGCGATGTCTGTGTCTTCGTCCTCCGCGCTGGGCCCACCGCGACTGACTGCGCTGCGAGAGGTACTGCTGCTGTGTGCGGTGTGCCTGGCACCGTCCGAGACCGCCGCCCTCTCCCTCGCTCAGGAGGTTGCTAAGCGCTTCCGCTCTGCCGACGCGGCGGCCGACGTGCTGCGCGCCTTCTCGCTCATTCACTCCTCCACCAGCGGTAACCGCAACCGCTGCGCTGCAGGTGAAGGGGCGTCTGTTTCTTCTTCTTCTTCTTGTGTCCCTGAGAGTCCCGCTGCCATGTGGCTACGCCTCTGCGCGCAGCTGTCCGCCGATATGGCGCACAACGGCCATGGCGAGCACACCGGCGAGCCCCACGTCAACGATCTGCTGGGTCGCGGCTACGCCGCGGAAGCTCAGAGGGCTGTGCTGGCGTGCCGCCTGCAGTGTCTGATGGCCACCGGAAGAGAGGCGGAGGCAGCAGCGGCGGTGCGCCGGCTGGCAGCAGCGCCAACCACAACCACAAATAACACCGCCAGCGTTGCGTCATTGCCGTCCAGCGATGAGGCGACCCTACTCGCGACGATGGAGGAGGGCGCGCAGGCGGCGCTGCTGACCCACCTGCCCGCGCGTGGTCTGCTCTCGCCGCGGGAGCCGGCGTACGCGCAGCTGGCGGCGGGGCTGCTGGCGCGCGCGGAGCGGCAGAGTCGGGAGACGACGGAGCCGCTGTGGCGCCGCTACTTCACCCCCTCCGTCACCAGCGGCGCCCTTCTCCTCACGCACATGCTGCGCTACGCCCTCGAGCGTCTGGAGGCCTCCACCTCCGCCACAGCAACAGCAACAGATGCCGTCAACGCCAATGATGCCATGCGCGATCTGCAGAACCTCTTCGCGCTCGCCAACGTGGACGCGCTGCTGGCGTCGATGGTGCCGGCGGACGCGCCGCTGACGACGACGATGGCGGCGCGAAGGGACCGCTACCGGGAGGAGCGCGCAGCGGCGCTGGGGGAGGCGCTGCAGGCCGCGCTCGCCGCGCTGTGCAGCCAGCCGTCGTTGGCTGCGCTTCCACCCAGCACCCCCGCTACCACCACCACCTCCGCCTCCTCGTCCTCCCCCTCGCGCGCTGGGTACAACGGTAAAAGTACCTCGGGCAGCAACAACGCAAGTGAAGAAGCACGCACCTCGGAGGTGTCAGCAGCGGCGGCGACGGTGGACGCGGCGGTGGCGGCCGGGGCCGACATGCTGTGCCGCTTCCTGGACTACTGCGCGGACCGCACCGCCTCCCTGCCGCGCCGCCGGGCGGAGCCGCAGTGGCGCCGTGAGCTGCGCGCCGCGAGCGCCGTCCGCTCGCACAAGTACGAGCTGCTGCTGGAGGAGCTCCCGCACGCCGCGCTGCGGGGCAGCGTCTCCTGCCTCCTCCACAGCGGCTACGTGCGGGAGGGCGCGGCGGTGGGGGCGCGGCTGGTGCGTCACCGCCAGATCGACCTGCGCTACTACCCGCTGCCGGTGCTGGGGTCCCTGTACGTCACCCTCGCGGCGACGTGCAAAGGCGACGACGGCAGTGGTAATGGAGGCCGTGATGCTTTTTCCGGCGGGTCAGCGAATCTTGGTGCTGGCGGACAGCACATCGCTACAAGATCAACAACAGCAGGCCCAACGTCTCCGGCGCCGCCTCCGCCTATTCTGCCGCGCCTCGCTGAGCTGTACCGCCGGCGGCGCGACGTGCTGGGCGACACCGACGAGTGCGTGCCCGTCGCCACCGCCGACAGCGACGCCGCGTCCTTCACTGGTCTCATTCTACACCCCTCCTCTTCTTCCGCTTCCTTTACTGATGCGCTGTCGACGGACGGCGGCGCGGCGGTTGGGTGGAGGGTCAAGGAGGCGCTGGCGGTCGCGGCGCGCTACGGGAGAGGAAACGACGCGGCCGCCGTGCAATTCATCTACACGCTGCAGAACCGTGCCGAGCGCAGCGGCGGGGGCCCTCTGCTGGCCATTGAGCAGCCACGCGTGGCGACCGCGGGCGTGTTTGTAGCAAAGGGCGTCGTCACCTCTGGTATAAATTGATACGAGATGAACTGCCCTTGTGGATAGCTGTTCTCTTCTTCCTTTCTCTCTCTGTCTCTCCTCTTAGTTTCTCTTTACGATTAATGTGTACCTCTGCTTTTTACAAACTATGAGGTAAATGATACTAGACAGTGAACCACCAAACTGCATACGAAATGCGAAGCTGAAATGTCGTGCATATGACCCTTCCCCACCCCACCCTCTCCTCCTATACACGTACTGGCTGCCAACGAATGTATGCACGTATACACTTCCTCGTCTAAACGTCACCTCTTCCTTTCTTCCTCAATTCTTTCTTCTCTGTCTCACCCCCTTCCTCCACCCAACCCCTGCAGTATCACTCCGGAACCCAGGTTTCCACTTCCCCACACTTGCCCAGCATGAAGATCAACATCGCGTACCCCCGCAACGGCACCGTGAAGCAGTTCGAGGTCACCGACGACCAGCTGCGCCGCGTGTCCCTGCAGGACTACCGCCTCGGAAGCGAGATCGACGGCAGCGCCTTCGGCGACGAGTTCGCCGGGTACGTCTTCCAGATCCGCGGTGGCCAGGACAAGGACGGTTTCCCCATGGTGCACGGCGTCATGGCCTTCAGCCGTGTCTCGCTGCTGCTCAAGCGCGGCGCCGTCGGCTTCAACACCTTCCGCGGCTACCAGGGCGAGCGCCGCCGCAAGAGCGTGCGCGGCTGCATCCTCGCGGCCGACATCGCGTGCCTCAACCTGACGATCGTCAAGCTCGGCGAGCAGCCCATTGAGGGCGTCACCGACGTGACGGTGCCCAACCGCCTCGGCCCCAAGCGCGCCAACACGCTGCGCAAGTTCTTCAACCTCAAGCGCGACGACGACGTCCGCAAGTTCCTGGTGCGCCGCAAGGTCTCCAAGGAGGGCAAGAAGGACCGCTTCAAGTGCGCCAAGGTGCAGCGCCTCATCACCCCGACCATCAAGGCCCGCCGCGCCAAGAAGCTCGCCGACACCTTCGCCAAGGTCAAGAAGTCCGCCGAGACGCGCCGCGAGTTCCTGCACTCGCTCGCCGCCCACCGCCGCGCCCTCCGCCAGCGCGCCCACGCCAAGAAGCACGCCCACAAGGTGCAGCAGCAGAAGCGCGAGATGGCCGCCTTCCAGAAGAAGTAAACGACTCGAAAAAGGTGAAGGAAAAAAAAGTGGAGAGAAATACCGAGTGGGTGTGTGTGCGAGGCAAAAAGAGACAAAGAGAGAGAGAGAGAGAGAAAGTATGTCCCTTTCCTCCCCCTTTCGTTCTCTCCCCTCGTCGTTGTTCCTCCCTTTTTTTTCTCTTCTTCCTTTCTTTCTTCTTCCGCTAGTTTGAGCCTTGGTGTGATGTGATCTCTTCATCTACTACCGGAGTATGTTCAACAAGTATATTTATTTTACTTTCCTTTTACTCATTTACTGATTTACATAAAAAACAAAACAAAAAAATATCAAGTGAAGATAAGAACAAAATGACGTTCTGTGCATCTGACGAGTATATATAGTAAAAGTTTGCTGAGAAGCGGATGAATCCTCTGTTGCTGGTTCCGTTTTGTTTTTCACACACAGAAAGAAAGGGGGACGCACAGCATTCGTTACCGTTTTTCTGTACCTCACTTCTATTACTATTCTTCAAATCCGTTCGTTTGCTTTCTGTTGATTGCCACATGGAAAGAGTCTTTTGGTCATCGCACGTTCACATCTTTCCTGTTGTCTCTTTACTCCACTGTCCTCCATAAAAAATAGTTCAGCTTAGTGTAGGCTAGTTTTTTTTTTCAAATTGTAAAAACTGTTTTGTTTTTTCTTCTCCTGTAGTCAGATATATATTTCCCAGTAGGATATAGTAAATATTTATTATTAGTTACCGATCCCTTTCCTGTTAGAAAGTTTCATTACCTAGTGTTAGTATTTTCATTTACTAGTGAGCCCTTTACCCCTCGTTTCCCTCTTAGACTATCCAGGTTTTGTTCTCACCACTCCCCCACTCCCTTCCCTCCCTTTTCTAGTCAATCGACCACTTTTATTATTATTACTATTGTTTTTAGCACCCTTCCTCCCACTCTGTGTGTTGTCCACCAGCCATGTCCCGCCGCCTTTTTGCCCGCACCATGAATGGTGAGATCGCCACCACCTGGCGCTACGGCGGCGCCGAGTCGAACACGATGGGCGTCAACGTGGCCACTTTCGGCGCCACCGGCATCCTCGGTCATCACGTCCACGCCGTCAACTGCTTCCACGGGTACACGAGCATCATCCCATTCCGGTTCCGCTCCGGCATGGCGAGCGGCATCCGCCAGGCGCGCTCCACCAACGACGGCACCGTCGGACAGAACTACGACACCGACTTTGAGCTGGACAAGGAGTTTGTGGTCAAGTCGATCCTGGAGAAGGTCGACAACGTGGTCAACGTCATCGGGGCGTGGCAGGAGCCGGCGGTGTACGAGCACAGCCAGTCGTGGTTCTCGACCGAGGCGATCAACGTCGAGTGGCCGCGGATGCTGGCGCGCTGGAGCCGCGAGATGGGCATCCTGCGCTTCACGCACGTCTCGATGGTCGGCGCCGACCTCAACAGCCCCTCCAAGATCCTCCGGCAGAAGCGCGAGGCGGAGCTCGCGGTGCTGGAGGAGTTCCCCACCGCCACGATCATCCGCGGCACCGACATCTTCTGCGAGAACGACTTCTCCTACTCCAAGTACCTCAAGGCGCAGCGCTACCTCAAGATCGTGCCGGTGCCCAACGGCGGCAACCGCATCCACCAGCCCGTCTTCGCCGGCGACCTCGCCGAGGCCGTCGCGCGCTCGCTGCTGCTCGACCACACGGAGGGGCGCATCGCGGAGCTCGGCGGCCCGGTGCGCTTCACCACCAACGACCTGCTGCGCTGGTGCGCCGAGTGCAACAACCAGCGCCACCTGACGGTGAGCCTGCCCAAGTGGTTCTGGGAGTGGGCCGGCTTCGCTAACGAGTCGTGCATCATTCGCTTCGGCGGCCTGCTGGGCACCAAGGCGCCGACCTGGAACCAGGACTGGGTGCAGCGGCAGTACATCGACAACGTCGCCACCCCCGAGCGCGACCCCGAGATGCTCGACTGGGAGGACTTTGGCATCCCCCGCGAGGACCTCTACCGAATGGAGGAGAAGTACTTTGTCACCTCGTCCGCCTGGAGCAAGTTCAACCCCTACATGCAGCTCGCCCAGCGTCTGTAAGAAAAAGAAAGAAAAGAAAAAAGCCGTGTGCGTCCCGCGCACAGCTGCGCGTGTTTGTTTTTGTTGGGGTTGCTTTGCGGGTGGGGCGGGGGGAAAGAGGGAGGTGCAAGCAAACGCAAACATCGATTCTCTTCTCGAGGGCTACCGCGCTATTTTATTTGTTGTTGCTCGATCCTACACGTGTATTTTTGCACTTACCACAACCGCTGCTTCTGTCCACTCTCAATGTTTGACGCCTCCAATTTAGCAAACGCCGCGAAGGGCTACACTTGTCGTTTTTATGTATGCTCAGCCCTCTCTCCTCTGACTTGTCGTTTATAAGTTACCGCGTCGTTCAAAACAACCACAACAAAAAATGACACCATTATACAATTTAGTATAGCACGTATATTACCTTCTGTTAACGCGCTTTTTCTTCTCTCTATCACGTTTTGGATTTGCCCCCCCCCCCCCCCATCCTATTGCCATACATTACAACTCTCAATTTCGTCACCACACGCAGACATCTGCGTGTGTGTGTCTGCGCGCATTTTCCTCCGCTTTCGACACTCTTCTGTGTTATTCTATCTTCCTTTCCCTCCCCTCCCCCTCTCTGTCTTCCTTTTGTCTTTCCCTCTTCTGCAATTGTTTGCTTTTTCTTGGCAGAACCCGTGTACACGACCCTTTAAATCTTGTTCTCACTATGTGCGCATTCATTCCATTTATCGCCACGCGTCTATTCAACTCCTGTTGATCTGAGAACTAATTCAATCAGTCAAAAAGAAAAAGAAAAAGAAAAGAGGAATACAGAACAGAATGTTATGCCTGTGCCTGCTTTTGATGTCTCTGTGTAGTGGTCGTGGGTGACACCCCAGCATGAGGGTGTTTGGCTAACTCGGGACTTGTGCGCTGTGTGGGGGAGCAGATTCCCCTCCTCCACTTTGTATTATGTATTATATCTATCTTAATGACGCCACTTTTATTCAAGGCGCGGTAAGCCAGAAGAAGTTGTAGTCTCCGGACACGTACGTGATTGCAGCTCGGAACATGTGTGTTTCTCTCTTCCTCCATTTCGTATCGTTTTCCATTTCGTTTCTACATCCGTTACACCCTCCGTATTCCTATCATCATTTAGAAACTTCAAGTACTTGAAAAAATCTGAGAGAAACCCCTCTTTTCCTCAAGCGTATCGTTGCTTCCTGTTGCTCCCCCTCCCCCTCCCCTGTATAGTGAGGAGTAACCCATTGGTGTGTTTTATTCGTTTTAACGCGCCAATTAAACATATTTGTAACACAATAGAGTAGAAAAGGGTGAAAACAACACAAAACAAAACAAGCAAACAAACGAAAAAAAAACCCTCACCAAGTCTATCATTGTCATTCTACATCGTATCACTAATAATAATAACAACTAATATATTCAATTGCTGACGCACTCCCTTCAGAGGAAACATCCCTCTTTTCTTTCCAGATGAACATCCCGCCGGAGAAGGTGGTGAGCGACGACGCGGCCATTCTGTGTCTAGTGTGCACCGCCGCCGCCGCGGGGACGGAGCTCGTTGCCACAGTGAAGGTGACGCCGCGGACGACGCTGTCGCAGGTGCGAGACATTATCCGCTCGCTGGCGGCCGGCGGCACCGGCGGCCCCCACTCCCTGCCGCCCGAGGCGAGCCCCGTCAACGTCAGTGAGGCGCAGTCCGCCGCGTGGCTGGAGGCGCCTCTCTACCCGTTCGACTTTAGTGAGCCAAAGAGCCACAGCAGTGCGGAGACGAGGGACGCGGCCGGCACCTCCTCTTCTTCCCCCTCCTCCTCCTCCCGCCCCCGCCCCGCGCCGCCGTACGCTTTCACGCGGTGCGGAGTCCCGGTGCCGACGGCGGAGGAGGAGAGCACGGCTGTGGCGGATGTCTTTCCCCGCTTTCCCCGCTTCGGCCCCCCGCCCGGCGCGCGGTGGCAGCTGCGGCCAGACCTCGAGACGCCCTCCATCGCCGTGCGGCTCCCCGGCCGCGTCCCCCACACGCGTCTCGCGCTCTCCATTCTGCACGTGGCGCCTCTCGCGGCCCTGCCTGAGGCCCCCCCGGCAGGGGAGGCGGGCGTTGCGGCGTCATCTCCGGCGCCGTGCGTTGCCCTCGACCGGCCCCTGGCGGAGCGTCTGGCCATCCAGCGGCAGGCCGGCGCCTACGGCCGCGCCCCCGCCCTCGCCTCGGCGACGCCCAGCTGGTGCTCCGCCGTCACGCGGTGGAACGGCAACGTCGCCGACAGCTTCGGACGCACCGTGTTGCACGACGCGGTGCTGGCCGGCAGCGAGGGGGCCGTGCGCTTCCTCCTCGCGCAGCCCTTCATCGACACCGCCGCCGCCGACACCCGCGGCAACACGGCGCTGCACCTGGCCATCGCGGCCCCAGCGTCCTCGTGGAATGCGAGCCGTCGTCACGGCCGCGGAGGCGACAGCGTCAACGACGCCAACAGTATCTCCGAGACGATCGCGCGGATGCTGCTGGAGGCGACGGCGGCCGACCGCTTGTGCGATGCGAATCACGCGGGCGACACCGCGCTGCACCTGGCGCTGCGCTGCCGCCGGCCGGCCCTCGTGGGAGCCCTCTGCAGCCGTCTGCGGGCCGCCGGCGTCGGCCTGGCGGAGCTGCGGGAGCAGCGCAACGCCGCCGGACAGAGCCCCGTGACACTCTTCGAGGACGCCTTCCCCTCGCTGTGGGAGCTGTGCGCCGGAGACGACGACGGCGGCGGCGACGACGACGACGACGGGGAGGGCTCGCTGCTGGCTGTGCGGTCGCTTGTTAGCCACTATCTGTTTGACCCCGCGCACCTGCAGCGGCGCGATGGCCTGCTGCGCCAGACGGTTGTGCACGCGGCGGCGGCCTCCGGCAACGTCGCGGTGCTGCGCTTCCTCCTCGAGGATCTCGCGGTCATGGCCGACTGGGCGGGCGACGCGGAGGAAGAGGAGGAGGAGGAGGACGGCGGCCTGCTTGGGAGGAGAAACGGCGCGGACGACAACGAGGACGACGAGGATGAAACCAACGGCCGCACGCCCAGCGAGCCTGTGCCCAAGGCGTGGCTGGACGCGCGTGGGGAGACGCCGCTGCACGTCGCCGCCCGCCGCGGCCGCAGTGGCTGCTGCGCTCTGCTGCTCGACTACTTTCCGCCGCTGCTGCGCCGCGCGGACCACAACGGCAACACCCCTCTGCTGGCCGCCCTGTGCGCGGGGCAGCGCGCTGCGGCCGAGACCATTCTGGCGCGCGCCGCCCCCGGCACCGCCGCCCACGACGCGCGCAACAACGCTGGCATGACGGCACTGCATGTCGCCAGCGCCGCCCGTCTTGTTGGTGTCGTCGAGTCCCTGCTGGCCGTGCACGGAGCGGACCCCGGCATCCGCGCGGGGGCCGGCGGTGGAGAAGGCAGCCACAGCGTCGCGGTGGAGGGCGGCCCGGCGGCCGGCTATGCTTTTACTGGGCCGCTGGCCGAGCGCCGCAACCGTTTCCTGGTGCGCGCCGGCACCCGCTATCCTCTGCCGCGCGAGCGTCAGCCCCGCCGAAACCGCCATCATCGCGAAAACCGGGAGGCTCTGCAGCAGAAGCGGCGCGCGGAGCGGGAGGTGTACGAGCGCGCCGCTCGCAGTGCGGCCGAGCGCTGCCCTACGGCGGAGGCCTGATCGACGCGACCCCCGCGCTGTGCGCCGTCGCCGCCGGGTCGTCGTCATCGTCGTCATCTTCTGTGTCTGCGGCGGTGCTGCACGCCACCGAGGACACGCTGCGGCTGCTCATCTCGTACAACGGCGTCACCGCGCCGCGCGACGCCCGCGCCGTGATGCACTTTTTGCTCCTCAACGGTATGGAGGTGCTGCTGGGGCAGTGGGTCGCGGCGGCGCCGGCGGTGCGCGAGGCGGCCATGGCCGACAACGCGCTTCTCTGCGGCCTCTGCGCGGCGGGCTGCAGCGCCGGCATCCGCTGGTGCGTCGCGAACCGCGTCTGCGACGTCAACGTCCCCCACGCCCCCAGCGGCGGCGCTCCGCTCGTCTGCAGCGCCGCCCGCGGGGACGCGGAGGCCGTGCGCTTTCTGCTGCGCCACGGCGCGGACCCCAACGAGCGCGGCGGCCCCGGCAGCGCGCTGTGGGCGGCGGTCGCGGCGGGGCACGACGCGGTGGCGCACGCGCTGATCGCTGCCGGGGCGCGCGTGCAGGCGGCCGACGGCGGCGCGACGTGGTCGCTGCTGCATCTCGCGGCGGAGCGCGGCCACACGCTGGTGCTGCGCGCGCTGCTGGGCGCCCCCGGCCTCGACAGCGCCGACGTCGCCCTCACCCTGGCGCGCGTGCTGCAGTCCATGTCGCGCCGCGCCGCCGGCCGCACCACCCTCCCGCTCGCCAGCCCGTCCGCGGCGTCCTTCTTCTCGCTGGCGGAGCCTGTCGCCGCGTGCGACCAGCCGCTGCCGCCGCGCCGCGTGCAGGCGCAGATGGCCCTGCACCTCGCCCAGCACTTTGACGCGACGGCCTCGGCTGTCCACCCCTTCGACGTGCTGCACCTCGCGGCCAGCCAGCGCCTCTTCGACGTCGCCCACGCCATCGCCGACCGCCTCGCCGCGCTGCCGGCCGCCACCCTCGCCGACCTCCGCGACTGCGCGCCGCCGCCGCCCGCCCGCCCAACCGTCACCGTCAGGCAGACCTGCGACAAGAGTGACGTCACGGCGGGCCGCAATCCGCCCCGCCGCCGCCGCGGCCTCCTCTACCACCCGCCGGCGCCCTTGCAGCGCCTGGCGCCGCCACCCTCGCACGCCGCGGCCGCCGCGGGGGTGATGACGCACCGCTACGAGCTGCGCGACGCCTTTAGCTACGCGGCGCAGCACAGACAGGTCGAGCTCGTCGAGAAGCTGCGCGCGGAGCCGCTGCGGCTGCGGCCGTGGCCGGTGGCGGATCTGCGCGGGTGGACGGCGGGCGACTACGCCCTCTGCAGCCGCCAGGTGGGCCTGACGGAGTTCTTTGTGGCCGTCGGCGTGCTGCCGCTGCGGCGCCACCCGCAGCTCGGTCGCGTCGTCGGCCGCACCGCGTTCGGCATTCTGCTGGAGGCGGTCCACCACAGCGTGCTGCGTCTGTGCCACCACCGCCGCAGCCGCAGCAGCGTGAGCGGCGAGGCGGGCAGCGGCGGCAGCGGCGGTAACGACGATGATGATGAGTCGGCGGAGACCAGTAAAACGGAAGAGGAGGGAGAGGCTCAGCTGCAACGCCGCACGCAGACAGCCGTGCTGCACACGCTCATCGCACTTCTCACTCGGGGCGCCATCACCCCAATGCTGCGTTTGCTGGACACCTACTTTGCCGAGTGGCGGTGGCGCGAGGCGGAGATGGCGGCGAAGAGCGGTGCGGTTGCGTCTTCCGCCACAGCCTCGGTGGCTCGCTCGTCAGTTGGCGGCACCGGCGCGGCGGCCGCGGACGTGGAGCGACTGTCGTGGCTGCGGCCGCTGCTGACCGCCGCCGCCCGCGCACGCCGCGTCGACGTTATCAAGACGCTGCACGAGGAGTACCGTCTTCCTGTAGCGCGCCTGTGCGAGCTGGCAGCTCCGTCGACCGACCATGACGTTGCCTGGGCGCCGAGCCCGCTTCTGGTGGCTGTTCACCACGGCGACACGGCGACGGCCGCCTATCTGGTGCATCAGTGCCGCTGCTCCCCAACACAGCGCTCGCGCCTGTCACCGCTGGAGCGGCTGCCGCGCGCCGCCGCCGCCGCCGCGCGTCCCAAGACGCCCGAGCAGCTGCTGGTGACGCCGCTGTGCTTGGCGGCGTGGCGCGGCGACGCGGCGATGCTGGGCCTCCTCACCGGATCCGGCCTGCTGCGCGCCGAGACGTGCGTGGAGGCCCCGGACGGCGGCGTGCTGGCCGACGCGCTCAAGGCGCTGGTGGTCGGCACCCCGCACCTGCGCGGCGCCGCAGCCGACAGCCGCGAGCGGCTTGTGGCGGACGGCGTGCGGCGGCTGGCGCTGGCGGGCCACCCGTACCTGTCGCCGCTGGTGCTGCGGACGGCCGCCGCGCGGGGCATGCGGCAGACGGTGGCCGCGCTGCTCGAGTGCTACGGCCCGGCGGTGCTCACGGCCGACATGGTGGTCGCGGACGAGATCACCGGCGTGCACCACGTCGTGGCGCGCCGCGAGCTGTGCGGGCTGCTGACGCCGCACCTCTCGCTGGTCGCCCGCGACGAGTTCGGGGCCGAGTCGCGCGTGCGCTCCGGCTTCTGCGACCAGCTCCGCGCCGCCGCCCGCGTCGTCCCCGCGCCGCTCGCCCTCGACGACTCGCGCCGCGAGGGGGAGCTGGTGCTGGGCCTCGTCGACTACGCGCTGCAGCGCGACTGTGCCGAGGGCGCGCTGCTGCTGCTCGCGCTCGGCGGGCGCGGTAGAGGGACGGTGCAGCCGACCGTCACGCAGCGGCCGCTGACGGCGCACGTGCGCGCCGTGCTGCGCCACCACGCGGCCGTCGAGGAGGCCTACAGTCGCGCCGCTGGGCTCACCTCACCAGACGCTGACGACGGAACGCCGAGTGCCCCGTTGCCTTCAAAGTACACGTTCTTGCACAGCGCCGTGGCGTTGGGTCTGTCGGATGTGATCGAGGCCTGCATCGCGCTGGCGGAGGATCTACCGCCGCTGCTGGGCTCGCCCGCCAACAGCAACGATGACAAGAGCAACGACAACAGTGACCAGCAGCAGCAGCAGCGGGAGGTGGTGGTGTCGGGACAGCTGCCGTCGCTGACGATGCTGGCGGCCTTCCATGCCGACGGCGCCGCGTGGGTGCCCGCCTTCGAGAGCGGCACGGTGCTGCCCTCCTTCACGGCGGCTATTCGGCTGGAGGCGCGGAGTTTCCTGCCGATGCTGTTCCGCGACTGGCGCATCACCCCCGCGCTGGACGCCGTGTGCCGCCACCCGGGCAACCGCGACGTGATGGGGCAGATGTTCCCCCTTTTTGAAGACGCTGCGACCCCCGCCTTTACTTCCACACCCGCCTCCCGCGCCTTTTTGTCGGAACTTCTCCACCGCGACCGCGGCGCCGTGCTGGTGGGCCGTCCTTTTAAGAGCAGCAGCAGCAACGGTGGCAGTGGTAGCGGCGGCACCGGCGGTCTCTTCGTCGTGTCGTCGGTGACGCCGCTGTCGTGCGCGGTGCTGGCCGGCCGCGTCGCGTGGGTGCAGTACCTGACGCAAATTGGCCCGTCCATGGCGCACCACCAGGCCGTTCTCGCCGCCTGCGCGCCGACCCCTGGGGACACCGCCGCTCTCACTGCAGACGTGCGCCGCCACAACGCCGCTCATGTCGTCCAGCGGCTCTATCGTCCTCCGAAATCCAAGGGAGGACGCTACAAGACGAAGAAGACGACGACCACGACACCCTCGGCGAATGCGACAGGGGCACGCGGTGGCGACACTCCTCACGTGTTGGGGCATCTGTTCCCGAAGTCCTCTGCCGACGCGACCACCACCACCACTACGGTCTCCCTTGACGTTCTCTGCCTCAGCGCGCTGCTCCTCCTCGAATCTTCGCGGGCCACGTCGGTCTCCGCGGTTGCTGCCAAGGGGGGCTCCCCGAGCGCCAGAGGCAGCGAGCGGTACCGCCGCAACGAGCAGCGCGCGGCGGCACAGCGAAGCATTTTATCGTTCTTGCTGACGCTGCCCGGCGTGCTGCGCCCAGCCAACGCCAACCTCGTCGCCCTCTCCCTCGCCGTGGCGGCAGAGTGGGAGCTGCTGGACGCGCTGCTGGAGGCGACGCTGCAGTCGCGCGACAGTGTTCTCCGCGGCCGCTTCCTGTACCCCATCGCCGAGTGCGATGTGCCGGCGCCGTTCCGCGGCCTGCTCGGCAGCGCCCGCCACGCCCTGCACGCCGCCGCCGCCCGCGGCACCGCAGAGAGCATTCTCCGCCTGGCGGCGCGCTCGACGCGCGAGGACGTGGAAACCGCCTGCGACGCCGCCGGCCGCACCGCCGTCTACCACGCCGTCTGCCGTCGCGCTCTTATCAGCACCACTATTGCTACTACTACCACTACTACTAGTATCACTAGCGGCGTTGAGCAGGCGAGTGCCAATCACAGGGCAAAAACCAACGACACCGCCACGTGCGCGCTGGAGGCGCTGCGGCAGCTTCGGGTGCCGCTGGACCAGCCGTGCTGTCGGCGCTCCGGCCGCACGCCGCTGATGGTGGCCGCGGCGCTCGGGGCGACGCCGCTGGTGGAGGCGCTGCTGAAGCCGAACCGCGTCGACGCGCGCGACCGCTACGGCCGCACGCCGCTGATGCACGCGGCCGCCCACGGGCACAGCGAGGTCGCGGAGCGGCTGCTCGCCGCCGGGGCCGACGCCGGCGCCGTCGACTGCCTGGGCAGCACCGCCGCCGCCGCCGCCGCCCGCCACGGCCACGACATGCTGGCGGCAGACCTCACGAAGCACTTTAGCCGCGCCGCCGACGTCGCGGGGCCCTCGGCGACGCTGCTGCACGCGGCGGCGGTGGGCGGGTGCTGGCGGACGGCGGAGGCGGCGCTGGCGCTGGTGGCCGACGCGGCCAGCGCGGTGCTCCAGGAGGACACCGACGGCGGCCACACGCCGCTGTACCTCGCCCACGCCTTTGGCAGTGGCCGCGTGCTGCGCACCTACATGGCGGCTCTGGGCAGCGACCCCCACGCCGCCGCCCCGCTCTTCCGCAACCCGCACCTGGGGCGGTGGAGCAGCGCCTCGTGCGGTGCGACCCCGCGCTGCCGCCGTACGGCTGGCTCCGCGGCGTGCTCAACGTCAACGGGGTCGTGGTGTCCGAGGCGGCGCGCTCCGGGGCGGCCGTCTTCCCGCGCCCGGGCGAGCTCGTGACCGGCCCCGCCGCGCCGCCGCTGGTGCGCTGGCCCGCCGACCGCACGCTGCTGCAGTGGTGCGCGCGCGCCAACAACGCCGTCGGGGTGCGCGTGCTGGCGGACCTCAACGTCGCCGACGCCGACGGCAGCGCGCTCCACACGGCCGCCGCCAACGGCTTCCTGGATGTGGTGAAGCTCCTCGTGAAGCTGCGCATGAGCAACCCCGACACCCCCGCGCCGGCCGGCTGCCCGGCCGTGTGCCCCAGCGCCGCCGGACTCTACGCCTTCGAGGCCGCCGCGATGGCCGGCCACACCGCCTGCGCCGCCTACCTGCTGGAGCGCACGACGCCCTCCCCGCACTTCTTCTCTGCGGCGGCTGGCACGAGTGGCGCCGCCGCCCACACGACGCTGCACCGTCTCGCCCCCCGCTGCGGCGGCGCGGTGCTCGAGCAGCTGGTGCGGCGCATGCTGGCGCCCGGCGCGGTCTCGGCCGCCCAGCGGCCCTTGTTTGCCGCGAAGCTCGTGCAGGCCCTCGGCGCGCCCGACAGCGTCGGCCTCACCCCTTTTGAGTATGCCATCGCGATGGGCGACGCCGCCTCCGTGCTCCGCACCGCGCAACTGCTCCACCAGCTGCAGCAGGACGCTGGCGGCGGCGGCAACGCTGTGGGCGGGCTGCCCGAGTCACCCGACGCGACGGGCGCGGAGGCCGGCGGCGAGCCGCTGAGCGCCAATGCTGGCACCACCACCACTACCACCACCCCTACCATAGCCGTCTCCTCGGCCTTGTTTCAGTACCTACCCAATATGTCCCCCGCCGTGCGCGCGGTGCTCTTCGACGTCTTTGACGTGGAGCGCGTCGCCGTCTCGATCGGATTCAGCGACGACAACGACAACAGCAGCGATAGTAGTAGTAGCGGCGGTGACCAGAAGAATAATAAGAAAAGAAGCAGCGCAGCGGCGCCGCCGACGCGACGACGGCGCGGATGCAGAACCGCATGCGCTTCGCGGACGTGCGGCTCGTGGGCATTCGCGCGACTGCAGGCGGACGACTACTGCTTTGAGCAGACCCAGCGCGTCTACACGGCGGAGCACGAGCGGCGCGTGCTGCGGCTACTGCTGCGCGACTTTCCGTACCGCATCCGCTATGAGCCAGCCGCCTTCCGCGCCGCCAGCCCCGCCCGCCAGACGCAGCTCCTGCAGTGGCTCGGCAGCTCCCTCGTGCTGTCCGCGTACGAGCTGGAGGCAGAGAGGGAGGAGGGCAAGGGTGCCGACACGAACAAGGACCGCGCTAGCACGGAGATTGACTCTATTGAGATTCGCTGCGTGTCGCGCCGCGAGGAGCAGATGCTCGACACTCGCACCCCGCAGATTGTGCACTCGTTGTACGTGTCGGCGAGCCGGCGGGCGCTGGTGGTGCCGCGCGTGGCCGCCTCCCTGCAGGGCGCCTGGGAGGCCGCGCGGCGCTCGTGGCAGGCGGAGCTGGAGCACCTGTGCGCCCGGGCAACAACGGCGCTGCGCTCGCTGCCGCACCCCGCGATGCGGCGCGCGACGGTGCAGCTGCAGCTCAACACCCTCACCGACTGGCCGCGCGAGGGGCAGGCGACGCTGGAGGAGGACGCGGCGCGCTGGGAGCCGGTGCGCGCCCGCCTGCGCCGCGCCGTCATGGCCGTCGTCTACACCGCCCGCCACCCGCTGCGCGACCTGCTCGCCGGCGCCATCGAGGAGGACCTGCGGGCGGTGGTGGAGGCGGTGCGCGCGGCGGCCCCGGCGACGGTCACGCTGCTGTGGTCGGCCGGCCCCGAGACCCCTGTGCGGCGCTACGGGCCGGAGGACCTGGCGACGCGCCGCCCCACGTCGCAGTGCACGCTAGCCTTCAACGCCGCCGGGGACTCGTGCGACGCGCTGTTTCCTGCTGCGCCGCACGCTCTGCCGCAGCGTCGCCGCCGACGTCGCACTCGTCGGCATCCACTACGCCCGCGACCGCTTCATCAGCGACCTCTCGGCGCTGCTCACAATTGTTGGCGGGGACGGCGCGGCGACGCACGGGGCGAATAACGCGGACGGCGCGGCCGCTCAGGAGGACGGTGATAACGACGACAACGCGGCTGCTGCTGCTGCGGCGGCGGTCCCCGTCAGCTTCAAGCTGGAGCTCGAGCACAGCGCGCTGGAGGACCTGCCGCTGGCGGCGCTGGAGCAGATGCTGTCCGACGCCCGCGCGGCGGTGGCGCAGCTGACGCTGCCGCTGCACCCCCACAGCGGCCGCCCCGCCCCCTCGGCGCACCACCGCCGCTTCCACTCGGAGTGCATCGTCGCCGACGCGGTGCAGCGGCGCCTGCGGTCCGTGTTGGTGCTCTTCACCACCCGCCGCGACGCCGGCGCGAAGCTCAGCGGCGACAGGCTGCTCCTCAGCTTCACCCCCGCGCTGGCGCCCAACAAGGCTGTCATCGAGGCGGAGCTGCGCGCCGCCGTCGTGCACGAGGAGACGAAGGTCGCGCGCCGGTTGCTCCTCGAGGTGACCGCGACCCTCACGCAGAAGCTGCAGGCCTATCTGCCGCAGGCGCGCCTCGTCGTCGACTACGACGCGCTGCAGGGCAACCCGTCGCCGCCCGCGGGCAGTGTCTCGCGCTCCTCCGCCGCCACCGACGCGGAGCTGCTGCTGTCGTCGCTGCGCCTGCTCGCCTTCCGCACGAGCGTGCTGTGCATGCAGCCGCTGGTGGAGGGCGTGTGCCTCGGGTGGAGCACGGAGCTAGGGGCGCGGGTGCGGCAGCACGTGCAGCTGGTGGTGCTTTCTCTCGCCCCCGGCGTGTGCGGCGACTGCGTCTACCGCGCCGCCGACCGCAGCGTGACCTATTACTGCCCCCTGCAGTGCGTGCAGCGGCGCGAGTTTGGGCAGTCGTCGTGGCAGCTGCTGTCGGCGCACCAGATTGCGGCACTGCTGCTCATGCAACTCGCCGTCTTCGACCGCAGCGTGCGCCGCCACGTCAGCAGCGAGCGCAGCCTCCCCGGGTGGTGCCTCGTGACGCGCGCGCCGCGGGTGGTGGGGGTGGCGGAGCGCCGCACCCTCGGCGTGCGCTGCCGCAACCTCTTCGCCGCCCCTATCCGCGCGGGCGGCGAGACGGACTTCAAGCTCGTCAGTCCCTTCACCGACGTCGCCGTCAGCGACCGCGGCGACGGCCGCTACCGCGTGCGCTGCGTCGCCCCCACCGTCGCCGGCAACTACGCCCTGTACATTTTCCTGCGCGGTCAGCAGGTGCTGCAGTCGCCGATGCGGGTGCGCGTCACCCCCGGCGCCGTCAGCCTCCCGCGCACCACCCTCGTCTCCGCCTTTGACGCCGTCGCCGTCGGCCGCCCGTTTACGCTGCGGCTGCAGCTGCGCGACGAGTACGACAACGCCCTCTCCACGACGGCCGACTCCCCCGTCTGCGTCGAGGTTGGCGCGCGCAGCGCCGGCGCGGTGGAGCTCGTGTCGGTGGCGCAGACCGCCGGCGAGGTGCGCGTGACGCTGCTGGTGCCGAAGACGGCGCAGGACGCTGTCGGGCCCGCGATGCAGCTCGCCCTGCGCCTGTCGCTGCCCCAGGACACCGCTGGTGCTGGTAGCAATCTCGCTGGCAATGACGGCGGCTCCTCTGTCGTGGTGGTGCCTCTGACGGTGGTGTCGCCGCAGGTGTACCGCGCGGTGCGGCTGCTGCGCCAGGGCCACGCCCCTAACGAGACCACCAACTACACTGCCACCCTCCACGCGCGCCTGTACTTCCGCCGGACGATTCGCGCGGCGGACAGGCGGCGGCTGGACGCGGCGTGGCGCGCCGTCGCCGCACAGCACGGCAGCACGAGCGCTAGTGGTGCTACTACTAGTAGTAATAATGCACGTACCACTTCTGGCGGCGACGGCGGTGCGCTGCGCAACTGTGTGTTTCCCAAGTCCTATCTCCTCGAGGACCGCAGGCGCATCAACGAGCGGCGGCAGCGACAGCGGCACGGCAGCGGCAGAAATTCATAAAGTTGAAGGCCAAGGCCGACGAGCGAGATCAGCGTTACGCGGACCGTCAACTGCCGGCCTCTTAGAACAGGAGTTAATGATAACGGAGTTGCCACCCTGCAAAAACCAACACATGGGATCCCCCCCCTAATAGAGCCCACCCTTCCCCCTCCGTATTTATTTTTATTTGCGAATATTTAGACCTTGCTTCTTTTCCTCTTCTGAATGACACAAGGTAACTGCGCATTGAAGTTCTCTTTTCGTCGTGTGCTTGTGCATTTTTTCATTATAAATTGTTCTTCCCCTTCTCTACCATACAGCTGTAAAGGGAGCATCTCAGCGATAAGTGTGTGAGTAAGACTCTTTAAAACGTACGCGTGGTCCATCGAATGAAGTACCCATGTTGGAAGTGAAAATAACGTTAGTCGTTATAATTTCCCCCTTGTTTCCCCTTCCCCTGTGCTCTCTCTCCCCCCTCTCTCTCTTGCTCCACTTCTTACATTCTCTCCACCCTCATTTTCTTTAATACCCGCAGGAAAACAAAAAAAGAAGGAAGTCTACGCGTCACCATGGTCAAGGCTATCATCCCCAAGACGATCGTGAAGAAGCGCACGAAGAAGTTCACGCGCCACCGCTATGAGCTCTTCCCCCAGCTGCCCTCCAGCTGGCGCCGCCCCCGCGGTGAGGACTCCCCCGTCCGCCGCCGCTACAAGGGCCAGAAGGCGATGCCCAACAAGGGCTACGGCAGCGACCGCGTGACCAAGTACCTCACGCCGTCCGGCTTCAAGAACTTCCCCGTCTCCTCCGTCGAGGACCTCTACATGCTCGTCATGCAGAACCGCAAGTACCAGGGCGTCATCTCGCACACCGTCGGCGCCAAGAAGCGCAAGGCGATCGTGCGCAAGGCCCACGAGCTCGACGTGCGTCTCCTCAACGGCAACGCCAAGCTCCGCCGCGTCACCGTCTAAGCGCTCAAACACACACATACAGACATAAACGTAAAGACAATGAAACACGTGACATTCGCAGGGTGGTGCTGTTTCGCTCTCTCGCTGAGGCTGTTGCTGCTCTGAATGTCCTTTGTTCGCTGTTCGTTTGAGTCTGTTTGATGTTTTTTTGGTTAGCTAGCCGCATCTTGTGCAGGTAGATGATGGCGACGATGAATATTATGACGAGATTGGCCAGATTTCTTGAGAGGAAAACTGGAAGTGGGCAAGAATGCGAGGAAGCATGAACCACTTTCAATTTCTTCCCCTTTCCGTTTTTCTTTTGTTTTCTTCGCTTCTTTCCTTTTTTGGATCTGATCTCTGTTTATCATTTCATACTTTGTTATTTCCTTTTTTTGAAAAACAAAACAAAAAAGTGCCTGAAGCAAAATACAGGAAAAAAAAAGAGGATGATTACCCTCACTGTGGTGTCGCAACCTTTTTCGACATGATTCATTTCTCGCGGAGCAGTTTTCCGGACCTCATTGTCTCTTCTCTACTTGCTTTGAAGTCACCCGTTTCTTTAGATACACTGTGTGCGTGCGTACACGGTCTCCTGTGATCCACAGCTTCATCATCTTCTTTTTACACCTTCCGCACCAGCTACACACATAGAACAACACACCCTTCTGTAGACTAGACCCATCCTTTTTCTTTATCCTATATATATCTATAAATAGTTTCTTAATGAGCGCAGCAAAGCACGGTGATGCTACTCCCACAGCGACCACCGCTGCTGCCACCTCATCGTTGAGTGCGAGCGATGCCTCTCGGCGCGCCGGCGGGAGAGCGGTGGTGGCGGCGGCGGCGGCGGCGAGGAGCAGTGCATCGCTCTCGTCGACTACGACGCGCTGCAGCCGGACGAGATCAGCTTCCGCCGCGGCGACATCATTCACGTCACGATGAAGGGCGCGTCGTCTGGCTTCTGGGGAGGCTACGTGGCGGTCCCCGCGCGATCGTTTGCCTCTGCCTCTGCCTCTGCCTCCGCCCCGCCGCCTCCGCTCCCGCCTCACAAGACGGGGCTCTTCCCCAACTGTTTCGTCACCTCGAACATGCGCGCTGGCTCGTCGCAGGCGAACAGCTTCCGCAACAAGGCTCTCTGTCTCTTCAACTACACCCCGGACCCACCACCACCAGCAGCAGCAACCGCCGCCGCCGACACTGCCGGGGCATCGAAAGGTGCTAGCGACGGCGGCGGCGTCCCGACGTGGGTGGAGATGCCGCTGCGGCGCGGGGACCTGGTGACGGTCATCCAGCCGAGCTTCGCCCCCGGGTGGTGGCTCGGCGTCAACGAGGACGACGACGCTGCGCAGGAGGAACAGGAGGAGGAAGGGGAGGGCGGCTCAGACACTGACGAGCTGCGGGAAGGCACCGGGGACGACAGGTTGCTTGACAGTGAGTCGCAGCGCTTTGCCAAGACCGCCGTGAACAGCGCTCAGGCAAGTAAAAGCAGCGAAAGACGGCGCAGCGACGCGCATGCGCAGCGGTCAAACCCGTCTAGTCTGACGTTGCGTGAGAGGGAGGACAGCCGCGGCAGCACCGCCACGACGACGGCGGCGGCGGCGGCGGTGCACCGCGTGCGGCTGTTTCCCATCAACTACGTCACGTGCGACATTGTCCGCGCCGTCTTTGGCTTCCGCGCGCGGCAGCCGCACGAGATGTCGATGGCCGCCGGCGACGTGGTGCGCGTGCACCGGCGGTGGAACGACGGGTGGTGGGAGGGGTCGCTGCTGCGCGGCCCCAACGCCGGCGCGCAGGGCATCTTCCCGAGCAACTACACGGTGCCCAACATCCCACGACGCAGCCGCGTTTCTTCTGCAACCGCTGCAAGACGGTATATGAGGATGACCTCATCTCGCAAACGTACGGCAACAACAACAACAGCCGCGAGGCACCCCCGCAGCCCAACTACAGCTACTCGTCGGCGGCGCAGCACTCAGAGGACGGCGCACGCCCGGTTGCTGGTGCTGCGGCTGCTGTGGGCCGGGACCCGAACGCGGACGGGCTGCGGCGCGACTGCCGGCGCTGCGCGGCGACGCAGGAGACCCTGCGGGACATGGTGCGCGCGCTGGACGAACACTACGACAGGTGGCAGCGACGCGGGCAGGGAGGAGACGACGGACGCGACAAGAGTGGGGAGCGCCTGGACTTGTTTCGCTACGTGCCCCCGGAGAGAGATCCTGGGCTGACCGGTGGGCGGCCGGCGGCGACGAGTGCACTGACCGCTGCTGCAACTGTTGACAGTGTGGACATGCGGCCCGATTACTGCAACTCCCGCCGACTGCGCGCCTCCGCGTTCCCCAGTAGTACGGTTTAAAGAAGATAGTATGGGGCCGTACTCTCGTGTATATTTTTTTTTTTGTTGTTTTCCGGTATTTCTTCTCTTCTCTTCTCTTCTCTTCTCTTGTCTTCTTTTTTTTCTTTCTGCTGAGCAGTTTTGCGAAAAAAAAAAAAACACAACAACACAAAATAATAATAATGAATCGAGGTGCTTAGTACTTTTTTAGTTGTCGTGTAATGCGTGCCATATATAGAGAGAACAACGTTGTTCTTGCTTCACAAGGCCATTGCCTGATTATGACGAATATTTTCTCTATATTACATTCACCAATCCCTTGCTTCATTATCTCGTATTTGAACACCAAAGCAGGAAAAAAAAACAAGGAAAAAAACAATAAAGAACACACCATTCACAGAGCCATCCAAAGGCATAGACATACCCCATTTATAGAACTACTGAAGTGCAACTGAGCTCACTAGCGCGTTCTCACTTCACTGATTGTTTTTTCCCCCCCCCTCTCTCTCTCTCTCTCTCTCTTTTTTTTTTTTTTGTTTCGTTGTAAACCATCCGTTTTCGCTGCTGCGGTGCAACACTATTCGTTCATATTTTCTTCTCGAAGCACCAGCACCACCACCACCACGACAGCAATACACTAACAGACTATCGGAATTACACTCTACTTGTGTGTATACATAAGAAAGAAAAGGAAAGAAAGAAAGAAAGAAAAAAAGCTGCGCTTTTTTTTCCCCCGTCTTTTCTAATTGTAGACTTGCCTTACCCCATTCCCTTCGCTTCCTTCCCTCTTCACCCCCCTCTGTTCCCCCTGCTTTCCTTCCGCTGTCATTAGATGCCCCCCAAGAAGCTCAAGGACCTCAGCAGCGCGCCCGTGTACAGCGCGCCGCACGAGGAGCAGGTGCGGCTGCTCTCCGACGCGCTGCTGCGCGAGTTCATGCACCGCCGCGGCTTCCTCGCGACCCTCAAGACCTTCGACGAGGAGAACCCCCGCGACGCGGACACGGTGAGCTCGCGGGCCGTGATGAGCGACCTGATGGCGGTCCCGCCCGCCGAGGCGAAGCGCCTCAAGGAGGAGGGCATCGAGACCATCATGGAGATGCTCTGCGACTTGCGGGTGGAGCGGCGGCAGGCGGCGGAGGCGCTGCAGGCGCAGGCGGAGGCGCCGCTGCCGGAGGTCCCCGAGGAGCTGCTGGAGCTGCACCGCCGCGAGGTGAAACGGCAGCAGAAACGCGAGAAGCTGCGGGAGCAGCGCGGCAGTAAAGGAGGCGCCGCCGACGGCAGCTCCGACGACGGCGACGGTGGCGATGATGCCGCCTTTTCACACCGCAGAGCCAGCAAGAAGGACAAGAAGACCAAGAAGAACAAGAAGAAGCGCGCCTCCAGCAGCAGCGGGGGCGGCGGCGGTGACAGTGCGGCGGCGGGCACCTCGCGGAGCACGGCTCTACTGGAAGACTTGGGCGGCTTGACTATCGACGATCTCCTCGGCAGCAGCGGCAGCAGCAGCGTGCCGCACTCCAACACCACCGAGACGGAGCACCCAGGCAGAGGAGGCGGGATGGGCAGTGGCGGCGGTGGCGTCGGGGCGGACGCAGACAAACCCGGCGGAAAACGTTTCTCAGGCGATGGCGCTGGGTCTGCCTCTGGCGGCCACGGCACGGATGGCGGCGCGCCCGCGGCCATCGCTACCTCCTCCTCCTCTGCCGCGAAGACGGCCGCGATGAACCCTGTCGGAGCGGCGTGGGTCAAGTCCAAGGAGGCGGAGGAGGCCGTTAACAAGAAGCACAGTGACGACGACGACGACGCTGGCGCCGCAACAGACGAAGTCGAGCCGCGCCCTATAGGCACCACACCGCTCTCAGAAGAGGCGGCGCAGGCGGCGTGCAGCGTGCTGTGCGGACGTAACCCCATCCCCCCTGTGTCTTTCCTGCAGCAGGGCTTCTGCTTCGACGAGCTCCCCGACTGCTCTCTTATTCAGTGGCTGCGGGGTCCCGGCGCCGCCATCGCCGCCATACAGGCCTTCATCTTCGGCTTCTACTACGAAAAGGAGGTCTACACCGATAACGAGACGCGCCGGCGGGACTGTCTCGCGCGCGCGCTGCTGGCCTCGCTGCGGGCCGCGCAGCCCAACGCGGCGCACGTGGTGCTGGTGCAGGGCCGCTTCGTTCCGCGCGGCTCCAAGGCGGACCCCACCCGCCGCTTCCACAGCGGCCTCGCCAACTCCTTTTATTGCTACGACCGCCTCGCGTCGGCGGAGGAGGTGGAGGAGAAGCTGCAGGCGGTGCTCGACCAGTGGATGGAGCCGCGCGGGTGCGGCCTGTGGTGCTTCCTGCTGTCGCTGGTGCTCTCGCGCGGCTGCGCGGCGGTGCGCCTCGACTCGGAGCGTCTCGCCACCAGCGGCGCCCTCATCGACGGCCGCGGCGACGGCACGATGGAGCTGGCGAACCTGTGCCTGTGCGGGCGCGCCGTCGGCGGCTGCGCCAACGCGAGCCCCGAGCACCCCAAAGGCTACCAGTTCCGCCTCACGTGCGGGATGCTGGACGGCGAGCGGCCGATCGCCGACGCGGGTGAGGAGGCGCAGGTGCGGCGCTTCGGCTACGCCACGGAGCCGCAGCTCGCGAGCTGGGTCGTGGCGTATAAAGGGCACTTCCGCAACCTCTTCCAGCGCCGCGACACGCGCAAGGTGTTTCAGCAGAAACGCGCGCTGGGCGGCACCGTCACCGCGGACCTCTCCTACTGGGACTCCCTCACCGAAGACGACGTCTACGACCTCACGGTGGCGGTCACGGGCATCGGCAGCGGCACCGCCGGCTCCTCCTTCGTCAACGCCGCCATCCGCTCCATCCCGCTGTGGGCGACGGGGACGGTGGACTGGAAGGGGGAGTCGCCGGTGCGGGATTAGATAGCAACGGCGAGAGAAGGATTGTGATTTATGTCGTTTTTATTTTTTTCTTGCGTGTCTGTTTGTGTTTGTTTTTGCACCTTACATTTTTTCTTTGCCTTCTATATAAATATTTAGCTAGAGTTGTTATGTCATTGCTTCGTTTGTTTGTTCCACCGAGGTAATTTTCCATTTGATTGCATTAGGATGTAGTTTCACTATACTGTTTCTTTATTCTACATTTTCCTATTAGATCTTGAGAACCTTGTAACTCCAGTCATCCGACATTATCTTTTTTAACCATGATTTTTTTCTTCTTTGCTGTTGCTTCTCCCTCCCTCCCTCCCCAATATCTCAGCATCGCCGTTCACCCTCCTCTCTTCCTTCTCCCTGCCGTTCCTCTTTTCATATCATTTGAGAACCCAGCTACTATCGCTATCACTAGTATTCTCTCTCTCTCTCTCCCATCTTTTTGAAACTATTGTTTCTCGTACTTTGCTCTTCTTTCAATTTCTGCTTCTTCCCCTCTCCTCTGTGTTTTTGCTTTTGTATTCTCTTCTCTTCTTTTCTCTTTTTTTTCCCCTCCTTTCCCACTTACTTCTACTGCGCTCTGAATTAGAACGTCAAAGGTAAAGACACCACAACAATTCGAAAATAGCTAAATCTTACTTTTCCAAAGCAAACTTTTCTCTCTCTCTCCTCTCTCTCTCTCCAAACAGGAAACTCTCTTGACACGTAAATTGTCTTCACAGTTTCCGCTTCGCTTTCTTTACTCAATACTCATTGTAGCAATCGAAAACGAACGCTCGACCTCCCTTGTTATCCCTTTTTTTTTTTTTTTTTGTTAGGCAAACATCCGGTATAGTTGCCTTAAATTCGTAAAAGGGATAACGTAACCTACCGAATCACCCACCCAACAAGAAAAAAAGAACAACAACATCAGCCACAGCCTGCAACACCCACCCGATGGCTGACAAGCACTCTGTCCCGTCGGACACGTACTCTGAGCCCGAAGGCGCCCCCCAGGTCCCCGCCACCACCACTCCCCCCGCGACGCCGCCCCCGTCGCAACCGACGATGTGGTCCTGAACGACACCGCCGCCGCCGCCGCCCCCGAGCACGTCGATCACCCCCCGGTGTTCCACAAGGACCCTGCCGCGGACGTACCGCCGACCGCCCCTGCCGCCGCCCCTACGCCTGCCGCCGCCGCCGCCACCCCCGTCGCCACCTCGAGCACCTCCGGCCAGAAGCACTCCGCCAGCAGCAACGGCGAGCCCGACGACGTGATCGAGAAGGACCCGAAGCGGAAGGCCGACAGCAACGACGACGACGACGACGACGACGGCGTGGCCGGCGGCCAAAAAGAGGAGCACCACCAGCTCAACTTTGGCGACGACCAGGGCGACGAGCCGACGCCCGAGGCGTACGACCCGACCAACAAGTGGTGGGCGCTCTCGCTCGAGAATGTCTTCCGCCTCGTGTGCCTCGACGACCCGGGCGAGGGCATCCACCCCTCGATGGCGCCGCAGCACGCGGCGGAGCTGGGCAACAACATCATCCCTGTGAAGGGCGGGACGCCGTGGTGGCTGATCCTCGCGCGGCAGTTTATGAACGCGATCACGGTGGTGCTGCTCATTGTGGTGGTCATCAGCGCGGTCTTCAAGGACTGGGCCGAGTTCGCCGTGGTGCTGCGTCATTCTCTTCTTCAACGCGGCCCTCGGCTTCTACCAGGAGTACGGCGCGGAGAAGTCGCTCTCGAGCCTTAAGCAGATGACGGCCGGCGTCGCCAAGGTGCTGCGCAACGGCATCCCGGAGATCATCTTCATCGACGAGGTCGTCATCGGCGACGTGATCATCCTGGAGCAGGGCAGCTCCGTCCCGGCCGACTGCCGCGTCTTCGAGTCCAACTCGATGGAGGTGGACGAGGCGCTGCTGACCGGCGAGGCGCTGCCGGTGCTTAAGCACGCCAACGTCATTCCCGACCCCGATGACCGCCTCGCGCTCGGCGACCGCAAGAACATGGTCTTCCGCAACACCGTCGTCACGCAGGGCCGCGGCAAGGCCGTCGTGGTGTGCGGCGGCGTCAACACCGAGATGGGCAAGCTCGCCCAGCGCCTCGGCGGCGGCAGCGGCGGCGGCAAGACGGACCTCATGAAGAAGCTCGACTACATGATGTACTTTCTGTTCGGCTGCTGCGTCGTGCTCGCCATCATCGTCTTCGCGGCGAACCGCATGCGCTACTCGCCGGCGACGCTCTCCTACGCGACCGCCGTCGCCATCGCCATTCTGCCCGAGTCGCTGGTTGTCGTCATCACGGTGGCGATGACGGTCGCGGTGAAGCACATGGCGCAAAAGAAGTGCCTCGTGCGCAAGCTGGCGGTGCTCGAGGTGCTCGGCGGCGTGACGGACATCTGCTCTGACAAGACCGGCACGCTCACCGAGAACAAGATGGTGGTGAAGCGCGCCGTCATCGGCGTCGACCACACCTACTCCGTCGGCGGCGCCCCGTACGAGGTGCACGGCGACTTTTCCGAGGTGATGCTCTCCGGCGCGGCCGGCGAGCCCTTCAACATGGCCCACCACTACCCGGAGGAGCGCCACACCTACGAGTTCCTGCGCTGCGGCGCGCTCTGCAGCACCACCGTCCTCCACCCCAGCGAGGACGACGTCGACGTGCTGACTGGCAACGGCAACCCGACCGAGATCGCCATCCAGGTGATGACGTGGAAGGCGCACTGCCACCGCGACATGTTCGAGGAACAGGGGTGGGAGTGCATCACCGAGTACGCCTTCGACTCGTCCATCAAGCGCATGTCGACGGCGTGGTACAACAGCGAGAAGCGCGAGCTCTACCTCTGCACCAAGGGCGCCCCCGAGCGCGTCATCGCGCTGTGCACCAAGCGGCTCGACGCCAAGGGCAACCTCCTCGACCTCACCGACGAGGACCGCGCCAAGGTCGACACGCACATCAGCGACCTCGCCGCGCAGGGCCTGCGCACGCTCTGCCTCTCGTACCGCCACAACGCGACGGAGCTCTTCCCCGTCCCGCACGACCAGCCCTTCGGCGACGTGCACAAGCGCGACGTCATCGAGACCGACCTCGTGTACCTCGGGATCGTCGGCATCTACGACCCCCCGCGCCCCGAGTCGCGCCCCTCCGTCATCGCCTGCCAGCACGCCGGCATCATCGTGCGCGATGCTCACCGGCGACCACACCTCCACCGCCGGCAGCATCGCGGCGATGCTCAACATCATCGCGCGCCGCGACCTCGAGGACCCGGTGCGGCTGCAGGCGGGGCCCGACTTTGACAAGGTCGACCCCGACGTCATCGACGGCTGGGCGGACCTCCCCGTCGTCGTGGGCCGCTGCTCGCCCGAGAGCAAGGTGAAGATGATCGAGAGCCTGCACCGCCGCAAGAAGATCGTCGCGATGACCGGCGACGGCTTCAACGACAGCCCCTCCATCAAGATCTCCGACATTGGCTGCGCCATGGGCTCCGGCGTCGACGTGACCAAGGGCGTCGCCGACCTCGTCATCACCGACGACAACTTCGCGACGATCGTGCGGGCGGTGGCGGAGGGCCGCCGCGTGGCGCAGTGCATCCGCAAGTTCGTGGTGCACCTCCTCTCCTCCAACGTCGCCGAGGTGATCGCGCTCATCTGCGGCCTCCCCGTCCGCCACGAGGACGAGTCGCTCTTCGTGCTCTCCCCCATCGAGATTCTGTGGCTCAACCTGCTCACCTCCGCCCCGCCCGCCACCGGCCTCTCGCTCGACAAGCCCACCGCCGACATTCTGCGCGTGCCGCCCAACACCTCCGGCTTCTTCACGGTTGAGCTCATCTGCGACACGTGCGTCTACGGCTTCTGGCTCGGCGTCGTCACGCTGTGCTCGTTTGTGATCATCGTGTACCCCCTCAACGGCGGCCCCGCCGGCACCAACTGCAACAGCCACCGCGGCGTCGGCTGCGAGAAGATCTGGCAGGCGCGCTGCACCTCCTTCGCGGTGCTCTACTTTGGCCTGCTCGTGCACGCCTACACGGTGCGCCACCCGCGCCTCTCCGTCTTCCGCATGAAGTGGTTCGACAACAAGTGGCTCTGGGGCAGCTGCCTCCTCGGCTTTGTGCTCTTCTTCCCGATTGTGTACATTAACCCCGTCGCGCACCAGCTCTTTGTGCACCACATGCTGACGTGGCACTGGGCGCCGCTCGTCATCTCGCTTGTCATCTTCCTCAGCGCGTGCGAGACGTACAAGGTGCTCAAGAACTGCATCTTCCCGGTGAAGCTGTCGACGGTGGTGGTGGACGAGGAGGAGGAGGAGGAGCTGCGCCACGAGTACCGCGAGATGACCTCCATCGGCCGCGACGACCGCGACGTGCAGACCATCGCCGAGGAGAACCTCCGCATGTCGTTTGCCAGCGCCGCCGAGAGCATCGGCACCGCCAACGCCGGCTCCTTCCGCTACCCGGCCACCCGCAACAGCAGCTACCTCTCCGCTAACGGCTCCGCCCGCGGTCGCAACGGTAAGAAGAAGAAGAAGGGCCTCTTTGGTTTCGGCCGCAAGTAGAGTACATTTATACAGTGAGAAATCATTAAGAAGGAAAAGAAAAGAAAAAGAAAAAGGATGATGGAGGGTGGAGGAGGGGAAGAGGAGGAAGGAAAGAAAAACACTCACCGCCTTCAACGACTCTGAAAAGCAGTGTTGAGGGAAAGCCGTCGAGGAAGAAGAAGAATGGGGAAAGCAGTACAGCAACACAACAACTGTATCAGGCCCTAATGCTCTTCCCTCTTCTTTTTTTTTCTTCTTCTCTCTCTCTCCTCCCCCCCTTCACCACTTTTTCTTTATCCTCGTTATATCCCTTCGTTCGTAGATCTGTAATTATAAATAAGAACTGTCCTTTCTCTTGTCCTTGCTCGCTCCCTTTATTTTTCTGTTTTTGTTTTCTTTTCTCCTTCCCCGCCGTTCGTTTGAAAATACACTTTTTCTCTTTTCCTTCTCCGTCCCTGCCTCCAAGTTCTGTCCGTCGTATAATCCCCTAGAAAATGGGTTTATTTTAGGACTTGCGTGAGCGAGGGAGTGAGAGGAATGGAAGAAAATAATGGCTAAAAAGTATTTTGAAAACTATGAAGAAAAAAATGTAATATCCTGCTATCGATCTATATACACACTCACCCCTCTTGCGATAATAATTCGTTGGATTGAAAAAAAAAGTAAAAAAAAGTATTTGAACGAAAAAAAAAACGTCCACCTAAACACAGAAAGAAAAGGTAAAGGATTGCCACCTAGAAGGAAGAAAAAAAAAAAGAACGTAATAACCGTGCTACACGCAGAGGAATGAACGACCGCCAATGTAGTACTGCGATAGCTCAGCTCTTTTCTTCTTCTTCGTGCCTTTTCTTTCCTTTTTTTTTTTTTTTGTTTCCCCCCTTTCTCTCTCCTTTCTCTCTCTTTTTTCTTTTTGTTATCTTGTGTTGAAAAGGGATATGAATTCTCTTAGAAAAAAAATAATAATAACGATAAAAACGACAAGTGCAGACAACATCCAATCCCGCTGCTTCTTTTTTTTTTTTTTTGTCTTCCTCTGCATTTCCTGTTCTCTCAACAAAACTGCACATCTGCATTTCTGTGCAGACCACGTCTCCCACACGACGCCTCTTCTCCCTTTAAAAACTTTTTCCTGAAAAGGGTGTGGAGGAGAGCAAGAAGAATCCCCCGGGATCACGTTAGTGCTTCTCCCTTCTCCCTTCTCCCTTTTCTGTTTTGTTTTTCTGTTTTTCTGTTTTTTTTTTTTTTGGTATTATTATTTTTTTGTTTTTCTTCTGTTTTTCTACCATGCTTCCTTCTCCTAATTTTTTTAGTTTTTTTTTTTTGCCAAACTGTACTTCTTATTTTTATATTTCTTTCTTTTTTTTTTTTCATTTTTTCCCCAATGCTCCTTTTTTCTTCTTTCCTGTTTTCTTTCTTTCACTCACTCTCTCTCTCTGTTTTTTTTTTTCATTTATTTTTGATTTCGCAATTTTTCTTCCACTCTCATTGTTGTCAATTATTCAGTCAGCACCTTATTTTTTTCAATAAATATATAAAGAAAAATTGAGAAGTAATAGTATGCATGAAAGTGAGTGGCGGATACGATACGCATCCGCCACACAGTTGGAGTTAATTCACCTCCAGACTTATACATACACACATCCACATCCACACACCGACATTGTGCATGAATGACACAGGTGAAAATTATAGGAAGCAGAAACTAAATCAAAACACCCAAACGTGCTAACACACGCACGTACATTAAAAAAAAAGAAAGAAGTCAAGGATTCCGACACCAAGATGCTAACGCTATTCATTACGCGTGCGCTATTTGGCGTGCCGTCTCCAAAGCAAAACGAGAATAAGATTCGAATAAGAGCAGAGAATGGTTTTCAAAAAAAAAAAAAAAAAAGAGTGGAAGAAGAAGAAGAATAAGTGGAGAGGAGCACTCCCCTTGCTAGTGCCTCCCCCTACTCTCTCCTATTCCATCTTCTTCCGTTTGGCAGGTCTGTTTTCGTCTGTACCCACAGCCACACACTCCTGAAAGCGAGTAATAATAGTAGTTACATATTCATTTGCACATATATGTATCTTCGCACAGACGCACTTTTTTTTTTCTAGTGATAAAACACCGACCTCCCAGCGCATGTGGTACATGTGAAAATGCGAAGGAACAGGCCTTTTACTTCAATTCATTCCTTACCCTGTTTCTTTTTTTTTTTTTGATTCTTTATGTTTTCCATTCAGTTTTTCCCTCTCACACCCACCATTTACTCTGTCTCTTACCTTTTATCACTATTGTTTTTTTTTTTTTTATTGTTTCCTTTTTTCTCGTCAATTTGTTTTTCCATTCTTTTCGTTTATCATTTCTTGTTTTCTATTCTCCCTCTGTTTCACGCATACGCTCTCTTATGCTTCATCTAAAAAAAAAAAAAAAAAAACACCAACAGTAACAATGACAGCAACCTCTTTAACACTACCGCTGTATTGTACTTGTTAAATGACAACAACAATTTGACTGCTATCGTTGTCTTTTTTAAGGGCACTTCAGTATTTCTTTTTGATTATTATTTGTTCTGCTCCTGCTGTTTTGTTTGCCTCCTTATGCTCCTTACGAGGTTGGCGTTGCGTGAGAGCCCATTTCTCTATTGGGGTTTCACTCTTGCACGCTACAATTGTCGCAACTCTGAGATCAGGTGCGCCTATTCATGTCTTTTTTTTTTTTAAACCACTTCTTCTTCTTCCATTAACACATGTCATCTCTTTCTTTTTTTCTTCTTCTCTTCCACAACCTTAAACACAATCCCATTAAACGAAAGGAAAACCGTTCGCCTTTGCTATTCCACAGTCAACTTTCCCTCTAGGACTCGCACCGCCATTTTACCACTTGAGAAAGTTAAAGACCCTATACACTGGAAATAGTAACTCACTGCAACTTTTGTTTACGTACCGAATACCGCTTCATTCAGTTTTTATTATCATTTTTCATTTTTCGTTTTTGTTTTCATTTTTCGTATTATTTATTCTCTCTGTTTCACCTCTTGGTAACTCATAGCTGTTTTTTTTTTCTTGTGCCCCTCATTCTTGAGCATTTGTTCCATAACACTCGTAGCACAAGGACATAACCCCATCCAACCCCCACACACTCCCCACATTCTCCTAAAAGACACCCAAAGATGGCGACCTCCGGACAGGGTCGTGTGATGGTGGCGGTGCGCGTGCGGCCGATGCTGCGCGAGGGCGGCAGCGCGATGCACCAGGCGGAGAAGTTCGAGCTGCAGGGCGTCTACCGCGTGAGCGACACGGCCATCAAGTGCGAGCTCACCAAGCCCGGCGAGCCCGCCAAGTCGTCCATGTTCAACTTCGACTACATCTTTGACCAGGAGAGCACGCAGCTCGAGCTCTACGAGGACGCGGTGGTGGACATGGTCGACGCGGCCCTGGTCGGCGTCAACGGCACTCTGCTCGCCTACGGCCAGACCGGCAGCGGCAAGACCTTCTCGATCCTCGGCGACGTCAAGCCGAACCCGCTGGAGAACGATCTGCTGACGACCGACAGCGGCATGTTCCTGCGTGTGCTGAGCGATCTGATGGACTACAAGATCCGCCAGAAGAAGAAGGGGTGGCACGTGGTGGTGGGCCTCAACTGCGTCGAGATCTACAACGAGCAGGTGCGCGACCTCTTCGGCGGGACCCCCAAGAGCGACCCGCCGACCATCAAGGCCAAGATGATCGGCGACGACGTCCTCATGCCCGGCCTCATCATCAAGGAGATGACGTCGCTGCAGGCCGTCTTCAACGAGATCCAGCTCGCCATCAACCGCCGCAGCCAGCGCGCCACCGACGCCAACGCGACCAGCAGCCGCAGCCACTGCCTCTTCTCCATCGACATTATGCAGCAGCACGCCGGCGCCCCCGCGCCGTCGCTGGACCTTCTCGACCCGCTCAAGAACAAGTCCGGCGAGAACGCGGGCGTCACCAGCAGCATCGCGGGCGGCGCCGGGGGCGCCGGGGCGGGCGGGAAGAAGCGCCGCGCCAGCACGGCCAGCCCGACCACCACCAAGCCGCCCGCGGGCGCCGCCGGCAACGAGAACCTCCCCGAGTACGAGATGCCCTTCCAGGGGACGGTGCTGCGCAAGTCCGGCCAGAAGGAGCCCATCTACTGCAGCAAGCTCATCCTCGCCGACCTCGCCGGCTCCGAGCGCATCGCCAAGACGGGCGTCAAGGGCCAAGGGCTCGTGGAAGCCACGTCCATCAACGGCAGCCTCACCTCCCTCGGCAACGTCGTGCACGCGCTGCACGAGGGCAGCTTCCCCAGCTACCGCGACTCGCAGCTCACGTCGCTGCTGAAGCCCACCTTCGCGCACCCGTCGTCGCGCGTGCTGCTGCTGGCGCAGGCGGCCCCGACGCAGCTCACCTTTGAGGAAACGGTCAGCACGATGCACTTTGCGAACAAGGTCAAGGCGATGAAGGTGACGACGACGACCGGCGCGGAGGCGGAGAAGCTGCAGTTCGACTACCTCGAGGCCGAGAAGACCTACGACTCGCTCATGGGCGACCTCCACATCTTCGCCGTGGAGCACTACGCCAAGCCCGGCGTCGTGCGCCGCCACGCGCGGCAGAACGACGGGCTCTTCTACGACCCCGCCGCGGTCAAGGGCGGCAAGAAGGTCCTGATGAAGGACCGCAAGGCGCCGCTGGAGGGCTGGGGCGTCATCGGCGCGGCGGAGCAGGAGAAGGCCGAGACGCTGGCGCGGCTGCAACGTGAGAAGGAGGAGGAGGAGGCGCAGCGGGCGGCCCGCATCGCGGAGCTGGCAGAGGCGGAGGCGTCCGAGCACGCGGCGGCGCTCAAGGAGGCACAGGACGGCATTGAGGAGCAGACGGAGCTGCGCAAGAACCACCGCAGCCAGCAGCTCGTCGCGGAGCAGGTGGCGAAGGAGACGCAGCTGCGCGAGGAGGAGGCGTGCGAGTGGGCGCAGCTGCAGCGCGCCTTCCTCGAGGCCCACGGCGGCGCGTGCGAGCGCGAGCTCGGGGCCGCGTCGGCCACCTACGACCAGCTCGCGCAGGAGGTCAACCGGCTGCGCCTCGGCTCCCGCGCCGACGACGTCCCCGAGATCCTCGCGGACAACAAGGCCTACGCCCTCCACGCGTGGGGCCACGGCACGGCGCACCGCTTCTTCGCGAGCTGCATGGAGCTGCGGGAGGAGCAGATGATGCTGCTCTCCATTGGGCGCGGCAACGCCCTCCTCGAGCGCTGGCGCCAGGACAACCAGGAGCTCCTCCAGAAGTTCGAGGCGGAGCGCTCCGCCGACGCCGCGGCCGCGTAGAAGATGAAAAGAGGAAGATGAAAAGAAGAGAGTGAATGACTTGCCTGTATCCCTGTCTCTCTCTTTCTCTCTCTCTCTCTCTCTCTCTCTCAAACTCAGCTGGCGTTGTCCCCCGCTTTCCTCTTGCTTTGATGATTTTTCCACTCCCACCCTCGTCGTTGTTTGACTGCGCGATTTTGAAATCGCCCAATTTTTCATAGTTCATTTTCGATTTTTTCACCTTTTTGGCAATAATCATTATCTATTTGGTTTCCCTGTTCATTTTTTTTTCTTTTGCTATTTTCGTCTCGTCTTCCCTTTCTACACACTGGCTTTCTTTCTTCGGTACACTGCCTCATTATTATCCCTGAATGCAAACATGAAACGTAAAATAAACGAATTTTTTCCTCTTCGACAAGAGCGGGCAGAAGGAGAGGAAGAGGAGAGGGAGGAAGAAAACATGTCATCACAACACCATAACCAATACAATTAACCAACGAGCCGCAATACACTCTGACACTGACGATACATTCGCCATGGCTCTCTCACTTGTACAATTGGGAGCCATTTGTCGGCAGTAAAGGGCGCGCTGGCGGATTTTGTGCGGTTTAAACAGCAGTACCGTATTTTGTAAAAGATCGCTTTCAAGTGTTTTGCTGTTTTTCACGCGTTTATTTTCATTGTAGTTTGCTCTCACTTTCCCAGTGTGTGCTTGACATTGCAACGCTCAAACCCTGGCCAAGTATTTTAAAACATCATTCTTTTCCGGTCATGAAGTAACACATTGAAAAAGAAAAATCTCACTTTAATATCACAGAATTTCATAGTGCTTCACGCTTTTTTTTTTTCGCTTTGGCTTTTCCCCTGTTTTTCTATTTATTATTTCCTCGTGCATCTCTTTCTCTCTGTCGCTCTCTCTCCTTTCCTCAATATATTCCACTCACACCAACTCATCTCGTTTTACGCTGTACTTCACAATTTGTAGTTTTTTATTATTCGTCGTTCTTTGAAGCTCCGAGCAATTTGCTTCCCCCCCCCCCGCTTCCTTTTTTAAAATATATATATTCTGCATTTGCTTTTTTTCTTCCCTCCCATACGATGATTACTGGTGTCTTTCTAGCTCCAGACGAATACCCTCTCATAGTATGCTCAGCGCTTTGATTATTATTCACGTTGTGAGTTTCAACAACAATAGCAACAACAACATAAAAGAAAACTCAGAGTAAAAGGGCGCATCAGTAGGTGAAGCTTCATTAGTGGATCTATGTGTAAATGCTCTGTCTCTATGTGGTGATGTATATTGTGAGTGGTGCTGCTGGCGCGCGCTCCATTCCAACCATACACGCTTTTTGCCTCAACGGCGTCCATATCTCCCCCATTCCCCCGAGGTGCAAACCGTTCGTTGTTGTTAGGATGGAAATCATGGCGGCAGCTGTCTTCATCGTTATCTCTTCTTCTGAGTGCACGCTCTATATGTACAACTGCATAAGATGTAACATCTACCTCACACTTCTCCTCTCCTCACACTCCCCTCTTTTTTTTTTTCTTTCCAACAAGTTCATCTCGCCGGTCGAAAGCTCATTGAGTGGGACTCTCTTATTCACTACAGGATTTCGTTTTTATTGACTACCTCATCTGACCGTGCCTATTTTTTTTTTTCGACTTTCTCTTCATTCCCCCCTCTCTCTCTTTCTCACCTCCTCTCTTCCGTTTTCTTCTCTCCTTTTTCCCTTCTCTGTTTTTGTTGTTCTATTTACAAATCCACGTTGAAGGTTCGACTGCTTCTTCGACCTGCACGGTTGACAGGAACACAGAAGACACAAGGAACTAGAAGAAAATTAAAGAAGGTATACATGGGACCTGGGGTTCCGTATCTTTATGATTTTGAAAAATACCCCGATTAATCACTAACACTTCTGTGCTTGTTTGTTGAACAAAAGTAATAGCAGACAAAAAAAAAGAAAAGGAAGAAAAACACACACACACACACACACACACACACACACACACACACACACACACATTAATCCCACCCAAAAACTTGAAAAACAATTAATTCACAGACTTGAGCGAATTTTCGTCTTTCAAAACAACCTCATTTCGTCACTTTACACCCTTTCCTACTCGGCGTCCTGCTGTGACGGGACTTGTTTCCGAGGCACTGACTGAGCGGAGACCACACCATGTCGCTCACGGAGGAGACATGGAAGCGGATGCTGTACCACCGCGTCACCCGCCCGTGGCCGGCGGCCGACTCGGAGCTGACCCCCTCCCCCTCCAGCGAGTTTGCCTCTGGAGGGTGCGCGCCGAGTACGGGCTCGGTTGACGGAGGGGGCGGCGGCACGCTGCGCTTTGCCGACGGGGCCTGCGTTCTGCCGGACGGCCGCGCGATGCCGGGGGACGGGCGTCTCAGCTCCAACCGCAGGAGCAACCGCCCAGCCGCCGAGAACCCCGCGGGGTCCTCTGACAGGCGCTATCAGGTGGCCGCCGGCGACGACGTGGACGCCCTGCAGCAGCTGTGCGGGTACGAGCTGCTGTCGCAGCAGGACCCTTTTACGCCCGCGCTCAGCCAGCAGTTTCCGCTTCTCATCGACCTTAACAGCGTGTACTACCGCATCTGCGAGGTGCTGCGCGCCAAGGCGCTGCGCCGGCAAGCGGGCGAGGAGAGGGAGAAGCAGCGGCGTTGTCGCGAGATGCCGTCCGTTAACAACGACAAGAACGCCAGCCACCAGGAGGGGGATGCCAGTGGTGACGGCGGACAGGTGCCGCCCACAGGTGCTGCGGACACCGACGCGCTGCCTCCCATGTTCGAGTGCTTCGACGACGTCATCGGCGGTTTCTTGTGCTTTTTTGGTGGGCTGCATCGCAAGGCGGCTCTCGCGCGGTATCGGCTGATTCTCGTGCTAGGCGCCGACTTTAGCCCCACCAACGACAGACAGGAGAGCGCGGAGCGGCTGGACAGTACGCAAGAGAAGAGTAGTAGTATCCCCACCACGCCCGCCGACGCCCCACAGCCGTGGGACGTGCACGTGACGTACACGCAGGTGTATCAGATCGCACTCGCCTTTTGTCGCGTATACAGCGAGTCGACCGCCGCCGTTGGCAAAGACACCGCCTCACTGTATGTAAACAACGCGTGGTGCTTCGGCCACCGCTGGCCGCTGCGGTCGCGCCAGTCCTCCCCCGACGACGACGCGGCGGAGAGCGCAGCGAGTAAGATTTCTCTCGTGAACCCCACGTGTCCCTCCGCGCCTTCCACGAACGCCACCGTTCTCTCCTCCGTGGAAAGCTTCATCGCGTGCTACTGTGTCAACAACTCGTACGACACCACATTCCAGGCCGGCGTCTGGCGCTTTGCGATTCCCTGCTACAGCCTCTCCCCCTCCCGCCTCCTGCTCGCCACGCAGCGCCGGGACAGTGCCAACGGCGAACCGCACAGGAAAAATAACAACAAAGAATGCCTACCAGTGCCAATCGCTTGACTTCTTTCTCACCGGCGGCGTGCGGCGCAGCGCCCAGTTCGCCCTGAACGATTCCGCTCCCGCGCCCGCGTCGTCTGTGAGCACAACGGCACTTGACGGCCCTTTTTGCAACAGCGCCGACGATCCCACGGCGATGGTGGCAACGGACATGCGGGACAGCCTCATTAACTTGTTTGACGTGGTCTTGTACGAGTACTACCGGTACAGCTACTGCCCCGCTGTGTCTGCCGCTGCTGCTGCCGCTGCTGCGGCGGCGGCGACCGTGGAGGCGACACGGACAGCAACGTCGGCGACGACAACGCAGGACGCTGCGGGGAGTGTAGACCTCATGTCGGAGTTACTTGAGGCTGTGATGCCCTCCTCGGGCCCCGCGCCCGTCGTGGACCTCAGCAGCCTTGCCTACATGACCTGCGGCTTCAACGTGGCTCGCCAGATCACAAACTGTCTCTGCTTTATGCAGAGTGCCAACCCTGGCAACACCGGCACCACCACCTCCTCCTCCGACGCCGGAGACGGCGCGCAAGGCACGGGTGCGCAGGAAGAGGGAGAAGGAAAGACGGGAGAGGAGGAAGAGGAGGACGACGAGGACGAATACTCGCTAGTGGTGCTGCCGTCGCAGGTGCCACTGCTGTACGCGCTGCTGCTAGCCGCCGAGGAGGACTGGCGCGACTCGCCTCACAGTCGTAACGGTGTCAACTCTGCCATGACGGACAGGAGCAAGCAGCGCGCGCACCAGCGAAGTGTGCGGTTTTCTCTCGAGTGCCGCTTCATTCTTTTTGCCGCCGACACGGTGGCGCTGCTCAACACGTGCGGCTGGCAGACCAGCGAGGTGTTTATCCGCGAGTGGTGGGTCCTGCTGCGCGATCTCAAGCACGACCTGGACGCGGTGACGGCGGCAGCTGCTGTCGGGGCACCGTCCGGGGCGTCCGCGACCTCCGCCGCCGTCACGTCCCCTTCACGCCTGGACTGGCTGACGCTGCTGCTGCGGGTGAAGCGCCAATGCACGTGCCGCCTCGGCGACGCCTCGATGGTTGGCGCCCCGCAGCTGGGCATCCCGGTTGGCTTTGAGCCCGCAAAGGCAAAGGGGCGGCTGCCGGAGGTGGGGTACACGCTTCTCCCACACGCCCTGTCGCTGCAACGACTGACACCCACCGCTGTCTCTGCCGTTTCGGGCGGCGCGTGTGTGTTTTCGGCGAGTGCCAGCCCAGAGGAAGTGGTCTATCGCATCCTGCGCGCCTCGCCAGACTACCGCGACGGCCTCGTATCGTTCCTTCACATTCCCAATCGGTTGAGGCGTCGGAACGGCCACAGCGATGACGTCGGCGCCCGGGTCGCGGCTCTCTTTGATTGGCTGCACTTTGCCTGCACTCCCATTCGCTGGCTGTGTGCGACGTACTTCCTCGTCATCGCCCTCTTCGAGACGGAGAAGCGGCTTCTGGGCGGAAAGAGTATCAAGGTTGCGCCGGTGGTTGCCTCCGCGTCCTCGCCGGCGCTCGCGTTCATGGACACCCGCTCGGCCTCGGTGACTCGCCACGCGCAGGTACTGTCGCATGTCGCGGACTCCCCCGAGGCGATTTCGGCTGCCAGCGCGCTCTCCGCTGCTTCCGTCTTCAGGGGCGGCGACGAGGCTCAGAGGAATGACGCGGGAAACGAAAAACAAGAAGCAAAGGGGGAGGAGGAGGAGGAGGACGAGAACTTCCGTTTTGCGCGAGCGGTGGCGGCGTGTCTGGACGACCCGAACGCGGCGAAGGCCGCAGCGGCACACTCTAGCGCGCCCAACGCCCCCAACATGCTCGATGTGTTGCGCACGCACCTGGGCGTCTGGAGGAGTTCGCCAGCGCCGTCGTCTGTCGCCTCCCCGCCCGACGGGTCCCCCACAGATGCCTCCGAGGACACTCAGCAGGACAGGGCAGGCGAGGCTGTCTCCTGCGTCGACCCCGCCCTGCACGCTCTCCTCCGCCTACACGACGGGCGCGTGCCGCTCGCGTTTCTTGCCAGCTTCAATGACCACTCCGTCTGCCTGGCGCTGCGCCTGCTGCTGCCGACCCCGCCTGCCGACGGGCCCCACACGCCGGCCTACTCGCTCGTGCCCCTCGTGACGGAGGCGCAGCGCCGGCTGCTGCTGAACCGCAGCGGTGGCCTCGCCCCCGGCGCTGCCGGCGTCGCCCTCGCACTGCTGCTGCTGCGCCGCGCGCACCTGCTGCCCTCCATGAGTGCCGCCCGCCGGCTCTTCTTCTGGTGGCAGCTGCTCATGACAGAGCTTGTGCCGGAGAAGCAAGGACTTCAGGCTTCCGTAGGAGAGGTGCGGAGGAGGCGGGCGGCGGCGCTGCAAGCCATCACCACCGCCGTCGCGCGCGCCAACGCTAGCGCGGGGGCGGCGCAGGGGCAAGAACAGCAGCAGCTGCAGACCCCGCCACCGCCGCTGGAGGTGGGCCGTGTGCTGGAGTGTCTGCGCGTCCCGGCGCACCACGTGCTGCTGCTGCACGCCGCGCTACGGTACCTGGCGCTGGCGCATGGCCTCAGCTGCGGCTTCGCGCGCGACGACGACGACTATGACGGTGGTGGTGGTGGTGGTGGTGGTGGTGGTGGTGACGTCCCCTCCCTTGAGACGGTGCTCCGCCGCGGCTCCGGGGGCTTCACCGGCCTCCCGTCCACGTCCGCGGTGCCGCTGCCGCTCTCGCCGGAGCCGCACGACAGGGCTCTGCTCAACGCCAGCGCGCTCCTCGAACTGCTGCCGCCGCCGCCCGAGCGGTACCGGCGGCTCAGCGGCCTCGCGCCTGGCGGCAGCGGCAGCGCCACCGTCAGCGGGCTGGACCCGTCGTGGACAGCAAACAACGCGACGAGCAACTGCAAGACGCCCGCCACCGTCGATAATGATGGGGAAGGGGCGACGGCGATGAAGCCGCGCCTGTACCACACCTTTTATGAACTACTGGAGGACCCCCGCTTTGTGCGGGCGCCGTGCACGGCGGACTTTGCGTCTGAGCCAGCGAGCGCGACGCCGTCCGGGAAGGCAGAAGCAGACGGCGGCGAGCTCAGTTTGGACCTCTGTCTGCGTCTCGTCGCTACCCGCGCGCTGCGTAAAACGGAGGAGTCATGGAGGAAACTGCACGACTACGTCCTTGCGGAGCCTCTAGCGTCTAATGTGTGTGTGTGTGCGTTTGTCGCACGTTTTGGCAGAGACTGTGCATCGTTTGTTTGTTTGTGGGTTTACGCCCCAATCTCTGCCGTACCACCTCTTGTTCCGTGTTCTCTCACAGCGGCCTATATTATTTATGTTTTTTTTTTTTCCACTCACCAATTTATAACAAAGGCAAAATGGAAGAATGATAGTGGTCACATACAATATATTGAACACTCGCTGAGCGACTGAGGGTGGTTTCTGTCTCCCCTCCCTCCCCCCTACCCCGCCACTCTTATCAGCGCTTAGCAGCAGATGGCAGTGGCGAATATCACGTTGTTTGCACGTTGTGTATGGTTGCCTTGAGGACTTTCATTGGTGTTCTCTATACAAGGAAACACAAGCACCGTTTTCTTTTGTTGTTGTTTCACTACTCCTTTCCCTCCCTCCCGCCCTTACACACACTATCCATTAAAAGTGTATTTATATAACGACGCCATAAAAGTTAGCAGTGCGCAAGGAAGAGTACACGGCTTTCTGTTCCGGCTACTTTTTATTGTTATTTCTCTTTCTGTTGTTTCCATCTTTATTCATTTTTAACTATTCTTTTTTTTTTTTTTAATCATTAGACATCTCTCTCTCTCTCTCTCTCTCTCTTTCCCTTTCTCTGGTGGCGCTCTTTTTCAGGTTTCCGATCACAAACACAAAAAATAATAATCTAATAATAACATTTAATTCGGCTCATAGCATCGACCTCCTCTTCTTCTCTCCCCAGTTTACTCTGCGGCACTCTCTGTTTCTCTCCTCCTTGTCTTTTTTTTACTCTCCATGACCGCTAATCGCATCGCGGTGCCGCAGAGCGAGGAGGAGGCCAAGGCGCTGGTGGCGCGCTGCCGCCCGCTGGAGGGCAACACGACGTGCTTCGACTGCCCCCGCCGCAGCCCCGGCTGGTGCAGTGTCACCTTCGGCACGTTTGTGTGCCTCGACTGCTGCGGGCGCCACCGCGGCCTCGGGGTGCACGTGAGCTTCATGAAGAGCGCGGAGCTGGACGTGTGGCGCCCGGCGGAGGCGCTGCGCGTCGCGGTGGGCGGCAACGAGCGCATGAAGGCCTTCCTCAAGAAACACGGCGTGTCGGACTTTAAGAACTGCTACAGCGGCACCGCGGCGGCGCTTTACAAGAAGATGATCGACCGCGAGGTGCAGGCGCTGCTGGACGGCACCCCGACGCCCGCGCCGCCGACCGAGGATGCCCTTGTCGGCGACGGCGCCGCCCCCGGCAGCCCCGGCGCTGAGACGACAACAAGCCCCTCCGGCACCACCGCCTTCCCCCGCGGCAGCCCCGCGCCCGCCCCCCCGCGGTCGCCGGCGTCCCCGCTGCCCAACAGCGCCGCCGCCGGCAGCCCGACGAGCGCGAGCGCCAGCACGCCTGTCACCGCCGCCCCCGTCATTCTGGCCGTCTCCAACGGGCCGCGCAAGACGGGCGCCGGCCTCGGCGCCGACGGCAAGAAGGGCAAGAAGGGAAAGAAGGGCCTGGGACTCGCCAAGCTCGCCAACGAGGAGGAGATCCAGGCGCTGGACGAGACCGACGCGGTGCCGGAGGAGCTGCTGCATGACACCGCCGCCGCCGAGACGCAGCCCCTCTACGGCGTCTACGGAGGCGCCCCGGCGGACGTCGCGGCGTCGTCCGCGCCTGCTGGCGGCGGCGGCTACCAGTTCACCTCCCCCGACGGCGGCTTCACCGCCCCTCAAGCGAGCGGGGCCAGCGGCGCGGCCGGCGCGAGTGGCGGCGCGCAGCGGCAGAGGGGGCAGCCGGCGCCGGTGCGGCAGGAGAACGTGACCGGCGACATCTTTGAGAGCACCTTCACCTCCGCCACCCCCGCGAGCGCCAGCGCCGCCGCCGCGCCGCAGGCAGCCTCTGCGCCGTCCGCCGGCGGCCGCGTCGTGTATGCGCCTGGCAACGCCTCCGCGGGCGTCCCCGCCGCCGTCCTCCGCCGCCCCGGCGCGCACCGGGCCCGACTTCAGCGGCATGGGCAACCCCTACGTGCAGCACGCCGACCCCCGCGACGACCCGTACAACAACGGCGGCGGCGGCGGCAACAACGACTACGCGGAGGGGCTGTGGGACATGTGGGAGTCCGTCAAGACCAAGGCGGGCCAGGCGACTCAGGGCTGGGGCGCCACCATGCAGAACTTCCTCGACGACTTGTAGGTGGTGCGTACCTCTACGTGCGTGAGCACCTGCGGCTTTTTTTTTTTTTTTCGTCTATTCTGGTGATGTTACAGAATTTACCCGCTCCTAACGTGGCGGAAAAGCATGCTACACAGGGTGTTTGCCATCGCAGACACGCAGACACACATACTCAGGGGCTTGATACCATTGCTTTTAAGATGAGCTTCAAGGAAAGACAGAGTCACACACACCAAAAAAAAAAAAAAGATCCAACGCATTTATCTGCCGTCTTCTAGCGCAACAAAACACATACCTTTCGGACGCGTTTTGTCTTTCAATTTTTTTTCTCCCGATTGTGTTTCTTCCCGTATGCTTCTTTACCATTCCTGTTTCTTCGTCAGTCACAATTAATGTAAGTAATGCCTTTTTTTCCTTTATTTTTTGCTTTTGTTATTCTTGCCCATTCAGCACTCAGAGCGACACCCAGAGGCACACCCAGAGATTGAGCGCCAAACCGTTCTTCATTCTCGACAACGCACCTGTTTACCCCCCACCTCCTTATTTTCTCTATACGCGTTACAGACCCAAGTGCTGCAGAGAAGCCACTCAAACAGACACTCGCTGTGCGTCTCCCGTGTCCACACCTTCTGTTTCGGAGCAGTCTTCTATAAAACCTAACACACTCACCCCTTTTATTTTTTTTTTTTGTTCTATTGCCTTCTAAGAATTTTGCTTGATGAATGACACACACATACACACACACACACACATCTGCCTTATACTGGTACTCCACATGACGCCAGTGTGTGCCTCTGTCTTTATATTTAATACAATAAATAACGTGCCCGTGACTTAGCCATCCGTGTGTGTTCTTCTTGCTCAACCTATTATTTTGCGTGGATGATCAGCAGCAGAGTTATTTGTAGGGACCGAATCTTAGGTCGTAATATTCTTCCGATCATGCACACAAGAAGAATGGTGAAAATAAACAAAAATAACTCTCTATATATGCGAGCTGGACATGTCAGTTCTTGATGTCTCCCCATTTTTTATATGTGCGCTTTGTCTATTCGTGCTCCATAGCACATCCCATACCATTCCCACTGTATTTTTACATTTCCCTAATTCCTCTGCCGCTCATATCTCTTCTGGTATCCTGTAGCATTCACTTCATTTATTTTGTTCCACAGATCACCATCCAAATTGTTTTTTTTCACGACTCTCTCTCTCTCTCCGTGAAGTTATTCTGTATTTATGTTATTATTATTTTTATTGCAACCCATCATTCGCTCTCTATACGAGAACGAGACACCAACAACACATACAAAACAGCTGATTACTATTACATCTTCCCTCCCCTTCTCCCATCCTTCCTTAAATTCTTTCTTTCTCTCTCTCTTTTTTTCGTTTGTATATTGTGAATCATTGCTGGTACCGCTGACTATGCCCCGCAAGCCCGCCCTCGCCGCCTACGACTCGGACGACTACGACTACGAGGACACCTACACCGACGTTGACGACGACTACGCATACGACGAGGCAGGGGAGGGCGAGGAGGAGGGGGAGTACTACTGTGACGAAGGCGAGGAGGAGGAGGCCTACTACTACTCCCCCAGCGCGGCGGTGGCGGCTGCGGCCACGGAAAAGGAGGAGGAGGAGCCTCCTGCGCTGAAAACGGTGGACGCCGACGCCGCCGACTACGACGCGCTGGTGTCGCTGGTGCCGCGTCTGTCGCGGGCGTGGGAGGCGCAGCGGCCGCTCGCGCCGTCGCTGACGGAGGAGGAGGCGGTGGCGGCGCTGCGGGGGGCGGCGCTGGACGCGGCGGCGGCGCTCGCGGAGCTGGAGAGGCGCTATCTGGAGGAGCGGCGGCGGCGCGGCGCGGACGGCACGCGGGTGCTGCAGCTGCACACGCGGCACCTGCCGGGCCCTCCGCCCGCCCACCCGCCCCTCGCACAGGCCCCCGCGCGGCGGGAGGTGGTGAGGGTGCCGGCGGAGCGCTTGCAGCAGCGCCGCTGGTACGTGTGCGGGCTGCCCGGCGCGGGGTGCCGGACGCTGGTGGAGCGGGTGTGCCGGGCGGCGGCGCGGCGGGGGGCGGCGCACAGGGAGCTGCGCGGGGAGGTTCCCGGCGGTGTGACGCACACACTGAAGGGTTGGCACGACGCGGCCTTCCCAGAGCTGGTGCTGCAGGGGTACAGCGACGACGGCGGCACCGGGGAGCGCGCCCCGCTGGAGAAGAAGTGCCCCGGCGCGGTGGCCCTCCAGCAGTGCAGCTGCGCTAGCGTCTACGAGCGGTGGGAGGCGGCGCTGCTGGTCGTCGTCTCGGTCGCCGGCGACCACCTGACAAACGCCATCGTGAGCGGGACGCTGGCGCAGTGGCTCGTGCGGCTGGCGGCGCTCGGCGTGGACCGCGTGGTGGTGGCGGTGAACGGCATGGACGCCGCGGGGTACGCGCGCGACGCCTTTGAGGAGGCGGCCGACAACGTGCGGGGCATCGTGCAGCGGTGTCTGCCGCAGGGCCTGACGACGCGGCCCGGGGTGCCCGACGCACTTGTCGGGCTCACCTTCGTCCCCGTCAGCGGCCTGCGCGGCGCCAACGTCGACGGCCCCGGCGACGACGGCGGCGACGCGAACGACGCGGACGAGATGCCGTGGTACACCGCCCCTTCGCTGCTGTCGCTGCTGCTCGAGTCCACCAGTGTGGCGCAGCAGCAGCGGCGGTCGCAGCTCCCACTGCGCTGCAAGGTGCTGGCGCCGATGCCTGGCACGCAGATCTACCCCCTGTACGTGCTGCAGGGCGTCCTCCCGGCCGCCACGGCGACCGTCATGCGCAACTCGCGGCCCTCGTGGGATGGGGACGATGGCGCCGTCACGCTGACGCTGACGCGCGCGCCGGACGAGCGGGAGCCGACCGGCCGCCCGACCTGGCCGGGCGAGTACGCGTACGCCAAGTCCTATGGGCTACGGAACGTCCTCGCGCTGCACAGCCCTGGCGATGCGACGGCAGCGGAGGGGTCGCCCACCAGGCTGCACATCCGACTCAGCGTCCTGCAGGCGGGCCTTCCCTCCGACTCCCCTGTCGTGCTGCGCACCCCCCTCTCCCTCGTGCTGGCCCGCTACGTGAGCACGCTCTTTCTCGTCGACGCCGCCGGGGACAACACGATCCCTGCGGGCGCCGACGGCAGCAAGCTCTCCCCCTTCACCGTAGCCACCGCGTACTTCACCATCCCCTCCGGGCCTGTGCGCTGGCCGTGGCTGATGCCTCTGATGGACACTGTGAGCGTCTGCCCACAGTACTCCTGGGTGGCGGTGTACCAGCCGACTGAGGCGCTTCTTGCAGAGTACCACAGCCAAGACGGCCTCGACAAGAAAACCAAATCGCGTGCCAAGAGGCATCAAAAGTGCACAAGTGGGGACGCTAAACCTGCGCGGCAGTTTTGTTTTGATTTCGACGACTGTAAGCTGTCGACGCTCATCGGTGTGGGCCTCATTGAGTGTGTCTTCAAGTGACGACGGCACAGAAATGAAGGAGCGCCCTCTGTGTACTGTGATTTGTTTATGTTTTTATTATGATTATTATTGTTCTTATATTGAAGAATTGTAGTAGTAACAGTAGTAGTAGCACATTTCTCTTCCGATGTTCCTCTCTCTCTCTTCCTCTTTTTTTTTCTACGGCATGTGATTTTTCACTCTGTTCTCTTTCAAATTGCAACTTCTATTACTCTTGTTTTCCATTTGCATTCTCCACTTTGCTTTTCTTCTCCATCGAGGACTAAATCGTCCATCCTCATCGACGGTTATTTCTTACTGAAACGCTGGATGTGTGAGGAGACAGGAAAACTATCCCCCCCACCTTCTGTTCTTCTTCCTTTCTCTCCCTTCTCCGCACTCCTGCTTTGTTTTCTGTTATCTTTCACTTTTCTACTCGAAGGCATTCGTGTCTTCAACAATGCCAAGTAAACAGCTTCTTTCGTTTCCCTCACTCTCACAGTTTTCACCTTTTTTTTTTTGTTTTTGTTTTTCGAAATGTTGAACAATAAGCTTGTAAACAACCACTCGTCGTCGTATGTCCGCTTAAGGGGTTACTGAGCACACGCGTAATTGTTTACTGTATACTAGTAAACCATGCGAAGTGTTGCTGCGCACACGAGCGCTTGCTGCTTTTCCAAAATCTCCAGTATCAGCGCTGCACTTTCTTCTTTCAACGTAATGAATGCTCCATCTAGATGCGACTGTAACACACAACCCTTTCACTTCCTTTTTCAAATTCCTGTCCGTAGAACAAGCAAACAAACAAGACAATGGGTAAAAGCGGCTTCAAGAAGCAACTGCAGAAAAAGGCACGAGAGTTCGCGCGTGCGAAGCGCGAGGCTGAGAAGGCCAACAAGCACCGTCAGTGGGAGCAGCGGCAGCAGCAGCAGCGCCAGAACAGTAGCGAGGCGAAAGGTGCGAGCAGCGGTGGCCGCGTCCGTCTGTCGCGCCTCCCACCGAGCGTGCTGCTGCGCACCGCGACCCACCTGACACGACGTCCACGGTCTGTAGCATGGGCAGGTGCGCCGCGGCCATCGACAACAACAACAACAGAGGCAGCAGCAGTGGCGGCGGCGCCCGCAGCACCCCAAGCGCTGTCGGGCGCAACGGCGCTTGAGAGTGACCCCAAGGGCTTTGAAAAGGCTCTCCGCGCACTGGCATCGCAGGGTGTTAGGTACATCCTTGAGGAGACGGGTGGGGAGGGGCCGCGATGAGGAGAAGGGTGAGTGTTTCACTTTTTTCTTTTTGCCCTCTCTCTCTCTCTCTCTCTCTCTCTCTCTCTCTCTATCTCGCTCTGTCTCTCTCTCTCTCTCTCTCTTTTGCTTCTCTCATCTTTTTAACTTCTGCTATTAATTACTGGTGCGCCGTCTCGGTTTCTCCTTACACACGGTGGACAACTGCAGTGAACACCGTAGAGTGCTTCGCATACGGACATTCTCCGTGCTTTATTTTTATTAACAGTGCCTGAGGGACTTCTCTCGACTGATTTAGTTGATAAAAACTTGTTCCTGTCAGGCTAGCTCCATCATTCTACCTTTTTATCTATCTACCTCATGCACACGACAGTCCTACACAAGGCACATGAAAAGTCAGAACGGGCTAAAGCGGACAACATTCACAGAGAAAAAAAAAGAAGAAAAAATAAGAGTGGGTATTGTGAGGTAATTAAGTAGTCATCAAAATAAAACAAAACACAAAGAATGTGGCGCGATCAGTGTCCTCCCTCTATCGCCAAGAGGCTGGAGAGAGTGCGAATGTCGCTGCGGCGCGACCGCGGCCCTCTGGGTGGCACTACAGAGAGTACCAATGGCGCCAACGGCAACCTGACGGCACCTCGCAGAGGACCCCAAAGCAGTGATGCAACAAGATCCAGTGCCTCAAGGATGACTCCTCTCTACTTCGGCGTTACACAATTGGCTGATCCGGTAAAGTTTGCGCTCTGCGCGCGCGACACCGCGGCGGGCGCCGGGGCTGTCACGGACCCCGAAGAAATCGCGCGAGTGCGCGCCCGCGCGTGCTCCTCCTCTTCTGCTCACAATGTTGTTGTGGTCACGCTGGGGTCACCGACCCACCGCTGCTCGGCCTGCGACAAGAACAGCAACAACAAGAAGGGCTCTCTCACGACTCAGGGAAAGATTAAATCGGAGAACGGCGCCACCGCTGCTAGCCAGAGCCAGCAGCAGCAGCAGCAGCAGCAGCCCTGCGTACATGTTCTGTACGTGCTGTGCCACTTTCTGCACCTGGACGACGCGGTGGAGACGGAGTCCCACGGCCAGGAGACCAACAACACGCTCGCTCCTCTTAACCCGCTGCTGTGGCAATGTGGGTGGCGGGAGGCGGACCTGCAGCAGGTCCTGGAGAATTCCCGCCACCGCAGCGCCGCTCTCAACTGCTGTCTCTTCTGCCGCGAGTCGTTGGCGCCGTCCGCCTCCGACGCAGCCACGCAGGGCCGCTGCCCGCACTGCCAGCACCGCTACCACCTGCGCTGTCTGCAGCTGTTTCGCACCGCGCAGCGACACACAACACCGAACTCACAGAGCCACGACACCAGCTGCCCTCACTGTCACCTGACGCTCTCGCCAGAGACAGCGTCGACGGCGAAAGGCTCAGCCTCCAAGAAGTCCACAGCAACAACTCCCCCGTGCTTTTGCTGTGGCAAGGCGGCGTACCGGCAGCCCAGCAGTGCTTCTCACGGTAGTGGTGGAGGCTGCTACTACTACGAATGCGCCTTGTGCACTCCTAGCAGGCACCAGTGGCACAGCTGCTGCTGCCGCTGCCGCTGCCTCCCGCGTGCTCATGTGCTCGAGCTGCTTCCACCAGTCTGCGAGCGGCGGTGCTGGCGGCGCAGGCAGCGGCTCCGTGGCGGCGGTGCGGCTTCGCCGGCAGCGGCCTGCTCGCCCCCCAGCACACCGCGGGGCACCCTTTCATTCGCCGCAGCGCAGCGGGAGGCGGCGGCGGCGGCGGCGGCGGCGGCGTGGCTCCCGTGGGTGTCGTCCGGGGTGTCGGCCGCCGCGCCTGGCGCGCTGGGTGGCGAAATGAGTGCGGAGGAGCGGCGGCGGCGGCTGCGCGAACTGCTCACGCGCGAGATACGCCCGGAAGACTACGAGGTGCTGCTGACGCTGGATGAAGAAGGCACAAGCAGGTGGTGGTGGCGGGGGCGGACACGGTGGAGCGAAAAAAGGCACTCTCGCGGCCGCAGAGTTTGCACGGCTTCCCATATCGTATTACTACTACTACTTCTACTTCAACAAGTGCTATAACAGTCGTAAAAGCAGCAGTCATGTGGAGCACGGCGGGCAAACTTCTACAAAGAATACCAATCGCGATTCCGCTAATTCGGTAGTGCTACCCGTGATTCTTAACGCGCCCAACAACGATGACGACGCCACCGATGATGCCTTCCTGCCCAGCTGCGGGATTTGCCTAGAGCCTATCATTCCCGCCAATAACAGCGACGACGGTGACGGCGTGGGGGAGGAGGATGTTGACGATGCCAAGGACGCCAGAGCGGGTGCGAGTCGTGACAGCCAACCGACCGCGCCGCGCCGTTCCGCGTCGCTGCCTCTTGTGGTGCGCACGCAGCCGTACGTGCGTCTCCGCCACTGCGGCCACGAGTTCCACGTACCGTGCTTGCGCGAGTGGGCCTGCGGCGGCCGCGCGTGCTGCCCGCTGGACAACGCCAGCATTGACGTGGACGCGGAGTGCGCCGCTGCCTCTGCCGCTGCAGAGGGCACAGAGACGGCCGATGGCAGCGGCTGTCTGACGGCCGCGATGCGTCGACGTCTGGAGGCGGCTCTTCAGTCTATGCGGGCGGAGGCGGAGGATCGGCCTGAGAACAAGCCAGCAGGCAGACAACAAACGGCTCCACCGAGGAACGAGTCCGCTGCTCCGTCGTCAAAACGCCAGAAGCAAACAGTGACGCCGGCGAGGCCTTGTGCTCCGTCTACCGCGGCTATCACAGACAGTTCCTCTCGCCACACACACGTGCAGAGCCGCAATGACGGTAGCGCACCACTACGCGTGCAGCAGACCAGCGCTGGCCGTGGCGCTGCATCCACCGTATCCACTGCTTCCGGCAACCCGTCACGCCCTAAACCAACGCCCGTTGCTGGACGTCACAAAACTTCACGAAACGACGTTGTGGATGTTCCTGCTCCTCCGTCCCTTGCCATTTCTGGCCAACACGTGAGTGCGTAGCTTCCCCCCCCCCCCGCTTTAAATACTTGCGTGCGTGATCAACATTACCTGCTTCACTTTCCCATTCTGCTTCATTCCACTTGTATCTCTTTTTCCAAATATCCTCTTTTCAAGATAAAAAAAAGTGTGGGGAAACCACGATGCTGGATTAATTATTCTATTCTGTTTCGCTTTATGTGCACACGTCAGTGAATGGTACTCTTCTAATCGACACTTTGATCCGTGTTTTAAGATGATCAATGTGCATGCGTACCTGCTATTTCTTCACACATCATCGCACAAACACATCCATCCCCCTTGCACTTCCCTAATTCCGTCTTCAAGTGTTTCCGACAACACAAATTGCCTAAACGAAACACCAAGGGAAAAAAGAGAAATTATATCCAGCTTCTACTATCAGCTTCAGTTCCTCTTCTTTACTTTCACTTCTTTTGTCATCCCTCACATATCGTGCAGTTTTCTCTTTCTTACTTTCTTTTTGAATTATTTCTATTGCTTAACTTTTGCTTTCTCATTCTTGCTTTATAGTATTGCTTTTCGCTGCGAAACTAGTCCCGACCTTTTTTATCCTTCACCTACCCCCCCCCGCGCCCCTATTTCACGCTCCTCTCCGTATATCCAAACATGTTCGTCTACAACTGGTTCGAGAACCACGTCTCGACGGTGGTCAAGTTCCAGAAGCGCTTTGTCGACGACGTCGCAGAAAAGGTGAAGCACCAGCGGGAGTCGCTCAACAAGCGCGCACTGGACACCCAGCAGCGCGCCATCCAGCTGCACCTCGACCACCTGGAGGAGAAGTACCTCTGCTGCGTCTGCGGCCGCAGCGGCGACACGCGGGAGGACGAGAGCTCCGTCTACGACACCTTCTCCTTCCTCGCGATGCCCGCGCGCCGCACCATCGAGCTGGCGGTGCTGCGGCAGATGGAGGCCGAGGAACTCGAGCGCGGCGCCAACGGCGAGGCGGACGCGACGAGCGCATTCTGGAAAGGCAAGCGCCGCAAGCCGCGGCAGCCGCGCCGCCCGCGTGAGGGCAGCGACAACGACAGCGACAACGACAGTGACGACAGCGAGGAGGCGGCGACGGGGACACGCGTCAAGAGGACGAGCGGAAGAAGAAGAAGAGGTCTGTGGCCGACGATCGCGACGGTGACACGGCCTCTCAGTCGTCGGTCTCGTCAACAGCCAACACCGGCACGTACGGCAGCGACCGCGGCTCGGTCTCGGCTCCCAAGGCCTTGCACACCCGCACCAACCGCGACGACGCGAGCACCAGGAAGAAGCAAAACAGCCGTCTCCGCCAGCTGCCGCCGGACCGCAAGTCGCGCCACGTCTCGTTCCGCGAGCGGGAGCGAGAGCGGGAGCGGCAGCGGCGCGCCAAGCACAAGAACCGTGAGCGCCTCAACGTCCATCTCTATTCCTCGAGCTCCGCCTACAACACGTCGCACACCAACGCCGTCGCCAACGAGGAGCACGCCTTTGACCGCGGGCAGCACCTGGCCGACGAGCGCCGGATGATGGCCGAGGCCGTGCTCTCCCGCAACGTGGAGCCGGCGGAGGTGCAGCACTTTATGTACAAGATCCGGCACGCCGTGCTTAACCGGGAGGCGCGGCACAAGCGCAAGGCGACGGCGCTGCACCGCGACCGCGGCCTGACGATGATCGAGGAGAGCGAGATCGACACCTTCTCGCGCTTCTTCCAGCGCCCCGTCCACGGGTACCTGTGCGACGCGTGCAACCTCAGCGCCCACCGCCGCCTTGACTGTCTGCGGCAGGAGATCGAGGCGCTGCAGTTCCGCTCCAAGAACCCGCTGCTGCGCCGCGTCTCGGAGAAGGAAATGCTCGCGCTGCTGACCATCGGCGGCGAGGCCATGGCGGGGCTCATCAACGCCATCGTCGAGGCGAAGCGGCAGTGGAGCGAGCAGCGGGATCTCGGGGCGCACCTCCTGCGCCACCGCCGCCGCGGCCACGCAAAGGGCTCCGCCGCCGCGCCCGCCTCCACCGCCGACGGCAGCAGCCAACGCGGCGTTGACGCCAACGGCACCGGCAGCGTCGTGACGTCGGTAGGCAAGGGCGCCGCCGGCCCCGGGAGCCTCATGTCGCCCTCCGTCAGCGGCAACGCCCTCACGCCGTCGGTCTCGCTGTTCGGAGGCACCGGCGCCGGCAGCAGCGGCGTGCCCGGCGCCATCGGCCCTGCAGGGTCCCCGACGACGACGTCGGTGTCCGGCACGCCCTCCACGCAGGCGCCCGTGAGCCCGACCGCGCGCCGTCTGCGCCGCCAGCAGGAGGCGCGCCGCCTGCGCCGCACCAACGTCCTCAGCGACAACACCATCACCAGTCTGCGCGCCAACGCCAAGTGCGGGGTCTGCGGCTTCCGCGGCGCGACCTTCTTTGTTCGCCAGAGTGTGCTCTTCATATGCTTTGTGTGCACCGCGCGCGACCGCTACTACCGCGACAACGTCCTGTGCCTCAATGACGAGGCAAAGCCGCGCGAGGTGGTGCAGCTGCTGACGCAGCTCGGCACGGCGCTGGAGGCGCTGCAGCAGCAGCAGGAGCTGCGACAGCTGCCGCAGACGGAGCTGACGACGGCGGAAACGAACCTCTTTCCTCACCAGTACACGTTCCAGCCAGTGGGCGCCCCGGGCGGCGCAACAGCGGAGGAGGAGGGGGAGGGGGCGTCCGCCAAGAAGTGCGGTGAGGGCGCCACCGCCGTCATCAGTGTCCCGCGCAGCTCGCTATTCACGTGTCAGCTGCCACCGCGCGCGGCGCTGCCGTGCGTGCCGCGCCCGCTCCCACCGCCCTCGCTGCGTGCTGCCGCTGCTCCCACACAGCCCTCTCCCGCCGCGAACCGCACGGCGAAGCTGTCGACGATGCGCAGCCTCTTCACTGACACCCTCCTGCAGCCCAGCACCAGCCTCTTTGACCATCCGCTGCCCTCGGCCGCTCCCCCCGGACAGTCACCGCAGCAGCGCCCGCCGCCGCCCACCCTCGACGAGCTCATGGGACCCCCTGCCGCTGCTCAGCCGCAAGAAGAGCCCCAGCAACAGCAGCAACGGGAGCAGGAGGGGCAGTGGACATACGAGGTCCCCGCTGCTGTCACGTCACCGCAAGACCTCTTTGGTGGTGCTGCTGCGAACCCGCCCGCTGCTGCAGACGAGTTGTTCGGCACCGGGGCACCTGCTGCGTACGTGGCCGAGCAACAGACGCAGGACTCGCTGTTTCAACCGACTGCCCTTCCCAACGCGGCAGCGTCGTGGGAACAGGCTCCACCCGCGTGGCAACAGGAAGAACAGCAGCAGCAGCAGCAGCTGCAGTCGACGGAGGAGGTACAACAAGACCAAACCTCGCAGCCCCGCGCGGTGGCGTCCACCGATCCCTTCGCGGACCTCCGCCTGCCGCCCGCAGAGCCACAGCACGACCATGCCTCTCCCCCTCTCGCCAACAGCAAGAGGGTCCCAACGATGACATCCCGCACTTCAACAACAGTGCGTGGGATGACGGAGTACCGGCGGCTGCTGCTAGTGCGGCGCTGAGTTCGACAGACGCGCCTCCCGCCACCGCTGCCACCGTAATGGACCATCGCACTGGGCAGGAGGAAGCGCAGGAACAGGAAGACGAGCGAATGATTGTGACGCCTGCTGCCGCTGCTGCCGTTGCCGCTGTTGATCATGACGGTGATATCGTAGCTGCCGCCGCGACATCCGAATCCCCTGCTGGTACGGACGATCGTGCGCACTCTCCCACGTCGTCCCCTGCTTCATCCTGTGAGCTGGAGCAGCCCCCGCCCCCGCCGCAGACCGACGACGTCCCCCCTGCTGTCGCGCCACTGGCAGAGGTGGCGACTGAGCCTCCGGCGGAAGTGATGCCATCGCCGCCGCCGCGCGCGGCCGTTTCGGAGCCCACCACACCCGTTCTTGCTGAGCCTGCCACTCATGGGGACGATTCTCCCAACGGCGCAGGAGGTGAACTTGAGACGGTCCAGGCGACGCCGCAAACCGGCACCCGCCGAGACAGCTTCGAGGATCTCTTTGGTTTTGCCGTAAGCGACGCCTCCCCGGCGACACAGGAGCGGTCCCCGCAGGCAGTCGCCACCGACAATGACGAAGAGGAAGAAAAAGAAGAAATGGATGATGCGGCTTACATCGCCGCCTCTGAGAACGCTGGGAGCGACAACCCTTTTGCCGCTGATCAGTCTCGCTTCTCCATGGAGGAACAGGCTGATGAAGAAAACGTTGAGGAAAATTTGTATCACCACTCTGCTGAAAACTGGATGTAGTTCCTCATACAGAGTCATACATATATATATATATATATAGGTTATATACATTGATGCTTTAACATGTTGTTAGTTCTTCTTCAAAAACCCACTTATTCATCCTCTTTTTATTGATTCGTAGTTGCTGTTACTTTCTCTCTCTCCCCCCTCCCCCACATACCGTTAGAAATCATTAACGTTTTGCTGTTTGCTTTTAATTTGAGTTTCGATTACTACTTACGTTGCACACATCATCGAGTTTTTCAATGCTTCAGAAGCACTAACCCTACCCGTCGAAAACATAACTAAGCTGGAGAAGATTGCCGTCGATCATGGACGACGTAGTATTATGACTCTAATCGCTCAAATAAATGATACCAGTAGTAAAGTGCCGGTACGCTGCGCATCCATCTTTCTCTCTCTCTCTGTACGTAGTCCTACTGCACAAACACGACGCTTGTGGAAACAGCCACCAATATCGTCCAGGGACTCATGAGTTGCGTTGTTCCACCGTTCTGATACCATTTTTATAATGTTTTCTTCCAACATGTACCTTTTGTCTACCCAATTCACAAACCTCTTCCGTAAATCTACCCTGAATGCCGTCCTCTTGAACGCCATCAACTTTTTTTTCTACCTTTTCTTGCTAGGAACAACGAAACAGGTTCAATTCAAATCGAGGAGGAACCTCATTCAAAGACTAAACTCTCTCTCTCCATTGCACTTCATTCTATTTCTTCTCTTTTTCATTCTCCTCTCTTTCAGTGACATATAAACTCAGAGAACGATCTTTATTTTTCCGCTTCCCGCCCACCGTTATATCATCAAGCCAATAATCTTGTGATTGCCCGCTTTCATTATCAGTTTTTTTCCCCACCTAAACCCTTCCGAACCTCTGTACATTTTATTCCTTTTTTCTTGTTCAGCAGAGACTCCTACGTGACGGTCGTCTCACTCTTTCTTGTTTGTGTCGTGTCTCACTTCAATTTTCTTCATCTCTTTCTCTTCATATATATATAGAATACGTACTGCTTTCTTACAGCAATTTCCCACTCTCACTTCATTCATTTAGCAATAACTCTTTTTTTTTTTTTCATTCCGTATCCCCTATCAAACACTGTCTCCACTCTTTTCTCGTCCTAATTCATCCAGTAGAAAGCAGCAATATCAAATTTCCCACTCCAATCGCTGTCTCCCATGAACCACGACGAGCATCTCTCTTCCTGGAGGATCGCGAATCAGGCACCTCACCGCTTATCAATTTCCTTATCCCCTGTCGGTCTTTTATGTTTCGTCCTACTTCTCGTGTGCGTGTCTCTGGCCGATCGTCCTGATGCGAAGATCGCTAACAACAACAACAACAAAAGAGCCATTTCCTTTGCGCGAGCGGCCGCCACTCCTGCCGATCATGGCAGCTTTGCCGGCGACGAGCACTTCCCGTACGACGGTGGCGACGACGACGACTTCCTTAGCCGACACTACGAAAACCCATCGGATGTGTTTCGTGAACTGCTGCAACGCGAGACGACCGCCGAGGGGCGCGCAGAGGTGTTGCGCTTCATGAACAAACACGTTCGCGCCACCAGCGGCACACGCCTTCCTCCCTCGGCTACTCTCGCTTCTCTGTCCAACCCAGTGCCCTCTGGAGGTGTCGCCGGCGCCGCCCCTTCTGCTGCTTCTAGAACCGCCGCATCCGGCCCCCGCACGGTTGTGACGCAGGGCTCCGTAGTACGAAGCCGCAGAACCACCAGCACCGGACCATCGACCACCTCTGCGTCCACGTCCCCGGCCCCCACACGTGGAGCAGCAGCAGCAGAGCCCGCGCATCGCGGGGCGGCGGCGCCGAAAGACTTGGCCAAGAGCGACCGGGGCATGACCTCCTCTGAGGGGCTCTTACTCCTCACCAAGGCCGAGCGGGCACTCGAGGAGGAGGGCCCCAAGGCGTACTTTGCGGAACTCGGCTACAACGAGCTGGGCGAGCCCTCCTTCTCGCGCTCGTCCGACTCGCTCCTCCCGCTCCCCACCGACGACGACAGCCCCAGCATTCTCGCGTGCTCGACGGACCGCTACATCGGCTTCGCCGCCTCCCCGTCGCCGCTGCGCATTCTCGGCCTTTTCATCGCGCCGGTGGTCGCCGTCCTGATTGACGGCGTCCCGGTCACGTCCTTTGTGCACATGTCGCTCTACCAGCTCACCCTCTACGGCGTCCCCGCCCACCCCAGCCCGCCGCCTGAGCTCTTCTGTCTCACCAACAACGACGTGCTCGACGACAGCTCGCTGAGCCCCGCGCAACAGCTGCAGCAGTCGTGCCCCGTGGTGCGTCGTGCTGTTGAGCTGGAGGTGCGCTACCGCTCCCTATTCGACGGCAGCATCAAGCGCTGGACGACGGCGCTGGAGGCGTCGCAGAACCCGCGGTGCCTTCTCGAGCGCCACTCGGACTACACGCCGGTGCTGCTGAGCATCTCGACCCCGACGCGCGTGATGCGCGCGCTCGCGGCGTTCGTGCCGGCAGCGACCACCAGGGCTGACCAGGACGATATGGAGCTGCAGACAGAGGTGGAGCGCCGCGAGGACGACGCCGCGTCTGGGCACGACGGCTCCTACAGCGTGTTCCGTGTCGGCATGGGATCGACCGACGCGTCGGTGGTGGCGTGCAGCAACCGCATCTCATCCTTCCGCACCGCGCAGCTGATGCAGATCCAGCGCAAGGTGAATGTGACGGGCGGCGCCATTGTCCCCGGCGGGGTACTGCAGCAGCAGCGCGAGGTGGACCTGTCGCGCACCACCGTCCGCATGGGTCACTTCACCTACTCGAGCGTGCGCACCATCCGCTCCCGCTTCGGCGACGCCAACGGCGACGTCATCGCGGTGCTGCCGTCCTCGGGCCGCCTCAGCGACAGGGCGTGGCACGCCGCATCGGTCGCGGTGCTGCAGACCCGTGTCACACCGACGGAGGCCATCGCGAGCAACGCGACGGTGCTGTGGTCCACGGGCAAACTCCGCGCCGACTGGTGGTCAACCACCGTCGCCGAGTCGCTCTACGCGCCGCGCGACGCGTACAGCCTCTTCCAGGTGCTGCCGACGCTGACGGAGCAGACCATGCTCGTGTCGACGCCCGAGAGCAGCTTTATCGACCAGCAGGGACTTCCGCTTTGTCAACGCCGACGCGGAAGCGGTGCCGACCACCTCGCACGTCCTCAGCATCTCCGGCACGTACCCGCGCAGCACACACTTCAGCATCGACGACGCCAGCTCCAGCGAGGGGATCCAGATTCGACTCAAGACGCTGTCGATTCCCTCGCTTGGGTTACCTCAGAGTGCGGTGGATGCTATCACTTCCTCGGACTCGGCTGCAGGAGGCGGCGATCCGACTGCCACACTTTTGTCGCCGTCATCGTCCTCGAGTGAAAGCAGTGAGCATGCTCCCATGACCACCACAACTTCCACCAGACCGCCTGTACTGACGCAAACTCTCATGGTCCCTGTCAACGGCAGCGACGCCTGCGCGCTGCAGAGCGCCACCTCGCGCAACGTCACGTGCCGCACCACATTTGAGCGGCTAGAGTTTTCTTCACAGGGGTCCTCCTCCCCGCTGTCGCAACTTCCGTCGGTGTACCGACCCGATCGTCTGGAGTCGTGTGGGGGTGGGTTCGCCGCGACTGCGTACATTGAGCCAATGGAGTACGACATGTCCACTGGGTCCCTTCGGCCGTCGCGGCGCGCCGTTGTGGTGGCTCCCACCCCCTTCATGCTGGTGGGACAGTCCTACTTCCGTCTGCGCCAGATGCTGCAGCTCTTTCCCGAGATATTGACCCAGTTCACTTCTTTCGCGATGTCTTCTTCCAATAACGACACCAGTCCCGACTCCTCTGCATCTGCGTCTGCAGATAGCGCCCCCCGCAGCACTGGCGGAGCCTCCTCGACAGCGGCTCAAACAGCGACAGCGGTCAAGACGAGTCGTCGTCGCACGAGGCCATCGACCCCTACCAGTACCTCGCCGGCTTCAACTACACGTTCGTGCACGAGCCGATGCACCGCGGCGCCTACCGCATCCACTGCCACAGCGACAGCATCATGCAGGCCTTCGCGGACCACGACGGCGTTGAGAGCTTCGTGCTGGAGGACGGGACGGTGGACACGTCACAGGTGTACGCGCCGAATCCTGTGGTGTCCCTGTGCAACCTTCACTCCGGCGACGTCGTGCGTAACCGTGACTCCTCTGTCGCAATCGTTAACGCGAAGCGCATCCTGCTGACGGTGCGCTGCCTGCATCCGCTTGTTCTCTACAACAACGACTCGGCTCTGCTGGATCGCGCGCAGTGCGGCATCTCGTTTGAGGCGCTGCATCTCGAGACAAAGCTCACGCCGGAGCAGGAGCTGCCCCGCTTCTACGTCGCCGAGGTCTCGCTGCCGCTCCGCGCCGACACCGTCTCCACCGACGTCCAGCCGTACCAGGGCGAGCTCTTCATCGGACTGGACGGCACGGACGCCGTTGGACCGGAGAGCCCCAACGTACTGCTCAAACTTCCCCGCATCCGCAGCCCCGTGGACTGCACCCGCTTTGCGCGCTCCGTGTACGCCACCAGCAGCGCCGGGCACCGCTTCTTCCGCAACAGCGCCGGCGGCGTCCTCAGCACGTACGTGCAGTCCCCCACAGAGGCCTACACGCACCGCTGCTCCTTCTACGTCGCGGTCCCCATCCCCGAGAGCGGTGCCGCTGCGGTAGCGTGCGACAGCATTGTGCTGCGTCACACGTCCTACTGGGACGCCCCGCAGGCGGAGATGTACTCGCAGCGCATCTTCTGCGGCTCCCGCAGCTACTTCCAAGACCCCCTCGCGTCTCCGCAGATGTCGGTGCCGCTCTCTATGGTTCCGGCGCTCGTGAACCTGACGACGCTCGTGCCGATGCCGCAGACGACGGCCGCGGGTGTACCAGTTCTGCGTCGACGTGCGCTTCCGCGCGACCTACGCGGAGAATTCTTCCTACATCTCCACCTATCACGAGGCGGGTCCGCTCATCTACACCGTGCTGGACACCAGCACCAGCAACCCGCCGTTCGCTCCCCGCTGGACGGCCGTTTCGGTCATTTCTTCTTCAACCGGGACGGTCGGGGACGCGAAAACGCCTCTCATGGCTGGCGACACGGTCCACTTCATCGGCAGCGACTTTGTCTACCACGAATACAATGACACCTACTCCGTTCCGCTGACGAGCAACCGCCTCAGGGTGGTACTGACCCCTGTGACCTTTCCCGACGCGCACAATGACAGTACTGCGGGAAACAGCAGCGGGATATCTACGTACTTCTTTTCCGGACTGCCGGTCATGTCGAAGCCGATTGAGCTTCACGCGGCCATCGTCAACGACACGATGGCCTCTCTTCTTCTGCCGGAGGACGCCCCGGGCGGGTGGTACAACTTCAGTCTCGAGTCGCCCGAGATGGGGACGCTTGCCGGCCCCAATCGCAACGTCGGCTCGCTGCGCATTTATAGCGAGGTGACGTCGGTGCTGTCGACCTCTCCCTCCGGCATCGGCGGCGGCACAACCATCGTTATTAGCGGCCGCAACTTTCCCCTTTACACTGCAGAGACCCCGTTTCTCATCGGACTCGGTCTCCATGACCCGGGCAACGGTGCCACCACGGAGGAGGCGGCCGAGGACACCATCTCCGGCAAGTACCTGTGCCGCGTTACGGAGAGCAGCGCCACGCAGATCAAGTGCGTCACGCCGGCGATACCCGTGGGCGTCGTGACTGACATCGCCTACACCCGCGACCCCGCCACGGGGTACTTCCACGTGCCGCTGAACATGACCTTCTTCTACTACGACGAGAACCACACCGCACAGGTGTGGCAGGAAATCACCACAGGTGATGTGGCAAACGGTGGTGGTAGTGGCTCCTCCAGCTCTTCCTCCTCGAGCGAGGGTGACAGTGTTAGCGGCAGCAACAGCAGCAGCGGCAGCAATTCCGACATGAACAGCGGCACCAGCACCTCATCGTCGGCGGCGTCTGTTGACTCCAACTCGGGTGATAAGGGGTCTCCATCGACCTCCTCAGCCGATGGCACGATCGCTAGCAGTAGCAGTAGCAACAGCGACAGTAGTAGCAGTAGTAGTAGTAGTAGCAGTAGTGGTGGGGGATACACGGGAACCACTGGCATCCCCACGCGTCCCCCAGTCATCTCGAGCACGCCGCGTCCACATACCACCACTACCACAACGACGACGACCACCACCACCACTAGCACTACCGCCCCAGCTCCCACCGTCCCTCCTCCGCGTTCTCAAAGGGGCGACTCGGACACTTTAGACACGCCAGCGTTTGCAGAGCAGCGCTCGAGTCCGCATGTGTCGACTGCGTGGCTAGCGCAGTATGGCGCTGGTCGAAGTGGTGCAGATGCGGGTACTATTCCGTCTGCTCGTGGGGCGGCAGACGGTCCAGTGGTGCGCAGAGACTCTGCCAACAGCGCCTGGTTTTACGCCGCCTACGACGTGTCCGTGGTGGTGGTCACGAGCCTGACGCCCACCGTGATTTCCTGCATGGACCCCAACCCGTCCTTCACGCTGACCGGAACCGACTTTGTCTCCCGCGTCATCATGGCGTGCGAGAAGGAACAGGGCAGCGGTGGCGACGACGCCATGGACAGTGGTGACGGAGGCGGCGTCGGGGACTGCTACCGCTGCTACCCGCACGACTTCTCCACCATCGACCGCCAGTGCCGCATGTCGAAGGAGGTGCCGGCGGGCGTCTACCAGGTGTTCGTCGCTGAGCGCCCCGTCAATCCGCTCCGCTTCGGGTTCGAGTCCCGCTGCCGGGTCGAGCGCAGCACCCCCTCCGTCGTCTACCCGTACGGAGGCGCCACCGTCACCCTCGTCGGCGAAGGTTTTTACCCCGACCTCAGCGTGGTGTCGCTCTTGTTGCGCGGCTTCGACGACGAGGGCCTGGACTGGTCGGAGACAACGACGGACGACTTTAACCGGACCGGCCGGGTGGAGCTGTTCAACGCCTCTGTTGCCATCACATCCATTAATACGACTCACGTGACCTTTGTGATGCCCAACATTGCCGCCATGGGCTACGCGGATGGTGTGGTGGTAGTCCCGTCCCTCGTCTTTGCCTCGGGCCAGCGGACGCTGGACGGGGCCCTCATTTGGGCGTTACCGTCCACGGAGCTGCCGACCATCTCGTCCTTCTCTCCACTCTACGGCCAGTCGCCGCTGCAGGTGACCGTTTATGGAACCGGATTCACCAAGCGCCGCTTCTCTCCGCCCTTCACGGCCCCCGACGACCTCTACGTGGATGTTGGCTTCGGCCACTGCGAGATTCTAGACATCTTCGACACGCGTCTCGTGTGCAATCTCACCGAGGTGTGCTACAATGGCTTACGCCAACAGCTCCCTGCACTTGGTCTCTCGCGTGTACGGCGCCACGCTGCCGGCTGACGAGAGCGCCGCCCTTTTCTTTTCGTGCTCCCTCTCCGTTACGTCCCTCTCGCACACGCGGGGCTCTGTCGCGGGCGGCCTCAAGGTCAGTGTTACCGGCGCGGGCTTCAACCCCGATCCCACGCAGCTCTCGGTAACGGTGGCCGGCATCCCCTGCGAAGTGACGAGCGCGACCTCTTCCACGATCAACTGCACGACTGGCGGCACCAACGGGCGGCTGGCGCTGGGCCCGGTGGTCGTCGGCATCCCCGCCGTCGGCACCACCGCCTCGTGCTGCCTCTTCGAGTACAGCAACGACGCGACGCCGATCATCACCGATGTGACGCCCAGCTCCGGCATCGCCAACAGCCGCATGAGCATCCGCGGCTCCGGATTTCTCGGGTGGAATGCGAGTAGCGCCGACGACCCCGACTATCTCGTCTACGTCCTCTTCGGCACGCTGGAGCTGCCGGTGAGGCCCATCAGCGACACGCTGCTCACTCTGATCATCCCGTCCTACCTGTTTGGCCGAGACTACGTGGCGGTGCGAGTGCCGGGCTTTGGTGTCTCGGCACGCGCCAAGAAGCACTTCACCGCTCTCATGACGCCGTCCGTGGTGTCGCCCGCCAGCGGCGGCTTCACGAACCGCCTACAGGTGACGCTGACGGGGACGTCGCTGCGGACGGACCTCTCGCCGGCGGAGCTGCAGCGGACGGTGGAGGTGCGCATCTGCGGCAAGACGTGCCCCATCGCCGGCACCACCGCCGCGGGGGAGGTCATCTGCACGGTGCCCGACTACATGGACGAGAGCATGGTCTACCAGTTCCGCTCCGTCCTGGGCTTTCCGGTGCTCAGCTCGGGCTTCTTTGTGTACTACCGCACTGGCTCTTTTGCCGCGACCGTCTCCACCGCCGCCGCGCGCCGCACAATGGAGGGGGTGCTGAACATCGTGCTCGACTACACGCCGACCGACGCGTGGGTTTCTACGACGCTCTTCGCCACCAACGACCCCACGGAGACCCAGACCACGTTCCTGAGCAGCAACCTGACGTTCCTTGTGGCGGCACGCCGCCACTCCCGCCTGATGATCTCCGAGGTGAGACTGGTGCTGACGCCCGGCAACCGCGGCAGCGTGGACTGGTCGCCGTCACGCTGCACGCTGCAGGAGGCGAACGATGACTACGAACTCAACGCCCTCTTCGAAGAAGGTGCCGACCCGGACGATGAGGCCATGTGGAACGCGTCGGCGCTGTGGACGTTTCCGTCGCTCTCCGTGGGCGAGAACAAGCTCTCCTTCAACGCACGCGACACGCTGCCGACCGCGGCGTACTTTCGCATCAGCTGCTCTGGCATGTCGCCCAACGTCGTGCTGTCCGACGCGACCCTCAGGGGATACCAGGTGGGACTGCGGGAAAGCGGCGGCGAGTGCCCGGTCGACATGGCGTCGCAGCAGCGCAAGGATCAGCCGCCGCTGCACACCTGCGAGCGCCGCGACGGCTACACGTGCTCCTTCTTTGTGTACGACTACGCCAGCACCCCGATCGTCACCTCCATCGACCCTGTCGCGCAGATCACGACCATCGCGACGGACCCCGTCACTCTCTACGGCACAGGCTTCGGTGACTCGGTGGCGGACCTGCAGGGCATCGTGCTGGACGGCGCCTTGTGCGTTCCCCTGACCGTCACGCCCACCAAGATCACGTGCATGCTGGAGGGCGACATCTACGTCGAGAACTTCCTGCGGTCCGTCACCGGCAGCTCCATGTGGTACAACAACTCGCGTGGCGTGGGGTACTTTTTGGTCTCGCAGAACTTCTTGGCCGCCGTGGCGTGGTCGTCGTACCTGGCGTGGGGCAACAACCCTCCCGAGCGGGGCGACACCGTCGTCATCGAGAGCACCCGCGCCGTCGTCCTCGACGTGTCGCCGCCGCCGCTCGACCGACTGCTCATCAGCGGCCGTCTGATCGCGCCGGACATCGCTCCACTCACGCTGACCGTCAACTCCCTCATTGTGTCGCAGACAGGGGAACTGATCGTCGGGCAGCCCGAGGCCCCGTACACGAACGAGTTTACGCTGCGCCTCTCCCGCTCCGGTGCTGGAGACGACGACGAGATCCGCGTCGTGGAGGAGGAACTGTCGGACTCCCTCATTGCCTACACCAAACACATCACGGTGCTCGGCGGCCGCATCCAGATGGTGGGGGCGTCGCCGAGCGACCGCGGCTCGTACCTCCTACACGCCATCGCTGTGGGCGACACCGTCCTCACGGTGACGGACCGCGTGGATTGGAAGGTGGCGCCGTCATCGCGGTCACCAGCAGCAGCATCTACCAGTACGAGACGGAGGCGCGCACGATCGTCGGCCGCTACCTCAACGGCAGTACCGCGGTCATCACCGTTGACGCCCCATTTGAGTATGCCCACGACGTCTACCCGGGCGTCTTGGACGACCCCAACGTGCAGAACGCGACCGTGTGGCGCGACTGGACGGTGCCGACGGTCTTGCGCGGCTCGCTGGTGTTTCTCGTCTCCCGCAACATCGCCATCCGCGGCGACGAGCGCAGCAGCAGCTCGCTGATGGGCGGCACGATGCTGCTCGCGTACAGCTCTACGTCCACCTTCGTCAACGTCGAGTTTTCCCGCATGGGCAAACTGGGGACGACACTGGGTTACGCCATCTGGCACCGCCGCGGGCAGCTCGAGGCGTCGCGCACCATCATGGATCTGTGCGCGGTGCGCGAGAGCTACTTCCGCGGTGTTGTCATGCAATCCATGCGGAACGTGCGCGTTAGCCGACTGTTTCTGTTCAACACCAACGGCCACGGCGTCTCCCTCGTCGACGCCTACAATCGTGGCATCGAGATAGACGAAATAACGACCTTTGGACACGGCGCTGAACGCGGTTCCATCGACGGTGTCCCGACCGGCGTCGTCATCACGCACCCTGACGTCTCTCTGACGAACAACTTCATCGGGTACTCGGAGGGTAATGGTGTGTGGTTCGACCTCCGCGGATATCACGCGAGCGAGACCATCGCCAGCTGCCCCTCGCACAGCCCCATGACCAGCTTCAACAACAACACCGTGCTGCGCAACCGCTTCAACGGACTGGTCATTACCCCGGAGCACTACGTGAGCCTCGCCCGGTGCGGCACGACGACGGCCCCCATGGCGACCGCTGGCGTGCTGAGCAATAACGCCATTTTCACGTGCCGCGCCAACGGCATCTACCTCCCGCCGAGCAGCGGTTACATTTTGAGCAACAACCTCGTCGCGGACGTCGGCACGACGGCGATCATCATGGACTTCACCACGAATCTCACTGACATCTCGCACACGATCATGTACGGCACGCTGTGGGACGGTACCTACACCGTGTTTGACACTGTCGTCACCAACGACCCTGACGAGACCGAGGAGGAAGAGACAGACACCAGCACTTCGGCACAAAGCGAGGGAGAGGGAGAGGCGGGGACGGAACAGAGTGCTCTCAACCGCAGACGCCGCGCCTTTGTCGCGCAGCATGGCGGGTTCGTCGACTTTAACTTCTGCACGGTCGGCGGGTATCACAACGGGACGCTCTTCACCTTTCTCACCGCGCTGCTCACCGAGCAGTCGGACAACGTTCTTAGCGACATCTACGCCTACTACCTCTTCGCACGTGTTCTGTCGGTGGAGCTGACGACGCCGTACCGCACCGGCGTTGTGCTGGGCGGGCAGGCGCTCTTTCGCGACCGCACCGGCCGTCTCAGCCGCACCTTCCGAGACACCTACGTCGTCGCCAACGGGGCCTACCTGGACGGCACCAACTTCTGCGAGCATTACACACCGGAGACGCACGGCGCGGACTCAGTGGCCCGCCAGTACGCCGCCGGACCCGGCGCCTTTTCTTCTCGGGCTACGAGTGGAGGCACTGCGACGAACGTTGGCAAGATACTCCCGCCCGCGGAGAGGCTGGTGGTTCCCGATAACGACAGTGTGCACCTCTCGATCTGCTACTCGCCGTCGCAGCACCTCTCGTTGTTTTCGTTCAGTGCGAAACAGGAGAGCGGGGCGAGCTGCCCCATAATAGATGTGTTTGGCCAGTACGACTCGAACAACACCTTCTTTTTCAGTGCCAACAGCACCACGCCGGTGGCCGACGATGTCATCACTATTTTGCTCTTCACCGACAACGAGAATGACTACACCGCCAACGGCGGCGACGCGATTCTCGCCGTCGACGATCACCTCCTCTCCTCCATGTACCTCCAGTTTGACGGCTACCAGGCCGACCACGTCACTCGCTGCTTCCCCACCAGCGTCAACATCCGCTCCGTCGCCTACGTGCCTGGACGGCTGCTGGCTGTCACACGCGTCGCGGTGGACCCGCTGTCGTACTACGTCAACGTGCCTGGGGCCCCGACGGACGCCTCGCTTGTGGCGGAGCCGAGCGCCATGTACATGACGGACCTCTACATGTACTTGTTTCCCCACGCGGCAGACACCGACGTCCTTTCCACCACCACCTCGGGTGCGGACAACCAAAGTACGGCTGCTGCAGATGAGGGAGACAACGTCGATGATGATGTTACTGCCACCGATGAAAGCCTCGCCGGCGCCAGCGCGGCGGAGGGCAGCTTCTCGAACACCGTCACGCTGTCGGGCGAGTACACGTGGTCGCAGGCGGACACGGTGCGCTGCCCGCCGGGGTGGCGCTGCATGGGCCCCTACTACCCGTACAATCGCGTGCTACTGGAGCAGCAGCGGAGCGCCGCCGAGGAGGCGACATCAGAAACAGACGACAAACTGACGTCGTCTGACAACAATAGTGAAACCCCCAAGGTAGACTCGCAGGGCTACATCTCGTGGTTTGACCGGGCGGCGTGGCTCGATGGCGTGGCGCCGTGGATCGACGACAGCGACCGTCCGGAGCACCTGCGGTACCAGTATGTCATTCCGTACGGGAAGAAGGTCGCGATCCGCAACGCCAACGCGACCGTCAACGGCGTTGTTTTTGTCTTTGGCGAGCTACTCATCACGGATGAGGCGGAGAATCCGGATGACCCGGGGAGCGTCAGCAACGCGACCTGGGGCGGCGGCGAGTCCCCGCAGATGCGGCTCTATCTCGAGTCCATCGTGGTCTTTGGCACGCTCAACATCCTCTCGCGGGACATTCTCGGTCCCCGCATTGGCGTCAAGCTCGCCTACTGCGGGCCCACCATGGTGCCTCTGCGGCCGCCTCTGCGCGTCGACGAGGAGACCGTCATCTACCCAGGCACGCTCTACGTGAGCGGCACGGCGCGGCTCGAGGGCTGGAGCGGGGTGCCGACGGCGTGGGAGACGACGCGGCCGACGAGCAAGGGCACCAGAGAGTGGCCGCCGCTGCGCTCGCTGTCGAACCCCTCCAACACAATGCGGTATCTACTCACCGACCTTACCCCCGAGGAGGACGCGGAGGCGCGCAGTCGGCTGCCGTCGTGGTTCTTCAAGACCCGCATCGAGGACGAGTCGTCGGTGATGTGGCGCCGCAACGACCGCGTGCTCCTCACCAGCACGTCCATCTACATGGAGCAGGAGGAGGTGAACGTGGCGGCGCAGACCACCTACGGCAACCTCACCCGCACCGCCGTCAACGACACCCTCACGTCCGACGCGGTGCCGGGCGACACGGTCGTCAACGAGTGGGCCTACGACCACGGCGTTGACGACCTGCTGCACGCCTCCCCCTCCGTCAACGCCGAGGCAGCCGTGCTGAGCAAGAACATCCGCCTGAGCTGCTACCACGACGACATCGGCACGGACGACTACGGGTGCACGATCGTCATCAAGTCGCAGCGCTTCCCAACGGGCCTGTACAACGCACCCAACTTCACCGCCATCGGCGTCAGCGTCAACAACTTTGGCAAAGGCAACCAGCGCGCGCTGGGCACCTTCAAGGCGCCGACGTGGGAGGAGCAGCAGGACCCCAACGCGACGCAGCTCGTGAGCATGTGGAACTTCACGGGCACTTTTGTTCCGGCGCTCCAGATTGCGACGCGCGGCGACGCGCGGGCCTCCGTCTCCGGCTGTGTCATCCAAACCTCCGGCGGTCCCGCAGTGTACACCATGTCGGACAGCACCATGTTTTGGCTGCTTGACACTGTTGTGTGGGAGTCGTTCGGCGGCGGCGCGCGCTTCGACGGGGGCGAGTCCAGCATCTACGTCGAGGGCGTGCTCTTCGCCGGCATCCACTACTACCGCAATCTCGGGCGCATCCAGAACGTGCAGCTGCCACCCATCAAGACGGAGGACATGATGGTGTCGTCGCTGTGTGGCATTCTCACCAACTTCAGCGACTCTGCCGTCTCCTCAGGCGCCAACCTGCAGAAGATTCTCAACGTGGTCGTCTCGGGCTCGGAAGGTGATGGGCTGTGTCTACTGTGGGACCTGGGCGGGGCGCAGAGCGGCAACCGGGTGCACAGTTGCTACAACGGCATCTTCCTCCACTCTTACTTTTCCGCCGACGGCTACAGCACGCGTGGCAGCAAGGGGGAACCCTTTTCGGGGCTGCGGTCCTACCTGAACCGCAACGTTGGTCTCTACAGCAGCTCCCATCAACAGGTGACGTTTCTCAACACGTACGTGTACGCCAACTCCATCGGCGTCGCTCTCGCCCTCTCAAGCCGCCATCAATACGGCGGCGCCACCTTCGTCGACTCGTCCATCTCCTCCTTTAGTCACTGCAGGATGTGGAGCAGAACTTTATGCGCAGTAACGTCCTGGGCGGGACGCCGTTCACGTCGGTGAACACGTGCCAGTACAGCCCTTACGCCGACAACCTCGCCAACGAGCGCTCCAACGGCGACTACAGCTTCAGCGGCTGTGGCAACGTTTCCTTCATCGACTCGGCGTATCACTACGCGGCCGTCTACGCGATGCCGACGTATCAGGATTTTGGTCTGGACTACAATCGGTCGCTACCCATCACGGCCACCTACACTTTCGAAAATCCCGATGACTCCTTCGAGTACCCCATTCTGGGTTCGCTGACCTTCGAGAATGTCACCTTCGGCGGAGTTGGCCAGATGCAGTGCACCGCCAACGACAACTCGCCGGTAACGGTGCGCGGCGCGGCGGTCATTGGTGGACTGAAGGCGCGCAGCAGTGGCTCCGTCACCAACATCAGCTTCGAGGCGGTGACCTTCACCAGCACCGACAGCCCCGCCCTGGAGGACGGCACGCGCCCCGAGAACTACCTCGACCCCCAAGCCATCATACGACTCGGCGTCAGCGATCTCGCAACCAACGTCGCACAGCCGTACCGCGAGACCACCATCATCGACCAGGACGGCACTCTCTTTCCGATGAACGGCCGCGGAGAGACTTTCTACCGTCTTCGCGATCCCTTGTACGACCACATGTGCAACGTCAGCGCCATGGACAGCACCCTCATCGAGTGCCCAGACTTGTTCCTCTTTCTGCAGCTACTGGTGCGCAGCTACGACAAGCGCATGTCTCCGCTGAAGGACATTGAATTCAACTTGACCATGACCACCCAGCGCTTCCCCGGCCGCTATGGCTTCAACACGGAGCTGCACACCACCACCTTGGGCGACGCGCGCATTCGGGGCCCCGGACAGGTGGCTCCGCTGGACCTGCTGCTGCCGCCGGAAGAGGCCACCAACTTCTCCAACCCGCTGACGACGGTCTTGGCACTGACGGTGCCGGTGGGCAGCACCACCAACATAAAGTTTCCCTACGACTCCTACCCCGACGTCTTCTCCCTCAAGTCAGACGCGTGTATCTCGCCGCTCGGGACCAACATGACGTACGTCACGTCGTTCCGCCTGATGGACTACGACAAGACAGTGAATGTCTGGCGTGACTACGACCTGACGACGAGCGTGCAAACCCCCGCGACGCAGAACGAGCTGGTCGGCACGCAGACGGTGTACACGCAGGCGATTGCCAACGCCAGCGTCGTCGACACTGTCCGGCTTCTGGAAGTCAATCCGCTGCTGTGGCGCGTCACCACGACCTACGACCCGCTCACCGGCAGGCCGGACACGCACCTGTCGTTTCTCATTGCGTGCGGCGTCCGCATCGCGGTGCACCAGCTAGCCTACGGCGAGATCATCTTCTATACGCACCTGACGGTGCAGCAGGTGCAACAGCAGGCCACCCCCTTAACCGACGCGCTGCCCCCAGCCACCGACTACACGCCACCCTTCACCCTGTACATCTCCGACGTGACCCCTGACCCCGCGCAGAGCCGCTCCTCTTTTGTGACGTTGCGCGTCGAGTCAGACGACAGCGCCGACTACGACGTGGCCGCCAGCAGCGAGGCCATCGCCCGCTACCTTTCCCTCTTTCAAGTGTACGGCGAGACTCCCGTAAGCGAGAATGCTGATGTCGGTGCCGTCCCCACTGATGGCACCCCCGAATCGATTTCGGCCCCTCACACCGATACTCTCTCCTCTGCTCCACAAACGTCCTGGCTCGGCCACAGACTTCCGCGCAAGTGGGTGCAAAAGCAGCGACACCTGTCTCAGTACTACGTCCCCTTCAATGTCAACCTCGCCGCAAACAGGCGAAACTCACACGGCGCTGCTGAGCGTACCGCCGTCAACGGCACGCAGAAGGTGTCCGCCGTGACGGTGCTGTCCACGCGCTACTTTGTTTCGGGCATTAGCTTCTACAGCGATCCGCGTGCGCAGTCGGACGCGATCTTTCGGACGACGTCGGAGCACCTCACCGTCGAGTGGAGCAACGCGCAGCTCATTTCCTTTGTGGTCATCATGGGCGCCGCGATTCTCGGCCTCTTTATCTTCTTGTGCGTCAGACACCTTCTTCGCAACGGCTTCGAGCGCCGCTTCGCCTTCTCGCACATTCGGCGGTACCGCGACAGAAAAAAGAGCGAGATTCACCGTCCGGTGACCACGCCTCCAGAAATCTCCGCCGAGAGGGCTTCACTCGATGCATCGGAGGCGCTTCCTGGCAAGTCTCTTGACATGAATGAAAAGGCGACAGCGCCGACAGCAGGTGACCACCGAGCTGCTCCCGTCAATGGCACGGCCGCCACCGCCCCTGCTGCTGCTGCTGGGGGAGTTCCGGGCCCGTTGGGTCAGCGGAGCGCGGACCAGGGCGTGACGGCGTCCCCAGTGCTGACGCAGGCGCAGCGCGACGCCCTGCGGCACCGTGGACTCAGCATGCTCCCCGACAGCGATCCGCTGCCAACCGTCGAGACCGACCCTCAAACGACGCACGTGGCGGAGCGGGCGCGGTACCTGGAGCAGTGGGCGCTGCTGCAGCGCTACGACCTGCGGAATATCTCCCGCGAGCTGTACGCGCGCGGTATCTTTACCTCGACCGACATCGCCGCGCAGTTCCCCTACATGGCCGCATTTACCCGCGGCACGACGGCGACGACTTTTGTGGAGGAGAACAACGCGCTGGCGGCCCCCATCGAGGTCGGATTCACCGGCACCGGCGGAGACAAGAACAAGGGCAAGGACAGCCCGGCGGTGGCGCCGCCGGCGACCAGTCGCAGCGCAACGACGCCAGCACGTACTACAGCGCCTCGTTGAGCGGCGTTGCGGGCGGCGGCGGCGGCAACCGCATCGTCAACGGCAGGCCGCTCGTGTCGATTCTTTCCTCCAAGTACAGCAACCACGCCCCGTCGAATAACAGCGCTACAACGCCAACCAACCACGCTGCTAACAGCAACACAATAACGGCAGTCTGTCGCTGCCCACGAGCCCCTCTGTGGTGAGCGGGGAATTTGGTCCGGCAGGAGCCGGCAAGAAGGTCGGTGTCGGCTTCCTGTACGCGGCCAACAAGGTGCACCAGCACACCACCGAGGAGGTCGCGTCGTCGCCGCCCGCCGTGCACACCCCGAATCGGAAGCATCTGATGGAGCACGACAACATCTCTGCCGACGACATCCGCCACGCGCTGGCCGGCGACTTGGACGACCTTCCCACCGCCGCCGCCCCCGCCGGCGGCCAATCCGACGGCGCCTCTGAGAGCCCCACCGGTTCGCCCGCGACCCCAGTCCCCACCGCCACTGCCGACGCGGCGGAGGCGGAGCGGCAACAGCACGCGAGCACCAACGAGAGCGTGTCGCGCGTCGACGGCAGCACGGCGGCGGCGGGTTCGGTCGGTGCGGTAGGGAGTGTGACCCCCGGCGGCAGTCTGGTGCGGGGTCACTCCGAGTCCACCGGCGCATCGCAACTCAAGGCTGCGGCGGGCAGCACTGCCGAAGCATCCGCCGCTCCGAGCGTCACAGGCGAGAGCGCGGGCACGGACACGACCAATACAATAACAACCACGAATAGCGTTACCGCCCCGACTAACACCAGCAGCAGCAGCACCGAAACTGGCTCCAACGCCGCGGCTGCCCCTCTCGCTGCTCCCCCCGGCGCGGGTGGGCCGTCACTGCTGCCCTTCAAGCTGCCGCCCCCTCCCACGTATCTGATGCCGCCGCCCGTGACGCTTCCGCCCGAGGGCGGCGGGCCTGGCGCACCAACCAGCGGCGGCGCCCCTGGCTTACCTCCGCAGCCGATGCTCCCGTTGCCGCAGCTTCCCGCCGCCCCGCCGGGAGGGCCGAAGCTGCTTCCTTTCGGCGCCGTGCGACTCCCAGGTGGGACGTCGCCGCCGATTGTGCTTCCGGGCGGCGCCCCCGCCGGCCCCGAGAACGGTCTGCGCCCTACGATCCCGCAGGCATCGCCGGTGAACAGCACTCCCAACGCACAGCAGCGGCAGCAGGGCAGCAACGGCAGCGGCGGCGGCTCTCCCGCCACCTCTCCCGGCTCGGCCGTCGGTGCCGTCGGCGGCGGTGGCTTCGCCTCTCAGGACCCGGTCCCCAGTCCAGGCACTCCGGGGGCTGATGGCGGCGACGCTGTGGCAGAGTACGGCGGGATGCCGCCACCTATCGAGGAGAACCTCGGGCCGATGATGGCGCTCAAGGGACGCGGCCTCGTCACTTTTATTGTGCCGGACAACGGCGACAAGGCGCCTTCTGCCGGCCGGCGCGCTGTGCCAAAGCGCTTTACCTAGGCGAGGCGCGGCGTTTCATATATATATACTTTCTTTTCGCATACACACAAAACTGCCGCGGTTTCTAATTAGTGCCGTTATGGAACTTTACGTATTCCCCTTACCAACTGTACATTACAGATGCCATATCTAACATATTACCCACGAATAGAGTCGCTTTTATTGTTTTCCCCGTTTCTTCATATATGGGTACCTGTATTGTTGTCAAGTACTTTTCATATCTTTGTAATGCTTGTCGCCACAGTTCAACAACAAAGAAAAAAGTGAATGAGTTCCTTGTTATGAGGTATGCTTCTCATTTTTACGCATGGAAATGCCTACCAGTATGCCGCATGACTCTTACACGTATCTCATTCCTTTCTTTTTTTTTTCTTCGTTTCCTATCCGCATAGGGTTCGTATTCTAGTACATTCCTTATTATTTTCAGCTCTTTTCTCCGGCTCCGCATTTTGTCTCCTTATACACATTCCACCGACCAATGCTGTACACGCTGTTTGGTGCGCAGTGGCCGCTCGAGCTGCGATACCAGCAGGACATCCCCGAGAAGGTGTCGCTGGAAGAAGCGATGCCAGGCATCTGCTCGCTGCTGCGTCAGGCCTCATTGGGAGAGCTCTACGCCTTCTTTTACTGTGACCCCACGACACATCAGCCGCTCGCGCGCCTCTCGACGCTCCTTCCACTGAGCGACCAGGTACCCTCTGGGGCTACGGGCCACGTGGGCCCGATCTTGGTGGCGCCTCTCGACCAGCTGCCCACCGACCCCGCGACGGGCGGCGCGCTGCCGTGGGCCTCCGCACAGATGGCCTCGCTGTACCCGCACCTCGCCTCCTCCTTCAACTACAGCAGCAGCGACGGCGCGCCGCCTGCCGCACGAAGCGCCAGCGCCAGCAAGCGCCGCTCGAGTCTGTCGGTGCACGTGAACCCGACCCCGGACGTCATCGACGATGTGAGCGCTCCCGTCACCCCGCAGGCGGTGAGACCCAGCGCGGTGGCGGAGGTGCTGGCCGCCGACGCCCCGCTGCGCTTCCGCTCGCTGTTTCTCGAGCTGGCCAACAAGGTGCTGGCGGCCCGCAGCAAGGACCCCGAGCAGCAGATTGTCGACGTCCTCTGCAGCCGCCGCCTCAGCACGAGTGCCGTCGGCCTCAGTGAGCAGGCGGAGGACGCGGAGGACGAGGAGGCCAACCCACCGACGCCACCCCCTGCTGCGTCCGCCGCCGCGGCAGCGGCCACCACCACGGTCACCGCCAACGCCGACGAGCGGCACGTGAACTTCGCGGGCGTACCCGACATGGAGAGCGACGAGGACGACGGCAACTTCAACCCCCGCGGCTCCTCCTCCAACAGCGTCGCCGACGCTCTCGCCAGCGCCAGCCCCCCGGGCGTCGGCCGCGCCGTGCTGCAGCGCATCGCGCGCGTCGTGTTGGAGGAGAAGCCGTCGGACCCCGAATTCTTTGTGTGGTCGCGCCTGCAGAGCCGCAGCTTCTGCGCGGACAACAGCGCCGGCGGCGGGGTCACCGAGGAGCCCGCGGCGACCCTCCTGCGCGACATCCCAGTGACCTCCCCCGCGTACGTGGTGGCGGCGTCGCTGCTGGCAAACGTGCTGGCGCGCAAGCCGGCCGACCCCATCACGTACCTCTACACCACCATCACCGCCCACTACGGGTCGTCGCGCGACGACGTGCTGGGCAGCAGCGGCTTCGGCGACAACAACAACAACATCTACAACAACCGCGGCGGCAGCAGCCACCACCGCGACGACGCCGACGCCGACGGGCTGGACGGCTGCGGCGACGTGGACAGCCGCGCCGGCGAGAGCGAAAATCTGGAGGAGCTCATCACGACTTTCAGCAGCCTCAGCAAGGAGCGCTACGCGGGAGGCTACCGCTCCAGCCGCAAGACGCCCAGCGGCACGCGCGTGTCGACGAGCGGCGGGGAGGCGGCGCTGTACATGAGCGCCGCCGAGCCCGAGCGCGAGACGACGCCGCCGAATCTCTTCCGTGCCTCCCCCGTCGGCGGCTCCTTCCACGCAACGGGGCCGCTGCGTGCGCGGTCGGTCGGCGGTGGTGGTGCTGGGGGCGCCTCCACCTCCCCCGAGGTCGTGCGCATGCTGCAGGAGGAGGAGGCGCGGGTGACGCAGGAGTTTGAGTTTATGCGGCTGCGCGACGACCTGCACCGCGAGCGGCTGCGCGGGGAGCTGGAGCGGCTGCGGCACGAGTGCAACTACCGCCAGCGCCTCGCGCAGTGCGACACGCGCGCCGGCGGGGAGGGGGCCGCTCTGCTGGCGCAGCAGGCGGCGATGGCGCTGAGCGAGACCGAGGCGTACCTCGCGTACGTCGAGATGCGCTCCGCCGCCCTCGCCAACGACCTGCAGCGGCAGCTCCTGCGACTCCGCGCGCAAGCGGCCCTTGTGTGTGCGCGCGGGGCCAATCCTGTCACCGGAGCCGCTGCCGCCGCAGCCGCAGCAGCAACAGCAACCGCGCAGGCGAGCGGTACTGGTAGCGCCAACAGTCCCCTGCACGCCAACAACAGCGGCACCAACCTCAACAGCCGCCGCTTTGTCTCCACCACCGCGAGCCTCAGCAGCGGCGCCTACACCGGGGTGAACGCGCACCGCAGCAGCAGCGGCTACAGCGCGCAGGCGATCTCGACAGATGGAAACGTGGACACCAACAGCGCCGCCGGCACCCAGGGCCACTACCCCGCTCCTTCTCCACTCGTCCGGTTTGTTTAGGATAGTAGATTATATGCTGTTGTTTTGTTTGTGTGTGTCTATTGCTCTGTTTTTACACACACGGTCGTGTTAATCGTAGTTGAATGCATGAAACCTGGAGAGTAAGGTACCATGGTTCTCTAATATATACGCGTTTGGTACCTCCTTCCCCCCCTCATCTCTTTCTCGCCCTGTTTCTGCATGTCATCGTTCTTCTATATCATATATCATGTTCTTTTCTTTCCTATTTCTTTCTTCTATTCGTTGCTTTTCCATGTTGATGTCGATTTCTACTCTTGTCTTCGATTCCTTTTTTTTTTCCTCAGAAACAACAATCGCTGTTTTCGACTAAACTTCACGAGGAATGCAAAACGCCACAGAAGACGCCGCAGTCCAGCGTTTACCAGTGAAAGGCTATTGTTAGTTTTTATTCGCGCTGCACTCTGCTTCGATTCCCGTTGCGCTATTACGCAGCTATGGCAGAGAAACACTGTGTGTTCGTCAGTGTCCCCCCCCCCTCTCGCATGTCACTTGCCTTCTACAATACCCTTATTGCTTTCCCTTCGCTCCCCCCACCTCCCTCTCTTTTTCTGTCGCCCTCCAGATATCAAGCTTAGAATACTGACTTTTTTTTTCTTTTCCTTTCTTCCTTCCCCCAAATAACCCACTCACTGTTGATGAGTTTCGGGGCAGCAACAGCACCATTTCAGAATACACTCTCGTCTAGCGCTTTCCAATCGTCTGACAGTGCCTTTAAAGCCAGCCCTTTCGCTTCCAACGCGTCAAACAACGACGGCAGCAACAAGAGCGTCTTCAGCGTCTTCTCCAAGCCTCCGACCACTGCAGCTTCCGTCTTCACCGCGGCCACCTCCTCCAGCTCTTCCGCCTTCTCCGCCTCTCCGTTTGCCGCGAACCCCTCCTCGAGCGATGGCGGGCATGTTTTCTTTCCTCGCCAAGGTGGTCGCGATCGCGGCGGTGCTGACGACGCGCGCGACGGCCAAGACGATCACCGACTCGACGGGCGAGACGCGCGCGGTGGTGGTGCTGTCGAACCCATTCATCATGCGCCTCCGCTACGTTCTGACGCGGCACCGCCGGGAGCGCCGGGAGCGCCAGGCGCGGGAGGAGGCGGAGTACCTCGCCACCCGCCAGGCCCCCGAGCCGCCGGCGGCCGAGTACTAGAGGACTCCGCAGAGGGGTATGACCACCAAGACAGCCAAGACGGCGACGGCGGCAGCGACCACCACACCGACGACGATTATAATCACGATGGTGATGCTGGAAATTACACCACCGATCAAGGCAGTGGGGAAGACAGCGACCTCAACAACAGTGCAAACAGTGACGGATACAACAACGCGAGTGCTGACGACAATGACGACTATGACGAGGAAGAGGAGGAAGAGGAGCGGGATGAGGGCATGAACGATGAAGACAATAACGAAAGCAACTATCAAGACAACGATCAAGATTTCTCGGAGGAAGAAGAAGACGACGAAGAAGAAGACGGCGCCGGCGGCGATGAAGATTACGAAGAAGGGGAAAATGACGACAGTTACCGTGATGATGAAGAGAATGTAGGCGAGGAAGAAGAAGAAGGAGAAGAAGAAGAACATGAAGAGGACGAAGAGGGTTACAGAAACGACGACGACGCGAGCGACGATGGCTCCAACATCAGTGACGGCAACAACGGCGACGAGGAGGACGACCAGTATCAGTCGGATGAGGACCAGGGTAACACTGCTAGCGATGGTATAGACGAGACGGCTGGTGACCAACGCGGTGATGATGACCAATCCGGATCAAAACAGCGGAACCCCTCTCGTGATCCATTCTCTTCCAACACTTTACCGTCGTCCTCGAGTAGCTTCGGCAACCGTTTGGCTAACTACTTCCTCCACTTCACTCTTTGGTGCTTCCCCCTTTGCCGACTCCTCCAGTACTGCCGCTGGGTCTAAAACTTCGACCTCGCCGTTCTCAGCTGCGAACACTTTGAGTGCTTTCGGGACCGTCTTAAATGGTGGTACCAACGCATCGGCCTTTACTGCTGCTGCTGCTGCTGTTGCCTCCAAGCCGGGTCCGGGTTCTGTCGCGGCATCGGCTGAGAAAGCCAACCCATTCCAGTCCCCCTTTGCCACCGCTAGCAGCACTACGCATGTCACTTCTTCTTCCGGTGCTCCCGTGTCTTCTGCTACCGTCGGCGCGGCTCCGAGCAATGTCCCTTCCCTGCTTCCCCAAGACTAACAGTACCCTAACTTCTGCACCCACCGCTTCTGCCAATGTGTCCACTGTGACGGCAGTCGCGGCTCCGTCAAGCGCTGTTCCCGACGCTGCACAGACACTCTCTTCAGAGCAACCCAAGAATTCCCACGATCGCGTAACATTGGAAGGTGACGCTCGAAGAAAGTGGTGACATTGTGCCTTTCCCCCACAACCGTCCGCTGCCGCGCTCGACGCCAGCAGTGCCCTCGAAGCGTCCTCGCAGCGCAGTGGCGGAGGACAACGATGACCCTGCCCTCTCTGCCGCCGTGCGGAAGCTGGAGCAGTGCTTCCACCTGGTCATTCCCTGCACCGACGCCTACGACGCCCACTGCCGCTAGTCTGGGTTGTGATGCGCCTCGCTCCCTATCTCCATAGTCATTGTCTTGCTTAAGCCTGTATTTTGTCAATTCCGATGTCGTAACGGCTGAGACCATTGTATTTTCCATATCAGTTTGTTTTTAGTGTTTTTTCTGTGTGTTTGTGTGCCTTTGCATTATTATGCTCCAGGTTTTTGATACTCCTCACCTTGTGCTGATCTTTCTTTTTCCCCTTTTGTTCATCTTCGTATTCCACGCAGAAGTAGCACTAGAGCAACACACTGTAACTTGAGTTTCGTCCATTTGTATCGCTTGTCATACGCATCATATTCATGATGAGAGATAGTAGAGTGACGCAAAGCGTATCCTGTAAGACTTGCCACTTCTTGGGCCCTTTGACGTTATTGTGGCTTTCGCGCGCATATTTACCTCTTTTGCTTAGTGGGATCCGATGATGCACTGTATCTACTAGCTCTGATTGCTTCACTTTTCGTGTAGAACATGGGAAGCCAACTCATCACAGTACATGCCTCACGTTCATTTCGCCCCCCCCCCCTCTCACCAAAACCCTACTCTCAACATGAACACCGCACTTAGGAGTGTTCTTCAGTTGTAGTAAGCAACTAGACGTAGTTGTAAGTTCTTATAAAATACTTTTTATTCATATTATCATTTGAAAAAATAATAATTAATTAATAGCATTCTTTTTTCCTGCTAGGGTTTTGACCTTTTCCCCGACGTCATTGTGTGTTCCCACCATCTCCTCCGTTTTGTTTTTTTTTGTTTCCCGAACTTTGTGTTCCTGTCGACTCGTATTATCTACATTTATTTCTGTCTCTTTGTTCTCAGAGCTCGGTATCTTCTCCTTTACTTCGCTACTGTTCTCATCCAATTGCTTTTTCATTTTTTTTCCTATTCATTCTTTTTCTTTTCAAAACCATTTTCGCTATTATTTTTCCTCGTAATTATCAATAATAATACTCTCATTCCTTCGTTTTTCATTCTTCATTTTACCTTATTTCTCCCCTCGCTTTCTGTAGATTAGCAACTTATTTCAGTGTCTTTCTTTACTTCTGCATTACCCCGCCGGCGTTCCGTACTATTTGCATTGCTTCTTTTATTCTTACATCCTCTCTGAGTTCTGCTTTGCAACTTAGTTGTTTGGAATTTCCTTCCTCGTGTGCCATCTTTTAGCGTCGGTACTCATCGTAGCAGGTCGTTTTTCCCCTTTTTTTTTTACTCTGTCACACACACAGAGACCCCCCCCCCCCACACACACACACTATTTCTTTCTCTTATAGTTTCCTCACTAGTAAATACTGATTATTTTTTTTTTTTGCTTTTCCTTGCTGAAAAATTCTCTGTTTTTACTAGCACCACCACAGGCTACCTCATCTGTTAAGCGTTAGCATTTTTTTTCTTATCGTTTTATTTCTCTTTCCACGTATCTCCTCGCTTCTCATCAGCTTCCCCTTTTTTTTTTTGTTTTCTTCCCGCCACTGTTGAGAGCGGCTGCCGTTCTATTAGAAACTAACTTTGCGCTCGTGATACGACTTCTTCTCTCCCTTCTTCCTTTTTTTTTTCGCTCTTTACAGAGTTGTTTTCGCTCCGTGGTTTTTCTACCGCTCCTGAAATACCCTTAGTGGAGCTGCAAAGTTCTTCCAAACATAAAGCGACCGGCGTGGTGTTCACCATCCTTTGCTTTCGCTCTTTCTGGTTTCCTTTCTTGCGTTTAATCATTACTTTTTACGAACGCTCTCCCAGAAGTCGTTCTTCAAGAGCTATCAGTGTCTCGAGATCATTCTTTACACACCTTGAGTGTTTAACTTTCTCTCTGAAGATTTTTTGCTGCTTTTTATTTTCTTCTTCATCATATTCTTTTGTTGTTGTCGCAATAAGTACTTCCCCCCCCCCCCTTTCAAACTTTTTGTACATTTTCTTTTCCATTTTCTTTGTTTCGTCCTTTTCTATTTTCACGTTCTATCTTCTTCCTTTTCTTTTCCCCTTCCACTAGCTGCCACTCTATATTTCATGGAGCCGAGCTCTTCATCCGCGGCCGGTAGCGGCGCTCACTCACGATAATTCGACCCCAATCGTAATCGAGGTGGTGACAGCAGGCGACAGAGCCAGGAACGTCTCCTCGCCAGCCCCCTCTCCCCACCCTCAGACGGTGCGTTCGCCTATGCCCCAGTCTTCTGGGTCTCCGCTGCCCTACGGCGCCGGAGGTTTTCAACGGAGGAGTCACTGCCTCCGCCTATGATGTCTCGGCCGCCGTCCGCCGCGGCGGCGCCCGACGCCGACGCCACCTTTATTCTCGAAGAGATTCAAAAGCAGTTTCCCGCCATCAGTCTACGCGACGCGCTGGCGCTCTCGCAGCTGCTGATGAAGGACGCCCCGGTGTCCTTTGTGTCGTCCCCTACGGTGTCTGCGGACTCCTCGCCGCCCTCGCAGATGCTCTCTCTTCCCACCCTCCACGACTTGCACCCGACCTCGAGCCCTGTCGCGTCGCCCTCTGGCGCCAGCATGCCCACCGTCAGTGCCATCTCCGGCACTTCGCCGGACCGGAGTGCGCCGCCGCACACGTTCCCAGCGCGCGTCGCGCCGCCTCCCATTCTCACCTCCGCTTTTCCAGGAGCTACCGCGGCCGTGGCAGCCGCAGACGGAGACCCCGACGCCCCATCAAACAGCGGCACCAACTCTGCTCCACGCACCGCCCCCGCAACCCAGCCGGCGGCCTCTCATGGAGAATAGCGCGCCTTGCCTGTCGGTAACGATGCCCAGCCTCGAGGCGACTGCCTCGTTTGGTACTACTGGAATGGGTGGCCTTGCGCACGCGTTCGGCGCCACCTCCGGCCTCTCTAGCGCCAGTGAAAAGCGCATCGAGCACTGGCGGAGCCGCGTCGTGGCGGTACTGCACCGCACCAAGACCCTTGCGCCGAGTACCGCCCAACTCCCCGACGCGGCGCGGGCCGCGATGCTGGAGGTGGACACGGGCGACACGTTCGTGACGGAGCCGTTCATCCCCCAGCGCCTGACAAAAGCAGCGCATGCAGCAGGAGCAGGAGCAGCAAACAACAGCAACACAACAACAACAGCAGCAGCACGGAGAGCAGCAGCGGCAGCGGCGGCGGCAGAGTGAGTCCGAGCCGCAGCACAGGCAGCTTCTGCCGCAACGGAGCACACAGAGCGTCGACAGCCAGAGACGCTCCAGCGGCAGCGCGCACGAGGTCGAGCGGCCCTTCAGCAACAGCATCGACGCTCCCGACGGCTTCCGCCGCCACTCGGACTACGATCAGGACCTGCGGTCGCGCACCAGCAGCCGAAACCACATGAAGGGTCGCCGTGCGACGGTCAGCAGCGACGCCAGCAGCAACACACGCTACATGTATAACGCACAGCAGCACCGGCACTCCTTCTCGCCGCTCTCTTCTTTTGATGCTGTCACCTCCCGGAAGCCGACGGAGGCGTTTGACGAGAACTATCTGCTGCCCGTCTCACTGCGAAACCGGCAGATTATGCGGCAATGCGAGAGCGGCAGTATGCTGTTTGGCAGCGAGGACAGCGTGCGCATCAACAACGACGTCCTCGAAGGCGACTCGCGCCGCGTGTCGGCCGTCCTGCAGAGCACTGTCCCTGGGGTGGAGACGCACGACAGCAGCACCGTCGCCGACGGCGGCTCCCCCACGGTGAGCACGGGGGAGCGCAGCAGCAGCCATCCCGACGACGCCAACGCCGCTGAGAGCAGCAGCCGGGCCGCGCAGGCTGCTGGGGTGCGGGAACACCAAGAAGAGGGGCAGCAACACACTTCCGACGGTGGCCAACAACGCGACGAGCAGAGCGCGTCGTCATCCCCACAGGCGCCAGGAAGCCCGCGAGTGCATCGAAATCACCACGACGCCTCCCACCGGGGCGCTCTCTTCACGCAGCGCTTCTCCTCTCCCAACGCTGAGGACGTTCAGACGGAGGAGGGCAACAACCGGCTGCCACAGGCCGCCTCCGTGTTGGCTAATGGAGGCGGCAGTACCGCTGCCGAACAGTAGCGCATCGGCGGCGAACCACTCCAGCCAGAGTGAGTACGCAGACGCGCCTGCCTCTCTGGCTGCCGCTGCCCGCTCCGTGCCGCCGCCGCCGCCGCTCTCCGCCTTCGCACGGCACAACCACGCACACAGTTCGGCGGAACGCAGGGCAGCGCTGCGGCGCAGGAGTTCCTCAATTTCTCCACCAGTCTCGCTGCTCTGTCTGCTAACGACAGCGCCGCGCAGTACGCCCCGGTATTTGGCGCACACGGCGGCGACGCCACCACCGCAGCCAACGTAGAAACACTGGATAACGGAAACTCCAGCATGGCCAACACCCTGAGCCAGGCGCCGCTGTCGGCAAGCTCGAGCGCTTACGGTATTCTAAGCGACGTCGAAGCCGGGCAGCCGACGGGCGACACGCTGATCGCAGCGAAGAACTCCTGTCAACAACACGAGTGGCGACAGCGTCAACACACGCCCGGGCGGCTCGGCGAATGCGAGCGGAGCCTTCAGCATCGGCCCCTACACCTCGTCGCTGCCGGCTGTGACGGCGTCCGCCAGCACTGTTGCCGCCGGCGCGTACTCCCCTTTCTTCCGCGTCGGCCGGGAGCCGCGCGCCGTCTCTCCCACCGGCGCGGCCACCAACACCGGCGGATCTGCCGGGGCGCCAACGTCGCCGTGCCTGACAGCAGCCTGAACACCACGACCGTCCCGACGGCGACGGCTGGAGGCGGTGGAGGCGGCGGCGTGGCTCCAGCTTCGCCGCCGCACCCGGCCTCGGCAACTCCTTTTCGCAGCGCGGCATGGGCTCCATGGGGGCTGGACGCTGGGAAGCCTGTCCGGACCCCGTCACAGCTCCTTCTTCGGGACGCCGCATCATTATCCTGGCCAGCGCGCCTTCTCGATCCTCGAATCTCTTCACACCCAACTCGACCTCCACTTCCGGGCTGTGGGCCATCCCCGGCGGCGCTGCGGCTGCCATAGGCACAAACGGCACCCCCGGCGCCCGCTCGCTCCTTGCAGGTGTCTACGGCAGTGTTCGCAACGCCCGCGCTGCCGGACGTTTGGGAGGTGGCAGTGCAACGGGCCAACCACTGCTGCGGGCTTCACCAGCGTCGCGGGGTACAGCTTTCCCTCGGGCGGCACTGGGGGGTCGTCTGCAGCCGCGTCCCGCCGCGTCTCGCGTTTTTGCGCTCCCCAGTCGTCCACGAACATCTCCTGTCAAACAACTCTGCGGTTTCGCTGAGCCGGAGTACAGCCTACTGCAGGCGGAGGAGATCGAGAACAACGCCAGGCAACTCTGCGAGAACACGTACCGCAATTTGTTCATCGAGCTGGTCTTGGCGACGGGCGGCGGCGCTACTGGCGGTGCCGGGGGCGCCCCAGGAGGCATCAGCACCCGCTCCTCCGCCACCAACAGTCTCGGCGGCGCCTTCTCCGCTCCTCTCTGGGGCAGCCGCCGTAGCCGCTGCGGCAGCTGCAGCCGCAGCGGCGAGCACACCGGCCAGCAACTCCGCCTCTCCTAATAACACCACTTACAACGCCTCGGCACCTCTGCGGTGCCGATGGCCGATCTGACAACACCCAACTATCCCAGTGGCAACCTTAACGGCGGCGCCGCGAACAACAACAACAACAGCAACAACGGTAACAGCAACGGTGGCGGCGGCGGCGCGGAGACCGCCCTCCTCCCAGCGCCAATGAGGTCTACGTGTCCTCTATCAGCACCCGAGCGCTATCGACGCCGTCGCTGTCGCAGGAGGCCAGCCTCTACGCGCGCGCCGCCAGCCGCGTTTCCTCCCGGCGCCGCAGCAGTGCTGATACTTCGCTGCGCAGCTACGGCGCTAACCACACCATCGAGATGCTCATGCGCAACGAGAAGAACGCCCCAGTATGCTCGATTGTGGTGGAGTGCCTCGACCTGGGCGGCGGCAGCAGCGGCACCGGCACCTGCAGCTCCGCCAGCGAGGGTTCGCCCTACAGCATGCCGTCGCTGCCCACTGGCCGCGGGCTCATGTCGGGCCTCACGTCCCCCGAGGCGGACGGTCTGAACAGCAGGACCACGCCCGCCGTCGCCGTCTGTGGCGAACAGCGCCTCTCCCGCGGTGCTTCCCGTGCCAGGGAAGAACGAGACTCCCAACAGCGCGCAGGTGCTGAACGACGCCGCTGGTGGTGGTGGTGGTGGTGGTGCGAGTGCAGGACTTGGTGTTGGGGTTTCCACCACTTCCCAGCCCACCATGCTGGCGTTCGTTATTGGATGTGACTGGCAGCAGTGGGAGTATCTTCTGGCGGGTCCCCTGGCGGCTCCCTGCGCCCCGTACCCGCAGCTGGAGGACATTCAGCTTACCGGAGAGGAAGAGGCGGAGTGCGATGAGGAGGAAGAAGAGGACGAGAGGCGCGCGGCCGAGGCGGCGGCAGCGGCGGACTCACCTTCACTTCAGAACGAGGTGGACGAGGCTTCGTATCGCGAGGGCGACATGGGTTGTGCCGCCGCAGACGGACCACGGCTCCTCCTCTGATAGCGGAAAGGGCACGCCTGGGGAGAATCATTACGAGACAAAGACGGCGGGTGAGGCGCCTCCACCCGGCGACCTGGACCGCTCAGAAAGTGCCAATTTTGTCAAGAGTAACAGCAGCGTTTGCGAGATGTTGGCCGAGACGACGGCGAAGGTACCAAGTGCGGAGAGCAGCACCTGCTGCGGACGTGTCGCTGACGGCAACGACAACCATCACAGTAATAACCGCACACCGAGCCCTCAAGGCGTTGCTACAGACGCGGCGGCAGCAGCAGACACCCGCACTGACGACGCCAAAACAACTAGCCCTGCCTCCTTTGGCAACAGCGTTTCGTCAAACCAGTTTATGAGCCAGACACGCCGCCCGTATTACCACTCCGTTGTGCCCAGCGAGGTGCTGAATCCTTCTCCTTCTCCGTCCCAGTCCCAGTCGCAGCAGCAGCAGCAACAGCCGCCGTTGACGAACCAGACCCCTACCTCGCAATCTCAGCAGCAGTCGCGATCCCAGTCGCAGAATCACTACCACAGCAACCGCAGCAAACGCAGCAGCAGCAAACTCCGCAGCAGGAGCAGCAACGCGGCAGCGCTCCGTTCCCTGAAGGCAACCGCTACCTGGCGCGCCGCGTCGCGAAGCTGCGGGAGGCGGAGCGGCACTGGCACGAGCGCCACTGTTTTCTGCGTCTTCTCTTTCCGTCGCTCACGGCCGGGGGCGCCACGAGCGGCGACGACGGCTCGTCCCAGGCGTCGGGGCGCCCGCACGACCGCCGCGTGTCGTCGTTCTCCAACAACGCCGAGCAGCACTCCCGCCGCCGCAGCCACCGCAGCCGCCGCGTCCGCCGGACCGCTGCCCCGCCCGTCGGGTTTCGGCGCGGACGGCCTGTTCGCGGACCCCATTGGCGGCACCCGCAGCCCCGGCGAGACGACGCTGACGGCGGAGGTGGAGTACGACCTGCCGGAGCGGCCGGTGGCGGTGCCGCGCTCGCTGCTGGGACTCGCGATGCGGGTGTGGTGCGGCTACCACGCCCACGTCGTGGCGCAGGTCGCCAACGTCCTCGACGACACGCAGCCGATGCGCGTCTTCCACTCGAGCCACTTTTGGGCGCAGTGGCCGCGGCAAGTGCCCCCGCAGCCGCGCCGCGGCGACCGCCTCTCCCTCATCGGGTCCCACCTGCCCATCCCGCTGCTCCCCGGCGAGTGCCTCGAGACGGCCGCGACGGACTCCTGCGCGGCCCCGTCCACCTCCTGGCTAGCGGCGGCCGCCGGCAGCAGCGCCCCGAAATGGGGTGGCGACGGCGCCGGGAGTACCGGCGCAAACGGCGGCACAGGGACGCCGACCAGCGGTGCAGCCTCGCAGAGTCCAGCAAAGAGCCCCGGCGCCGACGTCTCTGCTGGGCTGGGCGGCGGCTATCCTCTCCCGTCACCGGCGGAAGCGGACACGGACAGCTGACACGGAGGACAGAGGTTGCGCTAACGAGGATAATGAAAGTAACGAGCCGGGGGTACTGGCCGACACCACCAACGCTCTTGCCGAGGATACCCAGGCCGCCACAGAAGCTTAGCTAGCGTCTCTCGTCACAATCAAGCTTTACACACATGTCCTCTACTAAGCCAACGTTGTGCTGTGTGCTACTTCTAGATTATATATATATTTGCAAGCTGTGCGTTCTCATCTCTTTGTGCGTACACCCTGCCCCACTTTTTGTCTCTCACTCTCTCTCTCTTTCTTTCTGTTCCCCTTCCGGTCTACTAACTTTATCGCTGTAATATAGAAATCTGTTCTCGCTATAACTAATCACGTCGATGCCCTTTCTTTGCCACGTATTCTTTTCTTTTTTTGTAGTATGGAGGATTGCTTTAACAAACAATATTTTATGGAAACCTCACTTCCCTGCAGACAACTGGCTCACGGGCTGAAAGCGCACACGGCTTTTGCACTCGCAAGTACCTAGAGAGATGATATGTCCCTCCCCCCCCCCCCCCCCCGACTTGTTGCCTGTAGCACGTACGCTCTCGATGCATATGCACTCACACGTTTTACCCTTCCACTCCCTTTCTTTTTATTGTTTTACGCCTCTTTTCTTTTCTTCTTTTAAAGTTTCTGGTGTACGCACTACTACTTTAAAGTTTCTACCTTTTTTTTTCTATATGGTTTACCCCACCACCATTCACATCCTTGAATAGGTAATCCCTAAAGTCAATCATTTTCCTCCTCTTTTCTAGTGAATGAAGTTCGGCTACAAGAGCGAGGTGGGAGCCGCTGCGCTTGCGGTTGCGGCGCTGTCTGCCGCCCCTTTTCTGGGGCGCCGCGCTCTCCTCGTCGCTATTCCGGCGTGGATGGTCGCGAGCCGGCTGGTGGCGCGCGGCTCCCGCAACCGCGCCCGCCCCGCGGAGGAGGAGCAGCAGCTGCTGCGCAACCCCAAGGCGGCCGGTGCACGCCGCCCGTGGCGGTGGTGACCGGCACCAACAGCGGCATCGGTTTCCACACCGCCGTCGCGCTGGCGGCGGAGGGCTACGAGGTGGTCATCACGTGCCGGTCGGCGGTCCTGACGCTGCAGACGGCCGAGACTCATCGAGACGGCCGCCCAGGCGCGCCGCCGCGACCGCCCGTCCTACTATACAGCAACGCCGCCCCGGAGGAGGTACGGGTGGTCGGGCAGCTCCCGCTCGAGTGCGACGACTTTGCGAGCGTCCGCGCCTTTGCGAAGCTGGATGCACGAGGCCTACGGCGGCCGTCCCGTGAAGCTGCTGGTGAACAACGCGGGCGGCATGAAGAAGCACCTGCACTACTCGCAGTTCAACACCGACCTCGAGCTGCACACCGCCGCCAACTTCCTCGGCCCGATGCTGCTGACGGAGCTGCTGCTGCCGCTGCTCGAAAAGACCCCGGGCAGCCGCGTCGTCTACGTCGGCAGCGCTGCGCAGCGCTTCCCGCAGGTCGTCCTCGAGAACGGCCGCTTCGCCGCCTTCAACACCAAGGCGGCGGCCGGCGGGAAACTGATTCAAGCCCTCAAGAAGCTCAACCAGGGCGAGAGTAACGGCAGCGGCCCGCTTTACCACGGCTCTCTCAGCATCGCCTTTGCGCTCTACGGCACCAGCAAGCTGCTCAACACGTACCACGCGCACCACGTCGCCCGGCGCTACGCCGCGCTGCCCACCACGGCGTCCTCGCCCAACGGACCCCACCGCGTCTACGCGTGCTCGCTGCACCCGGGCTGCGTCGCCACCAACTTCCAGAAGGACCTCCTCGGCATGCACTGGCTCAATACCCTGTACCAGTACGTCGGCCTGCTGTTCCTCAAGTCGTGCGAGGAGGGTGCGCAGACGACGCTGCACTGCGCCATGTGCCCACTGGAGGAGCTCGAGCTGGTCGACCCGCGCAGCTGCGGCCGCGACACCTTCGCGGACGCCGTCAGCCCGTTCTTTGTCGAGTGCGCCAACAAGACCGAGACGGACCTCGTCTCCTACGGCTGGGACGTCAAGGAGGCGGAAAAGGTCGTTGCGTGGGGCAAGTCGATCGTCGGCCTCCCTGCGTCTCCCTAAATTGGCTCTGGTGTGAGTGTGTGCGCCTGTGATGTACTGTGATCTTCTTCATGCATGTCGCTCTAATTTGCATGTGCCAGCGTTCAATTTGTTTTTGAAAGTAAAGACTTCGTGCCCCCTTCCTTTATTAACTAAACCTTTCCATTACTCATAACAGAGAGAGAAAACTGGAAGCTTTCTTTCTTCAAGGTGAGAATACTATGTAGTGCAGACCTGTGGCGTCACTAGCATATATTTTTGACAAGGTGATTTACCTTGTTCTTGTCGTGCTTGCATGTCCGTGCACCAATGCAATTTCAGTGAGGTGTGCTCTCAACCATTTTCGTAGTCTCACACGTGAAGCACAACTGCATTGAGAAATGATGGAGGACGAAACATGACGCGCTTGCTCGTAGTCTACTACCTTTCGTCCTGTCCCCCTCTGTTGTGAGAAACTTTGACAACATTCAGAAACTTCACGAAGCAGCTGTTTTAGCTGCCCGCCCCACTTCCCTTTATCTCTTCTGCCATCAACACACCCACAGATCCACAGATGTCGTTGCGCTCCGAGTCGATACGCGCGTACCGGCAGCTGTACCGCGCGGCTCACGTGGCTGGGGCCGAGTGCCCGCTACATAATCCCACCGGCTTTGTGGACTACGTCTCCCGCCGCTTTCAGCAGGTTTCTGACGTGCAACGCCGCAAGTTGTCTCTGTCCATGTCTGAGCTAGACCGTCGAGCCAAAGAGGCCACCGCGGCAAACAGTAGTACGCACAGCGGGAGGCAGACGTCCGCCGCTGTGCGCCAGCAGCAGAAGCAGCAGTTGGCCAAGATTGCGCGCCGCCGGCAGAAGCTCCTGTCGCAGTACGAGGTGTTCGTGTCGCAGCAGATCGACCGCACCCGCGCGATCGCGGCGGTGCTGCAGCACGAGGCGCCCGGCGACGCCGCCCTGACGTCCGTCCTGCAGGTGCTGGCGGCCGGCGTCGGCAACGGCGTCTACCAGCGCAGCATGGAGGAGGGGCTGCTGCGGCTGGTCGAGTTCCGCCAGCAGCAGGCGGAGCGCAGCGAGGCGGACGAGGAGGCCACCAGCGAACGACAGAACCGCATCATGCAGCAGGCCATCGTCCCCTACGCGGAACGGCTGCTACTGCTCCACCGCACCGCTGCCGTGCTGGAGGACACGGCGGGGCTGGCGGGAGCCCCTCCAGCGTTGGTGGCTCTCGCTGCTGACCGAGACATGTCGTACCTCTCGCCGTGGCAGGTGACGGAGGCAATTGTGGGGATGCGCGACGGCGTTGTGGCACATCACCTCCGCGTCGGCCACGACCACGTCGTCGTCGAGGTCGACGAGCCCTTCAACAAGCAGGTCGTCTACATTTGCTGCGGCGCGGGCCGCATCAGCGCAGACGACGACGAGGCCGAGGATAACGTGATGGACAGCTCCGGCGAGGCGGCTGCCTCGGCACACTGCGGCCGCGTTCTGGGCACCCCGTGTACCTTGGAGGACCGCGGCAGCTGGGACTGGCGGCAGCCGCTGGAGCGCGCCGAGATCGCCGAGGCGGAGGAGGTGCAGCAGACGGTCTTCCACGCGGAGACGCTGCTGACCGCGACGCGCCTGGTCGACACGCTGCTGCTCGACACCCCGCTGCACCCGACGCGCAAGACGGTTGTCACGGGACACGGCCTGGGCGGCGCGGTGGCGGTGGCGGTCGGCCTGCAGCTGCTGCAGCGCGGCTTCGACATGAACAACGTCATCACGTTCGGCGCAAGTAAGGCGCTCCAGGGGACGCGGGAGCGGTACGTGGCGGCGCTGAATCCCATCCGCGTCGTCCTCGAGGGTGACCCCCTCGTCGACTTGCCTGTCACCGGCGCGGAGGGTGAGCCGTTTGTGCACATTGGCGAGATCTTGCTCATGTCTCCGGCAGCCAACACGGCCGAGACAGGGGCCGATGCGGACGACGCCGCCGCCGACGGCACTGAGAAGAAGGAGGAGGTACCGGCGGAGTGGCGAGGAGCCTGGCGACGCCCCGGCACACAACTCGGCAGCCGACGCGTTGAGTGACATGCTGGGCGGCCTCGACGACGACCAGCGGGCTGACGCCGAAGGGGAGGCGACGAGTGCACACTCCGAAGCGGCGGGCGGCAGCGGCCCCGACGTTAACGACGATGAGGACGACGAAGAGGTGGCGGAGCCACTGCTGGACGACGAGACAGCGCCGGGCGGTGGAGCGCCGCTACAGGGAGCGGTACCTCCTGCAGCACTACGTGCGCCACCTCACCGACGCGTCGGTGCCACTCACGTACGCGGAGGGTGACGAGGTGTGGGACGAGGGCGACTACCGCCGCCGCAGCGCTGAAACTGAAGCGCACTCCGATACCCGTCGCGACCGTGATGGCCCGTACTAGTGGTTGTGACTGGACCGGGTGTAGGAGAAGGCTCACTCGGCCTTTCACAAGTGTTCTTCTTACATGCTTTTCCTCCGCAATGTCTCTTCTTCGTCTTCTTTCTTTTCACAGTTTCGTAATTACTTAAAGAATACCTATAATTGCTCACTTGAATGTCTTTTGCCTGCGATGCTGTACTGCTACATTTCCTTCCACCATCATATCTTTTCCAAGTTTGTATCGCTTGCACTCCTGTGGATGACGAACTGTTCTCTTGAGATGCCCATCTTGTACTGCACCTTGGCCTACGTTCTTTCTTCTTTCAAGCACTCACGCCGTGTTTCCCGCACTCACTTTCGCTGGCGCCTTCCCGCACCCACTTCTTTCAGTATCAGAATTCGCGTCCTCCCTGCATACACAAGTCATTCAATACTTTTACCCTTTCTCCCCCCCCCACACACATACACCTTACGCAGTGAAATCATCAACGTCGTCACCCTCATGATTCATGCCAACAGCTCAGAGTTCTTTGCGTTCTTGTCATTGATTCTTCTCCTGACAGCATTGGCGCTAGCGTGCAGGACGTGGTACATCAGTCCACTGTACCGCGTGTTGTATGTACTCTTCCTTACTCCCACGGTGTGCCGCTTTGTGGCCTCCGACCGGTGGCGCCCAGCACCACGCGCATCTGTAGGCTCATCCTCCAAAGCCGCTGCTGCCGCTGCCACCGATTACAGAAAGCTGCGCGACGGTCGGGCCGTTCTCGTCGTTGGGGCCTCCAGCGGCGTCGGCTACGGCGTGGCGGAGGCACTCACGCTAGACGGCTTCGACGTCCTCCTGGCTGGTCGCAGTCTTCCCAGACTCCTCGCCGCTCGCCGCCGTATTGAGGCGGCCGTCGCGCGGCGGCAGTCGTCGCTGTGCCTCCGGCGCCATCGTCCGGCGGCGCGCCCCACCCGCCGCGTCGAGGTTCGGTGAAGGTGTTCGAGACGGTTGACCTGTCGTGCGAGAAATCCGTGCGGGTGTTTGCCCAGCGCGCGGCCAAGAGCGGCTACAGCGTCGGTGTCGTCGTGCTGGCGGCCGGCTGTGCTGTCGCGGCGTCTGCAGCTGGCGGGCGAGACGCACCCCACGACGGGTCGGCTGCACCCGCTGCTGCAGCCGCCGGACAGCGCCGCCTACACGGCGTACCGCAACGACGTGCTGTGCAACCCCCTCGAGACGCCGCACTCCTTCGGCCGCCAAAAGGACGACGCGCGGGAGCGCCGCCTACACGACGGGTTCCGCGACGTGGAGGTGATGCTGGCGGCCAACGCCGTCGGCCCGCTGCTGCTGTCCCGCCTCCTGCTGCCATTGCTGCAAGCCACGCAGGACTCGCTCGGCGTGCGCTCGCGGCTGTTGTTTGTCGCCTCCAGCTGCCACACCTTTCTCGGCTCCGCCGCCTACGCCCAGGAGAAGCTGAATTGTCTGCTCGGACGGCCCCTGAGTACAGAGCTGCGCGAGCGGCCGTTGCGAATGATCCGCGCGCTGACGGCGTGGCGTGAGGCGGAGAACGCGGAGCGCCTGCGGCTGCTGGAGCCCGCGCAGCCTGCGGGAGGGAAAGAGACTTCATCTGCTGTGCCTCACGAGAGTCCTGATTTCTCCGGGATGGGGTTCGTGGCGCACTACGGTCTGTCAAAGCTGTGCGTCGTGTGGAACGCTCAGTTGATGAGCATCACTGCCGAACAACATGCGTCTGCCGCGTCTCTCCCTGGTGCTTCCACGAAAAGTCGAAGAAGCAACCAAGAGGCACAGGAACGTGCCACGGGCGATAATTCTACTAGTGCCCTCTCTGGCGTTCTGATAGCGTCGACGCACCCGGGCATCATCGCCTCCCACCTCTACCGCGACCTGTTTCCGTGCTGGCTGCTGGACTACGTCATCTATCCGCCGTCGCTGCTTTTGGGCAAGACGTGGGCCGAGGGAGCCGCCTCCACGCTTCGGCTGGTCAGCTGCCCCGAAGAGGACGTGGTGTCGGGGGCCTACTACGCGGCACCTGGCGCCTCCGCCAACGCGGGCCTGTCTTCACACGCGCGCGACACCACACTGCGTGACGCGTACGGCGAGTGGGCTGGCTCCTTTATGCAGCGCACGGTGCCGGTGTCTACCTGACCAGCTCGTACCTGTAAAATGCTGTAGGATGACGCGTTTTGACGCTGTTTAACTTTTTCCGGCAGCTTACCATCTTTTCCTGTTCTCTCTCTCTCTCTCTCTCTCTCTCTCTCTCTCTTTCTCTCTCTGTCCTCTTTCTATATATATCTCAGTCATTTTATCTTTTCTCTGTTATCGCGTTTCGGAAATCTTTCTTATTTTTATTTTCTTGCGCTCGTTTTCCAGCTCTGCTTAAACAAAAATAAAATGGTACTACAAACGTCTTACACTTGTGCGTGTGAATTGCTCGTGTTGTGTTGATGCGATGCCTCTTCCCTTGTTAATAGCGAGTTTACGCTTAGTTCATTTCTAGCTGCATCGTGACTTTTTCGCTTCCAAAGCTTACTTCTGTGCTTTGTGGGTGCGTGACGGACAATGGTAAAGGGAGGGGGACTGACGTAACATCCTAGCACCCACCCATAATCTTCTTTCAACTCCCCCAAACGGATCATATCATTTGCATAGAAAACAAGAGTCACGTTATCAGTATCCACAACCTCTCTAAAAAAAAAAAAAATGAACCGCGCTGCCCGCAAGCGCATCGGTGAGCAAACCGTCGAAATATGCAACAAGGGCTTCTACAACAACTCGCTGAACCAGCGTGTGTCGCTGACAGAGTCTCTTCAGCGTAGCCTGGCCGGTGCTGTGGTGTACGGAGCCAAACCGATTCCAGGGTTGGACGACGCGCCCCCGGCGGCTCAGGCGGGCGCTCCGCCGACCGTACTGGAGGTCACAACGGAGTCGACGCTGGACGCGGCGCGCCGTCTGTGGGGCTACCTCCAACCACCGTCCGCGGCCGGTCGGCCCCCACCCGCAGCACCCCAGGGCATCAAGCTGCGAGCAGACGAGCGCGGCGCCTTCTGCCTCAATTTCGCTTCGGCCAAGAACCCCGGCGGCGGTTTTCTCGGCGGCAGCGTTGCGCAGGAGGAAAGCATCGCGCGCTGCTCGACGCTCTACTACTGCCAGACGCACCCGCCCGCCAGCGAACTGTACACGCTGGTGAAGAGCCTCCCGGTGGGCGAGGCGGCGTGGCCGCACACGCTCTACACGCACGGCATGAGCTACGTGCCGGCCGTGGGGGTCTTCCGCGAGGAGCACGGGGAGGGCGCGCTGCTGGACGCGCCGTACCCCGCCGCCGTCCTCTCCGCCCCGGCCCCCAACATGGGCGCGACACTGCAGAATTACGGCCCCGCCAGCAAGCGCAAAGTGCCCAAGGAGAGGCTCGAGGCGCTTGTGCTGGAGTGCCTGCAGTACCGTATCCGGCGCATCTTGGCGGTGGCGCACCAGCAAGGGCACGAGGCGCTGGTTCTGGGCGCCTACGGCTGCGGGGTCTTCCGCAACGATCCCCGTGTGGTGGCCACCGTCTTTCGCGACCTCCTGAATGGTGAGTTTCGCCACGTGTTTCGTCTCGTTGTCTTTGCCGTCTACGCTCGCGACGAGACGGACAAGACCTTTCTCGCCTTCAAACGGCTGCTGTCACCAGTTGCAGAGTAATTAAGTAAGGACGTACGTTTTCTTTTTCTTTTTTTTTTGTTTTGATATTATTTCTCCTTCTTGCAGTATCTACGTTGCTAGCGACAATGCCCATCTTCAGTGGCATGCTTTCCCCCCCCCCTTTCTGGTTATTTATTTCTTTCCTTCGCAATATATAAATCTGTTGGTCTATTGTTCACTTACGCGTTTTGGTTTATTTCACTACTCCGTCAGCGAATTATCACTCTCTGAAGTATGCGACTACTTTTCTGTGTTCTTATGAAGATTCACTACGTTTTGGAAGAGTTTCTGTCATCCTTTGCTGCTTTTTGTACTCTGTAGTGCCGTTGGCACTATCCAACCCCCGCACATCACACACACTGTTATTTTTTCTCCCCCACTGTGCCCCTCCCCTCCCCTCGCACGCCCCACTCCTCCAGTACTCCCAAACGACTTCATATTCCGAATAAGTAACTATCCCCGTCTCTACCCACCTCCATACATTCCCCCCTCATAGAATCCTTTCTTCCAACCCTCACTCGTAACCGAATCCTAACATTCACATCACTAACAGAACTAACAGCAAGTACTCCTACCATTACTTCTAATAATAATAATATGTCTGGTGTACCAGACACTAGTAGCGAAAGCGAGTCCCACACAGAGGCGGTAAATGTGGAGCCTTCATGCCCTCTCGTCTTCCTCTGATTTACTGCTCTCCTTCGCCGCACTCGAGGGTGAACTGGGTACGGTGGATGAGTTCGCGATGCCGCCCGAGACCGCTCCCGGCAGAGACTTCCTCCCCATTTCGCATGTGCTTTTCCCGAGTGAGTGTGAAGCGGACGCGGTTGACTCCGCGGACGCGCTCCTCGGCGCCGCAAGCATGGCTGGGATGCATAGACGGGCGTACGAAGCGGGCGAGCGCATCGCGAAGCTGGCGAGACTAGAGCAGCGGCGTCCGGAGCTGTTGCCCTGCCCACATCCAGCCATGGACCACAGCACCCTGCAAGGCCTGACCTTCCCCTTGCTGTCGTATCGCTCGCTGGAGGACGCGCAACAGCCGCTGCCAGTGCAGGCCGTGCTGGCGAGCCTGCTCGGCGCCGCCAGCAACAGCGCGAGCGACGGTCTGCTGGTGGACGACTTTGATCAGCACCGCTCTACGGCGTCTTCCTCTGCGTCACGGACCGACTCCACCTTCGACGCCGGCGCCTTGTTCGCGCAGCTGCGCGGCATCACGGCCGCGAGCCTGGCTGCAGAGTTCGACACCCCCGAGAAGGTGGAGCGCGACACCCGCCGTCGCCTGGACCTTCGCGAGTGCCGCCGCCGTCTCGCCGCGCACGCCGACGCGATTGCGGCCATTTCCAAACGCCTGCAGTGGTTGTGGACCGTTCAGGGAAGCCCACACGGTGACCACACGTCGCCACCGCCGCCGCCGTCTTCGGGTGCTGCTGCCGGTAGTGCCCCTGCCGTCATGCGCACGTGCCTCACACTGGGGCAGTTGCAGTACTACCGCCCTGCCATTCAGCACTGGTACGAGACGCGGCAGAGCATCTCCAGCCGCGGCGGCGGTGTCGGCGGCTCTGGAGCGGCGCCAGCGGGACTGCCCTCGGACGCGGCGCGCGCCAAACTGTACCCGGACTGGGATCTGGTGCTGTCCACGTTGGAGCGCGAGCAGTCGCTGTTCCTGCAGCGTCTGCGCCTGGAAACCCTGTGCTGCCCCCGCTGTCTTGCCGAGGCCGCAGAGACGCACAAGACCCCCATCCTCGTCTTCCGCATCGCGGACGAGACTCACGAGTGCCACACCCTCAGCTACATGGATCGTCAAACGGTGCTCCCTTTCGCCACCTGGCTTTTTGCGCGCCGGATGATGGTGGAGTTGCACGGCTTCCTCGGCTGGGCCAAGGCGCACTATCACCTACGCCGCCGACGCCTACCGTCCATTCTCGGGGCCACTGGTGAAGACCTCGGGACAGACAAGAGGATGACCGCAAGGATAACGCTGGCACTAATAAGAGAAACAAACAGCAAACGACAGCACCAGCAGGCGGAAACGAAGAGGAGGAGGAGGATGCGATCGAGTTCTTCACAGACGAGTCCACTGACAAGGCGGCACCCGATCAGCCAGCCACAGAGACTGCCAACGCCCCAACAACCGCGACGACGACAGCTGCATCGGACAAGAAGCCTCACGTTACTCGTGCGGGGCCACCGATCATTGTGCCCTGGCGGATGCAGGTGCGGAGTGTGACCGAGGTGGAGTTTGAGGAGAACTATCACATCCAGTTTCAGCTCTTCAGCGCCTCGGAGCTGCGCAAGAAAAACAGGCTCAAGGACCGTCTGCAGTCTAACGCGCGCAAAGGATCCAAGTTCAACTCCCAGAAGGCTGCCCTAACCAGTGGTGCCCTTGACGTCTCCTCGCGTCTGTGTGTTCCCGCGCAGTCCTTTGCCAAGTACTGCGTTTCTAGTGTCGCCTCCGCCGCTGGCGCCAGTACCCATGACGGGGGAAAACCACCACAACAATTCAACCCCACCTCCACCGTGTTGCCTGTGGAGCAGGACCGTGGTCGGCGCGTGGGAATGCCTCCTGTGAGCGAGTTGGAGCAGGTGATCGAAAAACTTGCACAGCCAGCTGCTTCGTCCTCCTCCTCCTCCGTCGAAGCAGCCTACACTGCTTCAAACCATCATGCTGGAAAGAATGCACTGCCTGTCTCTGTGATGGCTCTCCCGCACGCCGCGTGGAGGGCCGAGATGGACACGGCGGAGCACCTGCACAAGCGCTTCTACAACTCCCTGTCGTCTCTCGAGATTGACCTGCGAGGGTTGATGCACCTGTACGGCACCCAAAACCACAAGGCCTCGCGACGCTTTGTGATGTACGGCAACACCGACCCTCTCGCCGTCCCGAATCTCGCTGGCGCGAACAAGCTCAACACGTACGACAAGATCCACATCGCCGGGGTCGCGGTGGACGCTCACATCGAGGCGATGCTCCAGCTGTCGCTGTCGCACGTTGCAAAGGACCACTCGCTGCGAAACGGCTTCCGCATTCCCGTCGCGATCGAGATCACGCAGGTGCCAGAGGCTCAAGTACCCTCGTCCTCCGTCTCCGGCGCTGGCAGTGGGAACTCCAAGAACGCCACGAGCGGCGGCGGCGGCATTGAACACTACAGACTGTCCATCCAGATCGGCCGTCCCTCCCCACAGGAAGGCATGAGCCGCCGCGAGGCGATGCAAGACGCCGTGCTGGAGGCGCTGTACCGCGCACCTGCCGATGCCAACGCCGACGAGTGCTGCCAAGTGTCTCTCAGTCTGGAAGAGACGGCCCGCCGCTATGCCCAGTGGGAAGCCTCAAGGGCTGCTAGTAAGGCTAGTGCGGCAGATGCAAGCGTCTCGTGGACTCAAACACAGTCGGTGCAGCCTGACACAAATATGGAACTCTCAGACGACGCACAAGGGTCCAACTGCGCGGCACTGCTGTCACTTCGGCGCCCCTTTCCGAACGCTTTATACAAGAGCTCCCGCGAGGGTGCGGCTGCCTCGGCGACGTCAGCACAGCAGCAGCAGCGCAAGTGGCAGCACGATCAGAAGCACTCGTCGTACGAGCTGAGCCGCAACGCGCGAATGATGGACGCGGACAACAACGACGACTCCAGCGACAGTGGGAGCGACGACGACGACGCGGCCAACGCGGTGGATAGCGCCGACGAATTTGACGCGGAAGAGGAGAACAACGCTGGCGGCTCGGGAAGAAAGGCGCCGCTACTGTCGCGCACCGCCTCCGCCGCTGCGGGCCCCCCGAAGCAACCCAAGGTGCGCTGGAGTCGCCTGCGTGTGCAGGTGCTGGCGCGCGCCATTGGCTTCGAGTTGGTGCCTTCGATCGATCGTACGGAGGGCGAGACGGCGAGTGACAAGCCCTCTGTTCTCTCTCCCTTGTTCTGTGTTGTGAAGATGGAGTACCTCGCGCCTTCATCGCCATTACTGACGACATTACCACCGGTATCGTCCGACAAGACGGCGGCGCCAGTCTCCGCGTCCCCGAACGTCTCGCGTGGGGAGGTGCTGCTGGAGGCGTTGAGTCCGCTCGAGATGATGCGGTGGTGGTGCATGCTGCGCGTGTTTCCCGACGCGACGCTGCTGGTGTACCGCGTGCACGCCTACACTCGGACCGTTCTCGACGTTGTGCGCCTGCGTGGGGCACCGACGCTTCACGAGTTTCTGCAGCGCTATCGCCGCGACGGGCTCAGCTGGGCGGCGCCGCTGCTGCTCTCGACGCTTAGCCGCGTGCGCCCACAGTACGTCGTCTTGGAGGACGACGACGACGCTGCTGTCGGGGAGAATGGGAAGGGCGACGACAAAAACCGCACCGCTGTTGCGAGTGCGCAGAGTCGCAAAAGCGCTCGCGACGGCACAGGGCGGCAGTCTAGTGCTGCTGCGGCTGCTGCTTCTGCCGCGGCGTCGGCTCTGCGGCCAGAAAGCAACCGCCGCGAGTACCACCTGCGCACCTTGGAGGAGGTCGACACGTACCTACACGAGTGCCCCTCCTACTTTACACGTAATGTCGCCCACGGCGTCGACTACGCCTTTGACAGCGCCTATGACATTCTGATGCACACGGTGCAGGCGGCGCTCTTCATGTCCGTGCGACACCTCCAGCGCGACCGCCAGCAGCGCGAGAACCAACAACAGCAGCAGCCGCAGCAACAGGAGTCGGAGGAGAAGTCGGAGGAGCCCCTGGACAGCACGACGCTGCACTTTTATCTCGTCAAGTACCACGACAACCCCGCGGCGGTGCACAGCTTCCTGCAGCGCCGGCGGGAGGAACGCCTCGCGCAGCAGAGTCCGCAGGCGGCCGGCGACGCTGCCGGAAACGCGTCTGGTGGGGGGCCGGCGGAGGGGCGTGGCGGAAACGGCGGTGGAAGTCCCGCGGCTCCGGCGGCAGCGGCAGCGGCTGCAGCTCAAAAAACCCGTCGCCCGCAGCAGCAGCAGCAGCATCGGCGGGCGGACACGCTGCGGGATTCTCTTCCGGACTCCGTGCACGACCGGCCCCTTCTCAACATCCATCTGGTTCGCGCTGACCACATTTACCCGGACTACGCTGCCAAGCACAACGTCGCGCTGCAGGCCCGCACCGCCGCGTTTGTGGAGCCACGGGCGGCGGAGGCAAAAGGTGCCGTTGCGTCCCGCGAGTATCTGCCGCCGGTGACCTGGCCGCACACAGGCACACAGGGCGAGCCGCAGCAGCGGTTTCCCTTCACCTTTGACCTCTCCCCCGCCGCGACATCACACGGTACCTCTGCTCGCTAGACTAAGAGTCGCTCTTGACGGGGTTGTGGCATATGTGTTCTACGCCGGTTACATCTCTTCGATTATTGTATTGTTTCACCCTCTTACTTTGCTAACGCACTCACTGAGTCCGAAGATCTGCTTGTTCGTTATAGTCTATGAGCAAAACGAATAGTGTATTATCATTTCCATATTAGATGAGTTTATGAATTTTCTTGCTTTGTTACTTTCTTTTTTTTTCTCCTAAATCAAACTTCTGTTTTAGATTCGTCAGTTTTATGTTTGTTTTGTCTGTTGAAAATGTCACCCTGCAATTTTGGCCCCATTTCCCTAAACCTTTCCCCCTCCCTGTTCATGCCTTCAACGCCACCTCAAGATTATCGTTACATTACACAACCTTTTCTACTCTCTATAATTTAGGTTATAATTCAGCTTTCACTGACTTTCCCTCTTCTCTAAAAAAGAAAAAGAAAAGAAATTGCGTCATCTATTCTTCTCTTTCTTTTCTTTCTTTCTTTCTCTCTTTAACTTATTGTTTCAGGTTGCGAGACATATACAGACCCAGGACGCGTCGTCGAGTTGTGTGTTGATCGTGTTTTTCTTTTATTTTGTTAAGCATCTTCACACAGTTATATCCTTTTCTGGCTGCAACTTATTACTCCGAGAACTGGCCACAATTTCCTTCTGCTTTCATCAGCACTTCACCCTGTGATATTGAAAAACTCCGTCCACCTTTTTCATTTTCATAAACTTAACATTTCGTTGCACAAGGACTGGTGAGCTGTTTCCGGGTACCTGCTTAACTCGCCTTCTTTCTTCTTTCCTCATTTTTGATTGTTCTTCCCAACAGCGCTCTACCACCTCATTCCTTTCTTTCCAATTCTTTCTAGTTTCGTGACCTCTCTGTTGCGCTCGCTTCTCTGTGTACTCCCCTTCCCTTCCCCTCCCCCCAGCACCTGCGCCCTCCCCCTCCGCGCAACCACAGTTCCTATTCTTCCCTAGAATGTCTGCTGGAAGGAATATGAACGCCCCCGCTTTCACACCGGCTAGCGCCGTGTCGCCCTTCAACCCCTACACGATGCAGTTGCCGCCTCCGGGGATGTCGCCGATCATGCCGAATATGATGGGACACGGTGCCATCAACGGAAACGACACGCGTCCGGTGTACCACAACCCGGGAACGGTCCTCTTTGTGGGCAATCTCCCCTTCAGCACGCCGTGGCAGAGCGTCAAGGACCACTTCCGCAGCGCCGGCGCGGTGCGCTACACGGACCTCATCGCCGACCGCGACGGGCGGCCCAAGGGCAGCGCGCTGGTGACCATGATGACGCCGGAGGAGGCCACCATCGCGATTAACCGCTTCAACGAGACCTACTTTGAGGGTCGGCGGCTGATCGTGCGCCACTTTGACGATGGGCCACGCCCCAGCATCGTCCAACGTGGCATGGGCCCCTCCCTCCGCCAGCAGCAGCGCCAGCAGCAGCAGCACCAGCAACAGCAACAGCAACAGCAGCAGCAACAGATGGCCGCGGCGGCCGCGATGGGCATGTACGGCAACTCGTACGCGGCGGCGGCGGCGGCGCAAGGCTACTACGACCCGGCGACGGCGGCGGCGATGAGCATGTACGGCAATGCGGCCATGGCGGCGGCGGCGGGCCTCCCGTGGAACGCCTCGATGATGCCCATGCCGGACTACGGGTCGCGCGGTGCCTGGGGCGCGGGCGGGATGCAGACGCCCCCTGTCGCGATGCCCAAGCCCCGCAGCCGCCGTCCGGGCGGCAACAACCAGAACAACAGCGCTAGTAACAATCAAAAGGATGGTGGCGCGGGTGGCTCCTCCGGCAAGGCGCAGCGCGGCCCCAGCGCGGGCGGCGCCCCCTACCCCGGCGCCGTCGGCCGCACGCTGTTCGTGAGCAATCTGCCGTTCGGGTGCACCAAGGCGGCGCTGCGGGAGACGCTGGAGCAGATCGGCGTCGTCGAGAGCGTCGCTATACTGCAGGACGCGGGCGGCCGCAGCCGGGGGCAGGCCATCGTCGTCATGGCCACCGCCGACGAGGCGCTGCTCGCCATCAAGGAGTTCGACGGCATCGCCATGGCCGGCCGCCCGATGAAGGTGCGCTTCGACACCAAGACCGCGCAGAGCTTCGGGCCCGCCGCGCAGGCAGGCGCGCCGCCGCAGGAGGCCGAGAGCCCCGCGCCGACCACCAGCGACGCCGCTGGAGCCGGGAGAACACCGGTGCGACTGCGTAACCCATAACAGCAATAACAGCGGTAATAGTAACGACTAAAACAAGAAAAGGAGAGCAAACCTCTCGCGCCCTCTGTGGATCTCTCCCCTGTGCTGTCGATACTAGGATGTGCTACGAGTCACGGAGGCCTGGACGACTGCCACGAATGTTGTCCCCAACCTTTTGTATCTTGTATCACACATGTTAGATGAAATAGCTTTGGCATACTTGATTCCTGTTTTATTCCCTACTCCTTGTGCTCTTAATTTTTTTCTTCTTCACTGTTATTATTTTTTTTCTTTGTTACACATTCATATATTTGAAACATTTTCTAGTAATATCGCGGGACTTTGCCATCATTATCATTCTTCCTTTTCTTTCTCTTCTATTGTCGTTTTTCTTTTCAGTTTTATCTTTGCTTTGCTCTATTCGTTACGTTTCTGAGCGACTACTGCACTTTGCCCGTACTTTTGCTTGCTTATTATTATTATTATTATTATTATTTGATGCTAATGCGCTTTGCCACGCTTTTCTTTTTTACACTTCTTCGTAAAAATTTATGAATTTACCGTCCCGGATTGTTGTGTTCAATTCCTTCCTCACTATCACCGCTCTCTCAGCCTTCTCACTCCCTCTTCCCCTCTCTCTCCCGCGTGCGGTACAGTTACTTGGTGTGAGCGCAACTCTTAGGTGCCCATCTGCAGGAGACTCTTCTCGAACAGAGGTGTGCTGCTGTGTTTGCGATCGCACTGTGAACCGCGCGAGAGACAGAGGGAGAAAGTGAGAGGAAGAAAGAATATGAGGAAAAACCGTTGTAGAAAAAGAGATGGAGAGAGAGAAAGAGAGAGCGAGTGTGTGAGTAACAGCAAATGCAGTTCGAAAAAGAAAGAAGAACACAAGCAGTGATGGTGGGCAACTCCTCAAAAGTTTTAATGATATTCTCGCGTCTTTGGCTCTTTCCTGACTACAAGTTTTCCCTCCAAATTGAACAAAACGGCCAAACACACACAATAACAATAACAAGATTCCGTGATAATCTTATTCATATACATTTGTTTTCTTTTCTCCCTTTTTCTTCTTCTTCTCACGCTTATCATCCTCATCCTTTTTGCTTCTTCCATAATTAATCACTATCATTAATTCCCGGTCGTTCTCTCATCGTATCGTAGTTTATCTGAAAATGACATGAAGTTGAATCTGTTTCGTGTCCATTGTTGTGTGGCTAGTGGGGAGAAACCGGTCAAGTAGGTCCCGTGTTGTGAAGTCATTACACCGTACCGCAAAATACATTCAGTTACATCAATCCTCATTGTGTTTTGGCGAAGACTTTTTTTTTGTTGAGAATGTCTGTTGTGGAGTGTGTTCTGCCTCCGCTGTACTTTCTCTCCTCTTCCTAATGTGCTTGGAAGCGCTCCATATTTCTTTCTTCCCTCGACGCAGGTGTGTACGCTGGTGGTAGTCGTTTTTCTGTACATCGTAATTACTATGAAGTACACATACCCACACTGAAACATGAATCACGGTTCAAAACATCATCTTCTTTTCATCTCTTATTGGGTTTGCCACCCACGACATCTTTTTTTCTTTTTTTCACGAAGACTCTATGAAACAACACCACTCTTCACATCAACGATATATCCAGATCGGAGACATGAGCAGAAATGTCAACTAACAAGTAATGCTGCAACTACGACGAGACAACCTCAGATATTTCATCGGGTTCTCCTGCAAGACATACCGACCCACTTGAACGCGGCGGAGTTCTACCTGTATTGGTCATCGTACCTGCAGACGCATGTCTTCATCGCCCCGTACGATTGTGCGTGTCTGGGGAGGTGCTGCTGGACTGCTGGCTAGCCACCGAAACAGCGGCCCGTGCAGAGACTCGTCAGGGTGCTGCGGGGCCGGCTCCGACACCCCCAGCACATATCTTGCCATCTCGTAATCTCGGCTTTGCGTTTGCGGATTTCTGCAGGCGCCAGGACGCCGAGAGAGCGATTGAGGCGGCGACGTCGCAAGTACCCGAGCGCCAACAGCCCTTCTGTCTTCCGGCGTCGTCCGATCCGATGTGTATGACCACAGTTACTCCATCGCTTGTGCTTGTCGGTACAGGGACGTACAGCGGTCCCCTTTCCCTCCGCCTCAGTGCACCACCAGTGCCTGGTACGGCTGCCATTGCTCACTCCGTGACCAACAGAGGAGAAGCGTCCGCCTCTCCCATGGAGACGACGTTGCTGCTGACGCTCGAGCAAGATGAGGCGTCGGGCACGGCGCACACCCTACTCCCGGCAATAGATGCATCTGATTTGTTCAGGGCGGTTGACGACGCGGTGGCTGCCGCCGCCTACGGTGGTATGCTGCACTCACTGGAGGTGCTGACAACTCCGCTGCCAACGGAGCGTGACGTTTGCCCCAGGAGCAGGATGTTTCTACAAGCACACATGGTCACAGACGCGGAGACGGCTGAAACCATTGCCGCCACAGGCTATTTGACGACCCATCACCGGCCCCATCGTCGTGATGCCTCGGCACAGGAGAGGACACTCCACCTCCGCTGGAGAGTGTCCAGGCGACTTTTGCCTTCCCTGCAGCAGCTCGGTGTGCTCTCCGACGACAACGTCAATTTCAGCCGCGTCAGCCCCAATGAACTGCTGTCGTGGATAGCCGACGCGCTAAAGGAGGGACCGACCAGTGATGGGAGTAGAGCCTGTCCTGGGGCGTACGTGGACGCTTATGGGAACTTATTATTCTTGAACGATGAAAGATAAAAATTTGTTGTTGTTGTTGTTTTTCGTTCGTGTTTGCATACTTGCGCGTGTTGTTGTATCGGAAGAGGGAAGAGAAAAAAACATATCAGGTTAAGCAGATAAAGCGTAGTAGGGTGTATTGTCGTAGGATCTAGCATTTATTTCTGTAATCTATAGTACATGAGCTGCCGCTACGAGCTCAACACTGTTGAATGACGGTTTTTTCGTCAAATATGAAGTGTCTCTTTCCCCATCACGTCGTCTTTTTGTATTTTGCTCCTTACACACACGCACCACATTCTACGAGTAATTAAAAACACTACTAACAGTATAAATATAACGGAGCAAGGGGAATCTGTTCGGATAGATTTCCTAGTCTTGTTGTGTATCCTTCCTCCTCCTAGTAGCAGCCTCCCCCCTCCCCCCCCACCCCCCACCCACTCGCACGCAGTGGTATCGAAATGCTGCGGCGCAGCACGGCGCTGGCCTTCTACATGAAGGTGGGCCGCATGTACGTGGACTACAAGGTCGTCTCGCGCGATCACAAGCGCGGCATCAACGTCGAGGAGGCGGTGGTCGACCCCGCCTGCGCCACCACAGTGCTGCCGCTGTCGTGGCTCGAGCAGCTGCGCAGTCCCACGCTGCGTCTCCCCACCGGCTACTACACCGAGGAGCCCGTCTTCTACGACCCTGCGACCAACCGCGTCGCGGCCAAGGGCAGCGGCATCGCCGGCAAGCCCAGCAGCCTCAGCGGCGGGAGCAGCGCCAGCATGAACACCGATACCGGTAGCCAGGACGGACCGGCCCCCAACGCCATCAAGGCGGGTCCCGTGGTGTTCTACGTCGTGGGCCAGCCGAACCCCATCGTGCTGTACCCGTACTTTGTGCCCGACAGCGAAATCCGCTACGCGCAGGCGATCCCCCCACCGCCGCCCTCACCGACCCTCAACTACGCTGCGAACCCCGAAGGCACCGCGGCGGGACAGACGATCACGGGCGGCGCCCCCGTCGAGGTGGACCTGCGCCTGGGTATGGACGCGATTGAGCAGTGCGGACTCTTCAACGAGCTGCGCCCCGGCGGCTACCTCTACCGCTTCCTCCCCACGGTGGTCTCCTCCGAGGGCAACACGAGCAGTAGCAGCAGCAGTAGCGCCAAGACGCCGGCCGCCGGCGCCGCCCCGCTGACGCTGAAGCAGCTGCAGGAGCGCCTGGAGCCACTGCAGACGAAGCTCAAGCGCGACTATGGGATGAAGGACGCGCGGATTGCGCACTCGCCGCTCGTGCCGCGCCCGTGGACGCGCATGAAGTACATGTTCATCGACGAGCTGCAGCGCGGCCCGCGGATGACCGAGTTTGTCGGCTTCAACCCGCGTAGCGGCACGCCGTGGCGCTTCTCGCAGCACAACAAGTTCTTCCGCCAGGGCATCTGGCGCGAGATGACGCGCCGCAACGAGATGAACGACGGCGTCCACGCCCACAGCAGCTGGCAAAAGTCCCCGCAGCAGGCCGTCCCCGATGTCAACTTCATGGCCCCCTACCCGTAGTGTTCTTCTGGTACCTTCTCAACACACGAAAAAGCGACTTTCATTCACGCAATGCGTATCTGTGTCTGGGCGTGTGTCTTTGCGTTGTTCTTTTTCGTTCTGGCACAGTCTTCAAAGTTTTATCACCTGTTCTGAAACGAAAAGAGAAAAAGCACTGTGCGTCTTTGATTTTCGCATGTTTTACGTCTGTGAGCATATTTTTATTTTGTGACTGTTTGTTTCTACATCCATCGCGTGTGCTACAAATCACTTTTTTCACGTGTTGCAGCATGCAATTACGTAAATGTTAGATAGATAGGAATAACATCGTTTTGTACTCTATCCACGTGCCGTTTTCGTTGTCCATTTATTCTCAATGCTCTGCATCTCTGCGGTTCGTCTAATTTGCTGTTTCATTCCCTCCACTCTGGTCCTGTCAATAATTCCTCCTTTTTTTTTCCTGTCTGCAAGCGCTATCATATGCATTACCTCAAGTCGCTGGGTCTGCAGAGAGCAGCCGGCAACGCCTCTTTCGCCCGTAGAAGCTTCTGCACCCGCCGCACTCTCTTGCAACGACGGCAGCCACAACCCACTCATGCCATCCCAGGTTCCCCCGTGTTACCTGGCTCAAAGCACGACAAGCCGCCGACACTGCTCTCACCGTACGGCGAGGCGTTGCACGGTTTTGGGTATTACCTCGAGAGTATTCCTAGTGTTGGTATGCATGCTTCTCAACAGCAGTCCTCAGCAGGTCTTCCGGTGGAGCCCCCGCTGGAGGTGTGGCTCGCGCTGCTGTCGGACACTGTTCCGTTCCACAAGGGTGACGTGCTCATCTTCTGCCCTAGCCGTTACACGAAGCGGCAGTGCGAGACGCTACAAGACGCCGCCCGACAGCACTTTCCCCACGCAGTTGTGCGTCGCATGCGTCTCCCCAAACGTGACGAGAATGCTAATAATAATAATAATCATGGCAGTGCTCACCTGGGTCTAGCAGATAACCGCAGCCCTGCGGATGGGGAGAAGCTCCCCTCCTCATCCAATTCCTTGGATAGCGTCACAGAGGCGAAGAAGCCCACGCGCACCACGCCACACGACTTGTCTCCACTTTTTCACAGGTCCTCGGACAGCTTTACTGCCCTTCAACACCCGCAACAACAACAACACCTGAACCAGCCATCGCAAACACCGCAGTATGACGTGATTGTGTACATGAACAACGTCCTGGCGGACGAGCTGCTGCACACGCTGCCCGCCCACATCTCCGCCGCCTACGCACACCTGAGGCGCCCACACGGCGTTGTCGCTGTAACAGGAACACGGCCCGCACTGGAGGCGACACTGCACGGGCCCACCGCCGGCTCCGCCTCCGCGTCGGCGGCGGAGGCGATTCGTGAGGACGTGGCGTCGTTTCAGGCCTTTCTGACGCAGGAGGCAGCACAACGCGTTGAGGAGTTAGATGCGCTTCTGCAGAGCAGCTGCGCTGACTCCACTCTCGTTGGCAGCTTTGACAGGGGCACGTACGACGAGTTGGCTGAGTACCGTGACGCGCTGCGCACCGCTCTGCACAGCCGCGAGACGAAGGATGTTGCCCACCGTGACGTGTACCTGCCGTTTCCTTCGATTCGGCGACGGGTGTTCGACTCGGAGTACGCGCTGACACACCGCGGGGCCGGCCAGACTTCTCTCACCCGGGGCGCCTTCGCCGACGACCCAAGTGGCGTGGCCGCGCTCGTGTGGATTCTCAAGCAGGATTCGCTGTACAGGCTACTGTTTCACGTCGGCACGAGGCAGGCGGCGACTCGCTCGTGGCTGCTAAACCGAGAAGAAGAGCTGAGCAGAAGAACGAAGCTCCTCCAAAGGGGAGAAGTGAACGGTTCTGGAGCTCTCGTGCCTCCTTCTCTCCGTGCGGCTACGACTTCCCAGCACAACGATGTGACGGGTGTCTCGCCCACAGTCCCTAACGACTTTGTGGACTTGCCATTCGATGACAGAGTGAAAGCACTGTGTGTGTCTGAAAAGAATGCGGAGTCCGATGTCCCCGATGACGTCAGTCGCGAGGATGCCCCTCAGCCGGGTGTGCGGCGACGGCTGCACCATGTTGATCCACTGGAAGCGCTAGAGTACACGCTGCAGTGCCAGATGAGCGTCGCCTCCGTCCCTACACGAGCAGGTGCGACTGGTGCCTACGCTGCCGCGAACCAAACTCAGCTGCGGGTGACTCTCCGTCACTTTGTTGTCACTTGCAGCTATCGCGGGATGAATGCTGACTCGCTTGAGCTGCGATAACCAAGTGCCTCGTTTGTGTGTGTGTGTGTGTGCGTGTGCGGTCTTTTGATAGCTGTGGCTCGGGAAGAGCTGCCGAGCTCACTCTTCATCACATTAATATTTATGCATTCACCTGCTCACAGTCTTCTTGAGCTCTTTTTGCTTTCTAAAATAGTTTTCACCGGTTCTACCTCAAGATCATTTGAACTTGCACTAGTTGGAATTCACCTAACACAACTCGCTGAACCACCGAGCTCATTCATAGCTTACGTGATGCTCTCACCCTTTTTGACACCCAACCTCTCTTCTTCTTCTTCGTTTTCTTCACCAACATACCTTTGTTAAAGTTGCGCATCGCAATATATATATATTTTTTAAGCTATCTTTTTTTTTATTATTTCTCCTCTCCACACTATTAACCTTCTCTTTATCATCTCGTTTTTTTTTTCTTGCTCATTCTATCAACGATATTAGTTAGGTTCTTACTACTCGTAATCGCAACAACATCTTTAAAAAAAAGAAAAGAAAGTGGTAAGTGAGTTATCGATCTTTGGACGCGCTGCTTCACATCCCTTACGCACCCTCCCTTGACCGGTAATTTCTTCCTCTTATCCCTCTTACTGTTATTTCAAGCAAACGCCGCTCTTTTTATTGCTTTCTCATCTAGGTTTTCAACGTCCAAAACTATTATTAGCCAGCCACACCTCTCCCCCCTCCCCCTCTTCTCCTCTTCCTATCAAAATGGAGGGCAAGACGATTCTCTTTCTCCGCACCAGCAGCGTCGCGCGCGCCCCAATGTACTTTCACCTGCGTGACAAACTGAAGCTGAAGCTGCTGCTCATTCATCCGTACGATCCACCGGCGGCCTTCTACTACCCCGATGATCATGAGGAGCATCCGGGCGAGCTCGTCTTTGAGCGCTGGATTCGCCACGACACCAACGACGTGGTGGCACTACACGAGACGCTCTATCGGGAAAGATTGTTTGAAGGGCAAGCTCAAATTGATGCCATCATCTCGTTTGACGAATACGCGGTTTACACGGCGGCGCTACTAAGCGAGCGAGTGGGTCTTTCTCGCCCCATGCCGATGCCCTCGCACCTCATTCGGGTGATCAACGTGAAAGCGGATTTTCGCCGTGCCTGCGCCGCGTACCGCGCGAGGTATCTGCAAGACAGTAAGCGGAATGGGAAAGGAAGTGACAGCGATCCAAGTGATCAACATCATAACCGCGGGACGCTTGTCGACCTTCACATTCCCATCTCATCTGTGCTGCCTATGCCGGCCTTTATCACGCAAGACGTTTTGCGGCGTCCCAGCGACCCCAATAGCGCTGACGACGAAGCAATCATCAGCCGTTTAGAGGAGCATGTGCGACGACACCTGGTGGTGGTTCGCCCGACGGAATCTCAGGAGGAGGGTGGAGCGGCGCCCGACGCCTGCGCGCACCTCACTTTCCCGCTGATGATGAAGCCAAGCCCCGGGGCTGGTAGTCTGCTTGCTCGCGTCTGCAACTCCACGCGAGAGGCTGCCGAACATGCCCTGCTAACCTGGCGGCGCCTCCACAACTTTCCTGACCGCCGTCACTACGAGGTCTACCAACAGGCGAATGAGCACCGCACGACGGAGTTGTCACACATGGCAGAACTTGACCCGAGCAAGACGAACCCTTCTATGAAGCGAAGTCCGAGCGACCCCGCCAGCAGCGTTCCTGGCGTCACTCCCCACCCCAACGAGAGCTTCAGCAGCGCCGACGGCAATGGTTTCCTCGCGGCGCCCCTTGTGGAGAACGCCGTAGCAGTAAACAACGAACTCAACACCTCCGCCGCTGCCGCCGCTGCCGCCGCCGCCGCTCCGTCATCTAACAGTGTCATCGAGATCCTCATGGAGGAGTTCATTGGGGGAGACGAGGTCGACGTGGATGTGTGCGTGGAAAATAACGACACCATCGCCTTTTGCGCCATCTCTGACAACTTCAACCCGCAGCCGCCGTACTTTGCCGAAGTGGGCGGTCTCTGCCCGTCCCGCCTGCCGCCACGCGCCCAGCTCGCCCTCAGCAAGCTGCTGCACGGCTTCATGCACTTTGCACGCGAATACCACCGCGACGCCTGCGCCGACAGCGCCATCTATCTCAACGGCGTGCTGCACGTGGAGGCCAAGTACGACCACCAGCGTGGCCGGGCATTTCTCATTGAGGTCAACTGCCGCCCCGGCAGCGCCGAGACCAACTCGCTCATTACAAGCTGCTTCAACGGCATGCAGCTGGGAGAGGCGGCCGTCCGCTGCGCGCTTGGCTTGCCGCTCAGCGACCTCATAAACAACTGTTTTGGTGGAGAAGCGCTGCACTCAATTGATTCCTCGAGCGTTGCGCAGCAAGACGCGTCTGTAGTGGAATCGGTCTCTCAGTACAACCGGATGGCGGCAGAGTATCTGGGTGGTCGAGCCAACGGCTTTTTCCCCTGCCGTCGCTTTGGCTCTAGCGCCAACGTCTACCCGACTCGCACTGGCACACTAGAGAGTATGTACTTTGATTATGCTCCGCCGTCCTGGCAGCGCAAGACGCTGACGGACACACCTTCTGCCATCACAGCCGCGCCCCGCAAATTGATGACAGTGCACTACTCCACCGTCTCACTCTATCCTTTGCTGGCCTACGACGAAAACAGTAGCTGCCCCCCTACGCAGTATGAAACGGAACCTGAGCACGCGCGCGGCCCCACTCACATGCTTGCGGACCCAAACTACGACTACGACTCCCTGCTTGCGTACAGCCTTTCTGCCTCGCCCGGGGACTGCGTAGCGCCGCCTCCTGAACGTTTCTATCTCTTGTGCTGGCTTGCCGCCGCAGGGCCGACGCCTACCGCAGCCATCGCGGCGCGCGACCGTTGGGTCTCACGGCTTGTCCAAACCTATTGCCCGGAGTAGACAGCGTTTTGCTTATTTTTTCTTGCCTTATCATACGCTATTATTAGGTTCTTGCTGATGTTTTCAACAGGTGTCTTTTTTTAGTATTCTTTTTTTTTTTATTAGTTATGACCTTATTATAAGTCACTCGTTTCGCCACCTCGTCTTCCTTTGCAGCGGCTTAATCTACTATTATCTAGCTTTTCTGTCGTTTGTTTTGCTCTTCTAGTACTGCGTTCACAAAACAAAAAACACGACATAATGTTGCACCATTATTTGTGTTGGTCCTCAGAGGAAAAAAAAAACTAGACAGTTGATCGATTTCTGTTGCGTCCTGCTTTAGTGGGTAAGCAATCTGTTTTTAGATGAATGTGCTTTTCTCCCTTCTCCCTCCCTCCTCTTTTTGATGTCTTTTCTGCGCCTCTACTAGTTACTGTTCATCTACTCTCCGTCCTTTCTCTCTACCTCAACCTCTGTCCCTCTCCCATGCGCCACATATTTAAAGAATACCTTACGGATTGTCAGACCGAGATAGGTTGAAATAGTCTCTTTTGACTCTCTTTTTTTTTTTTCCTACTCCCGAATCTAGTACTTTCTCCGCTCTCTACTTCTGTGTTTCTTTTCTTCTCCCCGCATAGAAGTCGATATACCTTTCTCAATCGCAAGAAAAAATAATCTTTATAAAAGAGAGAGAGAGACGCATCCTCCAAAAATATCTTGGAAACTGCATTAACGTTCAAGAGCAAGAACAGCACCAAAAAAGTAAAATAAATAAGTAAATAAATAAACGAAAATGAACGGTGGCGGTAATTTCCAGTTCTACAGCAACAACAATAACAACGGGGCCCCGATGCCCATGGGCAGCTACGGTGGTGCCCCTATGCACTCTAACAACCAGCCCCTGCCGCAGTACCAGCACCAGCAACAACAACAAGCCGCTGTTTTTCCAGGCAACCGTCCTTTCCCTGGGCAACCTTTGATGGGTTCCGGCAGCCCGCAGCCGATAGTGATCATGCAGACACCGCTTGGACTGCAGCCGCAGCCGCAGCAGTTACTGCCATCTCACCTACAGCAGCAGCAACGTCCCAACAACGCCGCGCAAGTGCTCAATGAGAATCAGTGGCTGCAACATTTTGAGTCCCAAAACCTGCAACAACAACAACAACAACGGCAGCAGCAGCAACAACGTGGAGGACGAGTGAATGCCATCAGTCAGCTTCAGCAGCAGCTGAACAGCACACCTCCGTCACAGGCGGCTGTGCCAAGCCAGCGTCCCTCACCTGGCGGGAGGCAAGGCTTTGTCAACGTCCCCTCCCCTGGGGTAATACCGCCTCCTGCTCAGGCGTCACCGACTGGGTTCCCCACATTCCAGACGCCTGGAGCGGTGTGGCCACCTCCAGAGCTTCAGCAACCGCGGTACGCAGACCCAAGTACGAACACCACAGTTGTGCCCACACCGTCGTATGGAGGACGGCCGCACCCAGGAGTCGGCGTACCCACTGTTCAGATAGGCGGTGCCGCAGCCGATCTTACGACTGGCTCCGCGACCAATGCGAACGGAGGAAGTCCGCAGGCACTGGATCCTCGTCTTGCGGGTCTGACACTGGGACAGCCGGGCGGACGTAATGCCGTGCCCGCGAATAGCCCTCCTTGTACCGCCGCTGTTGGCAATTCAGCTACTAGTGGTGGTGGTGGTGGTGGTGGCAATGTGCTTGCCGCTTTTCTCCAAAAGAATCACATTCCCAGTAGCCTCGCCAACCCCGCTGGTGCCTCGGTCACTCCGTCGACAGTGTCCTACGGAGGAGTTGCTGCTGGTGCCGCCGCCGCCCACAACAACACCAACCCCGCCGTTCAAAAATTGCAGCAGCAGCAGCAGCAGCAACACCATCAGCGCCAGGGTTACAGCAACAACAACAACAACAACAACCGGGAAATGAATTTCCAGAGTAGAAACAACAACAGCAAAAGTAATTATAACCGCCAGGGCGGCATGCCTCACGAGAACAACAACAACTGGAACAACCGTCCTCGGAGTGGTCAACACATGTCTCTTCAAAATCAGCAGCGTCAGAATCAGAACCAGCGCCCACAACAGTATCAAAAACCCAACTACCGTGGGGGTAACGGACCAGAGGAGGATCACGCGATGCTGACCAGCGTCGATCCCGATCCTGAGATGGTGCAGCGTTTCCACGAGCAGTATAGCCATCAGGCCGACTCGGCCGCGCTTCATCAGCGCAACCTGCAGGAGAACTTCACCGACGCAGGTGCCGACGGCGACAAGGAAGGCGCGGCACCCGACGCGGCGCCTCCCAGCCTGGTCGCTCGTCTCGACGTGGACAAGTGCCTACGCATGATCGCCGAGAACGACGTGACGTTCATCATCACGGACACGGGCAGCGGTAAGAGCACGCTCATTCCCGAGGCGCTGCTGCGTGCCGACGACCACAACGTCATCGTTAACGCGCAGCCGCGTCGGACGTCCGCGATCAAGCTGGCGTACCGGGTGCGCGACAACATCATCAGCTCCAACGAGCCGTTTCCCGCCCCACTCGTCAACACGCGCGGCGGCGGTGGCGCGGCCGCCGAGGTCGAGCTGACGGAGGAAGATAAGGCCGTGCAAGACGGTGAGGCCGAGGAGGAGCCGACGGCGGAGCACCAGCAACGCAAGGCGCGCCGACTGGTTGGCTACTCGGTGCGCGGTGACCGTGAGGGCGAGCTGGGCAACACCCGCCTCATGTACGTGACCAACTACACGCTCTTTCTCTTCTTCCTGTGGCACACCCCCTCGACCATCCCCTTCACTCACATCATTCTTGACGAGTTCCACGAGCGCACCTCTGAGATTGAGATGATGCTGCTGCTGCTGAAGCTCGTGCTCGCCAAGCGCCCCGGCGCCTTCAAGCTCATTCTCTGCAGCGCCACGGCGGAGGTGGCGGAGTGGCGACCGTTCCTCTCCGGCCTGCGCGTTGGACAGTACACGACGTCGCAGGCGGTGTTTCCCATCCACGAGTACTTTGCCGAGGATCTCTGCCGCCTGGTGGGTCTGCAGGGCGAACTGTGGGACGCGGAGCGCCGTCGGGAGGCGCGCAGAGGGCAGCAGCAGCTGCGCATGGAGATGCTCTACGGCGTCCTCAGCTACCTCGCGCGGGTGGCGGAGCCTGGACACAGCATCCTCGTGTTCGCGCCGGGCCGCACGCAGGTGGAGCAGATCGCCAGCTACGTCGCCACGCAGCACGCGGAGCAGCTGGACCCCATCATGTGGTATGGCGACATCGACCTGTCGGTCATCCAGGCCGCCCTCGAGCGCCCGTCGCCGGGCCGCAAGAAGATCTACATCGCGACCGACATTGCCGAGGTGAGCCTGACGCTGCCCGACGTGGTGTTCATCGTTGACATGGGAATGCGCAAGCGGCCGCTCATCAACCCTCGCTCCCGCAGCACCATCTCCTTTCCTCCGCTCCGCATGCAGTGGGAGAGCAAGATGAACGCGCAGCAGCGCCGCGGCCGCACCGGGCGGGTGCAGCAGGGCTTTTACATGTGCCTGCTCACCCGCGACCACTACGAGTCGCTCGACACGGCCGAGAACCGCGTCTCGAACGCGGTGCTGCACGAGCTGGTGCTCCACTGCCTGCAGCTGACCCGCCAGCCCTTCGCCTGCTTCGACCTGTGCCGCGAGCGCCCGCGCGAGATCAGCGTCCACAGCAGTCTCCTGACGCTGACCGACGGCGGCTTCGTCGTGCCCGCGGACCACCCGCGTCTCCGCGGCGAGCAGCTCGACATGCGGCGCATCCGCGCCTGGATGCTGCAGCAGCTGGCCCAGCAAGGCCTCTCCACAGCGACCTCCCTCGCCGCTGCTGCCGCCGCCTCCGCTGCTGCTGCCACCACCGCGCAGGGAGAAGACACTGGCGGCAACGGCGAGGAGGACGTCGTCAACAGTTGGGCGGCGCTCATGAGCGATGCGCTGGCGCATGCGCCGCCGCCCGCTGCCCGCGCCGCGGAACTGCAGCAGCAGCAGCAGCAGCAGCGTGGTCGCCGCGCCGTGTACGTGGAGGACGAGGAGGGTGACCTGGAGGAGGAGGAGCTCGCAGCCGCCAACGCCCCCGACGACGGCGACGACGACGGCGACGACGACATGCCGATCGTGGCGGCTGCCGCGGCACAGCCCAAGACGACGGCGGAGCTGCGCACCATTGTGCACCGCTCGTACCTCGTGACGCTCAAGGGCTTCATCGTCTCGCACTGCCCCACCAGCATCGAGAACGGCACCGTCATCTACAACGGGCTGCTGCTGGGGATGCCGACGCTCAGTATGCTCTTCGCGGCGGTCGAAGGCACCAAGTCGCCGTTTTACGTCCCCTACGACATCCAGGACCGCGCCGAGCGTGCGCGCCTCAAGGCGGAGGTGGAGACCGTCATGCGGGAGCGCTACGGCGGCAACGCGATCCCCAGCGACGTCACGTGCGCGGCCGCGGCGGTGCTCGACTTTATGGACACGCAGCGCTCCGGCTTGAGCGCCGACGGCCTCGAGGACTGGTGCCGTCAGCGGTACCTCAGCTACACGCGGCTGTGCGAGACGGTCAACCTGTTCACTCAGATGAAGGAGCAGGTAAAGACGGCGGTGCCGTTTCTCGACGTCAACGACCTCGACCAGCTGCGCGCGCAGTTCGCGCGGCACGCCACGATTCTTACCTGGATGGTGGCGGCCGCCCACATCCAGTGGGCGATCTTTGTACGCAGCTCCAAGAAGCGCCAGCAGCACCACGGCAACAACGGACGCGGCAACGCGGGCGGGGCAGCGATGCCTCAGGGCAACGGCCTCTACCTGACCACCACCTGCGCGCCGGACCTGTCCGTCCCGACGGTGTGCAACTGGCATGAGCGCGGCACCTTTGTGCCCCTCACCCTCTTCTCGACGGGCGGCTCGCGTCTTCTGGCCTCCTTCTCGATCCAGCTTTCCGGGGTGCGCTATAACCTCATCGTGGCACTCTTCGCGCGGGAGCTCTACTACGAGCAGTACATCGACCCCGGCACCGGCGCCGAGACGTATTGGATGCGTGTGCAGTACATGGGCGTCTCCAACGTCATCGAGATGGACGCGGTGACCGCCAAGACGGTCCTGCAGCTGCGCCGCATGCTGTGCGCGCAGATGTGCGTGCTCGTCTGCCAGGTGGAGCGCCGCGTCGACATGCAGGACAGCGAGGCGGAGTCGTGGCAGGCCATCGGCCGCCACCTGACGTCGCTCAACAGCGACTTTGGCATCCCGGCCGACAAGCTGAGCCAGCCGCAGGTGATCGCCGGCGCGCTGCACCAGGGCTTCCACGCGCTCATGAAGCGCTTCGAGGCGGAGGCGGAGGTGCAGCCGGGCAGGGAGGCCGTGTGCTTCCTCGCCCGCAAGACGCCCATTACGTCGGACAAGGTGTTCCTCAGCGCGCTCTCACACCGCGACAACGGCATCCGCGCCGTCGCGCCCGACGAGATCGACGCGTACAACCGCACCTACTTTGCGCGCGAGATGGCCGCCAAGGAGGTGGCGGCGGCGGCGGCGGCGGCGACAGCAACCACGGCCGCGCCGTCCACCGCGCCATCCGAAGCGGGCACCGCGGTCCCCTCGTCGTCCACCCACAACGACGGCTCTCCTCTAGCGGCGGAGCAGTTGAGTGGGGCGGCAACGGCGGCGGCTGGCGCGGCGGCAGCGTCGCCATCCCAGGGCGCCGCTCCCGACCAGCACGCTACCGCTATTGTCCCCCAAGCCCAAAGCTCTTCCAGCGACGAGGATGAGGACGGTTTTCGCAAGGCCGGCGGAGCCCCCACATTACGATTCGAGTAATAGTCGAGGTTTCTGACTACGTTTTTTCCTCTTCTTCTTTTTCTGGGCGGAGAGAGAAGGGATGGAGACGTTACTGTCAACTGAGAAACTTAACGCATATGCGTATCTGGTGTAGTCGTGCCGCCTTACTACTTTTTTTTTTTGCCGTGTATATACATAAATACACAAATTGATCGCTCCTTGTTATTTAACACGTGTTTTTATTTATTTATCATTCCTTCATTATCTTAACGTTGCTTACTACTCTCATAATAATGTTATTGTTGTATTTATTATTCACTGTGTCGCTACTCGGTAAAGTAGTCGGCCTATTATTACAATTTCGCTGTGGGAAATGGCGCGTTTTTGTTGATCCCGAATCCTTTTTTCTTTTTTGGACGCCATGGCTCACCAAGTGATATGAAGAGACTAGTTACACAGGTTTTCTGCATCTCTCACACATTTATGGAGTCTGTCCATGAGTAGTTCATATCCGCTGATTGCACTAACACATTTGATTTGCTACTCGGTGCCACACCGTACTTCTTTGCGCTACTGTTCAGATTGCTTACGAATGTTCTACTACTCCCCCCATCCCCACGTACGCACCCCGCCCCCTCCTCTCCGTTCTTTCTCTTTCTCGCTTTCTGTCTCGCTGTCACCACCAAGTACCTAAACACCTCATTTTTCACAAGTACCTGGGCTTCTCACACCATGTCGGGCAACGATAAAGACGCTAAGAAGACCGCGGCTTTCGACCCGCACACCGCTGAGGTAGAGAAACAGATGCGGGAGGCGGAGCTGAAGTTTGGCGGCAATATCTCCACTCACGAGCCGACGCCAGATACAGAAGAGGAGGCAGCACCCATCAAACCCAGCGATCTGCCCTCGTACAAGTCGAAGAAGAGTGTCGGTGGCCGTGGTGCCACTGCAGCTGGTCTCTCCTCCACGTCCGGCAGTGGAAGCTCCAGCTCCAGTTCCTCTTCTTCCTCCGCCTCGAGCAAGGCACGGTTCTCCACACCGACGTCGCTCGGTATCCAGTACAAGTCGGAGGAGCAGGGGAACATTTACACCAAGATCGGCACCATCAACGGCTACACCTTTGACATTCCTCCAGTGAACCGTTTCCACAGCAAGTCGGCCGAGCAGAAGTTTGCGCAGCTCACCGGCGGCAGCGTCAACCCCGTCAAGTTCGAGGCAAACCGCTTTGACCACATTCGCGAGCGCCTGCAGACGAGCGACAAGCGCAACCGCGAGGGCCACCTCCAGGCCATCGCCGTCCTGTACGCGGAGGGTCTGGGCGACGCCTTTATGCACACGCGCAACCTCCTCGCCCACGAGGCCGGGATTGCCGCCAAGGCAGGCAAAACCGGCACAGCGGCCAGCGGCGATTCGCCCGTCGGCCACGCCTCTGCGGCAGACACCGCCGAAAAGGAAAAGATGGCAGCGGCCGCAGCGGCGGCGGCGGCGGGTGACAGCGGCAGCGGCCCGCTGGTCGATTACGCGGAGCTCGAGCGTTGCTTCTACCCCACGTACATGCCCACCTACGCGGCCGCGCTGCGGGCGACCGGTCTGCGCCGACCATGGCCCTACTGGCGTCAGGGTCTCTTCTCGTCGCTGGAGGACATCTCGCGCCTGCCGCTCGACCGCTGCGACGACAAGCGCGAGGCGCTGATGACGTTTGAGGAGTGGTACGGGCTCTTCTGGAACTACCACCAGCCGTTCAACACGCTGGCGTTCCTCTGCACCGTGACCGCCCAGAGCATGCTCTACACCCGCGAATTCATCGAGAGCCTCGCCGACTACCTGGCCGAGCGTCACGCCCTCATCGAGGACCCGAAGCTGAAGAAGTCACCGATTCTGTTTCTCGGTGCCAAAACGGGCAAGATGGGGGGCCTGCTCAACGGCACCGGGAAGCTTCCCGTCCCGGTCATCCACACGCACGAGAACCCCAACACGAACCCGTACCTACTCGTCATCCCGCCCGACAAGCAGCGAGACTTCAAGCCGAGCCCGATTGTGAAGCTCAAGAACCAGCAGGCCCTCGAGAAGTACGAGCCCGCCATTGTGCTGCTCTCCGACATGGTCAACCACGAGGACCCGACGGTGCAGATCCGGCAGCAGGGCAGCGTGCGCGAGTACTACTACTTTGGCGTCCCCGACAGCTACATCGAGGGCCACGCGTGGGACACGTGGGGCTACTTCAAGTACCGCGACCAGGGCGACGGCGGCAAGGCGGCCGGGAAGCCCACCATGCGCGAGCGCCTCTCCAAGATCCCGCCCTTTATGCAGGACGGCTTCGTGAAGCTCTCGTACCCGCACATCTCGCGCTGGATGCTGCACAAGCTCGACGGCGACCTGCAGATGGGCAACAGCACCATGACCGGCTGGCTGCGGCGCCCGGTGTTGCCCAACTTCAACACCCGCATGGCCTACCGCCTCGCCCGTTACAAACCTTTCTTCTAACTGGATAACGCGCCGTGCGGTGCTTTTTGTTCGTTTGTTTGTCTCGCTCACGATGTGACGTCGTTCACTACTGAATTTAATTTCCACAATAGTACTTTATTATTCATATCACACATTCAAAACGCCAAATTATCTCGTGTTCACGGTTCTTGTTGTTGCTGTTGCTGTTACACCAAATGAATGTGGTTGTACTCCCACTTCTGCAATACCCCCCCCCCCCCCGTCTGTCCTTGCTGTCGTGCTTCCATGTTGAAGGATACCCATTTGTAGTCTCACAGCTTTTGTGCCTGTAGTCCCAATGTTTTTTTTTCCCTCTCCTTATATAAATGATGACTGTCTACCTTTGTCATTTTCTTCTCTCATTGCTATCCCCCTCCCCCCTTCACCACATCTTTGCAACTGTAGACATCTCTTCATAGACTCTCGTTTTTGTTTTTTTCACACTATCAGTTTTCAGAGATTATTCTTATTTTTCTTATTACGGTGGTCTCTTTTTTTTTGCTGGCGGACCAGTAACCCTCCCCTCTCCCTCCGCCCCTCAATACATACACGCACAGATCGACCCTCCCCAGATACACAATCACTTCATAGAGTCACTTTTGGAATTTGTTTTTTCACTATTTTTCCCAGACATTTATCATTTTTATTATAATTGTTGTAAAAATCCACCACTCTCTGCTTCTTTTTTTTTTTCTCACTTCAGACAAGGATAATTACGTATGATACCCCGCACTCCACTTTCACCCATGCAGTCTCAAACGTTGGACGGCATCATGGTCTTCACCACGTGCTGTAAAACAGTGCTGGATAACCCCGGAAAAGTCCTTGCTTTCATACACAGCCAACTATTGTCGTGTGCTAATGGACGCGGTGCAACCGTTGAGGCAATGTCGGATGGCAACAGCGGCCGCAGCGGTCCCGCCTCTCTCCCCATGATTCAATTGGTGGATTTACCAAGAATTCCGACTTCGGGCGAAGGTCCAGATTCGTCGGCCGACAAAGCACACGGCATGGTGGTCCTCGTTCCAATCGACGCCCCTTGCAGCCCTAGCCGGGCTCATCCTGCTCCTCAGTGCGCACGGCATCGGCGGTACTTCTTAGACTTGGACGCAATATACGAGGTGGACGTTGAGAGTTCCCCCCATGACACTCGCGAGCCCCTTTCTCGTCTGCTGTCTGCAGCCACTCGCAAGTGGAAGCACCTGTTCGCGATCTCTGCAGGCACGACGGAGGAGGTGCTCAATCCCCACGTTGTTGCCGTGTCGATCGACACCGTTCCACTTTCCCCACCTCCTACTGCTGGAAGACTGCGAAGTCGTCGGAGAAGGTTTTCCCGCAAACAAAAGTCACAATAGTGCGTCTCCACCGTTCCACCGGGTCAGCTGGCGGAAGCCATGTGGCGCGACCTTTTCTTCTCTCGTTACCACGACTCCTTCTGCGGCCAAACGCGCCAGTTTCTCGTACAGCGCGACGGCAGGAAGGCTCCCACTGGCAGCTGGGAAGCCATCTCAGAGTTTCCGGTGCTGCCACCAATCGTCTGTGTCGCTCGTACTGGGTGTAATGTGCAGGGTGTTGCCGCTGACGGCGACAACGAAAAGCTCAGCGCGCTCAACTTGTGCTTTCGACCTCAAGGAATGCCTTTATTTCCACTGCATCCCGACACGACGACACCGCAAGGGCCTCGTCCGATTTTCCCAGTGGCTTGCATCAACGAAAGTGACGAAGTTGTCAATACCAGTGACGCTGCAGAAGTGAAGGTCTCACTGATCACACTCGACTTTTTCATCCATGCCTTGCACTTTTCGCAAACCTGCTGTCTTGACGATTTCGCCGTCGCCCACTTTATTGCGACCCCTCCCCAAGCAGTGTTGTGCACCGGTACGTCTCAAGAAGCTGCCCAGCCAGCATGGGCCATTACAGAGGTCACACGCGTTTCTGACCGAACCTCCCCGCACGCACGTCAATTCTCCGTGCTGAATCGCATCATTCACGACGCCATCGCCGATGCGCTTGGTATAGAGGAGACAAATACTGCTGAACAGGTGAGTGGGAATAACATCGATGGACACATTGAAGAGAAATTAACCCAGGTGTTGCCCAACGAACAAGTCAATCCAGTGCTACTGGATATTTTCAACACCATCTGCGTTGGGGACGTGCTTCAGGTCAGAGGTCGTGCGGAATCGTGTGACACTGGCGCGGTTTTGGGGAATACGGAGGTGACCACTTCAAAGGTGTGCCCACCCTCAACGCCTTCTGCCAACTCTGTCTTTCTTGATGACCAGTACTCCTCGGCCACGGGCAAAGGCGCACCACCTTTTTCCCTGAACGAGAGGCATATCTTGGCGAACGAGCAAACGCGCACACCGTCCGGTGAAGGGCTCACCGCCGCCACCATGTCCCGCTGGGCACGCGAGTACAAGTTCGTCATTCTCCGTCTGCTCAATTCGTGGGGGCTGCGCGGCATGCCGGTGGCCGATGCTGCATCCGACGACGTGGAGGGGGAAGAGCTGGCCGCGGTTGTGCTAGCCACTGCGCAAAGCGGCCTGGGTACCTCCAGTGGCACTCTCTCCGCCGTCGACCACGCGCGTGTGCACTCTGTCTTGCAGACAGTGCGCCGAATGTTTGAAGAAAGGTATGTGCGGCAGAAGAGGGAGAAGCTTTCCGGCGGTCGTCAGGCTGAGCGCGAGCCAGTCACCACCGCCCGCGACGCCGCTGTTACTTTTGCTCAAGTACTCGACCTGGAGTTGGCGCACACGACAAGTGAGAAAGAGACGGTCTGCGGTGCGGACGCTACGCGATGCCTTCTCAGCCCTCCGTCGTCTGCCGCACTCGCTCGCATCCGGTCGGCGCTTCAGCGGCGTCGGGACGTAGGCCCAGCGTTGACACCTGCTCAGTTCGCCGCACAACTAGGCGGCTTCGACACCGACAAGATGCTGTGCCGAACAGTGCTTGGCGTGGGCCGTGGCCCTATTATTTCGGATATCCGTACTCTGCTTAGCGGTGACGGCGCTGCTGCCGCCACCGCTGCCGGAGTGTCTTTGGGCTCTTGGAACCCTGGTAATGAAGAGTATCCTGCTGCCGCAACCACGAAATCTGTAAGTGCTCAAACAGTGGACAGCGCGGAGCTCAATGGACGCGGCGGAGGTGCTGCACCACCTGGAACTTCTGCAGAGTCCCCTGCATGCAACAGAAGTTCACTCGACTTTGAAGTCCAACTCTCTTCTGTCGGCAGCGGAACGCCTCTCCATGCCGCCCGGCAAGGTGTGTGCGGACGCCGCAGCTCTACCTACGAATCCAACTACCAATTCCACGGAATGTCTTCAAGCTACCGACACTCGCCACAGTAGACGCTACCAAACGTTGCTGCGTGACGTCATTCGAGACGCCGTGGAGGGGCACCATGATGACGTCCGGCAGCTCACCTTGCTTTTGCGCATCTACGAGGGTTGCGACACCACTGACGAGAAGCAGAGTGCCACCAACGAGATGCTTACGCAGTGCTTGCTGACGCAATTCTGGGAGCAGCTGGCCGACGAAATCAACGAGGAATACTATTACTACTGCTACTCCGACTACCACGATGGCGACGCCGAGGACGAAGAGGATGCTTGTGCCGATGACAGCGAGGCCGATAGCGCCGACTTCTCTTCTTCTTCTCCTCCGCCTCTACGAGAGACGCAGGTGAGCCAGTAAATGATGATACGAAAAAAGAGGTTGGATCGATCAGTCGCGACGCTGAGGGTCCGGCTTCATGTCCCTCGACGGGAACTGCCGGGCAGCACGCAACTGGAGTGACGGGCGCTGAGCTACATGAATCGTGTCAAGCGACTCAGACACCGTCTGCCACCCACTTCCGTCTGTACGCGCCGCTATCGGGCACTTTAGCGATGCGTCTGTACTCGCTACCTGTTGAACAGTCCTGTGCTGCCGCTGACGCTCCCATTCTAGTAACCCAAGACGTTCTGCCCCCGCGCGTTCAGCTCGGCGTCAAGAGAGCCGCGCGCGATTCTGCGACTATGGTGAACGATGCCGTGAAACCTTCTCCGTGGGTGATGTTTGCGATGCGTCTTCTCGCCGATGCCCCTGAATGGGAAGGTAGCACCGTTCGACAGCCGACTGAGCCAACCGTCAAAGAACAGCCGCGCATTCCTCCTTTGCCTGCTCCTTTATCTGGCGACGCAGTCACTCCACCAATCGCGCCGCACTTCACTTTTCCTTCAACTACAACTACCTGGTCGCTGCCGGATACACCGCGATGCAGCATTCCATCGAGCGCCTCTGTTAGCTGTTTCCGTCTCTTTCTTTCTTCTCCCCCCCCCACTATCCATAAACGCTTCAGATTTACTTTCTTTCTATTTCACTTCCAACGCTTCGTTTTCTTCACAGTTTCTTTTTTTTTTTTCTAGTCTCTTCTTCACAATACCCGCTTTCACTTTCCATCCATCAGATTCTCAAAAAAAAAAAAAAATATGCGTATTTTGCAAAAAAAAAAATTGTGCATATCTGTTAAAGTTTGTATTTATTGTCTTGTGCTTCAACTGTTATCCGTTTCAATGTCTTTTGAGACTGACAATTCTGTGCTTCTCCTCAGCATTTCTTTTTGCTTCCCCGTTACTCTCTAAATCCACCGCTTCTCCTCCATAGGTAGTCACACTGGAGGTAGCAACTAATCCCTCCCACCTTCCCCCCCCAAAAAAAAAGAAAACCTGTCTTAGTCATGCGCCGGGTGATCGCGACGCGTGTTGTTCCACGCGCCGTCAGTGCACGACTTGGACTTGTGCCATCCAATGCAGCCGCTGCACTCACTGTGCCGCTTCTCGTAAACTACCGTTCGCAATCCAGCGGTTTCGGCTCCTCGGGTGGCGCTGGGGCCGGCATGCCACCGCCGCCTGGGAGGCAGAACGCCGAGGAGAGCGAGGTGCAGGTCGAGCGGCGGCTGGGTTACTCGGAGGAGGACGCCTTTGGCGAGACGGACCCGCTCGCTGCCGTGGGGCGCTCCATCAGAACAGAAACGTCCTCTGAGACATCTTCTTCTACAGGGGCGCGGAAATCGTCGGAGAAGTCTACGGAGGAGCCTGTGACCGACACGGCCGATCGCGGCAAGAAGGCTGTCGCACAGAGCATTGAGAGGCGGCGGAAGCGCAAAAAGCACACCTATGACCAGATTCTCGGCGACGTGCTGCACGATGCGCTCAAGATGCGCGACCAGGGCGAGAAGCCGGACTCGGATTTCATCTACAAGCGCGCGCAGGAGCGCATGTACGAGGAGGAGTACGGCACCAAACCTCCCAGCGCCAAGGACCACGCGGCCCAGTTCACACCGTTTCCGCCCGACTTTCATCTGCACCGTCTGCTCACGCTCTACGACCAGGCGGCGTATCGAAACGACCCCGACGTGCTGAACCTCAACGTGCTGTGGCAGGCGTGCCTCAACGAGTTCAACGAGCAACGGCACCGCGTGGTGACCCCCGAGGACACCGCCGGCCTGCGCAAGCTCCAGGAGGACGCCGCGGCCGCGCTCGAGTCCGCGGCGGCTCTCAACTTTGTGCCCGAGTGGTTCGAGAAGGGACCCATTGCCTCGTCGAAGGAGGCGAAGCGCGCCCGCATCGGTGCGCTCCCGTCTACCGACTCGCGCAACGGCATGCACCGTTACGTGGTGCTGCCGCCCGACCCGTGGCCGCAGCGCGCCATCACCGCCACCAACCCCGTGTGGACGGTCGCCCGCACGCAGGAGGACAAGCAGCTCTTCAACGGCAAGTGCCTGACGGTGTTCGCCCGCCAGCTGTACGCGCCGTCGTGCGTCCGGATGCGCTCCGACCCCGCGACCGACGGCGTCACCTCCTGTGTGTTTCCGCACATTCGCCTCGCCGGCACGCCGGAGGAGCTCGCGCCGCACGTTGACGCGCTCAGCGGGGAGTTCCTCGACGCCATGGACGAGTTCGCGCACTGGGAGGAGGCGTTTGTGGACTTTATCCGCGCGGTGCCAGTTTCGCAGCGCCGCACCCTCCCGTACCTCCACGAGTTTCACCGCCACCACGTCCACCGCATCATTCGCGCGGAGAAGCGCTACATTTGGCACCGCAACGTCGCCATTGAACGCTTCCGCCTCCCCGTCGCCTTCCTCCGCCGCTCCGAGGAGTGGATCGACCGGATCCGCAGCTTCTACGGCGAGGCTCACCGCTCCCTAAGTAGCGCCAACTACGACCCCCTCAAGATGAAGAAGTCGACCCTCGCGAAGTACATGCGCATGACTCCGGAGCAGCTGGCGGAGTGGAAGGAGGAGCAGAAGCGTTATCGCTACGAACTTCTGAGTGCCCTTCCCCAGTAGGAGTACCCGAGCGAGCGTGTGTGTGTGTGGCGATTCGTAAGCCCCCTCTCTTTCTTTTTGTTTTTTGTTCTGTCTCTGTTGTGTCTTCACATCCTTCAATACCGTAACTGAGCTGTACGATGGTTAAAAAAAAACAACAACACTTATCTATTCCAAGTGAGAAGGTCTCCCATTTTACACTGCGCAGCTGTTCCTCTGCCGTACGTAATCGTCAGTATCTGTGATGACCCGATGTGGGATTCTTGTAATCTTTTTTTTTCCCTTCCAGTTGCTACAGTCGCTCTGGCACATGTTTTTTTTTTCGCTTTTCCCCCTTCCCGTAGACAGTCTACAAACGTCTCCACTGAGACTACTGCCTACAACTCAATATCTTATCCACATGCTTCTTTTCAGTACTACAACGACGCACATCCTATTAATCCCACTTGTTAGAACGACAGAATATCATGATGAAGGCTTCACGCTTTTTAGCCTTTCCCCCGCGTGGATTTAGCCCTCCAGCTAGCGCAATGGCTGGCGCGGTGTCAGTGGCACTCGTTCCGAACCACACGTCGGCCAGTCAAAGGCGCGGCGACGCGCTGAGTGTGCCGTCTGCTTCATTGTCCGGCTCCACCTTTCATCGCCTCCCTGCTGTGCCGTGCTCTGGCCCGTTCCACCATAGCCGCACCCTTCTGATTCATCCACTTCTTTTGCGCCTCGCCTTCGACCTGGCAAAACGCCATGGGACGGCCTACTTCAAGGGACACGGCCAGCGAATGCTGTTTCGATTTCTGGAGAAACAGGCCAGGGAGTACCTGAAACAAGCGGAGAAGCAACAACATCAACAACAACAACAGCAAGAGCAGCGCAGTGAAACTGGACAGGGCCAGCAACAGTATCAACAGCAACATGAAACACAACAAACACGTGCTCCGGTTGATTTGTCCAGTGCGATCATGACCCCGGCAGACGCACTGCGCGTTCTCGGCATCGACGACGTAAACCCTGAGCTTGTGCGTCGATTGACTACCGGCGACACTGCAGCCGATCCAGCTGCTGGTCCGTTGCTCGCCAGGCATCCCAAAGAACAAGAGGTGGCACGAGATAACTTTAACAAACTCATGGCGATTTGCATCCGCGAGAAGCACGATTTCCTTGCGGGGAAGGTCAGCGCGGCATTTCGTCTCTGCGTAGACCTGCACTGGGATGCTAGCGCTGTCCTCGAGGAAAAACTGCAGCTTGAGCAACTCGACAAGTCGTCTGCAGAAAAGGAAAGTGCAGAGGAGGAGAAGAAGTAATCTTCGCGTCTCTACTCTCATGTTTTCCTTTCCTTCTCCCTCCCCCTCCCCCGTCATCTCACACAGTCGTGTGTTATCCATTTTGCTTGTCAATTATTCCTTCACATATCACTCACCAAAAAAAAAAAAAAAAAATGCTACAAAATAAATTATTGGTCATCATTTCTCCCCACTTGTTTTTGCGTTGCGTGGCGTGCGACTCAGCCTTGTTTCTTCCGTCTTGTTGCCACCATCTGAGTTCAGAATGGCACTACTTTAGTGGATCGCCTACTCCTCCCAAGCCTCCCCCCTTCCCCTCCCTGCGACCTATGATGCAATTGCGACCACTTTCCGTTTTCCTTGTACGACCAAATGTAGTGCATCCACAAGCTCAACCTTTAACAGTACTGTACAAACAACATTGACTCACTCTCTTCGCGGGATATTCAGACACCACCTCCGAGTCGTTTCCCAAACCATCTCAAATAATAAAAAAACAGCATGATGCGCCGCTGTCATCGACTGCTTCTGGCTCCGCTGCGGCACCAACCTCCGTGCTCCTCCCTGACCCGTCTCCCTACGTGCTCCGGCGGCCCAGGACTGCTGCGGCCCACACGCCCCGCGCTCTTCTCTATACCTCCACAGATATTGCGTGCGTTGGTGGGCATCGCCACCGCGGCCGGAGTTGTGCTCATCTCCTCCTTTGCGGTCGCCTACGAGCGCGAGCGGGAGCGCATGGAGATGGAGCAGGCGATGGGTGTCGACCCCCACAGGGCCGCCGCAGCAGGGGGCGGCAAAGGCAGCATGACACCGGATGAGGCGCTGTCCATCTTGGGCGTCAACGGCGGCGGCAGCGGCGGCAAGCCCGACGCATGGGACCGTGTGCTGTCCGACCCGCGGCTCAAAATCAAGGTGGATCTAGGCGACATGGCTCGCACCCTGCAGGAGGAGGACAAGGTATTCGCGGCAGCTCATCCGTCAGGGAGCGACGACGGCGAGGATGGAGATGCTGCTGCATGTACGCAGGACAACACGTACGTCACGGACGAGGGGCTAGTGCTTCCCCTGTTGGCGCGGCACCCGAGCAGCGTGAGCGGGCGTGTCTAAACTTTCAAAACATCTTTACGTCTGCCAAGGAGGAGAAGCATGACTTTCTTGCCGGCAAAGCCAGCGCGGCGTATCGAATTTGTGTAGATCCTCTTTGGGACGCTAAAACACCCGGTGGGCGCGAGAGTGGAGACACAAAGTTCCGAACATCCAGTCTTCTCACAGATCCCACAACTACGAAGGAAAAGGAATGATGATACTGACAAAGATTGTTAAATTATTACCAAGGTTTTATTATTATTGCATTTCGTTCTGCGCGATACTAGCTGCTGAGCATACACATAGTCAACATTCTTTCTGCCTATGTCTCTCTGTGCCCCCCCCCCCCCTCCCCAACTCAAAACACCTTCCCCTTTTATTCACTTGCACCTCATATTCATATTACTGCCGCTTGTTTTTATCTTTCTTTTTTATTCTGCTTATTGCATTTTATTTCTATCTTTCTCCTTGCTTGTTTATCTTCACTATGTGACTACAATTCGCGTAAAAGGACAGAAAAAAGAAACAATAATCCCAGCTCTGTTCATTTGGTATATTCATGTTGGTGTGTTTATTATTATTATTATTATTATTAACTTGTACTGCATCTATCACAACTGAATCAACAATATTTGTCAGTATGCATTCTACCACATTTATTGTCATCTCTTATCATCCCCCCCCCCCGCCCCCACTTCCTCTCTCGCTCCATTAAACACCACTCTCTCATAATATCATCCATCAGGTTAAGTAGGCAGAAGTTCTTTAAAAAATAGAAGAGCCTTCCCATTTTTCCTCTCCCTTTTTTCCCCCAAACCAATTCCGTTCTGTTTTACGGAAGTAGGCCGGTCTTTCCCATCTCTAGAATCAGTCACCGACGAAGAAAACAAAATTTACCGTGCCCCCCTTCGTTTCTTCTTTATTTCTCTCATATTCGTTTCAGTTTATTTCACTAATTTAGCTCACTTATTACACTTGTATTTTTCTGTCTCTCCCCTCCCCCCACCTGTTTTGAATCAGTAGAGAAGGTCTCGTATCCGGAGCACCCAGGCTACCCCCTCCCTCCCCCCTTCCCTTAGCTTTTCTGTCGCATCACCTTGTGCATTATATATACAGGCTACTGGTGGCTTGGGACACTCGAGAACGCTCTTATTTTGGCTTTCTCTTCCCCCCCCCCTCCTCTTCCGTAACCGTCTTTTTTTTTATTTCAAGTACTTGTACATTTTCTATCATTCGCGCCTCCCCTCATCCTGATTGTTGGTTTTTTATTATTTCAGTTTCTTTTGTTCTTCCGCGTAACCGTCTCTGTATTAACCACTATTAGCGGTACACGATTCCATGACGTCCATTGCCAACACACGCAGTGGAAAGAAACCGGCACCTCCCGGGAAAGGCGGTGCTGGTAAGGCGGCGTCTGCCAGGGGCAAGATTGGCGCCGGCAGCGCGGCGATAGCCAAGCGCAATGCCGAGGCCAGCGCCGCCGGAGATGACCAAGGGCCCTCCGACGCGTCGCACAACCCCCTCATCGACGACCTGCTTGACGAGCTGAGTCCACCGGACTCGGAGGCTGGCAGCATGAACGGCGGCCGCAACAGCCTCATTCTCGGCCGCCCTCCGCTGTCGAGCCAGAATCCTTCCGGCGCCCCTGCCGCGCTCGGCGGCTTCGATATGGACGCGCTGCGTTCGGTGAGCGCGCGGCTGCAGCGCAGCGCGCAGTCCAACGGCCTCGGACGCAGCACCAGCACCGCCGCCGCCACCTCCGCCGCCGTCGAGGCCGTCGCCAGCACGACGCAGCACTACATACACGCAATGCGCATGAACCAGCTAGACGGCTACCTCACCACCGACGACCCCGCGCGGCGGCAGCGCGAGCTGCAGGAGAAGCTCAAGAGCAAGAGCACGACGGAGCTGACGGCGCTCGTCAGCACGCTGGTGGAGATGCTCGACGACGTGCGGGTCGCCAACCAGAACTTGGGCCCCGTCGGCCTCAACGTGGAGCAGCTCATGGGCGACATCGAAAAAGGGCGGTCGAATAGCCTCATGTCGACCATGAGCACCGCCTCGATGATGCGGCCCCCGGTGGCCGAGAGCAACCAGGTCGCCATCGCGTCCGACAACCAGGGCAACGTCCGCATCAACAGCTACAACGTCATCGCGAACCTGGGCAGCGGCGCGTACGGCAAGGTGAAGCTCGGGAGGAGGTGTCGACTGGCAACAAGGTGGCCATCAAGATCATCGAGAAGCGCATGCTCAAGAAGCGCTTCGGCGCGAGTGGCGACAATAGTCTGAACCGCGAGATAGCCATCATGAAAAAAGTGCGACACCGCAACTGCGTGTCACTCCACGAGGTTATCGACGACCCCTCCTCGAAGAAGCTGTACCTCATCATGGACTACATCCCTAATGGGCCGATTGTGCAGCTCAAGCAGCAGAAGCTGCTTCCGGCCTTTCTGCAGTCCGTCGAAAAAGGCAAGCCGGTGGTCAACACCGTCTTCAACCGCTTCCTCGTTCGCTGCGCCGTCCGCCACAGCGCCACGGGCGGCGATACTGCGCTGAACATGACCGAGATTCACTCGGAGCCGCTAGTCTTCTTCTGCAAGCCCGTACAACAGTCCATCTGCGCGCTGTATCTTCGCCAGCTCGTGAGCGGCCTGCGCTACCTTCACAAGCGCGATGTAGTTCACCACGACATCAAACCGGACAACATTCTGCTCGGCTACGACCACCACGTGTACTTCACCGACTTTGGTGTGAGCGAGATTCTCAAGAAAGAGGAAGAGGCGGTCGCGGATGCCAACTCCAACGCCGCAGGCAGCAACGTCAGCGGACACGCCAAGAAGCAAAAGCTCGGTGGTGGCACGCTGCTCTTCATGGCACCCGAGCTGGTGGACACCAGCGTCGACCAGGACTACGTCGATCCCTTCCAGACCGACGTGTGGGCGCTGGGCGTGACCATGTACTGCCTGCTGGTCGGCTACGTGCCCTTCTCGGGCACCGGCCACGCCGACGTCTGCCAGAACATCTGCACCAAGCCGTTTCCGTGGAACGACAAGAACGCGTACAACCAGGACCTGATGCCCGAGTGGCGCCCGCTGCTGGACGGCATGCTAAACAAGAACCCCACGAAGCGCTGGACGCTGCTGAAGCTGAAGAACTACCTGGACGGCGAGGTCTTCCAGGACGCGCTGGCCGAGCAGAAGGCCAGGGAGGAGGTCATGGAGAACTTTGCCGGTGTTAGCCCCTCCATCGCCGGCCGCGGCAGCGCCGTCGGCGGCTCTGTTGCTGTCTCACCGTCCAAGAACAGTAGTCTGGCGGCGGGCAAGACGAACCCGACCAGCGCCAGCCTGAGCAACACACGCACTAGCCTCACCTCGGCTGCCCGCTCGAGCAGCGGCGTCGGGGGCGGCCGCAACGGGCACACGAACCCCAACACCAACCGCGGCGACCACGCAAGCGAGCTCCTCGAGCTGAATGACCGCGACGTGCAGAAGGCCACCAAGCAGGGCACCGTCGCCGTCGTGCCCAAGACGCGCTCCAAGGTGTCGCCGCACACGGAGGAGATCATCCAGCGCTACGTCGCGAGTATCCGGGAGCGTCTGCAGGACGCCGGCAAGTACTTCTCCGCGGTCGACCACGCCCCGGCCACCACCGTCGACGATGACGACGATGGCATCATCGTGACGACGGTCAACAACGTCAACAACAACATCCACCGCTCCAGCGTCGTCCCCAACGCCGCGGATGTGCCGCTGCCTAACGTCGCTCATCACGCCGCCGCTGCCATCGCGGCCGCCGGCGCCCAGCGCAGCCACGGCTCTCCCGGCAAGCGCAAGGAGGCCCCGCTCGGGGGAGGCACCACGGTGGGGCAGATGATGCAGCGCATCGGCTCCGGCAGCGCCCTTGACGAGTTCCTCTCCATGGTCGATCTGGACTCGGGCAGCGGCAGCCTCAGCATGAGCAACTCCAACTCCTTCGGCCTCCCGCTCAAGGAGGGCAACGCCAACGCCGCCGCCAGCGCCGCCGCCGCCGCGCCGCACCCCTTCGCGCGCACCCAGGTCCCCGGCGCGCTGCAAAACGACGGCGCCGAAAACGATGAGGAGGCGGAGGACACCTCGCAGAAGAAGCTGCCGTACATCACGAAGGTGCAGCCGTCGAACACGTCACCCACCAACAGCGGCGCCGGCGGAGAGTCTAACAACTCGAACGTGGCGCTCCCGCCGGCAGGGCGCCGCAGTCCCTCCACCACCCCCAGCGCCCCGCCCGCGACGCAGCCGCCGACGTCCCCCACAAAGCTGGCGTCGCTGACGCCGGCACGGCAGCGCAGTGCGACCGACAGCGGCTCGGAGACAGGCGGCGACGCGAGCTCCAACAGCCCCGCGCCGGTCCGCACGGCGGCGGGCCCGGTGTCCCCCAACAAGCACCGCTTCCGCGCCAACACGACCTCGCCCACGAGCACACCGGCACTCTCTATCCCAAGTGCAGGGAAAAAGGGCGCGGGGGGACGCAAGGGCTCCAACGAACCCTACCCAGCCTCTGCGGGTAACATCGTAGCGACGGACGTTCCGGAGGGGGGCGGCGGTGGTCGCCGAGGATCACGTGTGTCGAATGGGAAACTGCTACCGGCAATGACGTCCTACGAGACGACGTCCAACAGCCCGCAGCACGTACCAAAAGCAGGAAAGAAACAGAGATAAGAACCACTCGTTATTTTTGAACTCCACACACTTGTATCATTCCACTTTATGTCGTTTCGTGTTCTTTTTAACCATTGTTCTTTTTCTCGTCCGCAAAAGGCGACGAATACAAGGTCTTCAATTCCATTGATGCTACACTCCCGGTTTCCTCCTACTCGCTCTCATGATTTTCTTCGCCTCAGCACCTTCGTGTCATGAGCATGCGCGCGCAGTCTCGATCAGGAAAGTATCCCACTGCTTTACTATTTTCTTTGTCGTCGTCCTCGTGTCTATTAATTCCTTTTCGTACCCAGCGTCCCTCTTCCCTTAACTATGTCCATCTCTGTCTTTCTTTACACACACACACATATATATATATTCGTCCTTCTCTGTCGACATGTAACGTTTTTCTTCTTCGATTCCTTCCTTACTGCACCTAGGCGTTTGTCTCTCTCTGCATGTGTGTGGTTGTGTGGGTGAGTCAAACACGACGTTAATACTCGTCCGGGGCAGTAGAGCTCAACGCCTAGCATTTTTCAGCCTTTAGCAAATCGCTGGCAACGTATCTGTCTCACGACATCTCTAAGAGAGCTGAAGAAGTGCAGCACTGATGCATACTAGTTTTATTTCACCTACATTTTTTTTTATGTTGTTGTTATTGTTTCTCTCTCTCAAGCTCATGTATTTTGAATGGTAGTTGCTCTGTTATCGTCTGTTCTCTGCTGCCGAAGGGAAAAAGGGCAAAAGTGCGGAATGTGAAAAGCACTTGTTCTTTAGAAACCGTCTTTCTTACTTTTCTTAGCGGCTAGTTCTTCTCGGCGTATTCCTCAGCGACTGCATTACCCTTTATCTTTTAATGCAGTGGCTCAGTCTTCTTTGGGTCTGAACAGACAATAAAAAACTCTTGTATGTACCTAGCACTACTTCGCCCCCTAATTGTAGCTTTTAAATTTACTATATATATATATTTCATATACATACTTTTATTATATATTCACGGACACACATGAGCGCACATCTGCTGTCTCTTTTTCTGTTTTCCTGTTTCACTCCGCCCCATCGCTTTTTTGTAGAATCCGTTTGTGCCTTTCTTCGTATGTATCTATTGACATCTGTAAAACACGCCATTTGAAACACGCACGAAGAGACCATGTAAAAAAAAAAGAATGACGACATGACATCTTACTTGGTCATTCACGGCAGAAAGACCTGGATAAAATTCATCGGCAACTCTTTTTGATCCGTCGCGTCTTTTTCCAGTCCCTATCATCACAACACATCGGTTTTCTTCGTTCCCCCCATGCGGTGTGCACCGTGGCACATCAAAAGTCTTGTGTCTCTCCCAATGTATTTTTGTGTCCTCCTTCTTTTTCACTCTTTTCTATGTTTCTATTGTAATTATCTCTGACTCGCTCTTTTCAATTCCACGAGTCTTTACTTTTCTCGCTCTCCCACTCCCACTCCTTTTCAGTATTGCTTTTCTTTCTTCATTTCGGCTTCTCTCTCCTCCTACCCACTTGCTTTATTGCACAGATTTCATCTGCATTTTGTCGTTTCCTCCATGCACGTGTTTGCTCCCACCGCATACGTACACATCCACATACATATAAACATATCTGTATATACGGAATGCTACAACAAAAAAAAATTAACGCGTCTCAAAAGATAGCACTCCGATCGCCTCAGGGGAGCGCGTGAAGAAGTCTTACTATAGCACAACGCGCCGCCATCACTAGCATGTGCTGATACGATTGCCAGAGACGTTAGTCTACACGCAGTAGTCTCGCATATCACAGTACTCGATTCTTCTTCCGTCACTATAATGTTGTTGTTAGATATGAGAGTCGACTATATATAGTTTTCAGCACTTTTTACTTTTCCCTTCTTATTATGACCGTGTTTCCTTAATTTTAATGTCCACTTTCTTTGCATTCGCCAATGTAAAAACTCCTCACCTGTTTCTCCGTCACTCACAATCACACACACAAAAAAAAAAGGAAAAATAAAACATTAAAGTCCCAACAAGCAGATCACTGCACCGGGAGAATTTCACACGATCTCTAACCATCACACCTTGTTCCATCCTAACCATGTCCCTAAACGGCGATGCGGTAGTGGCTGCGCTGATGGCGGCCGCGAGCCCGGACGAAAACCAGCGCCGGCAGGCCGAGCAGCAGCTGGCGGCGATGGAGAACGGCAGCGACCCGTCCTCCTTCTACGGCGTCTGCGCCGAGGTCTTCACCAATCCAGCCGCCCCCCGTCTCGGGCGCATGCAGTGCGGGCTGAAGCTCAAGAACAAGATCCAGTTCCCCGCCTGCAACGGTAACGCGCGGCTGCAATCGCTGGTGCTCACCAACGCGATGGTCGACACCGACCGCGAGATCCGCAAGATCGCGTGCAGCATCACCGTCGCGGCGGTGACGCTGGCCGTCTGGCCGCTGGTGGAGGTGGCGCAGATGCTGTGCGAGCGCCTCGCCTCCCACGCCGCGAGCGGAGGGCAGCAGCCCGGGGCGTTGGCCGCCGTCAACGGCGCCGTGCGCGCCCTCGCGTACATTACGGAGCAGGACATCTACCTCATGGACGAGCGCCAGATCACCGCGCCGGTCGTGTCGGTGGTGATGCCCTTTGTGAATTTCGACGGCTTCGACCTCAACGACGAGGCAGCGCGCGAGATCCGCGGCAAGTCTCTCGAGCTGCTCAACTGCGTGGCGGAGCAGGCCACACTGGATGGTGACACCCCACCCCACTCTCGGCAGGCGCTGCAGCCCCACGTACTCTCTCTGGCGCAGACGTGCTTCCAGCTCCTGCAGCACCCGTCCTCGTCGTCGAAGCTCAAGGTGCAGTGCCTGCGGTTTCTCAACTTTAGTCTCTACTTTGTCGAGTCGATCACGCAGGAGGCCTTCTCCGCCATGCTGGGTCTCATGTTCGAGATGACCCGCGCCGCGGCGGCCGACATCAACAACACCGACGTGGAGGACATCGGCATCGAGGCGGCGAACTTCTGGAGCATCGCGGTCAACATTCCGCAGTTTTCCGACACGGCCGAGATGGGCATGCAAAGCCTGCTGCCGATGCTGATCGAGAGCATGATGTACACCGAGATGGAGATCGCCATGCTGCAGGCGAGCGCCAACGACGCGGCGGAGCCGGATCGGGAGGAGGACATCCGTCCGCGCCACTACGCCCGCGAAAACAACCACGAAGACAACGACGACGACGACGACGACGACGACGACGGGGCGGAGGTGGAGGAGAGCAACCTGCGGCGCACCTCCGCGCGCGCGCTCGACGACATCGCCTCCAAGTACGGCGACCGCATCCTCGGCGCGGTGCTCGAGACGGTGAGCAACAAGATGCAGCTGCCCGAGTGGAAGCAGGTGGAGGCGGCGGTGCTCGCGATCGGCGCCATCGCGGACGGCTGCATCGACGGCCTGATGCCCTACGCGCCCCAGATCGCGCAGCACCTCCTCGCGCTGCTGGAGTCCCCGGAGACGCACTTTTTGGTCGTCACGACGACGCTGTGGACGTGTGCGCAGCTGAGCCGCTACTTTTGCAGCGATCAGCAGGCGCTGCTGCGGCTCGTCGCGGCGATGCGGCAGCGCATGGTGAGCCCCTCCAAGATGGTCCAGAACGCCGCCACGGAGAACCTCGGCACCATCATTGGCGAGTGCGAGCCCGGGCAGCTGGCGGAGGCGACCGGCGACATTGTCAGCACCCTCACCGTCTGCTGCACCAGCTACCAGCTCAAGAACCGCGTGGCGCTGCTGGAGCTCGTGGCGACCGTCATGGACTGCCTCGGCGACACCATCCGCGGCGACAACGACCTCGTCAACGCGGTACTGGGTATGCTGGGGAACCTGTGGGGCGCGACGCCAGACACGAGCCGTCTCATCTTCTCCGTCTTCGAGGCCATGTCTCATACAAGCACGGCACTCGGCGCCGCCGTGCAGCCCATGGCCGAGACCATCTTCAGCCGCGCCTACGCCCTCGCGCATAACCACGTACAGCTGCGCATGCGTGCGCTCGCGGAGAACATCGAGCCCGAGGACATCGGCTACATCACGGCCCCGCTCGACTTGATCTGCGGCCTCTTCGACGCCCTCGGCAGCGGGCTCGAGCCGCTGGTGAGCGCCCAGGCCGACTTTTTCCCGCTGCTGGCGCAGGTGCTGGCGGACCCCGAGCCGGATGTGCAGCAGTGCGGCTTCGGTCTCGCCGGCGACCTCAGCCGCGCCTGCCCGCAGATTGTGCAAGTGAACCTCGCCACCGTCTGCGACGCCGCGGTCGCCTTTCTGCTGCCGAACGTCAAGAATGTGGAGGGCAGCATCTGCACCGTCACTAGCAACATCGCATGGATGTTGTGCAACCTGCTCGAGTCTCAGCTGAGCCTTGAGGGCCTGCCGCTGCTGCAGCAAACCCCCTACTACGCACAGTTCTACGCGGCACTGGCGGAGGTGGTGGCGACGGCGCCGGCCACCGGCAACTCGCGCAACATGCTCGAGAACGCCTCCATCTGCCTTGGCATGATGATCTACATCGACGGCGACATCGAGGCCAAGACGGGCATCAGCGTCGCCGCCTTTGCGCGCCGCTTCTGCGAGTCGATGCGCGGCATCCACAACAGCTTCGCCCAGCGCGAGATGGCCGTCAAGGGCTTTCTTTACGCCGCCCAGCAGTCGCCGCTGCAGCACACCGTGCTGGACCACCTCCCCGCCTTTGTCGACCTCGCCAACTCGCTCAACGGCAACGCGGAGGGCGACACGTACAACCTCATGGCGACGGTCCTGCAGGCAGCCAAGCAGGCCGCCGGCCCCAGTGGCAGAACGCCATGCAGTCGATCCCCGAGTACAGCCGGAGCGCGCTCTACAGTCACTACACATTGTAATACGTATTGCGTTCATATATATACGCTGTGCCCAAGTGCACCATTCCTGGGTCTGTGCTGTTTTCTTTATATCATCTGCCTTCTTTCACTATAGCTCTGAGTCTCCTGCCGCTACACACACACACACACACACATTTTGTGGAGTCCCCTTCGTGCTTCTTCTCTATCCCTGTACGTAGATATACTTAATCGTGATAATAACTCTATTAGTGACAATTCTACGAATAGTATTCATCCTCGGTTATAGAGTGAAAAACGTGAGAATTACCGTAGGTCAGATAATAATCCGTAACAACAATACCATTTTTATTCATTAGTAACCAGTACGCAGACCAATAAAGTCCAACTATTCTGTATATACGACGCCCCCCTCGCCCAGTTACACACGTTTTTCTCGCCTCTAATAACAATAATAATAATAATAATAATAATAATAATAATAATAATAGTGATAATATGAAAATATAACAACAATAATAATAATAAGAATAAGGACAATATTCATGATACTAGTGATGCCATCGTGCGTCGGAGCACAAAAGAAGAACGAAAAACGTGCGCCCTCACGTTGAACCGCGGACCACTAAAAAAAAAAAAAAACTCTCTAAGAATCGATTAAAACATAATGTGCGAGAAATGGTGCGGGTAAAAACTAACGATAACAGCACTTTAACAAACTTCAGTGATATCGACTATTACGCAAAGTTGGCTGCCTAATAAACAAGAAGTACGCGTAGGATCTCATCAATTCATAAGTCTGCTTTCACCCACTCCCGCGCTTTCGTGACTGTAATCTCACCCCCCCCTCCCCCCCCCAACAATCTTCCATTCCACTTTACTCATGCTAATTTGTTTTCTTACTAATTCATATATGTGATTTTTTTTCTTTGTCTTGCCGAACACTAAAATGTTATCGTATGCATCGCGGTGTTGTAATCACACGTGCTTCCGTGCACTGCTGTTTTTTGCTCTGTCTATAAAAGCCTGTATTCCGAATGTAGGTGCGGATACTACGGAAAGGCAACACCATGATCCAAGTAGCTGCATCTATTTCTCTCTATAGTATTATCTATTATGCGCATTGACTCTACATTGGACGTTTTGCCGTCCCTTTTTCGTTACATGCTAGGCGTATAATTGTCGCAACTGTCTCTTCTCATTACAACAGCAGCAACAACAACACCATCCTAGTTATGCACGTATACTTTGTGTTAGCATTCCGTTTTTCTTACCTCTCACGCGTTTCCGTAAAACTCTCTCTCTCTCTCTCTCTCTCCTATATTATCACGTCCCTTCATTTTTAGAAGTGTACTAGATCTAAGATCTACATATATCTATATATCTATATCTATTCATATTGTCCGACTACGGCGTCTTTCCTATCACCGCAATTATCGTCACACACACACACACACACACACAGAGCTGCGCACACTGAAGCCGTTTCTCTCTCTCTCTACCCCCACTCTCCCTTTCTGCCCACAATGGAGATCACCAACCAAAATTTTCACATTGTGATGCCGTACGTGACAGAGGCACTGCGGGAGTGCACCTTCGTCAGTGTCGACTTTGAGTTCACCGGCGTCGACCGCGACCGGTGCCAGAGCGAGAATCCCGAGGAGATTGTGAGCAACGTGATGCGTCCCCCGAGGGACATCTACGCCGCCAAGCGCGACGTTGCCAACAGTTGCACGCTCATTCAGATCGGTTTCAGCATCTTTACAAGGAAAGCACTTGCTCCTGCGCAACACGGCGCCGCTTCGCCAACACCGTCGTCGTTGGCCAGCTCGGTAAGCTTGGCTCTTGCGCAGTTCATCGAACGCAACCGTCTCGCGGAGTCGACTGTGTTGGAAACGTTCGTCAAGACCGGGAACGAGCTGCAGCAGAGCTTGGACAGTGCGAAAGACCTTCGAAGCGCCACGACGCTGCTTCTGCAGTGGACGGCGACCACCGAGGCCTTCTATAAAAAACTTCTACAGGAGCTGGTGGAGGCCGCCCCTTTGGAACAGCACAAGGAGGAAGACGCGAGCACGGCGACGGCGACGGCTCTTGTGAATCGCGTGGCCCGAACCAACTCGTGCGCCGTGGCCCGCAACGTCATCAATTTTGTCAAGGGCCTTGAGGCTTTGGCTAGCGACGTGGCCACCGCCCTGGGGACGAAAGGCGGTGCGAATCAGAGTTCCAAAGCGAGTGGCAAGAGCAGCAGCAGCATTGCTTCGGACTACTACTTTACCGCGCAGACCTTCTCCGCCTTTCTGTTTCCCAATGAGACATCCACTGCGTTTGCCAACATTATGCTCAACGCGGAGACCACCGGCAAGTTCCTGACGCAACATGGAATGGACTTCAACAAGTGGATCTGCGGCGGACTACGCTACGACACGCTCGACGTCTACTGTGAGGCGCGCGAGAAGGCGTTTGCCGACGAGGTCAAGGCCAGCGGGGCGTGGGCAGCGCCGCTCCAAAATGTTCCAAACTTCCGTGACTGCTTTACCGCCGGCGACGTAACAAACGAGATGGTCGTGAACATGCTGCTACCCTTCTCCGCCGCGGAGGTGGCGTACCTCGAGTGGGTCCTGCACCTGCCCACCAACCGCAAGGAGGTGGCGGCGCACGCGCTCGACGTGATCCGCTTCTCCCGTGACCGCGAAGGCTCGGCGGTGCGGGACGGCCTGACGGTCCATCTGCCGGACAATCTCTTTCGAGAGGAGGTCGAGGCGCTGGCGCAGATCGGCGTCCGGCGTGAGCGTCGCAAGATGCGGCGTACGGGCGCCGGCTCCGGTGGCGGCAACACGACGGCGGGCATGAACGCGGGGACCGGCAGCGCCGCCACCGCCTCTGACCCAAACGCCACTCCTACGCAGGTGATGGACCACTTTGTACAGGCGGAGCAGTCGCGCTGCGCGTGCGCCCCGCCTAATGCGGGCTACGCCTTCGGCGGCGTCGCGGAGCCGGGGGCCGGCGTCGGCAAGAGCCACTACGGCTCGGAGCTACTGGCGACCCTGCTAAATGTGACGCAGTCGCAGCGGAAGCCGGTGGTGGTGCACAACGGCCTCTACGACCTCATCTACTGGATCCGCGCAATGATGGGGGCGGTGCCTGAGCGCTACGAAGACTTCAAGGCGGTCGCGCGCACGCTCTTTCCCACCGTCTATGACACCCGCGCGCTGGCCTACCACCCGCTGCTGGCGCGCCGCGAGCACCTGACGAATCGCCTGGCCGACACGCACCGCGCGCTGACCAACCTGTGCGGTACTGCCCTCCGCGTCGTGCACGACCCTGCGCTGCTCGGCGGCATGGACCCCGCGGTGAGCCTCAAGGAACACGACGCGGGGTTCGACGCCGCCATCACCGGAGCCGTTTTCGCGTACGAGTCGTGGCTGCTCGCCCTGGATACACCCCGGGCGGCTGACCGTGCAGCGTATCCGTTTGTGCCGCTCGTCGCCGCCCACGCCGGCTTCATTCCCTTGTTCGACTCGATCTTCGCCGTCAACCTGCGCCGCAACGACGCGTGTGACATTCATTCCCGCCGCTGCTGGGTCCCCTGGCGTCTACCTATACAGCGCCAACGGCACCGCCGACTTCCTCGCCCCGTCGGTGCGGGCCATGTGCCGCGAGTTCGACATATCCGCGACGGTTACCTTTTCGGGAAAGGGCTACATCGTCATGGCGGCCGGCTCCGCTGACGGCAGCCCTCTGCCCCCGGACCAGCTGCAGGCGAAGTTCGAGGCGGCCTTGAAGCAACTCATGGATGTTCGACGCTCGCAGCAGATCGCCACCATTCAGCTCCCTCTGCAGCAGCTCGTCAGCAGTGGAATGATGACGTACCTTCCGGCTAATTGAGGATCTCTCTCTCTCTCACTCTCTCCTTGCTACCCAAAGAACATGGATAGTGACGCTTTCACAAGATCTCCACTCTTGACCGTGCCCGCGGTCTGTCTCTTTTTTTCCCCCTCACCTCCACACTAAGGTAGACCTTGGTGTTATTTTCACATCATCATCGTCGATGCATTCCTCCAGCTGAGAACGAGGACTGACCGATTCTGATGCCGTGCTGGGACTGGACTATATCTGTTTTTGTTTTCTCTTTACTTCTTCAGACCTCATTTTTTCCCCCTCCTTCTTCTTTCCATTTTCGTCATATTTTTTTGTTGTTACCGATTTCCTCTTTTTTATTCCGTCACTACGAGTTCTTCTTTAGCCCCACCCCTCCTTCCTTTTTTCTTCTCGGGGGCTCTTATCTTTGTCCCAACGATCTACTCTCAGATTGTTCTTTCTTTTTCTTCTCATATATTCTAATAAGATACAGTGCTGACTGTCGCTTGTTGCGGGCGTCCTTTCTCCATAGTCGCGCTACACCAAATTGTGTCATTCTGCCTTACTGTCTAGCTCTCTGCCTCTCTACCACTGGTTGAATTAGGTCCCCCCCCCTCTAGCCGTTCCTCTTCAACACTCACTCATTCCTCGTACTGTCCCCCCACCCCCCTCTCCCTCCTTCGCTGCCGGCACTTACTTTCAGTGATTTGTATCTAGTGAATCCTGCTGAAGACATCCCTGTCTCTTTACCCATTACTCTTTTTTTCAACACACGACTCAGTCTTTCTAGTGTTTTACTAGTTATCGTCATTGCACCCTCTCCCTCAACGCACACTCGCACTCATCACCTGATCTTTTTTTTCACCACCACCACTTCTTTTTTTTTGTGTTGTAAATATAAAATGCAGCGCAGCGCATACCCCTTCAAGATCGCTCTGGAGATGTACGCGGAGCAGCGCCAGCGGCTGGCGGCGACGATGCGGTCGGCACTCGGCGCCAATCACGCCAAGCGCGCTGCCCTCCTGCAGGGCGGCAAGGAGATCCCCATCCACTCCACCGACTGCAACTACCTCTTCATTCAAGAGAGCTACTTCACCTACCTCTTCGGGCTCACCAACATGCCGGACGCGTACGGCGCGGTGCTGAGTGACGGCACCGGCATTCTCTTCATCGAGCGGCTGCCGGCGGAGTACGCGACGTGGATGGGTCCGCTGCCGACGCCCGAGGGCGTGCGGGCCGCGGCTGGCGTCGAGGAGGCCTACTACGTGGACGAGATGTCGCGCGTCCTGGCGGACCACGGCGTCAGCGCTGTTGAGGTGCTCGACGGTGTCAACTCCGACAGCGGCCTCAAAGTACCGACGGCAACGCTGCCGGAGGGGGTGCAGGTGGAGGTCGGCCGCGACTTTCTCTACGACGCGCTCAGCCGCCAGCGCGTGTACAAGACGGCGCGCGAGGCGGAGGTGCTGCAGTACGTCTGCAGGATCTCCAGCGAGGCGCACGTCCACGTGATGCAAAAGTGCGAGCCTGGCTACTCGCAGCACATGTTCGAGGCCAACTTCCGGCACTACTGCTACCACGAGGGCGGGTGCCGGCGGGTGAGCTACGGCTGCATCTGCGCCACCGGCTGCCACGGCGCGACGCTGCACTACCCCAACAACGACGCGCCGGTCGCGCCCGGGTCGATGGCGCTGCTCGACATGGGCGGCAACTACCAGGGCTACTGCGCCGACATCACGTGCAGCTGGCCGGTCGACGGCAAGTTCACCGACGTGCAGCGCGCCATCTACGAGGCGGTGCTCGACGCGCACGACCAGGTGATGCGCACCGTCGCGCCCGGCGTCGACTGGGTCGACATGCACCGCCTCGCGCTGCGCGTCATGTGCGGCCACCTCGTCCGCATCGGCGTCCTCCGCGGCGACGTCGACGAGCTGATGAAGCTGCAGGTGATGCAGTACTTCCAGCCGCACGGCCTCGGCCACCTCATCGGCCTCGATGTCCACGACTGCGGCGCGTACCTCAAGGACTGCCCCCCGCGGCCCACCGCGCGCGACTGCTGCCGCCTGCGCACCGCCCGCACCCTCGAGGAGAACTGCTACGTCACCATCGAGCCGGGCTGCTACTTCAACCACGCGCTGATGGAGATGGCCTTGGCGGACCCCGCCGTCGCCCCACACCTCGACGAGAAGCTTATCCGGGAGGTGTACTGGGACTTTGGGGGCGTGCGCATCGAGAGCGACGTGCTCATCACGGCCGACGGAGCCGTCAACTACACCGTCGTGCCCCGCACCGTCGCCGAGATCGAGGCGACCATGGCCGGCGCACCCTTCACAAAGGAGCCCGAGGTCTACAAGAACATCTGAGCGTGGTGAATAGTGTCGACGGTCATTCTTGTCGGTTTGAAGCACTTGCTGTCTTGGTAAGCTGTGCCGGTATTCCGCTATTTATTTTCTACACTTTTGTTTCTCTTAAAAAAAAAATAATATTAACTGCTGAATGATTCTTTTCTTTGAATCTTTGTTCTGTTGTTAAATTTCTGGTGATTTTATTATAACCACTCTCTGTTGTGCGCTTTATTGTCGTTGTTGTTGTTTCTTTCATTCTTTTCTTGCGCATACTACTTATTGCAGTAACCAAGTACTATTTCGATCTTTTTTTTTTTTAATTTTCGTTTTTGCCCATATTGATGGTAGTGTTGTTGATCAGTTCTTTTTTTTCCCATTTATTTTTCCTTTCAAATTTAGACTTTCTTAACTGTCGTCGGCATGATACACATATTTAACCGCTCTCAGCAATCGCCTGCAAGTGTTAAAAAGGTAAAGCGGGGGAATCGTTTAACGTTCTCTCAACTCTTTCGGTCGTATGCGGTTTTCATCAGTGCGCTTGTGTCCTGGTTCTGTTGTTGTTGTCGCGCTGCGTTTTCCTTTGCGTTACGGTAGAGGATGTCTTCGTTCTACCTTTTCCTTTCTACGCTCTCTCTCTCTCTCTCTCACCCTCCCCGTCCGTCCTTCCACTCGGCACCACATTAGCCAGCACACCTACAATCTTTCTTTACTCAACATGGGCAAGAAGCAAAAGAGCCGGAAAGGCACCGACGCAAATTCCACGGGGAAGTCGGCGGAGGCCGACCTGGAGGACATCTTCAGTGTCATAAAAAAACCCAAGCAGAACAGCACCTCCTCTTCCTCTTCGACTAGACCGGTGTCCAAGAGCGGCCGCGAGCTCCAGAAGAAGACAGGAGCCGCGGAGCCTGCACGCCCCAAGAGCGACGGCCTCTACCACGCTCCCGACACCACCAAGATTGCCTCAATGCGCGACGATGACTTTTTTCAGCCGTCGGCAAACAGTATCCAAGGTCGGAAGCGGCAACGCGATCAGCAGGCTGCGGAGCTGAAGAAGCTCGCGGCTGCCCGGAGGGCCGGCGGCACCGGCGCAGGGGACGACAATGACAACGACGACGACGACGATGGCGCGGAGTGGGGTTACGACCGCGTCAAAGTGGCGAGGGCTGAGGGTGTAGACCGCATCGTATCCATGTCCGAGCTGAAAAAGATGCTCTCCGGCAAGAACTCCCGCGCCGGGACGACTCCCAACTGCCCTTTTGACTGCGACTGCTGCTTCTAGCGGAGGTTTTTCCTCCCCCCCCCCCCTACCCTTCTCTTCCGTTTTAACTACTCAACGTTGCTAACATATTTCTCGATTAATTGTTTAAAAATAAACTAATCACATGCAAACACTGCTACTTGGTATACATCTTAACCACCGTCAAGGTGAGAGTGTGGTGAGCGACCTCTCGGGTTATCCCTGCGTAACTTGTTAAGCTTCTCCACTGTAACTCTCCCTCCCCCCCTTCCTCCTCATACCGCGTTAGTGCATTCAATTCCTTGTATCACTATTTCCATATATAGAGCGAAACAACCATAGAGAAGTACAGAGCATCTGCTCTACTCCGCACTCCCCCCTCCTTTCCCGCCACACGAACAGTTTATCCGACGAGATGAGTGCATCACCTCACAGAAAAGAGGCAAAGCATGAGCAGAACGCCGATCAAGCTTCTGTGTGCTGTAATGCAGGGCGACGGACGCGACGGCTGCGGCTGGGGGTGCACGACCCGGAGGCTGTAGCGACCATGTACAAATCCGGCTTCGGCCGCCTTGACCACTGCCGTATGGGTCGGCGCTCCGAGCGGTTCGCCGTTGGCAGCTCGTCGAGACACTTTCTCTCGTTTTCTCCCAGCATCTGCCGGGAAGACCGGGTGTTTCTCTTCATGAGCATCTTTGCCTTTCGCGACGAGCTTGTGCCCGACAGCTCTGTCACGCCCAACTTCACTGTTGCCACCTACACTCCCGAGCAGATGGTGGAGGTGCGGGTGGTGTCCGATCCGCGTCACCCTGCCTACGGGCAGGCCGGGCTCTACGCTCGCGAGAACATCCCAGGCAACACCATCGTGACGCCCTACGCTGGCTTCATCGAGGTCTTCGGCACGAGCTGCTAACTCCCGCACCTACACCATGGGCTTTGGCTCCATCAGCGACGACTACGCCCTCGACGCCGAGTTCGTCGGCAACTACGGCCGCTTCGCCAACGACCCCCGCGGGGTGGAGGGGACGGTGCCGAACCTGAGCGCGGAGAGCCGCATGTCGGCGCGCGGCGAGTGCTACACGGCGCTGGTGAGCAAGAGGCAGATTCTCGCCGGGGAGGAGATCCTCATGTCCTATGGCAAGCAGCACATCCTCGGCTCCGTCGGCTGGGGCGACATCGCGGGCCGCGCTCTCACCCGTCGCCGCGAAGGTGGTGCGATGCCGTTTCCGGAGGTTGCCGCGACCGCTGCTGGTGGGGAGGCGCCGTTCAGCTATGAGCTGCTGTGGGAGTGCGTGCAGTGTGGCATGTACAACAAACAGCACTACACCAACCTGGTTATCATCGAGAGTTGCACCCGCTGCGGGTCGCCCAAACTGAGCGGTGCGCGGCTACTTGCGACTCTATCGACCGCACCCATCGATCACAACCGTTTGCGGCGCGAGGCACAGTGCACGGCGGAGGCAGGAGACAGCAGTGACAGCAGTACCGCAGCGGGACACGGCGAGCAGCCGGAGGACGCCCACGACGTACCTCCGCAGTCGCTTGCGGAGAATCGCAGCCACAAGAAGGGCGGCGTCAGCAGTGGCCAGCGCCGCGGGTATCCCTCGTCAGCGGCGGCGAAGAGTGAGTACTCAACGGTGGGTGGTTCGCCCACGTCGCCCACCGGGTCGTCCGCCACGCAGGCGACACCCAGCAACGCCCAATACAGCGCGTGCGCGGTGGAGTGGCCGATGAACATCCCATTTCTGCCGTGGCAGGTGTGGGATCCCGCGGTGCCCACCTCCGTCGTCTCCCAGCACTCCACCTACGAGTGCCCGGACCATCTGTTCATCTACCAAGTGGACTACCCGGACAGTGGCAGCGCGGCGGCGATAGCTGCGGGCGCAGCGCGAAAAGGAGCGTCAAGTCAAGGCTGAGGAGGAGACCGCGAAGCGCTTGGCGGAGCTTCGGGCGGCGGGAAGCCACAAACGGGGACGGGACATGTGGATCGACTTCAAGGACAACGAGGTGGAGGGCGACAACTACAGCCGCTCCGTCACCGTGCCAACGGCTGTCCTCCGAGCTCACTTGTACAGCGAGTACGACGACGATCAAGAAGGAGAGCCAAGCCGGACACTGACGAACGTAGGACCGAGTCTGTGACCCACAGCATTCTGGGAATTGCGCCCATTGCGTCGTACACTCGCTACGGCACAATGAGGCAAAACACCTCTGGCGACGTACTCGGCCTCTTCGACTCTGGAAATGCACCACCACTGAATGCCACGCCCCACCCTTTGCTGTCTGCCCTGCTGGACCCGCACCGGGAGGGGGAGCGCCTCATCGTGCTGTCCTCCTCCATCGCCGACCGGGAGGCGATCTGGGTGTGGGCGGAGCGTCGGCTGTGCGCCGTGCGCCGGAGGCTGTTCACTGGTAAAGCCTTCCAGGCCGGCGAAGTGCTCGGTAGTGTCGGTGGCGTCGTGCGTCACCGCGGTCGCGACCATGCGACGCGTCGCCCAGCGGAATCTCCGTTGGTGATCCCCATGCTCGCGCTTGTGCCGGCTCACTGGCGTCACCAGCCGTCCGCTCTCCAGGACGGCACAGACCAATCGGCTGCGAATGGGGCAGGGCGGCGAGACGACCATGACGAGCAGCAGCAGCGGCAGTGGGCTCGGGAGCAGTTTATGCGACAGATGAGCGAGCTGGAGTTGGTGGTCACTAACGAATGGATGCACTGCCCGTGCTTAGTGACAGCGACGGGGGTGGGAGACCCGAATCCCATCAATACCGACCAGTGCAACGAGTCGCCCGCGCGCGCGGAGGACCACGACGACGCAGAAGACGACAACAGGGCGGATGCTGCGTGTCTCCTGATCGAAACGCAGACAAATGTGTGCCTCACACTAACCGTCGACCACCTGGGCTCACCGTTCGTTGCAGCGGTCGCTACCCGCCACATTGCCGCCTTCGACTCCCTCCTAGCCCGTCTTCCCTGCTAAGAGACGGTATGAAGGAGATGTTGGTTTTTTTTTTTATTACTATTATGACTATTTTTCGAAACATCCACGACTTTCACTGCATCCTGCTTCCTGTTTTATGTCTTTTCTTTAAAAGATTGTTTTGTTAATCGTTCGAAGCTAATGCAGGAGATGTCCCCCCCCCCCCCCCCTTCCCCTCTTATGTTTCTCGCCGTGGAAAGCTGTTTCCATTTTATTTCACTCCGCATTTTGAGTGATGCTGCACCTACCCCCGCCCCACATACACGCGTCATGATCTAATCATCGTTTCGGCTGTCTACTGTTTCACTCCGTCGCACACCTTCCCCCCTCCCCACTTCTCTTTAAATCATAATTCCTTTCCCATTAGGTAACACTTTGCCTCGTTCTTCGAGCAAGTCAACAGAAAAAATCCCGGAAAAGACGGGAAATAGAGAAGACGACTTGTCATTACCAACAAGTAAAAAGGTGACTAGTTCGTTGTGCTTTAGAAGTATTTCCACATCCTCCACATCTCCGTCTTTCTTCTGCTTTCGTTGTTCTCCACTTTACTTTTCATTTGCAACTCCCAAGTTCGATTATATTTCTCATTATTCTTCTTTCTGCTGTCCCCCATCATTAGTTCTGTTTCTTTGCTTCTACTTATTGTTCTTTCTCTCTCTCCCTCTCTCTCCCTCTCTCTCTCTCTCTCTCTCTTTCTGTTTTCGTTGTATAGTTCGTCTCTTTTTTTTCCCATCCCCACTTTTTTTTCTTTTCGGAAGATTTCCTTATCCAGTAGTCTTACCATCCATAAATTGATAAACAGGAAGGTCTGAATAAGGCTATCTCTATTTGCAACTGAAAAAATACCCGCTCCCACAACAACAACAACAACTTATTATTACTTTTTTTTTTTTGCGTTCTTCGCTCCTTCAATCCTCATGTCATCCACATCACCGGCATCTGGTGAAGCTTCACCCGCGTCTGGAGCCAAGAACACGGTCGTCAGCGGTGCCGCCAGCAGCAATGGTGAGAGCAGCTCCAGCACCCTGCTGACGCACCCCCAGCAGCTTATCAACTTGGAGGTGAAGGTGCTGACGCAGGCACTTGGCGCCGAAAACCAGTGGGTCGAGCGCGGCGACGGTCGGGTCGAGTTTCTCGACTTCACCATCCGTGTTGTTGCTGCGCCGGCAAACGGCACAAAGCGAGGCAAGTCCGTGGGCAGCGGCGGCGGCGGCGGCGACGCCAGTAACTCCTCCGACACCGTCGACGACGAGGACTTTGAGGACAATGTGATTCTCGAGGATATCATCAACTCGGACACCCCTTTTGTCGGGGAGAACTGCTGCATCGTGTGGAACAGCTTCGATCAGCAGCTCTCCATGTGTCTCATGTACGCCTCTGAGGAGGGGTACGCCGCTTCGTGGAGCGCGCTGGTCGCGTTGCAGGACAAGGCGTACCCTCCCTTCCGCTTCGATCTGCTTGAGCGCTGTACCGAGGAGGGCGCCGCCGCTGTTGCTGCGGCCGCCGCGGCCGCCGAGGCCGCCGACGGCGAGAACCCGCTGCCTGCACCGCCAGCCCCTACATCCCCTGCCACCGTTCTGCCCTACTCGTACTTTATACACTCCAAGTACGACCCCCCACTCGGCTTCATTGAGCAGCACGCCCTCTCCCTCAGCATCATGGAGGGCAATCACATGAACCACGCGAGCCTTTTCAGCGACTCCGACACCGTCATGGCGCTCTTCACCATCGCCAACGGCGACCTCATCGAGGCTCTCATGGGCCGCTCCTCGTTTGAGCAGATTGTGCGCTGCATGAAGCGCCGCCTCCCCAGTAACGTCACCGTCGCTCCGGAGCCCAAGGAATGGGGCGTCCCCGATGGTCTCGCGCGGCTGCAAGTTCCCGAGGACCTCTCGACGCTCATCACCAAGGACCAGCGCCTCACCTACCTGCACGAGCACCTGCTCGCGCCGCTCACGGCGCCGCCCGAGGTGACGCTCAAGGTGAAGGTCATCAGCCACCGCCTGCGCAACGAAATCACCTGCGCCCTGCTTGCAAACGATGCACTGCTGCGACAGGCACGCGAGGGGCTACTGGCGGCGCCGCCGTCGGGGCCGAACCACCGCAACCCCTCCAGCGAGGCCTCCACGTCGTCGTTGTCGTCGGAGTCAGTAGGTGTTGCGGCGGCAAACGCCGCCGGCGGATCTCGCCGCGACAACGCCGCCGGAGTTAACGGTGGGCTCACGGCCAAGCAGGCGGAGCAGCAGGTGCTGGCGCACCTCCACTTTTTCCGCAGTCTCGTATGCCTCAGCATGGCGGAGCTGGGGCGGGAGCTGGTTGGTCCCATTGTTGCCAAGATGTTCCTTGAAGATCTTCTCGAGGCACTTTCGCTGGTGGCGGAGCGCTATACCCTTCCCGCGAATCTTACGGCGATGTTCGCTAGCAACCTCCAGGCCGGCACGTCGCCCCGGCGCCAGTCTGGAAACACCGTACAGCAGCCCCTGTACTACTCCGCAGCCATTGAGCAGGAGCTTTCGCTGTTTCTCGATGTGACTCTGGTGCGGCTCAATGAGCGTCAGGGGGAGCTGCTCATGACGGAGACGATCCGCGCGCCCATTCTGGCAAACCCCATCGCGTACAATGGTTTTATGACGTTTCTCGTGCGTCAGATGATCACGCCGGTGTCCTTCGCGCCAACCGCTGCTTCTGGCCCTCCGCCGAGTGCATCCACCAACACCGCCACGGGCTCCTCGCGCTTTCCGTTTCGAGAGGGCTTGCTGAGACGCAATCCGTACCTTCTCTATCATGTACTGGGCTTGCACGACGACGAGGGTGCCGCTGCGGCGGAGCGCGCCATGGATCCGGAGAACAACGCCATACGGACACGATTCCACAACTTTGTGATTACAAAGTACTTGGCTGTCGCCGCCCGAGGAAACATCACGACGCTACCGCAGCCCCCTACCGGCAACAACTCCTCGCAGCGCGGTATCGACAAGTCCGGCGGAGGTGTAAAAATGTCGCCACTGATCCACTTCCAATCTGGCATCGCCGGCGGCAGCAACCCCAATAACGGCAGCTTCGCCCTTCACAACATCAACGGGCTCGGTGGCACCTCTGGCGCCGCCAGCGGCAGTAGCAACAACCTGACCAACTTCGCCTCCGGCATCTCCCCCTTCTTTATTCGCACCCTCACGTACCTCATTCGGCTTACCAACACTGAAAACCGAGAGGTGCTGCTGCGTGCCATCTTCCACCACAAGTCGGCCATCATGAACTACGTCGCGCGCTGCTTCGATCTTGCGGCGACGCGCGATCGCTCTGTGGGCACCGAGGTGCTAGGAACGATGGTGCGCTTCCTCCGCGAGATTCTGCAGCAAACAGCGCCGCCGTCGTCCGCCGAGGTGGACGAACCTACGGCGCTGATGGGCTTCCCGACCCTGTCGCCGCCGGAGCCGCTCCCGCGCTCCACCATCACGTTCCTCTGCCGACAGCTGACGCTGGAGCACAACGTGCTGGGACGAATGCTGCAGGCGTTCCGCCACCTCGGCGGTCGCCGGCACGACTCCACCTTTCACTCCGCCGTGCTGGCGCTGCTGGACTTTATTGCACGCAGCACGACCGTCAAGGAGGACGTGCAGCAGGGCGAGAACACCCTCCGTGACGTGCGCGACCACCTCTTCTTTAGCCATCTCGACGTGATCCCGGACGTCTTTGCGCGGCGCTTCCGCGAGCAGATGTTGCGCGACACCGTTGCGCGCCTGGGGCAGGAGCCGGCCTCCATGTCCAGCCAGTCGGCCCTCAGCAGCACGTTCTTCAGCGAGGGCATGCGCAGCACCACGAAGCTACGCTTTGTCGACGAGGTGGAGGCGGCCAGTGGCGGTGTCGACGGCACCGTGCTGCCCACCGCCGTGCCGAACCTGAGCCCCTCTGTCGTCGCAAGTCTACACAGCTCGGAGGAGAAGAACAACAATGCCTTCAAAAAGGCGCGTCTGTCCCGCAGCCTCAACGCCGAGAACTGGTCGGCCGCGGTCGGCAACGCGGCGAACTCTACGAATCCGAACGGGGGTGGCGGTACCACGAAATCTGGCGAGCCAGCCGCACCGAGCCAGCAACAGCAGCAGCAGCAGCGGCCGCCACGCCGCAACAGTACAGGCGACGCAGGAAAGGCTGCTACTGGCAGTAGTGCAGGCGGATCCGACGACCAAAACGGACGCGCCGCCTCTGCTGGTGCTAATGGAAGCGCACCCGCCACAGGTTCTTCTGGCAACGCGACGGTGCTTCGGCCTACCGCACCCAAGAATGAGAGACCCGTGAGCCGCCCACGGCAGGATCAACATTCTGGCAACAACACAAATGGCCCTTCAGGGAGTAGCGGTAATGCTGCCAGCAACGGCGCGACGTCTTCGTCTGGCACAGGGCCGTCTGGTGGTCAGGCTGGTAGTAATGCTAATGCCTCTGGAGGTAATGGTCCCAGTAAGCCCTCTCCGCGGAACTCCAACGACGCCAATGGCCCCACCCTTCCGAAAATAAAGAAACGCTCCTAGTGGAGTTCGCGCCATTCGTTGATGAAGCAGCACTTCTGCTGTTCGGCTCCGCGACAGAACTACAACTCGCTAACAATAGTGTTGGCTGCGCATTACATCGTCCTCCCTCTCCCACCTCCCTCATTTTTGTTTTTACACACCTCCATATGTATACAAACGTGGTTCCGATGGACATCAGTCTTCCTTCTTTTGCTCCTCTCATACCCTTTTTATAGGGATAGTCATCAACTCGTTAGCTCGTAACGACTTGTAAAAAGTAGTGATGTTATTGCGAAATATTTGGTTAGTCACTTCACTTCTTCTCTCCTATTCTTATTCTTGGTTACACTTTTTTCTATCTGCTCCCCTCTCCCCAATTCAAGGCATCGCCTCCAACATCCTCCCTTTTCCCGACACAACATTTTCCATCTAATTTGCACTACACTGCGCACTTGTACACTTTCTTTCACTATTTTTTTTTTTCTGTCTCTGGTTTTCCTAAATTTTGGAACACAAACTGCTTTTGTAATCTGAGAGAGCAAGCGTTAATATGATGATGTTTAAAATTAGTGCACTTCTGCATTGGAACGCCCTTGTAGCAGTGTATGCTCACCTGGCTTGTGGAGCCAACGAGCTGTATTTGCGAGAGACAATGACACACTTTCTTTTTGAGGGTATCGCGCTTTTGTAAACGCATTAAAAAAAAAAAGTTGGTTTCAAATACACCATCATTGTGCAGATGAGGCTGTCGCAGAGCGTTCTTTCCTGTATCATATACGGAGCGTTTGAATTTCTCCTCTCCTAACTGTTGATGTGCCTCTTTCTACCGTCTTCGCTCTTTGCAAATATACATATTGCTTTTCTTTTGATGCCGCAGGTTCCCGGTAACATTTATATCAGGTACACAGCAAACGAAATAACAGCAACAGTGGCAGTACCACCTTCAAGTTCACAAGAGTTAGGAAATAAACTTACAATACCGCCATCACCCTAGGTTTTTTTTAAGCGTAAAATGAGTAACTTCACCCTGGAAGAGGAGGGACGCCGTATAGCGGAGCGTTACGCACCGGAGCAGTCGGACCCGACGAACAACCGCAAGCGCGCGCGGGACGGCGACAGCGAGGGGCAGGGTACTAGTGATAGTGCAGCTGCTGCCGCGGCTGCCGCTGCTGCTTCTGTAGAGCCCGCTCCCCAACTTCCCGTCTTTGAGGGTAGTGTGAAGAGCTTAACGCAGCGCCATTTTGCGTGCCGCCGCTGCCTGCGCGTTCTTCACGAGCGTCAGTACATGATGGTCGGGTGCGAGGCGTGCGGCACGGGCCCCCTCGATCGCGCCGAGGTGCTCGACTTCGCCACGCCGCGCTTCTCGCACTTTATGGGCATTGTCGCGCCCGAGTACTCGTGGGTGGCGCGCTGCATCGCCCAGCGCCAGCGCGTCGCCGCCCCTCCCGGGGTCCGTGGCCGTGCCGCTGCCGCCGCCGCCCGCCTGCGCGCCATCGAGGGCGTGTACGCGTGGGAGCTCGCGGAGGAGGAGGAGGACGAGGACCCAGACGACGCCGACGCCGACGCCGAGTTCGACGACGACGGCGGCGACGAGGGCCGCGGCGATGAGCGGGACACCGCGGGTCAGGCAACTGGAGACAACTTTGTCAGCGAAGGCCAGCTCGAGGCACTACTCGGCGACGACGAACTCATCGGCTACGGAACGAGCGCCAGGGACATTGAGAGCCGTTACTAGGGTAAGGGTGCGGTGCGCCAGCGAATGTCATCACGTCATCTGTAACTTTCCAGCGTGACAATGTATACATCGCTATGTTGCGTGCTTCATTATTACTTTTTTTTTTTTTTCCTTGTCCCATTCTTTCCTTGCTGTATTCTAAACACATTTCTGAGCTGTTAAACGTGTGAATGAAAGTTGTTCAAAGGCATCCTAATGTAAAGATCGCTGGCGTTGTTCTTCGGACAAAAAAAAACAACGCATTATAGTGTCAAGCCGCATCTAAAATGTGTGTGCCTATGTATTTGAGAATCGTATAGTAGATTGAAGATAAAGTCTGCAATGACTTCTCGACGTGCTTCTTGTCGCGTCGTGATGATATTGTTCTCTTCTGTGCCAGACATCTGGAACTGTACGTATCGTTTCACTCTTCTATGTGGTCTCCGGTAATGAAATGATACAACTCCAGTAATCCAGTATCTGTCTCACACATTCATACAGTAATTAATACTTTTATTTATTACTTTACACAAGTAAAAGTGGACCACACACAACGGTCCTATTGTGGTTAGACCTTTTCTCTCTCCCTCTCTCAGTACACTCGTACACACAGATAATCACACTAGTACAAGTAAAAAAAAATGGTGTTGGCGGAGCTTGGACAGAAGATTGGGCAGGCGCTCAACAAGATATCGGCCAAAGCCACTGTTAGCGACGACGATGTCAAGGAGCTGCTGAACGATATCGCCCGCGCGCTGCTGCAGGCCGACGTAAACATTCACCAGGTGAAGAAGCTGCAACAAAGCATCAAGTCCGAGATCGCACTCAGCGACGACGCCGCCGGCTTCCAGAAGCGCAAGATTGTACAGTCAGCGGTCTTCAACGGCATCAAGCAGATGCTGGACCCGGGCGTAAAACCGTTTTACCCGACCAAAGGCCGCACCAACGTTGTCATGTTTGTCGGCCTGCAGGGCTCCGGCAAGACGACGTCGTGTACAAAGTACGGGGCGTACTACCAGCGCCGCGGCTTCAAGACAGCCCTCGTGTGCGCCGACACGTTTCGCGCCGGCGCCTACGACCAGCTGCGGCAGAACGCCACCAAGGCGAAGCTGCGCTTCTACGGCTCCCTGACCGAGGCGGATCCCGTCGCCATCGCCCGCGAGGGCGTCGCCGAACTGCGACGCGAAAAATACGACCTCATCATCGTCGACACCAGCGGGCGCCACCGGCAGGAGTCGGCGCTCTTCGAGGAGATGGCGCAGGTGCAGCAGGCCGTGCAGCCCAACGACATTGTCTTCGTCATGTCCGCCACGGACGGCCAGGGCGTCGAGGAGCAGGCCAAGAACTTCAAGAGCAAGGTCCCCGTTGGCAGCGTTATTGTCACGAAGCTCGACTCGAGCAACACCAAGGGCGGTGGCGCGCTGTCGGCCGTCGCGGCCACCAAGAGTCCCATTGTCTTTATCGGCACCGGCGAGCACTTTGACGACTTTGACCTCTTCAAGCCGGACGGTTTCGTAAAGAAGATGCTTGGCATGGGCGACCTCGGCGGACTGCTCGAGACGATGCGGGAGGCCAACGTCGGGGACAGCAACAGCGCCCTGTACAAGCGTGCCGAGAACGGGCAGTTCACGCTGCGCGACATGTACGAGCACTTGCAGAACGTCCAGCGCATGGGCTCCGTCGGCAAGATCATGGAGATGATCCCCGGCATGTCGGCCCTCGGCGGCGCGGCCGGGCAGCAGGGCGACATGGCCCTCAAGGCGTTTGTGCAGATCATGGACAGCATGACTCCCGCCGAGCTGGACTGCACCACCGTCAAGAAGACCTTCACCCCACAGCGCATGCACCGCATCGCACGCGGCAGCGGCCACAACGTCATCGAGGTCCAAGCGCTGCTGACCAACTACCAGAATATGGAAGAGATGGTGAAGCGAGTGGGCAAGCTGAACTTCAAGTCCATGACGTCTGGCGGCGGCGGAGGTGGCCTCGGCGGCAACGCGATGAACCAGCAGCAGATGGGGCAGATCGCGAAGCTGCTGAATCCCAACGTGCTGCGCCAGATGGGCGGCATGGGTGGCCTGCAGGGCATGATGAAGCAGCTCGGCGCTCTGGGCGGCGCCGGTGGCGGTGGTGGTGGTCGCGGCGGTGCGCCAGGCGCGGCTGGCGCCGGCGGGATGCCGGACATGGGCGCGATGATGGACATGATGAAAATGATGCAAGGCGGGGCTGGCGGCGGCATGCCTGGGATGCCCGGACCCTCTCCCGGCAAGCGCCGTTGATGGGTCTCGTAAGATTCTGGCTACGTCGTTGTGTTTGCTTCAACTGTTGTAGCGGTTACGATGTGTCTTTGTTGCGTTCTTCCCCCCTTACTTACCCAAGCGACGACGCTACCCGCTAATACGTATCTACTCATATATATATTTATATAATCGAAGAACAACAACAACAAAAAGTGATCGCATGAAAACGAATATAAGTTTAGAATCCACAATCACTGATGCTGTTATTCGCAGCAAACTCTATTGACGTAATCTTTTCCCCTCTTTCCGGCAACTCTCACCGCAGTTATCTCTTGCTGGCGACTACGGTTAGTTTTAACGATGAATAACCCACTCTCGATTGATGGTGCGAGTGGCTCTAGTGTCCTGGGCTACAACGTGCCTCTGTTGGCGCCCTGTGGATGTTCGCGTCATGTTTCTGACGTGTCGTTTTTTTCTCGTCTTTCCATGTCCCTTTTTCCCCCTCTCCCATCCCTCCACGCCTCTCCACCCCAATTTACTCTTACGCTTTTCTAGTTATCAGAACTATTTTGAAGGAGTTGAGAGAAGAAGATTTACTGTAGTAGTTGCACCTTCTTCTACCCGTTCTACTCGCCGTGGTTGGTCTGACAGAAAACGTACATGTAAATTAGAAGAAAGATCAAAGAAAAGGTATTTTTAAAACTAGCGAGAAAACAGCGATAACACACACGTATAATAGAATTACTAGAAGGAATTCAACACCCTCGCTCACCGCTTCTGTCTGTTCTTCTGCAAAAGTCGTGCACCGGGCTGATTTCCCCACACTCTTCTGCAACCAGCGATAATAATAAAAAGATGCACGCAGGCACATGGCCGGTTCCACGCGCCGAGGACGATAAACCGCCGTATTACCTTCGTCGACCAGACAACCATAACCACACAACAGAAGCAACTGCTGACACCGGCACGGACCCCTACTGTGCAACTTACAATGCTCAGAACGGCACAGCCGACTCTTCCTACCATGAGCCCAATACGTGGTTCGCCAGCAACGGCGGCTCCCTCCCTGCGGACCGCAGTGCAGCAGCTGGACCGTCGTTGGTGCGTGCGGCCCCCGACTCGACACACCACAGTAGCGGCGGCAGTGCCGTGCGCGCACCTCCGCCGTACCACTACATGGAAATGGTGAAGGACATTGAAGAGGGCGATGAGGCTGCTCTCCGCGCCGCCATCGAGAAGTACTACCCTGTCGTGTCCCCTGCTGATGAAGGGGTGGTGGTTGCGGGCCAGTCGATGGGCGGCAAAACCCTGACCGCTAAGGAAAGCACTGCCGCCGCCAAACAACGGGAGGAGGCGTACCTCGATTTTCTGGTGCAGTGCCGCGCCCTCCCCCTCAAGGCAAACACGGCGTTGGTGAACGCCACCAGCAGCATCCTGGATGGCGACATTGTCAACCTCAACGACGAAAATTTGCGCAGCGCCGGCCTGCAGGCTGCCTCAACCGTGCTAGCGCGTAACACCCGTCTGAAAGTGCTGTTGCTTCGCAACAATCACCTCGACAACGATGGGGTCATGTTTCTCGTCAAGGAACTGCTGTACCACCAGCGGCAGAGGCCCGCCGCTGCCGCAACAGACGACGTGCTCGACTTGGCGGACCAGCCATTACTGTTGGAGGACACCGATGAATCCCGTAAAGAGGAAAAAGCGGTCACTCGTACGTCAGAGGCCGGCACCGTCACTGGACCAAATCCCCAAGGCGACAACAATGAAAACGACAAGACATCTTCTCGCACCTTTCGCACCGTCACGGCCCCCCGCATCAACGGAAGGGACACGATCGAGATCATCAACTTGAGCAAAAACACCGAGCTGTCCCTATCGGCTGGGCTCGCTTTGCTTCAGCTGCTCCAACGCATGCCCTCGATTGTGTTCATCGATCTCAGTGACACCCACATCCCGATTCTGCTGCAGCGCATCCTCTACGAAAGAATGTACCAAAACTATCAACGTAGGAAGCAGATGGTCATGAACAGCGTGAGCGAACTGCAGACGCAGCGCACTCGCGTCAGTAACCTTTACGAGACGGTCGGCAACACCCGTCGGCTCCAGGACATTGAGCAGGCCGAGCAGGATCTGGTGCAACAGTGGGCGAGCACACAGTACCTCCTCGACAGCTACAGCCCAGGCGAGATGCGCCAGTACCTCGAACAGGGCTATGTGAGCGACGAGACCACCCTCACGGTTAACGGTCGCAGCAGCGATGCGAGCGAGAGCAGCGAGCCCGTCTTTGTAGTCTCAGAAGATGCTGCTGCCGTTGCCGGTGCAGATAGAAAACAAGAGCGGGCGGTCATGCCACCACCGCAAGCGCAGCGCCCCGACACTCGCAAAACGCTGCAGGAGCAGGTGGCGGAACAGCGGCAGATGCTGCGGCAGCGCGCCGTCGCCGCCCGACGCCAGGCGGAGCTCCGCGAGACTCAGACGGAGGTGCTCAACCTACTGCACCTCATCGACTTTGTGGAGCGCGAGGCGCTGACGGAGAAGACGACGCTGTGGGACATCGCAGCGGTTAGTCGACGCCGGCGTTACCAGAACCGCCGGGACCAAAGTGCTGGTGGGACTCTAGGTAGTGTAACTGCGAGTAGAAACCTCGGAGCGTCGAAGAACAGCAACGGAGCTATGACTAGCTTCGAGAAGATGTCGTACGTGCTGCCCCCGACACTGTCGCCGTCGCACTGGCGCTTTTTTCAGGTGGCCGTCATCGCCCCGCCCTCACTTTTCTACTCTGAACTTCGCCTTATCCAGGAGGAGCTGTTTCCCCGCCTCAACGAAAAACTGCGGCCTCTTCGTGTCGCTGTGGAGCCCGTCATCGCGCTGCTGGAGTCCAATCCAACCCACAGTAGTAGTAATCGTTCACAGAGCACGATGAAAGGTGGCAACTCTGCGCGACCGGGGTCGTCGTCGACCTTTGTTCGTCAACAAGAGTCGGCGACGGCGGCCGCAATACGGGAGAGCTTCACCATCTACTACTGCCAACACTACGACGACCTGTTCGCTCTGCTGGACCGGTCACCATTCCTGACCATCGAGCTCGTCGGCGATCGCCCGGGCGCGTACTATTACTCTAACAACTCCACGAGGCGCAGAAGTGCGGAAAAGGCCGACGACCACAACGACAAGTGGACGGAGTGGTGCGATTCGGAGTTCGACCAGTTCGCGGCGGAGTTGAGTCCGTCGACAACGCCGCCAGCCTCGCATCCAAAGCTGCCAGAGGGCATTCCACTTTCGTATTTGGCTCACCGATACGCTCTCCAGCACACGCGCTACCTTCTGTGCGCGACGCGCGGCACGGTAAACAACAACCCCATCGTGAAAGGCGCCACGGCCGAGGACGCCTCGACTGCCAAGATGGACTTTTACAACAGCACGTCGTACAGTATGGCGACCAGGCACACTGCCAACACTTCGGGTGCCTCGCCCCTGGGCAGCTACACCAACAGCGTTCCGCCCGCTCTTTCCCCGCTCCTGACGTGCGATCCAGCCCTAGCGTACCCCGACACACACAAGCAGTACTACACGTTCAACGCGATCCACCGTACTCGACAGCGCGGAGGCGAGAAAGCTAGTGTCGCCAACTCCGCTGGTGCCCCATCGCAGACACGCCGCGAAGACATGCGTGTCTTGTACCAAACGGCGGACAAGACGTACTTTACCGAGCCGCAGTCGTCCATTAACAGGACAACGCTGGGACACAAGGTGCGAATGATGCGCACCGAAACGGACGGCTTGCCTCTCCTGCAGGAGGACGAGACACAAGAAACGCATGACGCCGCAGCGATGCTGTTCGACCAACAGGTGCGGGTCACATACGCCGAGCTCGAGGAGCGGTGGCGGCGTCACCGCATCTTCAAGACGTACGCGGTGGAAAGCGTCGTTGCCCGCTATGACGGCGACACGAACGCGAGGACGGTGATGGTTGACACCGACGCCAGCCAGCGCGTTTCTACATATGGTGACGCTTTTGTGCTCCGCGATTACCCCTTCACCTTTGAGTGCGTCGACGCCAGTGCAGGATGGTGCCGTTGCCGCCACAACACACAACATCGTTCTCGGGAATCTTGATCGCCTCTCGCAGTTTCTGTTTCGCCGCATGTTCCTGCTCTTTTCGCTGCACTTTAAGCACAACGCGGGCGACGATGCCGCTGAAACTTCATCGACGGATCCAATGCTCGCTGCGGCCTCCGCGTCCGCCTCGGCCGTCGCACTCTCCAGTTTTAAAACTGTTTCAAGAAGCCGCGCCGCCTCCGCGCGTGCGACCACCACCGCTCCTCGCGAGGAGCTTGCAGCTAACCACATTCGCGGCGATCTGGGCGATGTGCTGGCCCTCCTCTCGGGCGCAGGGCCGTACCTCCGCCGCACCTCGCAAGACGACCTGAGCCGCTTTCGCAACGCAGGGCTGGTGCGCGAGATTGTCCGTCGACATCATCTGATCGTCTGCACACGCGCACTCTGTGTCGACCAGTACCTCAACCACTTCGCCGACAGCTTCCAGGTTGGCCTACTGCGATGGCGGAGCCAGGAGAACGGTGTCGTCAGCGGCTCCTCCACGGAGGCCGCCCCAACTGGGCTCGACAGCCGCAGCAACCCTGTATTTCTCGAGGTGCAGAGCTACATTGCACAGCCCACCAGCCGTAGCATGCTGGTACTGAGTCAAAAACTCCTGCGCAAGTCTTCGGACAGTGCTGGGCAGCCGTCACTGCGGGAGCAACAGTCTCACCAACAGCAGCAAAAGAAGAATGCCAAGGAGAAGAGTGCACGCACCCGAGGCCAGATCGAGGCCGAACGCATGTCTCGCCTGCTGAAAGACGCGGCCTGCAACGCAGGCGTCGTCGTGCACTCTGTCATCAGCGGTTTCTCATCCTTGTACATGCCCAAGCAGTTTGTTTACGTCACCGCGTTCTACAGCAACGTCAACTACTGCAGTTACGTGGAGAAGGTGATGCGCAACTTGTCCGCGGGCGGAGGCGGCACAGTACCCGCAGCTGCAGCTGCGCCGACCAACGGTAATCTGTACCACGTCCCCAGCATGGCTTCGCCCGAGGAGGAGGAGGAGCAGGGCGACATCCGATCGATGATACTGTCGCTGATGACGCAGGTGTTGCTGCACCCGAGTCACCCACGCGCGGGCAGCGCGGAAACCGGCGCGCTGCTGCGCCGGGCTCACGCTCAGGTCGACCTGCAGAGACTGCGTGACATCTTCGTCGAGTTTCTCACAACCCTCACCGCCCACACGCGTGATGCACAGAAGGAAAAGCTCTCAAACGCTGCCGTCAACAGGGACGCGGCGAAGCCCCTTGTGGTGCTCTTCATCGAGGGTCTTGAGTACGCCCGCGTGCCTCCGCCACCTCATCCATCGCTGCTGCCGCTGCCGTCGGCGGAAGATCAAAAGAAGTCAACGGCTGCGCGTCGACTGGACTCCGTGGCGGCCTTCTTCCCCCTGTGTCTTGGCAAGAACGTCCGCGTCGTATCGACGGTGTCGGCACCCCTGACCAACACGCGCAGCTATGCTGAAATCACTGCCGCGTTTTCTGCTGCGGATGCCTCCGGCGCTGGGAGTGTAAACGTGAATTTGGTCCGCATGCGCAACAGTGGGGAAATGCTTCTCAAGGAACTAGAGGCGCGCGGCCGCGACAGCGTGCGGGTCCTCCCCTTCAGCGCTATGCCACCTGCCCCTTCTCGCCCAGATGGGGTGGAGGGTGAGGAACGCGCAGGTGCGGGTCTCACTACCGCCATTAATACCGAGGTGACTGCGCAGTCGACCCTTCTCCCCGATATCCGCTCCTGGCTGGAACTGTACTTCAGCGCTGACGAGATTGAAGGCGCCTTCGACCAGAGCGTGCACTGCCATCGCGAGGACTGGGACGTGAACAAGGTGGAATATCTGCACTTTCTCATCTACTACATTCAACACCGCCGGCGCGAACACGATCAGGCAGCAGCAGCATCGCAACCTCAAACGTCTGTCACAGGTGCGGTGCCGCCGTTCTCTCTCCCGGATCTTGTCAATCGTTTCCCCGCGACGCTGGCAGAGGCGGCGCAGGAGAAGATGAACGAACTCATCTTCCACTTTGGTCGGGAACTGGTAAGGCGACTCTGTGGTGTGCTGTTGGCAAGTCGTGGCGGCCTGAGTGAAGCAGAGCTGTACGTTCTCCTGCGTAGCGTCTCCTCGCAGGGCAAGTCGGGCACTGGCGCAAAAGAGGAGAGCTGCGATTCCCAAGAAGGTTCCAACGAGATTTCAGAGAGTAACAGCGGGACCGATACGCCTCCGTTCGAACGCATTACTCCCAAGAGGTTTGCCTTTTTGCTGTCGCTGCTGCGACCAGTCTGCCTAGAGGTGCCTCCCTCACTCTTCGACGCTACGCGTCCGTCGACTTCGTCCGAGTACGCGCCCATCTACTACAACGGCAATAACAGCGAGCTGCGCTACGCTATTCGCTCTCGTGCTTTTATTGAAACTGTTGCGTCGGAATTTCTGGGCTGCACTGAGACGACAACGACAAGTGCACTCAACACGTCTGCCGTGTTGCTGCGTGGAAGCCACGAGTTGCTGCTCACTACTACCAAAGCCTTGTGGAGAAGATACTGTACGCTGAGATGAGCGCCCTGCGAACTAACCTGGCACAGCGCAACACCTTTTCCGATGGTTCCGGACAGGGCGACACTGCGAACAACGCGAGCGCGCAAACACGGCCGCACGCGCTCTTTTTCAACTTCTCGTCTGCAGACCCGCAGGAGCGTAAGGCTGTCCGGGAGCTGCCTCACCACTACCTGATGCAGTGCGCTGCGGAGTTGGACGAGGGAGCCGATGACCGTCCCGCGGCAGCGTCGCCAGAAAATGATAGTGCGTGCCCAACCGCGTCGCAAATTGGGGAGCGCTGGATGTACTTTGACAACGTTGTCGTCTCCTTTCCGTTTCTTATGCTTGTGTGCCGCAATCAACTGCAGTACTGCTACGTGCGGGAGCTGACAGCTGTGTATGCTTTCCGCGTAGCACAGTTTACTCGGCTTCAGGAGAAAGCGCAGAGCACTACAGAGCCTCGCACCGGCTCCCGTGGTCTCCGGGATCCGGCATCCGCGCTGCTGCAGGAGTGTCAGAAACGGGAGTGGACGACGAAGAAGAAGAAGAGCCGACGACTCGCTACGAGGACGAGACCGAGGCGGACTTTACACGACGTGTGCAGCGCTGGCGGGAGGCCCGTGCGGTGGTGGGGCTCTCCGAGGCGCTCCGCCGCCTGCGGGACTACATTATTTTCGTCCGGGAGCGCACCGAAGGCGTCTTGTACGAACATCCGGAACTGCTCCTCCAGACTGCCCTCGCCGAGACGACGGACCACGACGCGGAGAACACGCAGCCCACCGTGCGGAAGAGCTCCTCACATGCCGTCACTAACTACGTTCACGAGGATTCCCGACTGTTCATCGATAATCTTCGAGCCGACTGCGCTGCGACAGTCGAAGAGCAGAACAGGAATCGTGCGCACTGCGGTTCGTCCCCTGCCACGATGATGATTCGGGGTTCTCCAGAGCCTCAAGATCGCACCACCACGGATGACGAAAGAGCCCCAGAAAATGTGACAAGCTGGCTGCAGCGCGGCCCTGTTTCGACTTCTTCCGCGCAACAACGCCCTGCCTGACGCTGGCGATGAGAACGCGCCCCACACAACTCCGGCGTCCGCCAACACCCCTTTCGCCTCGCGCCACTATGGATACTCTGTGGTGAAGCTGCTCTTTAGCTACCACAGCCAGTTTGTGCTGAGCGCCGGCCGGGACGGCAACGTGCTCTTCATCAATCCGTTCCTCAACAGCGTTGAGAAGGAGATTCCGGTGCACCTGCAGGGTTCCGCCAACTTGGGTGGCGCGATCGACAGCACCAGCAGGGAAAACGGTGACGCTGCTCTGCCCGCGACCCAGTCGGTGCAGATCGAAAATCTCTATCTGTGCGACACCAATCGCTACCTCGCTGTCGTGACTCGCGAGCGGTGCATCTTTATCTACGACACCATCTCGTGCGTTCTCGTTAGTCGACCGCTACAGAACAATGGCGGCACTAGTACCGAGAACGGTAGCAGTGCCACCAGCAGCGCTACCTTTTCTGCAGACAACGGCCCCAAGGAGCGCGCTGCCGCCGCCGACATCGTGTCCAGCGTCCACGACGACGCCAGCGTTCGGCAGCACCACGCGGCGTTCCTCAGTAACGCAGCCAAGGTGCGCTCGCTCGCGCTACTCCGCTACTTCCACGCCCCGATCAGCAACGTCGTCTTCTCGCGTCTCGGCCGCTTCTACTTTGTCTCCCTGGAGAGTCTCGAGGTACTCGTGTTTCTCACAGAAACCAGCGAGCTTCTGTGTGTGCTCAAGGGGAACCGCGACCTGATTCTCACGCCGGAGGAGGAGGAGGAAGCTGCCGGGGGGACGCCGTCGATTGCGACGATTGATATTCACAAGCGCAAAAGCTTCCTGGTCGTGCTGCCTGACGCCCACGAGGAACGCTCGTTTGTCGTTATCCTAAACGAGCACGTGAAGCGCTTCTTCCTGCACAACAATAACCAGAACAACGTGTTCGGCGTGCTGCCGGAGGACAGTGCGGAGGCGTGGGAGCTGCTTCGCCGACGCGGCGATAGGCCTAGCAGCTTCCGCCGGTTTGCGCTGAACTTCAACGGCAACCGCGAGACTTTCTCGATGCAGAACACCAAAATGCCCAACCGTCTTCGCACGCTCTTCAGCACCAGCAACCGTCAAACAAGGGGTCGTGGCAACTACTACTACCTCTCTGGGCTCGTTCGGGCGCAGCGCTGCTGCCGTCGCACTAAGCCCCCTGTCCACATTCTTGACTCCAGCACCGACTCCGCGGAGGATGGACAGCAGGACAACGACGGCGCTGGTCAGCCGGACGGCGACGGCCATGAGACCCAGATGGCGACGGTGACTGGTAACGCAGCCTCCAGCGGCGACCCGGACGACGAGGAAGGGGCGACCCAGCGGCGGTGGCGCCTCAAGCGCGAGGCAGAGGAGCAGAAGCAGAGGGCGGCGCTGGCGGCGATCAAGGCCCAGCTGGAGCGACGCATGGCGCACGTGCTGGTGACGCAGCCGGTGCACACAACGGTCGTCTCGTTTCCGCTTGAGCCTGCGCGACTCCCAGAGACGGAGCAGCCCCGTGACGATAGCGCCGCCAGCAGTAGTGGTGACGGTGGCGTCTCCGGCAGTGACGCACAGCAGGAACATCGAGAGCGCAGCTCCTCTCCAGCACAACAGCAGCACCGCCGAGCGCGAGACCGAGGCTCTGACCTTTCTGCCACTCTTGTACCTCGTGGACAGCCTCACTGGCTCGGAGCTCGCCCAGTTTGTGGTTCCCTTCCCGGGTAATGTTCAGGGAGAAGGCGCACCCGCAACCTCAGCGGACGCGCTGCGGCTGAGTGTGAATGACACGTTGCGCAGTGAAGGAGCGGGACCCCATCGGTACGAGGTGGTGGACAACAGCGCCAGCCAGTTTAGCCTTTCCCCAGATCTCAACTACTTGGCGGTCTGCTACAACAGTGGCGGGAGCGGCGACGGTGGCGAGGTGCGGAGCGGGACTGTTTTCGTGTTTCTTCTGCCGTGGCCACAAATCTACACCAACAGCAGCGACATCCTCGGTGCCAGCGTTAGCGCAGAGGCGGAAGAATCCACTGAGGAGGGTGCAGCGACGACAACGGACACGCCGAATGCTCCTCCGCCTAGAGCCCCTGCGCTGTACTCGGACGATTCCAGTGTTGTGATCACGCCACTGTGCTCGCTGACCTACTTTGCCCGCAACGGCAACGGCGGCACACGCACGGAGGATGGAGACGCGGCACCAACAAACTGTGTCAGCGTTGCTTTCCGTCATGACAGCAAGGGCATCTACGTCTGCGGCGGTGGCAGGGAGATCCACTACTACGACCTCCATCGAATTACAAACTACGTTACGCAGCCAAGCATAGGTGCTGCTGCTGCATCGGCCAATGGCGCCGCCGACCCCAGTGCCGACCTCAACGTCCTTCTTGATTGCCCCCCACATGAGTGCGATGCGGTGCTGGCTCAGGTGCTTCGGCTCTTCTCCCGCCGTCACCGGGCCCTGCGTGGGGACTCCAACGACGCGTCCAACGTCGTTGGTGCTGGTGGTGCCGGTGACACCTGCGACAGCGACGACATCATCTTTCCGCAGGTTGATGACCCGGACGCGGTGTACGTGACGTACCAGCCACCACTGCCCTGCACCACCGCAGCAAACACTGCTGTCATCACCACCACCACCAAGAAGTCGAAGGTGCCCTCCTCAGCATCATCATCGTCGGCGACACAGTCTGAATGCCAACCGCGCCGCATTACTTCGTGGACGGTGCCTCCCACTGTGCTGCCCTACGCCCCTGACGACCCGCGCATCACGTCACCGACGCTGGAGCCGGATGGCTCGCGTAAGAGCTTACCGCCGGCGGAGCTCGCTGTTGGCTGTGAAGACGGCACCATTGTTCTCGCCCGCCTTGAACGCGTCGTCTCGTAAGTTTTCCATGTACATATATATCTGAGCGGTGTTTCCCCGCTCTCTTCTTTGTCTGTTTCCTCCTGTTCTCACATGTTACGTGAACAGTTTTTTTTTTCTTATTTTTTCTAGAACTAAAAAAAAAATTATTAAACTGTTATTACCTGTACAGTTCCACCAGGTTATCAATTTAAGAGAATATTTCCCTTATTGCTGCTGTTGTTGTTGTGCTGGAGTATTTGCTGACTTGATCGCTGTTTTACTTCCATGAAATGAACATAATCATATTGTTCTTGGTTTTAGTCTGGCATTGTGCACACATTATACTGGTTGTGAAGACCTCCGCCTTTTTGTGTTTTCAAGTGTGTATCTGCGTTCACTGACTTTTCAAACCTTTTGCAGTCTCCACTGCTCGTTTCAAACAACTTTCCTCACCCCCCCCCCCCTCTCCCGCTCAACTTCACTTAGAATCATATACACTCTTACAAGTACTAGTAGTAGTAGTAGAACAGCTTGAAGGTTGACGACGAGAACGAAATCAAGAGAGAAGGTAGAGTAAAACTTGCGCAGAAATTTACACCCACGCGCAGGCGATCACCACGTCAAAGGACACGTTTCTCGTCACTTTCATCCGCAGGCTACGCCTCCGACGTCTGCTGTGTGCTGGCATTCCGTTTCTTCTCCTCGCTCTCTTTTGTCACTCTCCTCACTCCTTATTTATTACCTCACTCTCCATTTTTTTTATATTTCACGTTGATTTCGCTTACTCCTTTGTTTAACTGTGGTAAGTGTTCGTGTTCCGTATTCAATTTCTTCTGCTCACCTTCACACCGCCCTTTTTCTTTTAAATTGTTGTTGTCGTTGTCGTTATTTGCTTGTTTGCTCACCTTGTTCTTCCTCATTAGTCTGTACCCTGTCCTCTCTTTCTTTCTCTCTCTCTCTCTCTCTCTCGCAGTCTTACGGGTAGGAGACTCGCAGCTTCTTGTGCCTCCCTTTCCCTTCCATTTGTTGATTTTTTCTTATTTGTTTACTAATACTCAGCGTACACATATACGCAGACTCAGACACACTGAAACCACCAGCACATCCTTTATGCCTTAAAATATATATATACATATACGTATATATCTAGTTCTATTTTTCTCTATCTCTGTTTTCTCTAACCGCACACACGTACTGCTTTTACTGCAGCCAACGTAACGTTTGGCCCTAGCGCTGTTGTGCACTTTATTATTATTATTCTTTGTTTTAGTGTTTTTCTTATTTCCATTGTAACTACTGTCTTCTTTATTTGGCACGTTTCTGTGCGTACCCATAGCCCCTCCACAGCACCGATTCTTCTCTTCTTTACTGGAAGTACTGCTTTCTGCTTTCTGATTCATCGGCTGTCACATCATTGTCCGATTCCACTCGAGACTCAACTTCAAAGAAGTATAGATGTCCTCAGCTGCTGGTACGCTTCGCAGTACTCGCTACGACGCTGATAGAATTGGCAAGGATGTCGAAGGTGACAGAGAGGACTTGAGCAACGGCGCTGCTTGCGCCACTGGGCGGAGAGGACTCGCGGACCCCGGCTCGTCTACCCAGCTAGCTGGTGCCTCCACGTCGGACGTCCGTGAGGACGTCACGAACCCCCAGTCGTGCCTTGCGGCTCACCCGAGCGGAGACTTGGGCCTCGTCAAGGGAGACCCGATGAATCTTTTTCTTGTGAGTTCCCCCATGTTCAACGGGACGTCACCGCTTCCGCCGGACGCGTGCCCGCCGTACCCGCCAACCTCAACGGCGACGCTTACACGAGCGGGGCCGTGCGCTCCACCTTCACGGGCACCGGCTCCAACATGGCAGGAAGCTTTAGTAGCGATGCCAGCGTGCGTCGCATGGTCGACACCAACATCGTGCATCGCACTGTGGCTGGAATGACGAGCCAGCCCCCCACCTCGTCCCTCGCGTCCGCGTCCATCACCCAAACGGCGCCTCCACCACCGATGGTGCCGTCAAACGCCTCTCCGCGGAAGACATCCAAAGGCGGCATGGCAGCAGCGGCGCCTGGCTCACTTGCTCCGAGTCGCCCACCGCGGGGCTCCGATGCCGTTGAGGCCTTCTCACGCGCCTCCAGCAGCGCCGGCAGCGACGCGTACGCGAGAGTTGGGCCCTTTGACGTGATCGCCGACTCCGCTAGCGGCAAGGCAGCGACGGCGACAGACCGTATTCCCCGCCGCGGCAAACGCGGCCGTGGGAACGGGACGGCACCCACACGTCTCGACCCGGCTGTCCAAGGCGATGATCTTCCACAGGACCTGAACGAAGTGGAGGGGACCAACGAGCCGGATGAAGACGAGCCGGCTGGTGGCGGCGTCGCGCTGCAACCCAAGCCTCCCTCGACGAGTAAGCCTAAGCACGGCCATGCTGCCCCAGCCCTCCGACACGTGCACCACCACAATGTAGAAGAACCTGACTCGCACGTGGGCGACGCTGCTAACGCCTCTGCCAACTCACCAAAGCACGCCGCGGCCGCTGCAGGCATCTTGAACACGTCGGAGAGGAATACTTCCCCCGAGCCCACAAAGGACGGACTTCGATCGGAGCAGCTACCGGAGAAGCCCCTCCCGATCACCAGTCCCTCGGAGGTGACAAGCAGCATCGCGAGTTCCAAACCTGGAATCCTCTCAGCCATGTCAACGGGGCGCGGGCTCAACGTGGAGACTGCCAGCGGCGAGGGTGCTTCCCTCGGTTCTGGTTCTGGGGTTGAGCAACAACAGCGTGCCGGCAAGGCGCACATTTCGCCGGCGTATCAGAATCTCAGCTCCCCTTCCGTCAAGAGCACCAAGTATCTAGAAGCCAAGAAGAAAACGTCGTCGTTCCGAAAAATCAAAAACCTTCTCACTGGAAAAGATAAGAAGCAGCCGCCTAGCGACACCGCCTCGGCTTCGGACGCCAACAAACCCAATGGAAGCAGTCGTAGCATCACCAATAGCGTCGGAAGCGGAGGCGAGGGAAACACCAGCGTCACTCAGATCACCTCGCTCCTCAACTCGGATGGCCGCTTCATCGCCTTCAACGAGGACCCGAGCGTCACGTCCTTGAGCCACGCCAACGGCGACAGTGCCACCAACAGCACCACCGGAGTCGTAGCGACGCGGCGCTCCTCCACCCAGGTGCATGGCACCAACGACTTTTACAACGTTAGCCGTGCTCCTCCGCTGCACTCGTCCTTCTCGCACAACACCGACCAGGTGAAGATTATCACAGACCTCTTCATCAAGAACACGCTCGTGCTGCCCAACATCTACTACGAGAGTAACAAGGCGGCCGCCTCGGCAGCCGCCTTTAAGCGGGCGCGCGCCGCGGCGGAGAAGTCGGGGACCGACGTGCTTGATGTGACCAACCTGTACAACTTGCACGACTACGTCTTTGAGACGTCTCCTCCTGAGCTGCGCAACTTTGGCGCCACGTGCTACCTCAACGCCGTCGTGCAGTGCATCCTCTTCTCTCCCGACCTGATTCTCGCCCTGCAGAGCCACATGGACGGAGTCGAGCTGACTGAGGTGGCGGAGGGCAAGCGGTCGTCCAAGGACTCGACAGGGCCGGCAGGCGACAAGGGCGCCGCGACCTCCGGTAGCTCCACCTCGCGCCGCGGGTCGTCCCGCCGCCCCAGTGGAAAGAACGAATCACCGGACCGCTTTGTGGCGACACGCTCGCTCATACAGCTGGCACTGCGGCGCAGCACGCCAGCCGTCATCAGCCAGCGGCTGCAGACGATCAAGGCGGCGGCGGCCAAGTACAACAGCGAGTTCGAGTCGAATGGGCAGAACGACTCTCACGAGTTCCTCCGCACCTTCTTGTACGTTGTGCACGACGAGAACAACGTCGGCCACCCGAGCAACTTCACCATGGAGGAGGAGAACAAAAAGAACGACGCACCGGAGTCGGGAGCTAACAGCAAGGCGGTCGCGACGCCGTCTCCCAAGGTGTTCAGTGAGTCCGCTGAGTTGCGCAAGTGGGTGAATAAGATCAAGGAGGTTGACAGCAGCATTGTGTACTACTTCTTTGGTGGCATTCTGCGGAGCAAGTGCCAGTGCAGCGCCTGCGGGAACGAGTCGTACACCTTCGACCCCTTTTTGGACCTCTCACTGCCGCTTAGCACATTTCCCGAGCGCTCCAAAATCCCGATTCGTTCGGTGCAGAGCAACCTGGGTGCTGACGGTGGCTCTAGTGGCGGTGGCGGCACCCCCACCGCCGACAGTGCCACCGCTGGTGGTGGTGGTGGTGGCGGCAGTAGTAAGCGTGGCGCAGGCGCGATCGGACCAACGACGACCAAGACCGAGTACCAGCTCAACGACATTCTCAAGTACGCCTTTGTCAACGACTCGGCCGAGACTCTGGACGAGGACAACAAACTCCACTGTGACAGGTGCAAGAGCATGCAGGACGCGGTGCGCAAAGTGAAGGTGCTGCTGTGGCCCAAGATTCTGGTGCTACACCTCAAGCGCTTCGATCAGTTTGGCCGCAAGAACGACAACAAGGTCATCTACCCGCAGTACCTCCACTTCAGCCCCGACGAGCTTTTCAACCCCAACGGGGGCGGTAGCGCAAACAAGGGCCAACAGGGCATCTCGTACCGTTTGTACGCCGTCTGCTGCCACCGCGGTACCGAGAGATTCGGGCACTACACCTCGTACGTGTGCCTACAAAAGCGTGTGAAGCCAGGCGAAGACAACGACCCTAACAGCAACGGAAAACAGTAACAACAACAACAACAGCAGCAACAACACACTGCCCTCGCTGCCGTCCTCCAAGCGCCTCAAGCAAGCCGGACAGACGCCCAACGCCAGTAGCTCCCCTAATGCGGCAAGTGCGAACGCTGGCAGCGGCAGGAATAACGGCGGAGCGGCGGCCTCCTCTGGGATGCGCACGACGTCTGAGAATTGGTACCTGTGCAACGACCGCACCATTACGCCGAGCAGCATTGAACAAGTGCTGTCTGCCGTTGAGGAAGCCTACATTCTCTTTTACTACCGGATGTAATAGTACTATACTCTACTACTTATTTATATGTTCTTCTTTTCTTTATTATTGCTTTTCTATTTTTTTCCCCCCCCTCATACTCGGTGTTGTGCCTACTCTACTTTCCCAATACAATTATATATCTATACGGGGTCACCCATTATTAAAAAAAAGAAGTGATAAGTGAGAACAATTTTTCTTCTCTCATCACAAATTACAACAGTAATTACTGTGTTGTTTTTTTTTCAGGCTACCATTTTTGTAATTGCTTTTCACATAGTTTTACTTCTCCTGCAGGAGACACCTTTCTTTCTTTGTTTGTTTTTGCCTTTGTTTTCTTTGTTGCGCTTTATCCCTTCTATTGCCACTTCATCAGCGGCTGTGCATATCCGTACCTCTGCGGTGTTGTTTTATCGTGTGTGTCTGAAGAATCCGTCTTCAGAACCTTCTCATGGATCTCTGCGGAAGAAAAAAAGAGAAATAATAAAAAAAACACACAACATCGGCAGAGGACAACACTCCATTGGCATTTGATGGATGTCGTATTATTTATCTACCCCTTCCCCTTGTATATTATGCCTAGTGCTTCAATTCCTTGCTGTTTTTTCATTACCCTTACAATTTTTTTTTTGTTTCATTTATTCTGTGCTACGCACTATATATATACACAACTGAGCTTGGAGGACTTCACCCGAAGCAAAATTATTATTAATATTAATAATTGAGAAGTAGTACAAAAAAAAAAAAAGATCCCGAATCTGTTGTCCATGTGCTATATATGTAGTAAAATGATTGTGACAGTGCTATGTACGCTGTTGGAAGTAATGACTTGAAATTGTAGATCCAAGGACAAGGGATGAGATGCAAAGCTTAATATGTTTTGCATTTTCGCGGTCTGATCATCTGTGGCAGCTTCAGCCGTTCTGCTCGTCCATGCATTTATCAGTAATACGAAATCTTTCAACTTCGTTGTTCGTCCTCATGGTCTTCCCTTCATGCCATCTCTTTCCTTTTATGTATAAAGAAATTAGGAATACTATTATCTATTTAGGTATATACTTTTCTTTTCTTTATTGCTGTGGAGGCCGCTGGCAAGCAACTGACTTGACCGTCGCATCTTCTCTCCGCATACAAAAGCAAAAAAAAAAAAGAAGAAGAGCATAAATCGTCATCAAGCACGTCATGGAAAACGCGGATATCAAGGTGCGGGACCCGATCGAGGTGCAGCCGTCTGGTGCCAAGCAGTACACCCACGGTGGCCCATTTACTATTATGTGGTGGCCATCAAGTTTGAGGCACCACCCGCGGACGCCAACACTCCGGCGGCGCAGCACTTGCAGCGACTCATCGCAAACAACAACGGTAGCACACAGATCCAGGTGCAGCGACGCTACACCGACTTTGAGGTCTTCCACCAGCTGCTCAGTCGGGTGTTTTGGTACTGTGTCCTGCCTCCTATTCCCTCCAAGGACAAGATGAAGACCATCATGAGCGGCATCAGGACATCTACCACGCCCTCGAAGCGTGAGGGATCGGTCCCCGCGTCTGGCGCCGCAGAAGCACACACCCAGAACACCATTGTCGAGTACCGTCGCTGGGCGCTGCAGCAGTACCTGAAGCGTTTCGTTGCGATGGAGCCGATCCGCCAGCACGAACTGCTGTACTTGTTTGTCGACGACAGCAAGTGGGCGGCGCTGGTGAACAACTTCTCCTCCGGCGCTGGCAACCCGCAGTATAGTGGCTACACCGTTCCGTTTTACCTCACCGCCAAGGCCCACAGTGCCATCAGCTCTGGCGGTGCCTCGGATGCCTCGGCGGCGGGCGCTGGTGCTGGCGGTGCCGCCGGCGGCTACAGCCTCGAGTACTTCACCAACATGGCAAGCGAGGCGGTGGAGGCGGGCAAGGCGGCGCTGCAGGCGCGCGCTGCGGCCTTCTCGGCCGACTGGGACGTCGACACAAGCCGCTTCACCAACGCCGAGCTGGCTGCCAAGGTGGAGACGAGCAAGTTTCTCATTGAGACGCTGCAGAAACTCAAGAAGAAAATGGAGGCGCTCTTCGATAGCCGCATCCACTTGAATCAGAAGCTGTACGACTTCTCCACCGCTTTTGAGGAGCTCTGCGCCTCCACGACGCCGGCGTCGGGCGACGCAGCCGATGCCACCACCGGGGACGCGATCCTGACACGCAGCACAGAGGAGGACGTGCAGCTGGACAAGGTGCTGCGGGCCTGTATTGACGCGTGCCGAGAGAGCGCGACCGCCTTCAACAATGCCCCGGGCAGTGACAACCGCCCGAGCAAGGCGCCGCCGCTGAACTTCGCCAAGACCGCCTCTCGCATCGTCTTTATGATCAAGTTTTTGGTGCTCAGCGTGCAGGAGGCGATTCGCGCGATGGCGAACAAGGACATGGCGGAGCGCTACGTGGCGCTGGTCGACAAGGAGATTGCGGTGCAGGAGAGCCGCGTCGCCGCGCTGGGCGGCGCCGGCGTGATGAGCAACACCAACGCCGCCAGCGTGAACCAGGTGGCCAAGGCGCGGGTGCACATCGAGACGCTAAAGCAGCGGCGCGACATGGTCGAGACGGAGCTCAACCAGAAGATGGTTGAATCTACCTTTGCGCAGAACCTCTCCTACTATGATGCCAACAAGCGCTCGGATTTGTTGTATTTGCTGAATATCATCGGCACTTTTGAGACGCGCTATTACGACACATACGAGGAGATCTGGCAGCCCCTGAAGCCCCTCGTTGCCGATCTCCAGCAGGAGGCCGCACGCGCGTAAAACTGTTCGTTGGTTGTTTCAGCTTTTCCGCGCACTGGGCATCGTCTAAAGTCTTTCCAACTCTCTCTCTTTCGTTTCAAGATTTTGCAAAAGTGCTATGGGTAGAATACCATTCTCTCCCTATTCTGTTTCAACTGCGTAGACGCTGTGGTAGTTTTGCCTGTGACCGCGCCGAACAAAATTTGCTATTTGTCTACATTTATTCATTTAATTTTTTCTCTCTCTTTATTCTTTTTTTTCCCGGGGGTACGTTTCTTGTTGCTTCTCAACTGGTAGCCGCTGTTACTATGATTATCATTTTTATTATCATTGCTGTTGCTGCCCCCACAGCTGTCGTACCTTCTAGCTTTGCTATTATTATATTAATTTTTTTTTTTTATACACCTGTTCTTGTTTTTGTTTTTGCTGTTCCTACCACTGTATCGTATTGCTGCCCTCCAATTTTTTTTTCAAAGAATTCTTTTTGATGCCCTTTTCACAACTCAATACCTGTACTATTGGTTTTACGAACGGAGTCCTCCGTGAGTGTGTGTATTTTTTGAGCATTACTGCTCCTGCGTTAACATTATTGGACACTGGGCCATTAAATGTACTTGACTGATTCCTTACTGAGTTGCTTTGTTGTGTACTGTTGCGTATCCTGTCTCTGTGCCTCTCTACCTTCGATAAGTTATTCTTATGCGTATTTTTCATTCAGCGGAAATCAGTTGCGCGCTCCGTTTTCCTATTCAACTCCTTTTCCTTCTACTGACGAATCGTCGCCTACCGCGTCGGACTCGAAGCAAGAAAGAAGAAGAAAGAAAAAACGATCGCGCAACTCTGTAGACATTTAATTCGTTCATCCTACTCCTAGACTTTTAGCTTCATACAAAGAAACTTCCTCTGTCGTTTTTTTTTCCATCGCCATGAAACTCTACTCTATTCTGTTTTTCAAGCGCACTACTACGGCGGCCCCTACTGCTGCTGCCGCTGGCGCCTCAGCTGCCCCGGCGGATGCCAACAACTGTATCCTTCTCTCGAGCGCAATCGACGTCAGCTCCTTCGGCTACTTCCAGCGCACGGCGGCGCAGCAGTTTATCGTGTTTCTCTCCCGCACCATCGCCAGCCGCGTCGCGATGGGCGCCAAGTCGCAAGTGACGCAAGACGGGCACGTGGCGTACGTCGTTGCTGGCGGCGGCCAGATGGGCTCCGCGGACGGCATCATCGCGGTGGCCATCGCGGACATGGAGTATAACTCCCGCGTCGCCTTCACCATGCTGTCGGAGCTGCTTCCCTCCTACACGCAGACGTTCCGCCAAAAGTACAACAATCCCGCCTTCCTGCAGCAGCGCGCCGGGCAGGCCGCGAGCGGGGAGCTCAACGCCCTCCCCTGGCCGGTGCTGGACGAGACGCTGGCCCGCTACCAGAAGCCGGAGGAGGTCGACAAAATCCTCCGCATCCACCGCGACATCGAGGAGACCAAAGTGATCATCTACAACGCCCTCGACCAGGTGCTCGAGCGCGGGCAGAAGATCGACGACCTCGTGCAGCAGAGCGAGGACCTCGGCGTCGCCAGTAAGGCATTCTACTCGTCCGCCAAGGAAACCAACAGCGGCTGGTGCTGCGTCGTCATGTGAAGTGTGCGCCGCCGCGTTTCCCATCCACTCACCACCTCGCGCTGTTTCCGGTGATTGTGTTCCTTTGTATCTCCTTTTCCCCTTTCTCCCTTTCATTTTGTTGTTGCTCTTGTACGCTGACATTTTTTCTTCTTCTTTGCGCCATATCCGGCTCTCTTTGCGTTCCGTCTTCGTCTATTGTTGTCGTTACTGTTGTTACTCCACATTCTCTTTCTTGATAAATCTACATGGCGTAGACGAATAACGGCCGTAAAGACTATAAATAGAAGTGTGTAAGCCGCCCCCCCCCCTCACCCTTCACACCGGCTCAACTGCACCATCCTTATAAGTGTCTCTTCCGCTTCAAGTTGGGATGTAGGTGGGGAATAAAACATGACGTTTACAAGTGAAAGTCGTTCCACAGCTGTTGTGAGGCAGTAATAGTCTTCACACTCATGTTCAGGCCTTGGTTGGACATCCCGAAAAAAAGTTCGTGTATACCTTTTGCTCATGCAACACCATACGTGCTCTATTACCTCTTTGACAACTTTTTTCCCGTACTATCTCTCTCTGTCCTTGTCACCAACACCAGCTTTCTCACTAATGACGAAGGCAAACGGACTCTAGCACGCTTTTCTCTTTTCTCTTTTGTTATTATTACCAAAACCAACAGCATAGATGCGCATTAACGACCACGTCTGTTGCTTGCTCAACACTCTCTTAAGCGTGGCGGTACTGGCCGCCCTCGTTGTGCTGAATCTCATGCGGCTTCATCGGCAATCCACCTTGTCCTCCAATGATGGTGTCTCGCACCGCGCAGTGCCTGGTGAGGGTGCCACAGAGCCACCGCCTCTGCTGCTGTCCCTTCCTCCAGAAACAGTGCCGGTGGACATGAGTGTGGTGGACGCGCAGGATTGCGGGAGGGCTGCTGCGGGGCCAAGGACCGTCAGAGATGCTACTGCTGATGTCAGACGCGAGGATGATATGAGGGACGCGTGCACGTCTCTACCGGTGTTACCGCGTCAAGAAACGCCATGCGCTGCAGCCGCAGCTGTAGGGAGCCTTGGCTTGGGCCATTCTCTACACTCCAATGAATCCGAGCGCCGCGCACGTTTGTACGTACTCGCCACCTATGCTTTTGTTGCTTTGCTCTCCGGAACTGCTGCTGCGGTGATCATTGGCGCGAATCATTACTACTACATGAAGTCCTTGATCCCCATTGACGGAAACCGCGTGTATGCGTGCGTGAACATGTTCATCCTCGTCCCTTTACATCTCCTGTGCACGGCAACACTCTCTGTCATGGCGTTTTCCAGCGGCACAGGTACCGCAACACCTTTTCCCGGGGGCACATATTTGACTTGGCTATTCGCACTGTCTCCAATAAGCTTCTACTTTTTTTACTACATTGGTTTACATTGATTACACTTAGATATACCGACGATACGGATATGTTTTTACCGTTGTTGTTGGTTCTTTCACTGTGTATGTGTGTACGTGTTTTTCTGCTGCACTGAGCGACATTTTTTTTTTTTAATTTTGATCGTTGCTCTTTTTTTTTTTTTTTTTTGTTTTTTTGCATTCTTTGCTGTTTGTGGACTATTATTATTATTTTTATTTATTTATTTATTTTTTCTATTTCTGTTTTCTGTTTTCCCCTTTTTTTTTTGATGCTGGTATTCCTTTTTTTTTTTTCTCTTGTTATCTTTTCGTGTATAGCTTTTTTTTTTTTTTTCGTGTGTGTCTCTGGGACATCGATTCTCGTCACACAAAAAACAGTACATTGAACTACCTGCCCTCCTCTATAGAGTACTCTATCTGAAAATTAACATTTTCAAAGCTTACCGCCTACTCGAGAGAACGAGATCGGGCGCTCTTTTTAGTTTTCTGTCCGTTGCGCGGAAATGTAAAAACTCGCTCTTCTTTTGTCAAGACCGCCTACATGATGCGACGCGGCAAAGTGCTCTTTTCTTTCCCACTCCTCTATACGCCCAACCCACCCGTCCTCTCATAGTTTTTCTTTTTCGCCTTGCAGCTTCCTCTCCAACGGTCAATACGGCACCTCGTCTCTCTTTCTCTCTCTCTTCCTCTCTACGTTCATAAAAGACTCTGTTGGCCACACTTGCGCACACTCCACGATCTATGGGTTCTTCCTCCTTGCATACTGTGCTGTGGTGTGCACTCGCTGTCTTCAATGTCGCCGTTGTCATTGCTCTTATTTCCCTGAGTATGCAGCGCCTGTACGGCCTTCGTCCCTTCTCTGCCTACGCAAAACCCTCGACGCGCGCCACCATCCCCATGCCCGACACTAGTGACGTGCAACATATTGTTCGCGGCACGCACGGGATGGCGGCGTCCGGCGAGGAGGGAGGTCGGCCGGCTCCACGAGAGGGCGACAGTCTACACACGGCAGCGAACGCCGCGACTACTTCTAGCCGTGCTGGCGCAGGGGAGCCGACGAAGCCGACTGTCGATGTTCTGGTTCAGCTTGGTTCGCACCCGGACCCCCTTTTCTTGGACGCGATGGAGGAGGCCATCGCGGAGGCCTCCCGCGAATCCTACGACGCGCGGCGCCGCGGACGGTTCTACTACATTCTTATTTATGCTGTAGTCATGCTGCTTGGCTTGCTACAATCCTGCCTGCTCTATTTTCATCTTGCTGACACCGCTCGTGTGCGAAGTCGCTCGTATCGGGGGCTTTGGTGGCCGCAACTTGTGCTGTATCTGCCGTGTACTATAACGCTGTCTATCGTAGCGTTTGTTGGGCGTACCGAAACTGAACAGCACATTCCAGGAGCGAATGTTTTGGCATGCATCACAGCGCTTTCTCCCCTCAGCTTCTACATCGGAGGTTTTTAAAAATAATGTGCTCTCTTTATGCCTATATCCTTGAAACGCTTCATTTATTATTCTCTTTTTTTTTTCCTGCCACAGCTGAAGGACACTCTCTTCAAGATATATTTGCTTTATTTGCGCCTTTCTCTCTCTCTCTCTCTCTCTCTCTCTCTCTCTCTCCTGTTTTAGGGCTTCTATCTTCCTGTCTTTTTTTTCTCTTTGCACAATTGCTTTATTTAGTTTCATTTCCATTTCCGGCGACGTTTCTTTTTTCCCCCCTTCCCACATATTGCTTTTAATGTCATGATGGATTTGAGTTATTTATTTATTTTTTGTTTTGCTTTTAGTTTTTTTTTTATTGTTATTATCATTCTATGTGATATCACTGAGACTTTTTTTCTTTCTTGTTGAGTGTGTGAATAAATCCACTTCATTCACACTGTTAGTCGTTGCTTCTCCCTTCTTTCTTTCTCATTACTGTGCTATCACCTACCGCATTCACACCAAGAAAGGTCAACATCAACAACATAAACTGTGTAAAAGAGAGTTTACCTGTCTGTCTCCCCCTCCCCCCCGCTCCTGCTGTCTCAGCATCGCGAAGTGAAAAAGGTTCAACCTTTATCAGTATTTGATTTATGAGTGCATTATTATTTTTATGACAAGTTTTCTTACTGTTGAAACCATTACGTTGTAGTGTAAACTCGGTATTTACTTGGCGAGTGATGCTGCATGTGTTTTTATTTTTCCATTGACTCCCCCATTTCCCTCCGTTCTGCGCTGCTATAATTTTCATCACCTGTCGCCTCTCCGAACTTCTTTCCCTGTCATTAATTTCTTTTGAAGATTCTTTTTTTCCTTCTTTACATTAAGTCAAGAGCTTTCTTTGCTTTCTTTTTATTCTGTTTTGCTCTATTTCTCTCTTACTTTTTTTTCTAGCACCTGCCGCTGGCAAATTAAGTCATTTTGCTTCGTCCATACAGCACCTACTTTTTTCCCTTACCGTGTTGCATTGTCTGGACGCCTTCAATCAGCTACGACTCCTCCTACAAGCGAATCATGGTCGATCACCGGTATGTTCTGTGCTGCGTCTACAGCGCGCTACAGCTCGTGATGCTGGTCGCTCTTGTGTCTATCGTGATACAACGCCTGTGGGCCACCCTGCCTCTCTCGCTTGACAGCCCCTTCGATGACAACCACACCATGGAGTTGCTCGCCGTTCACAGCCAGTCGCGTACGGAGATGGGGGAGAATGCTGATGGTCGGGAGACTCGTCGCTACAAACTCAAAACGCGCGATGTGGCCTTTTCAGCTGTTATTCTAATCATCGCGGTGACGCTGATGGTAGTTGCGAGTTTCGTGTTGCTCTGCATCTATCTTTTCTGGAAACATCTCTTGTTCCCGAAGAAGGAGCCTCACTGTATATGGTTGTTATTGTTATTATCCTCGTCCCACTCTTAACTATTACGTGCATTCTCTTGTCTGTGTTTGCCTTCCTGGGCCGCGGCGCGGCGGAGGGTACGATTCCCTACGCTGGTGTCTTGTTTGTCATCTTCTCGACAGCTCCGTTGTGGTTTTTTCCGTGTATCTTTTTAGTGTACTAGAATCATTGAGAAGGTATAACATGTTCAAGACAATTATTTCTTTTTTATTATTTTACTTTGCTTTTCTCTCTCTACACAACGCGCGCTGGCAAAAAAAAAAATGAATTACTTTTATGATTACTATTTTTTCTTTTCCTCCTTTTCGTTCCGGTTTCTTTTTTCCTCTAGCTCCCTTTTAACTCAGTTATCTCTTTGCTTCTATTGCTACTTGTCGCTGCGTATATTTCTTTTTCATCATTATTGCTCATATTTTTCTATTCTCTCTACTGTTAGCTTCTCCATTTATTTCGTCTCCTACCGTGTGAAAGACAGTGATTTTAAAAACCAGTGGAGAAGTACTGGTATATTAGTGGATGTGTCCCGTTATATGTGTACAGCACATGTACACCTCACCTGGAGCACCGTGCATGCTTGAAATCAACTTACCCACTACTCGGTTGCAGGAACCTCTCATCGTGCGCTTCAAAAATAGAGGCAATTCACAGGTACTGTCAAAAGGTTATGTAACTGCACTTTGTATACTGCCATCTTCTTCCTTCGCACTTCTCACAACAGCACGTGTGTGAGTCGGCCTCTACCCTCCCTGTCCAACATACTCCTAACACCTACCCTAACACACAGCACTAGCACATGTCGAGCACGGCAATAAATTTATTATTATTATTATTATTATTGAACTCTGCAATACCGTATTTACCAAGAGACGTGCGAACAGTGTGTCCACACGGAATTGCTATACACTTATATGCGTCATCACTTACTATGGGTGACAGTCCTGTGGTTGTTGCTGGCGGACACGTCTTCAGCGGCCACTAACCACAGCGAGCGGCCGCACAAGGCAAAGATAGTATCAGAGTTTTGCTCTACTGAACGGTATGGGAGCCGCACCGTTCCCTTGCGCGTCCGTTTCGATGTGTCTGGCCTCTACGACCGGCGCTACTACTGTGCGAGCCCGGATGACACGCAAGGGGAGACGCCGTCATTGTCTACGTTCAGTGTTGCCCCCAGGGGGGTAGTGTAGCGCATGGCAAACAGAACAACATCCGTTTGCCGCCTCAGCAACGCAAGCCCACGCTGGTCGATCCAACAGAGTACGCAAACTGTGAAGCCGAAAATGGCTCAGGAGAGCCTACACAACCACATATGCTGAGCGAGGAGAAGCGTGAGTTTCTCGTTCGAGAGGTCATTCCGGCCCTCATCCGCCAAGCAGAAAAGCTACTGCTTGCGGCACCCTACGAAGAAAACACTATGAAGCCACCCTTGAACGCGACGGCGCAGGCAGAGGCTGTGCTGCTGGCGATGCGCGAAAACTGCCCATCGGAACCATTCTCCGCGCTCACCACCGAACGCTTGCAGCTGCTGCTGTTTCCCAGGTCTACAGAGAAAGTTGCTCCCTTTAAGTCTTTGGTCATCTTCGCCTACGCTGCTCCCAACTCGGAGTCGTTTGCGAGCACCATTGCGTGGAGCGCACCGTGTGCGTTTGCTACCCCGACAGAAGAAGCCGTTGCTGGCGACTCTCGACTAGAAGGAGCTGAACGCCCGCTGGTGGCTCGTATCAACTTCTCACCGTCATTCATCATTCCGCAGTACCTGGCTGAACGTGTACGGGCTACCGACGCCGTCTCACGTTTCAAGTTGTCTTCCTCGCGAAGGGCAGACGAAGGTGCACCGGCTGCCTCTGCGATGTCCTTTCTGCGGTCGTACGTCCAGCAAGTGGCCGCGCTCACCGGCGTCCCGCTTCCAGCGTCGGCGTTGGATAGTAAAAGCCCAGGGCAATTTGACACCACGAATGCCCTGATTCTGTACGCGCAGTACAAGGAGTCCTACATTCGGTACGTTCTCCATGAGCTCTTTCACGTCCTGGGCTTCTCGCCCTACTATTTGCGGCGCTACTTTCCCCACCACACGCCGCCTGAGCGCACAGGTCTGGGCAGGCGCAATACCACCAATGCAACACGTGACGACCACATCACCGTTGACAATGCAAACGAAAGCGCTTCTGTGAACGAGGCATTGCTTAACCTGATTCGCTACACGGAGGAGTTCTATAGCTGCCCGATCAGGCGCCTCGTGGGCGGAATCCGCAACGGCAGCGACGATAACAGCGGTAGAGAAGAAGAGGAAAAGGAAGGAGAAACATTATTGCCGACGTTATCAGAAAATGCTAACACGCCGGTCCTCATGGAAGCAGCGACTTTCTTGTACCGACTGTTCACTGAAGATGAGGGAGGCGACGGGACGGCCAAGGGGCATTTGGAGCGGCTGCTACGACGTGACGATCTTATGAGTGGCAGCCCTAACAACAACGACAACTACAACTCGCACTTCCCGAAGACGACCTACTTTACCTTGGCGTTCCTGACAGAATTTCTTCCTTTCTACCGTCTAAACACTATTGATCGTGCCGCAACCACCGTCCACTTCGGTAACGACAGTGAAGTTGCCGACGCCGACTTGCGTCTGCGCAGTGAGTGGGGAGGCTGGGGTTTTCGCGCTGGGTGCGGTTTTCTGTTGTCTGGCGGGAAATCACAGCAATTAACGAGCGCCTACCTCGGTGAGCCACAACTGGCTTCACCGCCCCCTCTGTGTCAAATGTCTACCGTTGTAGAGGGTAGTGCCGCAGATGCTTCGTTGCAGCCAGCACCCCGCCTTCCAATCGCGAAAACAGACGCTTCCGTCACGGCGCATGGGGCGAAACAAACTGTGGAAGTGAGCACAACCACTCCATTTGGCACACTTCACTATTCCGTCTCGTCTTTCCGCAAACCTGGAAATGGCACAAACGCAAGGGTTGGTGACCACGTGCGTCTTCAGTGGTCTCCACACGATGACCTCGTGCGAGACCAGTACTTTTGCCACGACCCGGACGCCTTTCGCTGTTCCTACGACTACCGATACCAGGGACACTGCAACACGTGGGCAGCAGGCAAGCCGAATCCTAAGAGTCGCAGTGACAACAGCCGAGATGCTCGGTTTGCAGCAGCGTTTTCTCGTGTCCGTCTGAATCGAGGTCGCAGCATCCTAATGAATGAATGCCCTGTGGTGGAGTACGACGCGGTCTTTCGTGCAGGCAAGACGCCTCGCAACTCTCCTTTGGCAGACACGTCTGAGCACCTGTACAACAGGCTGGAGCGCTACGGTGACTGCACCGACGTGTACGCACGTCTGCCTGAGGCCAATGTCCGTCATGCCACTAGCAGCTCGAAGCGGCAGTCTGGCGCGCAGCGCTCGTCACCAGGGGATAATGTGGATTTTGCAACACTCCTTGCTGAACGAGGTGCGGTGGGGTCGCGCTGCGCCTACGTCACCGTGCCTTCCAATGATGCTGAAGCGAAGTCCTCCCGCAGTCTCACCACCTGCCTTCGGCATCGATGTGTACAGACACCGACGGCAAGTGTTCGTGTGGAAATAAAGGTTCCAGACGAGCTGCTGATGGAAGGAGTCATCAGATTCTCTGCTCGTGCCGTGGATCAAGCAACTGTGCGCAACGTGAGCGGAACGAATAGGAGTGACGACATCAACCGACGTGCCCGGATCAACACATCTTCAACAACAGCAGCAGAAGCAGAGACGTGGCTTCGTTGCCCACTTGCTGGCGAGGAAGGTGTCATTACGTTGTCGTTGGCGTCGTCGGGTCGCGCGGGTGGCACCGACGCTCGCGTGCAGCTTCGTTGCCCGTCTGCGCGGGAGTTCTGTGACGTCAACCCGGACCTTCTGGTGCCGAGGAGTCTGGAGGAAGAGACTGACGATCAACCCCGTGTGGTGGGGCGTACTGTCACGACAGACGAATCCGCTACCAACGACGTCTCTAGAAGGCCTAACGCTTCGGCGCTGCCAATTTTCCCCGAGTACGCCGGGTTGCTCACGTTGGGTTTCTTTATTCCGCATCCTCGAATGTCGTCAGCCAACACGCTCAACAATCGCTACAACCAGTACAACTACGTCTTTACATTGATGAAACGGCTTGCTCAGGAACCCGTGCAGTGGCAGGCGGCTCTTGAGCAGGACCTCAACAACATCATCGTGTATAGCCTCAACCGAGAAACGGCAGCGGCAAGACCACCGACGTCCGGCGACGCAGGGCTAACGAGGGAGGACACCTGCGACAGCAGTGCCGCCACAGCATCCACATCGTCACAACTCCCGTTGCTGCCGCCAAATGTCGGCATCCGACAGACCGTTGGCGCGTGGCGCTTTGCTTCAGCTGCAGCCATCACTTACAGTGTGTTCTGGGTGGATGATGTGGTGACCGTTGCTGCTCGTCGCAACGCTTCCACCAACTCATCACGGCAGGGTGTGGGTGTCGTGTTACAGCTTCCCATATCTATCACTGCTTCGAACCCACAGGAGGCGGCAGCGGTGCTCATGCAGTACAGCACACTTGTTTCTGATGTTGATGTTCCGATTAGTCCCATCACGAGACAAGGCAAGCGGCCGGACACTGCAGTGACGAAAGGCGTTCCTCTTCACTTTTTCAACTTTCTCCTCACCTTGCTCAAGAGCAAGCCAATCGTGCGCAGTAACAGTGACATGTCAGGTCAGCACATTCTCGAGTCGTCGCCACTGCGCATCTCGCTCGCATCAGCTGACGCGGTGGACACGGCCTGCAACAAGAGCTCGCCATCTGATGCAAGAAGCTCCTCTGCGTCTGCTCTTTTCGAAGGAGGCTCTCTGCCCTCTGTAGAGCTCCTCCGAGTGCGTAGCCCTGCCTCGCGCGACATGTGGTCTTCTCCTCTGTCTCCGTGGGACGGCAGCTTCCCTCTCCTGATCAACTCTTTGTTTCTCGGGGCAGACAATGAGCCGTCTCCCGCCCCCCTTCATTCGCATCTGGCACTCCACACGCGTCCTGTGCTGCAAATGCGGCTACTGTTGCGGGCGCAGGTGCTGGATGCGACGGTTTCCCTGATAGATCCGAACATACAAGGGGATAAGCGAGCGCTGCTCGTTGCACAATTGGAAGACGGTGTTGCCGTGGCGGCCACGCTTGACTGCGAGCTCCTGCTGGGTCTTTCGAGGCACCTCTTCCGCGTCCTCTCCGTCAGCGCCAGCTCCGTTCGTGGCGGTCAAAGCTTTCAAAGTGAGCGTGCCACGGCGGAGGAGAAGAAAGCAGATGTTTTCGATGCTGATGGTGCCCGCGAGGTGACGGCAGCGGCGGCGCGAGAGTTCACGACGCAGGTCGGTAGCGGAAGCAGCATTTTCTTTTCGATCACAGTGGAGGTGTCGCTCCCTGCTTTTGAAGCACACCTCCTCACGCGAAGCCACACCAGTCGACGGAAGCGGCGGCGCGTCATGAACTCTACTAGTACTCCACCGCACCGTAATGAATCCCTCGTCTTTTCCACGTACGAGTCCACGCTTGTCCGACAGTCTTTTGCGTTTCTGCTAGATCGCGTCAAGCATAACGACTTGACATGGGCAAACGTGCATCAGTTACTGACTCGCACACTGACAGTCTCTTCGCGTAGCGGCTCCTCGTCTCCACTTGGTGGTTCCGGACTGCACACGAATGACGTGCGCACGGCGCTTCTCAGCTGGAGTCTTCGTCTTCCACAAGTCGTGTCGGCTCCCCACAGCGCAGCGAGACGTGGCTCTTGGCGTCACGAACGTCTCTGCCTATCGCCTCACTTCTACAGAGATGATGCCTCTAACAGTTCGCGTGGTCTATCCTTTACGATGCGATCGGACCACGCCGGGTACTGCTTGACTTACTTTCGACTCTATACTATCCTTTTTCTCTTGACCATTATCGCCTTGCTACTCTTGTACTCCGTGTTGACCTTATAGTTTGAACTATTTCTTCCTTTTCTTTCTTCTTTTTTTCCTTTTCACTGTTGCTTCCTAGAGTGCGTTTCACTCTTTTTTTTTTTTTGTTTGTTTGTTTCCTTCATTCGCCTTCGCGGGGGTGGATTGAACGAGACCATGATCCCTTCTATTGTTTTTTTTTTCTTGCTTACTGCCTTTCAATTCTAGAGGAAAAAAAAAATCAATACCTCTTTGTTTCTACATATCGTGTCATTGAATGTGTCTCTCCCCCGACTCATCCAGAGTGCGCACCAGAGCGTGCGCTGGAGCAATTTTCTTTCATGTCATATTATTCCCGGAGTCTCGTAGGTGGTTTCACCCCTATCTATTTTTTTCAATTAATGCTTCCGTTCCCGCACCATTATTTTTTTTCCTTTGTTAGAGCAGAAGAAGAAGCTGTTACTATATCTGAAACATTCTTAGACAGCACTCTTTAAACAGGAAAAAAAAACAGAACACACTATTATTATTATTAGTGAAAGTAGTGGTAGTGTGTACACCGCTCTCGTGAAGACGTAGACGACTATCCGTTTACGTGTGTTTCTCAGTGCATTTGATACTAATAGTCTTTCCTAGTCAGGTTTATTTCATCTCATTCATTCCCCTCCGAGTTCTACTGGACGCAGTTTTTTTTTTTTCCGGCTGGGGTGCTGTTTTCAAGTACAGCCGTCACGTCATATCCGCAGAGAAGTTGAGGACGACGCGAGGACTGTACACACCTCTAGCCTGATATTGGCGATGCTCTTTGTAACTCGACCTTCTACATCGCTGTCAGCAAGTGAAGACGGCAGTGCTTCGTCAAACCACACAGACGTGAACTGGGACGCTGCCTCGATAGCGCTCCTCCTCACACTCGCGCTGGTGGGCGTGGGCGCTGTAATTATTGCCTGCATAGTCGCCGTCTCTCTCCTGAGACCAGTATGTGATGGTCTCCTTCACTGGGCCCGCGGCGGTGACAGAAACGGTAGCGACAGCGACGGAGACCCAAACGAGCCACTGTCGCTGATCGAAGAGGAGCGTCGTGAGCGGCGGATACGGCTGTTGCACGGCCAGCACCCCAGCTATGACTGTTTGGATGGCGACAACCCAACGGACTCGCCAACAGCGACAAGAGACGAGCAGGTGCACTTTGGTCCCGTCGACAGTGACACACAGAACTCTACTGCCCCACCAGTACTAGGATTTGCTCCATCAACGACGTCTGCGGACACCTGCAGAGACGTGACGCGATTCAGAGAAGGGGCTGTTATGGCCCCTACCGCTGCTGCTGCTGCTGCTGCAGCTGCTAGCGCTCTCCCAAATCCTGCTCCTCAGGAGCGTCTGGCAACGAGAGATTATGTGAGGCACGGGCTCTATGACCAAAGCTCCTACAACATGCTTCACGGCGACACCCCCACACGGCAGCCAGACGCTACGGAGGGCATTCTGCAGGCGAGCATTGCAGCTGTGGAAGACATCTTTTTTCAGTCGGCCAGTCACAATGTGTCGCGTCACGGCACCTCGGCGAGCACGAGCACCACCAACGCCGTTAGCACCGTCTCCGCGTTTACTGATAACACGGCTGCGGGAGGAGGAGGAGGAGGTGGTGGTGGTGCCGTCCCCAACGCTACACCCGCCGGCGCCGCTAGTGCCACCACGTCGCAGCCTTCGCCAGTGTTGTCGCCTTCGGCTACATCCACACAGCAGCAGCAGCAGCAGCCAACACAGGAGGTAAACGACGTAGAAGGCCAGCAGGAGTCGCACAGTCGCCGCGGCACCACAACTAGCGGTCGCCGCCTTCTACCGGTGGCGAACGCCGATGATATTGACACGTATTACTACGGGACACCGTCGTCGCTGCAGTTTGCCCAGCGCAGTTACTCGATACCACAGGCACTCCTTACGACAACACAGGGCCTTCCGCCGAGGCCCACTGCCGGCGCTGTCCCTCCGGCGCACCATCAGCAGCACCACCAGTCCACCGTCGGGGGCAATGAAGGAACGCGCGGCGAGGATCGCTCGTCGTCTGCAACCAAGAAAAAGCGCCGGCACCGCCGTCGTAAAACCAGCAGCAGCACAAGCCGTCCACCCAGCCGGAATTCATCGGCGCCGTCGAGCTGCGTCGATGGCGGCGCCAACAGCACGGCTGAAGAGGCGAAGGCTCCCGTCGAGCGCAGGCGTCGTCGACACCACCACGAAGAGGAGCCGTGGCAACCCGTTCTCGTGCAAGCACCCCGATTGGTGTTGCAGCACGATGGTGCAGCCGGTTGTGGTGAGGACGCCACGAACGAGTCGCCGGAGCCTGCGCCCACACAGCGGGCTCCTATACGGAATAACTCGTGCAGCATCTACACCACCGATGACGAAGGCTGGGAGGAGGAGCCGATTCAACCGATTGTGCTGGTGCGTCCAGGGCAGCCCCAACCACAGCACTCGGCTGAGGTGACGACAGCCGCAAGCCCCGACGAAAGCACCACTGCCGCGGGTGTGTCTCAGAACGACTGCTACGAGGGGACCTCCTACGACAATGGCCGCCCCCCTGCCGACGACCTCATGACGGACGATCTGATGCTCGACATGGGCGTGTACGGCGACGTCGCCCCCGTCGCGCTACCAACGCGCCTCTCGTCGGGAAACGTCGCAGCCACCGGTGGTAGCGACGGCGGTGAGGGAGGCTACCTCGACGACGACCTGCAAGTCTACGAAGAGGACGGTGCTCTCGTCGCTGGGTACGTTCCTCGGACGATCGACCACGACAACATCGTCATTTACGACGGAGAGGGAGACGAGACCCGCAGCGGCAGCAGCTGCGCCGAGTCGGCCACCAGTCGCAACAGCAGCCGCGCCGCGTCGCAGAGTGCCTCCCGCAGCGATAGCCCCTGGCGACGTCATGAGACGACCGGCGCGCGTCCACACCTCTCTGCCGGCGCTAGTAGTAGTGGCGCGGCGCGCCCTGGTTCCAGTGTAGGTCTCCCGCCGCTGCCGCCGTTGCGCCAGCACGCGCTCATGTACCACAGACAGCAGCAGGAGCTCCAGCAGCGCGGTAGTCAGAGTGCCCGTCTCCCCCCGACACACTCGGCCATGACGATGCCTCACAACACGACGGCTGGCGCCTACAACTACTACAACAACGGTGGCACCCGCGACGCGGAAGAGTACCACCGGCACACTCCACCCGATCACTCACACGCGTCTCTGTCCGAGGCACTGTCGGCTCCCATTCACGGTAATAGTGGGAATGCCGTCAACGGCGGCGAGGTGCTAACGGCACGCTCGTACTCAGCGCCGTACCTCAGCCGAGCACACGAGGGGGGCAGCAACACACCGGCGATTCCTCTGTCAGCCACCACTCCAGTAGTAACAACAGTGACGCCGACGGCAACAGCAGCTCCCGCAGCACCCAAAGTCGCCGCCGACACCGCGGCCACGGCAGCGGCACTGCCTCAAATAGGAGGGGACACAGTTTACATGACACAGAGAAGGATTGGTCTTCGCAAGGGAGGCACGGTATTCACGGGAACGCCCACGCCGATGAGCGTCATCCGGAGAGCCCCGCAAATCGCGAGGTAGAGCGTCAGGACTATACAGACAAGGAAACGCGCGACTACTTTCGGAGTCCCACGACAAATTGGATGCGCGCTTTTGTCGACGGCATTTCAGTCTCTCCCGACGCGTGACTCCTGAGGGGCTAAGCCGCTCTCATTTCAATTGAGAGAAAAAAAAAAGAATATTGTTCATGACTTCTACTTAGTTCGGCGATGTTTGAAAATATTTTTCATTGTACAGTTTCTTATTATTATTATTATTAACAGTTGCCCCTGCCCCTCTCTGACCCTCCTTCCCCCCTTCCTGTTGCATATCCCAAATTGATTTCCGTCGTGTTTTTCTTCTTCTTTTGTCCTTTTTCTTTTTTATATATCTGTTCTGCATATATGAACTGGTGTTGTACATTTAAACCATTGACTAGCTATATTCCATCTTTCTTTTTTTTCTCTGTATTTTTTTTAATCGGAATCACTTTCCCCCCCCCCTTATATCATGTGCTTGCTTACATTTCCATGCCGTTAACCTTTCACACCTCTGTGACTCTTCCGTGCTTCCCAGGTCACCAAAACCTGCTGATTGTTTATGCTGTAATTTCATTCTTGTTCCTTTGCTCCTTTATTTCTTTGTTTCTCTATTTTTTTTTCCTTTTTGTAATGCTTCATCCCCTACAACGGCTTGAAGAAAGCCGCTTGTTTGTCCCTCGGCGTTTATTCAGATTATTTTTACCGTGTTTTTTTTTTCTATTTTCTAGTATTTAACACGCACATGTGCTACGTGGCACTGTCACAGCGGGAGACTATTTTTATATTTATATATAATAACACGCTAGCATTTTTTTCCTCACATATGTTTTTTTTTTTTTTTTTTTTGCTGTCCTTAACCTTAACCATCCATTCTTCCTCCCTTACATATTCATTATCATTTGTCCTTGCTTTCACACTTCTCTATGGTGATGACGACAACATTCTACTCCTTCACGGCCTGATTTGTTCCATTTTTCAATATTTAAGAGAGCACAACTTTCATCATTAATGGAGTGTATGAATAAGCCCTGACAGAGTGCTTGGAGAGACTTCTCCCACATGAAAACACTTGTATTTTCTTGAGCCAAAACTACCTGAACATGGTAAGAGACACATGCGGCTCTAACAACCTCACTTCCGCGGTTTCGTCGCAATGAATCCATCGTTTTCACGGCACTTGTAACGTCCTGCGAGCTCACAAAACATACTCTCTTCAATTATTACGTCTCTATCTCTCGCTCTTACCGCGTGTTCACTCCCTCTTTGTCGTGTAATACTAGTTTCAGATTTATTTTTCATTTTTGTTTGTCGCTTCTTTCCAAAGAGTTAAAGCAAAAAGCTCGATTCCAAGAACCCACGCCCCCCCCCCCTCCAACTCCGCGTGCCATTTAGCCCCTCTGCAGTCCTACCATGTTCACGCACCCTCTCCGACAAGCGATTCTCCCTGTCGTCACCAAGGTGGCTGCGGCGACCGGATCGCCCTCTACCGTCGACGACGTTCCGTTGCCTGCGCAGGAGCCCCACGCGCTGTACCCCGTCAACCGCGTCTACTGCGTCGGCCAAAACTACGCCGCGCACGCGCGCGAGATGGGCGCCAAGCCGCGCAGTCCCGTTCGCGGGGCGGCCCCGCCGTCAAACCCCTTCTTCTTCATGAAGCCGCCCATGTGCATCAAGACCCCCGACATCCCGGCCGACGTTCTGCCACCCACGCTTCGCGCGATCCCGCAGAAGCAGAAGCTGGTGGAGCTGCTCAACACTATTGCCGAGCCCGAGAGCGCCGCGGACACGTCCGGCGGCACACCCGCGCCGCGGCCGGCTGACTTTGCTTACCCCGTCGACGCGCGCTGCCGCGTGCGGTACCCCAGCATGACGGAGAGCTACCACTACGAGGCGGAGCTGGTGGTCGCCATCGGGGCGCCGCCGCCGGAGGTCGCCGAGCGCCACGTCGAGACGTCGCCGGCGACCAACAACGGCCACCCGGGCGGCTTCCAGGGCATCGCCGTCGAGGATGCGCATCACTACATCTACGGCTACGGCATCGGCCTCGACATGACGCGCCGCGACCTGCAGGCGGCCGCCAAGGCGAGCGGGCGCCCGTGGGACCTCGCCAAGGGCGCCGAGGAGAGCGTTGTCCTCAGCCCGCTAGTGTCCGCCGCGGCGCTGCGCGCGGCCGCCGCCGCTGACCCGGCTCTCCTGCGGCTCTTCACCCCGACGGAAGAGGCGCTGGGGAGCTACCAGGCCCTGTGCGAGCGCGTCAAGAACTGCAAGGGCGTGCACGACGACGTCTGTGCGCACCAGGCCTTTGCGCTGTCGCCGGACAATGTCATGCTCAAGCAGGGCGCCATCACGCTGGACGTCAACGGGACGGAGCACCAGCGCGGCGATCTCTCCGACATGCTCAACAACGTCAGCGAGCTCATCGCGGTCCTCAGCAGCTACGTCGCGCTGCGCCCAGGCGACATCATCTTCACCGGCACTCCCGCCGGCGTCGGCGCTGTCCGCCCGGGCGACGTGATGCGCGCCCGCATTGAGGGAATCGGTTGTCTGGAGGCGGAGGTGGTGTGAGTGTGGGAGTTTAGCTGCCATGAGAAAAATAGACGGGGGTGACAGTGATCAGAGCTGCGCGGCGATAGATATACACCTAAATATGCCTTGGAACAGCGAGAAAAGAAGTGTTCAACAAATTAATGAGATATAGATAACACCAGTTCACAGTACTCCATATATATATATATATATAGTTAGAGATATAATGAAAGAATATTGAATTTATCGCTCGGCTCGACTTCTTTTTTTTGTCCTGTTCAACGTTTTCCCAACCGCTGCTTCTCAACTGATAACTATACATAATGAACCACGACACCACAGTGTGAGTTCACCAATCTCGCTAATTTTCTCTGCCTCTCTCTTCCTCTGTGTTGTGCGACCACTTCATTCTCATTTTATTGTTATTCATCAAGTTTGTGTGAGGCGACACTCTAAAATCTTGTCATTTGCGACTACTCACACTGTTGTTATTTTTTTTTTCTTCTTCCGATGTTTTTCTTGCTTTTACAGTGCTGCTTTTTCAACCCATTCTCTCCTCTTCTTTCATATATAATTCGATGGCCCATCTACCCAGATACACCCAAAAGTCATGCATTGTGCCTGTCCCTAACTTCCCCCGTCAGCTGTCGTTCCACCGCCGTGCTACTTTCTCTAATATTTTTTGTTTTTCAACTTCTTTTTCTTACTCGTGCACTTCAACAGTGCTTGATGTTGTTCGACAGAGTACATAGAGTAGTATCTATAGGGTTGAAAACGGACTTTCCATTAATGTTTGACAGAATGGAGACTGACATGCCATAATTGCGAGCGTCCACTTGTTTCACGTTTTTTTTTTTTAATGCTGTTATTTCTTGCTTTCACTCCGTGAAATTTATCACCAGAGAGCCTTTTGTTGTTGTTACTGATTTCTTTCCATTATTTCAACCTATATATATTGCTTGACACCACCGTGCTGATAAGCCCTTTGTTATCCTTTTTTAACAATCTTTGTTAACGTTACATTTCTCCTTTTTTCCCTCTCACTGTTACTCAAGATATTGCCAATATCGCTGTGACTTGCCTTCATTCTTGACAAGAGAAAACGGACGGCTCCGATCCGTTTACTCTCAAACTATCGCAATTGAAAAACTAAGTGTAACAGGGGCGCTAACGAAACAACAACACTCGTACGTGGGCACATTAGCACTGCAGCATAAACACTCGCGAATGAGTCTCACATTTCTCTGTGTACAATATTACACGAGCGTGTGTTTAAGCAAATGACAAGGGATGCCCCCCCCCCCCCCCCCGCCTTGTCCTTGTGTTGATCTGTTTTTGCTGGTTTGTTAGTATGCCCCAGCTTGAGTTTCTGCGGGTTGAGCAACCGGGGAAGAATTTTTTGACTACTGCCGTTGTGCTGTATTCCAGTACCTTTGCACGTATCAGAAACACTATTATTTTTTTCCAGTCGGTTTATAAAGTTGTGTTTTTCTTTTCATGGAAGCTGTCTCCTGTGTCGTTGCTTTTTTTTTTCCTCCCCTTAGGCACAAAACAAAACGAAAATACTCTCTTTAAAAAAAAATAGCCGTGACAGTATTCGCTCTGCCAACGCCCAGATCATTATACGTATCCTTTTTCTGCTTCTTTTCTTCTCTCTCCTTCTCGGTTCTCATGCTTAGCGATACTTATATATATTACCAATTGCTCCAAACATTCGTGTCTCCTACCGTATTGCATACGTCTTCACACAGAGAATGTCTGCCGTTCAGAAGAAGTATCGTGACGAACTGCGTCAAAGCAGACCCCCCCCCCCCCCTTGTTCCTTGTATCCACTTCTGATTGTTTTGGATAGTAACCTCCACACGCACTATTATTTAACCGTGATATCATTTTTCGCACCTCCACTCTCCTCTTTGTCCCTCAACTCCCTACCACCGTATCTACCGTCACGTATCTCGTTTTTTTTTTTTTAAATATAGGTATATAGTAGTAGTAGTAGCTCGAGTTTAAGGGTGCCCAGCTGCCGATATATACACGGCACACAACTCATACTCAGTGATACTATTCGTTAGTTCTTTTTTTGTTTGTTTGTTGCTACAAGACAGTGACTCGACACTGGACTAGTTTTATGTTTCTTCTCTTTTAATCGCGTTCTCACCTTTTCTGTTCTGCTTCTTCACTTTTTTTTTTTTTTTTGCTGCCGTTTTCTCTTTTTCTGCTCACCACCTTTTATCTATCTTACAGTGTTGTTTTGTGTTATTTTTCATATTATTATTTTTTGCCCGCAAATTGGTCTGTTATCGTCAATAAGAAATCAAATAGAAGCACTAGCGTCACACAGATATATATGTAGGAGGAAAAAAGAGAAAGACTAAGCATACCTGGTACCAAAGATCCTATTCTCTTTTACGTATACGCTTACATATTTTTTACTGTATCTCTCTCTCTTTCTCTCTCTTTTTTTTTTCGACTTTTAGGGACGATTTTCTTCTGCTGCCTAACATCAGCCGTGTGGCTTCGTGCGTTTGCAGATAGTTTTTCTTCCTATCTTACACACTGCTGCTTTTTTTCCCTTTTGTTTTTTGTCTTCCTTTTTCACTGCACTGCATCAGATTCCTATCCAGATAGATATCTCATATCCCTCGAGTATCTCTTCCCTATAGCGCAAAGCACGCAGGTAGGCTCTCGCACACAGATAAATATACATAGGGTCTCCTCAGCAACTTGACACGAAGGTGTCTTTGCCTGCGACTGCTCTTTTTCCCTCGTTAAAGACTTGTGAAACTTGTCATAGGCCACTAATAGTAAACGTATCCGCCCGTTTTCTCTCATTGCGAGCACCGCAACTCCTTCTCCAGTGATGCAGAGCCAATCGGGCGACAGCCGCCAGCAACTCAAGGCGGTTGCGCAGCTCAACAACTCTAAAAGTACGCGTACGAATCCACTTCCGCTGTACGATGCCATCCAAGTCGTCGCGATAGCACTGGTGATGGGTGACGAGCGCTACCTGCGGCGGTTCGATTCTGTCATCGCTTTCTCTGTGCTTTACGCCGTGGTGGAGCGGTACGTGGCTGAAAATGACGAGATCACGCGGCGGGCGGCGGCTTCGCATGACGGTCACGGGGGACGCAGCAAGACCAACAGACCCTCACCTGCGTCGGCCGCGACGCCCGGCAGCAAAGGCTACCTGGCTGGTGATATCTTGGTTGTGACGGTCCGCTCTCTCTCGCTCATGTGCGAATACGTGCCCTCGGCGAACGAGGCGGGCACGCCGCACCACTACAAGCTCATGTCGCTCACCTGTGCGGTGATGCACAAGGCCTTCTGTAACGAGTGGTCGTACGAGCACAACGATGCGCGCAACTTGCTGGAGGAGTGCCTACGGCTCATTCGCTTTCTCGCGCGCGACGACGTCACGGGCGGCATTCTGCAGGCGACCCTCGTCGGCGATCTTCTTACACTCTGCGCGGGCGAGGACACCTTGATTGTACGGCAAGCGCTGGAGTCACTGGCGATGCTGTGCTCAAAGGTGGTGCTGCCCACGGAGACGGTCAAGACGAGCGGTCTCAATAGCTTCTTCTCCATCTTCAAGTCGGTGAAGTCGGTCGGAGGCAGTAGCGGCGGCGGCGGCAGCAGTGGGGGCAAAGGCTCTAGCGGTCGCGGGCACGTCGCCAACGTCGACCACCCTGTTGTCATCACCATTGAGAACGTCATGGCGCCGTTTCTGCAGTCCCTGGTAGAGCAGCACGTCGCTAGCGTTACTTCGGCACCGGAGCTGTGGCCACTGCTGGAGCTGACTCTGCAGTGTCTCGGGGTGCTGGTCGAGCGCGCCGCTCTGTGCCACCGCCCGCAGACGGCCAAGACACTCGTCTCGCCGGAACTTCCCGCGATGGTGTACCGCCTCATCAACCTGGTCGAGTCTAACGTGGCGCTGGAGGCGGGCATCCGCAGCGACCGCACCCTCTTTCTCGAGACGCTGCTCGCGGTGTTCACCACGTGCAGCCGCGTGCAGATGGCCGACAGTTTGCTCTTGCCGGAGGCTAAAACGTTCTTTCACGCCTTGCTGGATGAGGGCAGCGGCGAGGACGCCAACACGGCCATGTCGACGCTGCTTGCGGACCCCTTCCCGCGCGGCGGCATGGCAGCGCGCAGTACGCAGCGTCGGGACAAGGACCACATCACCAGCGTTGCTGCCATCCGACTATTCGTTCTCACGTGTCCCTCCGTTCCGCCGGATGCCTTCGGCCTCAAACCGAAGGTCGCACTGCCGGTGCATCAATGGATGTGGGAAGACGAACTGCGACACGCGAATCGTCTTCCGGAAGAGCAGTGTGTGGCCCTAGAGTCGGCGTGGGCACGTCTCGAGAAGGAGTGCGTTGTGCGCCTGCACACCAAGACGCTGACGGTCAACCTCCAGTCCATGTCGATGAACCCCGCCATCACGGCGCTCGTCAACACGGGCATCGTCACCACACAGGCAAACCGCAACGTGTCGCGTCGCTTCGTCCCGTTTGTCTTCCACTTTGCGGATGAGGCGCTTCTGCGACCGGTGGTGCAGAACGTGAAGGAGACCGCCACGTACGGCACCAGCGATGGCGGCAGCAGCGGCGACAATCACAACCACGACTTCAACAGATCCTTCTCGGGACGCGGGAAGTCGTCCGGCGCTGCCACCGACGGTGACGTCGTCGACGATCTTGTCTTGAATCGCGATGCCGTCGTGACGGCGCACCACATCCAGATCGGCGAGGAGTACTTTGAGGCGCTGTGCGTCTACGCCACGAGCGCCTCGGGGCAGATGGCGAAGCAGCTCGCCACGTGCGCCTGTGCCTCCATTCTGCAGATGCTGCTGCTCTTCAAAGGGGAGCGGGACCGCATCACGCGACTGCTGAATGCCGCGATGCTGCCCATGTGCCAGATGTTTCGCGAGGCGATCCTCACAGCGGACAAGGCCACCAAAGCCGTGGTGTTGACCATGATCGAGTGGCTCCTCCACCTGCGTGCCCTTGCGCCACTCTTTAGTCGCTCAGCGGTACGCTGTGGTCTGCTCGATCAGCTCGACGCGCAGGCCAGGGTAACGGTGGTCGTTAACACCAAGGGAAACAAGCCCACGCGAACAGCCACCCTCGCCGAGAAGTCGCGCGCGCTGCACGGCAAGATCACCCGATACTGTCGCCGCGCCGCTCCCGCGCGGATGCCAAGCGCGAAGGGTTCCGCGTCGTCGCCGTCGATGGCAAGCAAGCACGCTGATCCGGCCGCTGGAGCGTCGTCGGCTGTGGACGCGGAGCTGGCATTGCTCTCCGGGGACGCACAGGTGCTGTCCCGGTCACTGCGCGGGCTGCAGCACGTGACTCCCCAGGACGGCACGCACGAGGATGCGGTGGCTCACCTGCTCGAAGCGCTTCGCTCCTCCACCGACATCACCCCCCACGAGGTGCACAGCCTCCGACTCGCCGAGACACTGCTGAACTACCTCTTCCGCAACCGCGAACTGGAGGAGGTGCTTGGGACAGCTGTGGTCTTCACCGCCAGTGCTTCCGGCTCCACGCGAGTCTCGGTGGCTGGCCACCACGACTCAACAGCAACAAGCCGCGGTGGCGATGTGGGCGGACGAGCTAGCAGTCAGGCGAGCGACCCTCTTCTCGAGTCTTGCCACGTCGCGACCCCCGACGTGGGCGGTCACATGGCGGACTTCCTCCAGCGGCAGATGGACGCGCCGCGGCTGGAGTGTCTCCTGCGCTGCAGCCGTGCGTGCCCCGAGGGGATTCAGACGGCTATCAAGCACCTCAGCGCGACGGTCTCGCAAGGGACGCAGTTCACGGCGGTCGAGTCGGTGGTGACCAGCACGGCGGTGGCCTGCCGGGGACCGCTCTCCGCCTTCCAGCTGCTGACCAACATCTCGCCCATGGTGCGTCTTTGCGGTGACGCCGGCTGCGCCCTGCACGCGCTGACAGACCCAACGCCGGAGTGCCTGTCAGGGCCCAAGCAGCTCGCGCTACGCAAGGAGTACTGCGCTCAGGGTCATCGTTTGCGGGAGGTTGCCGCGTTCCAGACGGTGTGCCTCTGCGACATCTGCTCTACGCAGCTGCGCAGTGGCCGCTCGTGCCGCGCGTGTAACTTCGATCTGTGTCTCAATTGTCATCGCACGCGCTACGCGGGTTGCAGCCCCGCTCGCCTACCGACGCCTGCCAGTCGCTCACGCGCCAACTTCTTCTCCAGCATCGGTGATATTGAGCGATACTTCCGTACCGGCTCCACTTCCCTCAAGGCGACGCAATCGGCACCCACGACGCAGTCCAGTCTTATGAATGTCGACTTCTTCATCGAGCGAGTGCGGCTGTATCTGCGGCGGCAAAGCGAGGCAGGTGATCAGCGCAGCGTCTTCCCCGGCGGCGACGAGGAGTTGCGGCTGCGGGCGCGTGTGAGCTCCGCGCTTCTCAGTGACCTGCAGCTTCTCCACTGGCGAACGTACGAGGTACTCAAGACCTTCCTCACCCGCCCCTCGCTGCTGCAGCCCCCGTCGTACCTGCTCGCCGGTGATAGTTCTCAGGGCGTGTCGGAGGAGCTGCTGTCGGAGCTCGTCACGCGCTTTTCGTCGCTTCTGACGGACACCGACGAGATCAGCATGTCTGACACGCTCATCCACGAAGGGCTCGAGGACCGGTACATACTGTACCGCCCCGTTAGTGGCCGCTGCTCGTACCAGGAGACGCTCTTCAGCCTCCTGTACACAAAGGCGTACGCGGATGGCAACAAGGTGGCCCTACTACAACTCGAGAACTGCCTCGTCCGTCCCGAGGCGGGCGGGAAGCGAGAGCTGACGTCGGTCGACGGGGTGATCAAGTTCGAGTCGTCTTCAAAGGCCGCGAGCATCACGACCCCTTCCGAGAGCAATAACAACAACAACAACAACAGCAGCACCGTTGACGGAAGTATTGCCGGTAGCAGCGCCATCGGGAACGACACGCCAATCGGCAAGACGTGTTGCTTCGTCTTCCACCACTTTGAGACGGATAGTGCCGACAGGTGTAGCTGCGGTGGCCACAGCCGGGCCGACTTTAGTACGGTGCAGCCGCCCCGCGCCTCGGTCGCCCAGCCCCCGTTTGCGCAGAGGAAGGACGTGCTGCTGCTTGTGGTGCTGCATAAGCTCGTGTCGTACCGCTCGATGCTCAACGAACAGAACAGCGGCGCACTGCAGGGTAGCGCTCAGTACGACCATCTGTTCGTCAACAACACCGTCACCAACGCGGTTGTCAAGTCTCTCGCGGCGTCTGCGCTGCGTGTCAGCATGCTGCCGCCCCGGTTCGCCCTGCCTCGCTGGGTCTACTTTGTTCTCACCGAGGCACGCTTCCTTGTACCGCTTCGTATGCGCCAGCACATTGCGCGCTTCCTGGCGTATGGGGCGCGGCGCTCGCTCATTCAGTACATGCGCGTCTTCCGCCAGCACCGCAACGACCGTTACGTCATCATCAGCCCCGGTGAGTTTGCCCGAATGGCGAACCACAAGTTCACCGTACGCCGCGAGCAGTTTTTGCACGACGCCCACATGATGCTACGCAAGTGTAGCGACTCGCGACTCCCCATCTCCGTTGAATTTGCCGGTGACGTCGGCGTTGGGCAGGGCCCCACCGCCCACTTTTACACCCTACTTGCCAAGGAGCTGAGCCGGGCGTCGTTGCGTCTTTGGAGAAACGTCAAAATCGGGGGAGCGGAGGCGAGCTCCTCCTCGGCGTCCGTTGCCGCGTTCATTCGTGCCTACAACACGAATAATAGTAGTACTAGTAGCGGGTCCGGCAGTGGGAAAGCAGCGTCTGACGAGAAAAGCGACGACCCAGCAAGCCTGATGGACGCGCTGGTGGTACCACCGCCAGAGGGACTGTACCCCATGCAAATGCGCGCCCCACCAGCGCTTCCGGTTAATAGTGCCGCCGCCGACAGCACGACGGGGCCTCTACCCCACGGCGCAGTCACGCTGGAAGATCACTTTATGAGTCTCAAGGACTACCAGACGGAGTTTCGTGAGCAGGCCACGGCCCTCTACGCACTGGGCTCCGCCCTTGGGAGGGCGTTTCTTGACGAGCAGGTGCTGCCGGTTCACCTCTCCTCGGCGCTGTCGCTGTTCCTGCACCGCGGGGTCCCCCCTGTACGGCAGGTGCTGGAGACCTCGTCGTACCTGCGCGCCAACGGCGCGGCGCTGTCCCCTATCGATCTGTACGACATTCCCGTGCGCTTCACGAAGTTGGTGGACGGCACCGTCGCCTACTCGCTCGAGTCACTCGCCGCCCTGGACGACAAGACACTACGCACACTGGAGGTGCCCTTCACGCTGCCCGGCGACGACGCCTACGAACTCGTCCCCAACGGTCGCACCACCTTTGTCACCAGGGAGACGCTGCCGCAGTACGAGCGCCTCGTCGTCAACGCGCTCATCTTTCAGTCCGTGTCACTGCCGCTGCGCATGATTGTCCTGGGTTGCCTTGATGTCGTGCCGCGCGAGGCGCTGGCGGTGCTGGACGTGCAGGAGCTCATGGTACTCATGTGCGGCGAGGAGAAGGACGGCGCGACGCCGCTGTGGACGCTGGAGGAGATCCGCTCGGTGCTCGTTGGCGACCACGGGTACCAGAACGACTCGCCGCAGCTGGCCATGCTCGCCAACATCTTGGCCACCCGCTTCACCCCGCAGGAGCAGCGCGATTTTCTGCTCTTCTGCACGGGCTGCCCGCGTCTCCCCGTCGGCGGCATCCACGCGCTGGGGGCCATCACGGTGGTGCGCCGCTCCAACGCGTTTGCCTACGCACGGAGTCTGGCGGAGCGAGCGCGGCGGCTGGAGGAGCAGGAGGCGCAGTCCGCTGCGGCCGCCGCTGCCGCCACTGGAGAGGGTGACGGAGCCGAGGTGGCTGACCCCGAGGGAGAGCAGGAGGTGGTGGAGCTGGATGCCGTCCACCACGAGGAGGACGAGGACGACGACGACGCTCTGTGCCGCCGAGAAGAAGGCGGTCGCGATTCACGTAGCCCCGCTCTTCAGAGCGCACCCGACGACACTGCGGCGTCCTCTACCAGCGCCAGCCACAAGGCGAGTGTCAGCAGCCCCACTGTCGGCCCTCGGCGGGTCCCCGCCACCATCAGCGACTCCCCCGCTGCCAACTCCGTCAGCAGCGTGCAGGGGGAGCCCCTTCCACTGAGCGTCTCCGCGGGTGGCGGTGGCGTCCGCGCCACTGACACGCGCAAGTCCCCAAGTATTGACACCGACACCGACCCCGGACGCGAGACAACGGCGGTTTCCGACCTGGACTGGGCGCTTCCGTCCGTAAACACATGCTTCCGCTACCTGAAACTGCCACCGTACCCCACTGAGGACGTCATGTACAACAAACTGCGCCTGAGCATCACCCAAAGTGGTGACGGTTTTGAGCTATCTTAAGGCTTTTCCGTATGTTGTTTGTGAAGTTATTGTTTACGCTCGCCGAGTTGTTAACAATTTGCGAGCGCGCGTTCGTGCTCTGTTCTCCCCCTTCCCACACAATCTACTTTTTCTTTGTTTTGTTCTTCTTAGATACCCGACGTACTACTGTGCCGACTTTCATGCTTTTCTTCATCATCTCTTTATTTTTCCCCCCTTTCCTTCTATTGCTCGTGCTTTGTTATCTTTTCTTCATCTCTTTTCCGTATTCTCTTGATTCTTTCTCCACTCATCGCTTTCTTTTTTGTTCTCTTTGATTCTCGCCCCCTCCCCCCCCCCCCACCATCTTACAACGTTGCTTTCATTTATGATTTTTTCACCTTCAGTTTACTTCCCTCTTCCCTCTCTCTTGATCCATTCTACCACACGAAAGTGTTCCTGCTTGCTGCTCTCTCGTCATATCTTACTGCAAATGATATCTTTTTTTCCTTCTTGGCGAATCACAAAAACAACAATGCACACACACACACACACACACACACACACACAGAAAGAGGAGGGGCCATGAAGGGACCTCTACGACACTGCCAGAACGATCTGCACCCGTCAAGAACGTGCATTTTTTCTTTTCTTTCTCTCGCTCGCGCCTCTCTTTAAATGCTTTTTGATTGCTTGAGCATCCCCCTCCCTCCCGCATACACTTCTATATCAGACCTTCCATTTTGCCCCGCTCTTTATCGCGCTCCGCATAGGCTTCCCTGTCATTCCACATACTCATCGTTGCTGACAATGGTGTCTCTTTTTTTGCTCTACAAGAATTCATGCTAAGGAAATGCTCCAGTGCTGACTTTCACACACCATTTTTGCATACACGCATACGAGTAGAACTGCTCTACAACGTAATGCATTTCAAGGTTTCCGAGCCTGACCCCCATCTTACATCATGTCCTCTGTGAAATTTATTCGCTGGTGGTGGCGGTGATACCGTTGCCGATGAACATAACATAATCGGATCGACGCTGGTTGGTACGGCGATCATATCGTTGGCCCTCTGAGTGTAAATTGTGGTTATTGACAGAAAGCTGAGTATCGATCTGTTAACTCAAGTCTCAATCGGTGGTGCAGCTCTCTATGCTGAGAGGGACGGAAATGAAGGCCGTACGCGTCATTTTTTTTTTAACGATCGTATTCCCGTTATTCTCATATGTGTTTGTATGTGTTTGTGTCTGATGCCTTTCGCAACCTCATATATTTTACTATTTGTATCATTATTTCCATTTCTTTTTACCTTAACACTGCACACCATTTTCTTTTAGTAAGTTGTGTTAAACGTCTACAACATTTCCCACGTTCGTTTCGTCTTTCCTTTCTCCCTGCAGGACTCCCCCCCCCCCCCCCCTTATCATTCACGAGTCGTCGCCATGCCTCCGGGTGCGTCTGGCGGCAGTAAAGTCACAGACTTTCTGCCCGAGGTGACCGTCAACAAGAAGTACATCAAACGCGAGAAGCTTCGTCGGAAGCAGGCAGCCCTGGCGGCGGAGCGTGAGCTCGGCCCGGGACAGCGCAGAAAACTGCAGGAAAAGCGAGCCCAGCAGCAGCAGGCTAAGGAACTCGCGGCACTTCGTGCTGCCAAGGTGGCTTTAAGTAAAAAGAGCAAGAAGAAATCGAAATCATCCACTGAAAAGAAGCAAACTGGTACAGTGAGCAAGGTCACTTCGGTGAATTCCAAGAAGGGCTTCAAAAAAGGCGAAGCCCCGAAGCTCACGGTGGGTGGACTGAAAACGGGTAAGGAAACGCTTCTCAAGAAGAAGGCGCGTGAGCTGGTGCTTGCTAAGAAGAAGGAAAAACGCGAGGCTCTGGCGAGTGCCAAGAAGGTGAAGAAAGGAAAGGGAAACCGTCGTGTCAGCTTTACTGAATCGGAGCCCACCTCAGATGCACAGGCAGACGGTGAGCTCGACACCGTCGGTCACCGTAAGCGTCGGCCCCGCGACGGAAACGCGGAAGAGCAAGACGCAGTAGCTGTTGCGGCCGCCGCCGCTGACGAACCTGCCGTGCCGGCGGAGGAGTCCGAGGAGGAGATTCTCGCTCGGGCCATTCGCGGCGCTGCGGATGGCGCGGTAGACTGGGGGGACAGCGCAGTGGACGCAGCGCCTTCATTTCTGCCGCAGACCCTACCGTTCGCTGACGCCTTCGAGGGATCGGCTACGGGAGAGGCGGTGGAGGAGGGGACGCTGCTGCAGCAGGCTGATGCGTACTTTGGCGACCTCGCACGCCGGGAGAAGGAGCTGTACCGTCAGGCCAGCGCGCACCTACGTCACATGAAGCAGGTCAACGCGCGCGGCGGCGACAAGGACGGCTTCCGCTACGTTCTCCCCAATGACGTTAAGAGCATCGTACGACAGATGCTGGCGCAGGAGCAGCGTGCGGCCGCCGGGGACGGTGCCGAGGTGACGCCGTATGTTGACCCCGAGATGCTCTCCTCTACATTTGGAGGAGACCCCGTGAAGGAGACCGAGCAGCGCCCGGTGCGCCGGAAGAAGGCGCGCTACGACACCCTTTCGGACTTCTATCAGTTCCAGATCAGCAAAAAGTGGACCCGCAACGCTGAGCGCTTCCTCAAGCGCGGCCGCGTCAACAAGAGCATGTTCGAGGCCAAGAAGCATCAGCGCTCTATCCGCAAACTCTGAGGTGGGGGTACGCGGAGCTTATGACGTTTGTGCCGCGGCACTTCGTTCCCCATCTACTCCTAATAGGGGTGCCTTTGCTACACACACGCACACCGTTGTTTTCTTTCTCGATTAATTTACTGTTCCTTTTTTTCTTCTTCTTCCATCCGTGCTAATTTTAATACTTTCGTAATATGTGGATCAATAAATAAACAGTTCGATATGATGGTTTTTGTTCAACTGACAAGGCAAAGGGTTGCTTGGACGTGTGCAACTGTTTGTTGTCACTACGGGTTTGCCATGTAAACTTTGGCGAAAGGGAACTTTGTCGCTCTTTTACTGGTTCGCAATGTGTTGCTGCAATTGCTTTAGCAATATTACCACTAGTGAAACTGTTCACCTGTTTGGGGACTGAAACATTGTGTGAGTGCATCAGTGTTTTTAATAATAGTACTACGTTTTTATTCTCTTGTACAAGTCAAGTGTCCTTCCCCCTCCTTTTTCCTTCTCGATCTCTCTGCCAACAGTTCACTCATTCCTACAAAGAGGAGAGATTTTTTTTTTCTTCACATACATATATAGTTTGTTGTTTGTGCATCCTCCGCCCCCCACCTCATCCTCTCCCACTACTGTGTTCACCGATGGCCCGCAAAGGAGCCGCGAAACGCGACTTGTGGAAGTCTGGCAACGACGACAGGACCGTCAACCGCCCTCAGCAGGTGTACGTGGCCAAGGGATGGAGTGTGGAGCCGTCCAAGACCCCCCAACATGAGGAGGCACCCCGCCGTCGCAAGTATGCCCCCATCCGTCCCAACAACCGGCCGGCCGTAGCCGTCCCTCTCGAGGGCCAAAGCTACAACCCCACCGACGAGGCCCACCAGGCCGCCCTCGCCACCGCTGTCAAGAAGCTGGAGAAGCGCCAAGAGAACAACGAGAAGTTCGTGAAGATGCTGATGCTGGGACGCGAGGGGGAGCACGCGGTCAAGACCAAGACCGGCAGCGCGGGCACCGGCATGAGTCGCAGCGTGAACGCACCCGACGACGTCCTCTACGACGAGGAAGTGAAGGAGTTCAAGCAAAAGGCTCCAAAGGCGCCGAAGTCGGAGGAGGAGCTACGTAAGGAGGCCAAGGAGAAGAAGAAGAAGGAGAAGCGGCAGAAAAAGTTGGGGAAGGTCGGAGCGCGCCAGGAGCTACGCCAGTCCATCGCGCTGCGGCGCCGTCCCAACGAGAAGAAGGCGCTGGAGGGGTTCGAAAAGCTGGATGAGGTCCTTGACGAGTTCAAGAAAAAAGAAGCCAAGCGGGAGGCGAGGCGGGAGAAGCGTCGAGCGGCCAAAAGGGAGAACCTCAAGATCAAGCACTACGGCCGCCACTACCACACGCCGCTCGCCGTCGATGTTGCAAGCTCGGACCAGCTGGTGGGCTCTCTGCGGCATGTCAGCGGCGGCCGCATTCATCCCGCGCTCGACCGCATGAAGTCGCTGGAGGAGCGCAACCTCGTGCCGGCTCGCATGCAGCACAAGTACAACAAGCGCAAGATCCTCAAACCCAAGGGCGAGGTCCGTGTCAAGACGGAGCCGTTCGGTATTCTGCCCGAGACGTAAGGGTACCGAAGACGTATCCTCTTCTTCGTGTATTCTTCGCTTGCAAGATTCTCTCTCTCTCTGTTCAGGTCCTCGCAAGCACTGCATCCTCTCTTCCAAATTCGTTGGAATTCTTACTACCAAGTAGTGTCTCGTTTGTGTTTTACTCTGCTTTCTTGTGCACTCACAGTGCCGCTTTCGTACCCTTCACTGGTAGCTTGAGCCACCAATCTGTAACTAACCTCACGTTTAATTAAGCACTCCCTCTCCCTCCCCATATCCCTATCTCTCTCTCTCTCTCTCTCTCTCTCTCTCTTTAATCGATACGAAAGAGAAGTATTCTTCTTCTCTGAGTCTTACCCTACTTTTTTTTCTTTAAATCTCTTTCCGCTCACCAAAAGCCTTCGATAACTAGTGCAAAGAAGTAAGCGTGAGCAGTTGAATGAAGGAGGCTCTGGTGTACGTGTAAACGCAATTTGTGTTTCCCTGTCCTTGCCACTTGTGCTGAATTTTTGACCACCTTCTTTTTTTTTTTTTGTGGTGTCGTTTGTCTCCTCTTCATTGCCATTGCCTCGAGTGGAAGACATGCCAATAGACAGTGCCCTTGTGAATTCTAATGGCAAGCTGGCTGAGTTTTGAATCACCGACTGCTTTCACTGAAATTAAAAGAAATATTTGGAAACAAGATCAACCTCCATCTACCCTCCTTCTCTGTGAAATCCCCCAAAGAACATTAGCTTCAAAAAATTCGCTTCTGTAGCACGAGGTACGCAACTAGAGGCGTCCTGCTAGCAGAAGTTCATTACAGATTCTTTAGAATAGAACGAGAAAGCGAAAGGACGAAGAATGAGCTTCCTGTTCAGTAAAATCTTAGGAGAGCGCGTTGTACACCCGCCCTATAAACCCTCGGGTGGATCTGGTGACGACACTGATGGCAAAAACGCACCGTCTGCGGACAAAGTGTCTGGCAACGATGAAACGGGAGAGGATGCAACGGTGCTTATGAACCGCGTGCGCGGCTGCCGGACGGCAAAGGATCTCCGAGACACACTTGCACAAATGTCTCAATCGCGCAAATTTGTGCGCACCCTCGCCGCCGATGACGTCCCGTTCTTTTTCGAGCTCGTCCGCTCCGCCGCCGAGGACGAGCAGACGGTGGAGCTGTGCTTCTCTATTCTTGTTCACCTCACCGCACACAGTTTGACAGAGAGCGGCAACTCTCACTCGGGCGGTCACGGCTCACAGGCGGAGTGGCGTCGCCAGCGCGCCGCCTTTCTCAGCGCGATCCAAAGCGAGGTGCCGTTCCTTGTTGACATCCTGCGTGTTGGCAATGCATCAACCGCTTCCTCTGGTGCCCCTCCCTCCACCCCTTCCGTCCCGCGCGATGTAACTGACGAGACCAGCAGTTTGGTGACGGAGCTACTGATTCGCCTCGAGGAGCACGACTCTGCCGGCGTGCACAAGCGCCTCCTCTCCTGCCACGGCGTCGAGGTACTGCTCACTGCTCTACAACGGAAGCAGTCCGAAACCTTCGCCGCCCGCCGTTTGCAGATGCGGCGAGAGCTGCATCTCCGCGTGTTGCGTCTACTTGGCGCCCTCACCGCGACCGACACCGACATGCAGCTTGACGTCGTGAACTGCAATGGTTTTAACATTCTCTTTGGTGCACTCCGTGCTAATAACCGCGATGGCGAACTCGTAGAAGGAACAAAAGCGGCGGCGACTGCGGCGGTAACAGATGCAGCTGACGCTGGGAAGACACGGCCAGCCGAGAACGGGAAGACCGCTCCTAGCTTTGGCTTCATGGACTTTTCACAGGGCACTGCAGCTCAAGCCACCGAGTCCTCCCTCGCTGCGGAGTGTCTTACGACGATCCACAATGTGCTGCGAGGAAATCCAGAGACGCAGAAACTGTTTCTCGACCAGGCGCACGTCAGTCAGCTGTGCCCTGTGTTGGAGGCGGTTCCCGAACGCATATACCAACTCTCGTCCGCTGGCAAGTCGCTGGACTCTCTCAACGCCGACGCTCAGAAGCCGCTGTTGTTGCTTACTTTATCGATTCTGCAGTGTCTGCTACGAGAGGCGTCGTCGCGCGACAGATCTGCTGTTACAAGTTCCGGCCCCTCTGAAGACGTCACGGCGGCTAATCCCCGAGGCGACGGCGGGGAGCACACGCGCAGCCTCTTCACTGAGAAGCACGTGCACCGCGCGCTGTGCTCCTTGGCACTATGCGGTGATGTTGTCGACGTGGCCGTTCGGATCGAATCCCTGCGGCTACTCACATCGCTCGTCAAGAACCACCGTGAAGGCGTAAGCGAGGTGCTGGATAGCGTTGTCTTGAGTATTGTACTACCGTCGAACGTGTCGTCGGATGCAGCCAAATCGACGACGAGCAAGAAAGACACCGTGAGGTGGCCCGCTCTCCGTGGGATTGTGCACATTATTCTCAGCAGCACCGACGTGACACTCGTCAGCGCTTCAGCCATGCTGCTCGACACGATGTTTCAGGTCAAACCGACGTTTCGCCAAGTATGGAACGCAGTCATGGACGGTTTTGCCCCACAAACGGCGATCGGTGCCAGTGGAGCTGGTGGGCCTTCAGCTGCGGCGGGTGCGGCGATGCGTTTGGCACAGCTGCCGTCGGGTGGCGCTCTCTCGCTCGTGCTCTTCTCTCCTGGAAACATCTCGTGCACCTCCCCGAACTGCAAGTACTACGCTGCCGAGACGCTGTACCGACTCTTTTTGTGGGCGTCCTCCTTTAGTGGCGGGGAAGCGCTGACAGATGTGTGCGGGATGGACTGGAGCAAGGGGAAAGCAGCGGCACCAGGTAGTGGCGCGGAAATACTGCCAATCCCTCTGACGCCCGGCCAACCACTCACGTTTCTGCACGCTCTTGTGGCATACTACGTGTACGTGATGAACGGCGGCTCCTCGCTGCAGCAGATTGATCTGCATGGTCTTTCCGCCTACACCCAGCTGGTTCTGCACCTAGTGGTCACGGCCCCTGCTAGCGTCGTGACTCCGGTGTGTCTCGCCAAGGGCAGTACCTGGTTCAAGACTCTGTTGCTTGTGGCACGACGCGATGGCCCGGCCCATACTCGTCTTTGGTGTGCCTCCCTCGCCGCCCAGCTCGTGCTGCGCGCGAGGGACTACTACGACTCCGGCAGCGCTACATCCAATTCCAACGGTCTTCCTTCCCTGCAAGGGCTAGTCGCAGACTTTCTCCACCACTTCGGTCCCCCCAGTGTGTTCGACACGCTCATGTTCGATGTAGAGCGGTCGCAGTGGGGCCAGCCAGCCCAAGTGGCCTTCACGTCTGGCAACGCACCGGTGCTATATGACAGCGCACTGGTGGAGGTGCTCAGAGAAACACAGAGGGTGTTCAAGACACGCTTTGACACGCTCCAGGCGGAAGGACAGCAAGACGCACGCAGCGCTGCCTCACCGAGTGCTGTGCCCCCTCCTGCACCCTCACCCCCATACGCGAACCTGGATTCCAACACCGCCGCTTCGCACTCCGCGATCGCCCGCGGAGACGCTGATGAAGTTCGACGGCTGCAGATTGCCCTGGAGGAGTGCAAGCGGCATTACCAGCAGCAGCTTGAGCAGCAGAGCGCCGCGGTAACGCAGTTGGAGCAGCGCGTGCACCAGCTTCAGCAGTCCGATGAGAGCGTACGCAGGGAACTGGAATGGTCGCGCGGGGCGATCGCCGAGCGGGATCGAATTATTGCCTCTCTGGAAGAGCGTCTGCAGAGCGTCACCGCGGAGCTGGACCGGTTACAGCGCGAGCGTCAGCAGGCTGCGACAGCAGCGTCGGCCGTCGCGGCAGACACGGCGGCCGTCGACGAGCTGCGCAGCACGGTGTCACTGCTGGAGGAGGCACTGCGTTCAAAGGAGGAAGAACACCAGCAACTGGTGTCCACCTTGAATCAGATGGAACAGCAACTTCAGAGTCTCTCGGCTGCGGCACAAGCAACGACGACACAGTCAGCTGCATCGAACACGGAGTCTCTTCGGCAACAGCAGCAGCAGCAGCAGCAACAGATGGAGCAGCTACGTACGCAGTTGACGTCTCTGTACAGCGAAAAGGAACGGATGCAACAGGAACTGAACACTCAGCTTTCGACACTGATAGCGGAGAAACAGACGCTCTTGATCATGGTGGCTGAGCAGGATCTTCAGCGGGAACAACAACAAGCAGCAGCAGCAGCAGCAACACATACAATCACAACAGACGTTTGTGCAGCACCAGCAACCGTACGGTGCCGAACTACTACCGGAAAGTCCACCCTCATCCGCCAGCTATCCCCAAGTTGTCGTGGCATCACAGCACGGCGCGTCAGGAGGGCCACTGGTGGTGTCTGCCCCACCAACTAACTCTACCTCTCCACCGTACGTGGCCTCGCACACTGTGCCTTCGACAGTGCAGGAGCCACCGGCGCCACCACAGCTAATGTCTGTACCGCGCGCAGGGCAGCCTGTCTCGACGTCATACCCTCAGCGCTCCACTTCCCCCCCACTGCCTTGGGATGCGTGGAGCGACCCAGCAAACGTTGACTCTCATCCTTTACCTATTTCGGCGACAGAGGGTCCGCCCCCCATTGGACAAGGGACACCCAACGTGATCGAGCCCGTGACGAACCTTGCCGCCTCGCAGATCACGGTTCCTTCGTCGGTGGGTGACGTACCCGTTCAAAGCCGCGACAGCAACCCCTTGAACGGCATGGAGCAAGAAGGGGAGGCGGGGACGGCAGGAACTAACGATGCGAACAACCACTTCGTCACGACCGGTCGACCTGGCGATGACGCGTGCATTGTCGGTGGCAGCGACAATCCTTTTGGTGACCCGGCGTACGGAGGAGATCAGTCACCGCACTGGAGCACCTTGGCGGCGGCACCCTACAGTCCAGACTCCTCGAAGTTGGCCATGATGCCGAACCGCAGCAACACTGCTAGCCTTTCCCCTGCGGTAGCTCCTTCGAACAACGCCATGACGACTGTGCAGGATTGGCTTCAGCACTCCTCCCAGGAGCACGCAGAGAACGAAAGACCACACGGTGCTGAGCAGTCTTCCAGCCGTGCTGCTGCTTCCGGAGCTTCTCCTAGCCCTCCACCAGTTGCACACTTTGACGATGGTGGCAAGGCGGTCGGCACAGGTCGCGTTGCTGCGAGCCAATTAGCACCTCACACGGCAGGAACCCCACCGAACACAAACCCTGAGGAGAATCCGTTTGGCGCGCCGCCAGCTGCTGATATAGAGGGTTGGCAACACCCACAGCAGGAACCACAGAACGTAAGTAGTGTCGAGGTGCCACCGTATGCTGCGGCAGACGACGACAACGTGCATGGCCACTTCTCCACAAAGACCGGAAGCGCAGGCCCCGAGGTCGTTGTGCAAGAACAAGCGCTTGGTGGACAGTACGACGCTGGTGCATTCCTGACTGAGTCACCACCAGCAGAGACTCTAGACTTGTACGCGGCGCACCCGGTAGCTGCCAACAACGCTCAATGAACCAGCAGCTGCCACCAGCAGCGAGGCAGTTGGCGCACCAAATCCTTTTGCCACCTTTGCCGAACCTAATGGTAACGTCCCCGACGACGACTTCTTCTCGATTCAATGACAGTATTTAAAAAAAAACTATGAAACCAGACAGAGGCTTTGCTGTGCTAAAACTCTGTGTTTGGTTGCTCTTTTGCATGCGCCTGTACGTTAATGTTTTGTCTTGCACTCCTTACACTTTTGTTAAAACTCCCTTTACGCAACTGTGCTAAAAAATAACGCACCAAGAAAACAGCGATAGAACGGCACATCTATATGAACTATCTGATGTGATTCAAGAACCACTTCAGTGGGAAACGAAGATACTGTACGTTACCCTCCCGCTCGTCGTTGACGGTAGTGGTGGAGTACCCCCATCGACGGCACTGCAGTAGGATCTGCCGTGTTATGTTACCTCATCTTCCTCAAGCTACTTTTGTTGTCCCCCTCCGTCTTCATCTTCTCTCTCTCTCTTTCTCTCAAACCACTCATTGTCTAGATTGTTGTGTTTTTTTTTTTTTTCATCGAGAAGAATCTTCTAGTTGGTGGCTCCGTGCACCGACGCTTGTTGTATTGTGAGTGACTAACAATAAAAAAAATATCTAAGACACCGCTAACGTATACACTATGACAGACACCGCAAAGATGGAGCCAAACCCGCGTGAAACGGAGCAGGGCAGCGCCAACGCGACTGTCAACGCTGATAGTCAAGTATTCTCCTCCATTTTGGGTGACTGTCACGTGCAGCTCGTGCGTGCAACACCGTATGAGCCTCCGCTGTATCTATTTCCCGAACTACTACCGAGGGTGCCGCAAGGCACTGCGCCGCAGTCCGTGTGGGACAGCCTCGCGCACGCCGTTCAGGTCAAGTCCTCCTACTGGAAGGTAGCCGACGCGGCGCCGCTGCTGTCGCACTGGGCGCAGGCTGAGGATAACACCGCTGCGTCCGCTGGACCTGAGGAGAAGCAAGGCGCCCCCGAGGCCGCAGGCACGGCTGCTAACGGTGCCACCTCCACACTAGCACAGCTTATCGCTGCCGGGACGCTCGCAGGCGTCGGCTTTCCCGCCTCCGTTCTGGAGCACGGCCGTTTTTCCGCCTCCTCTATCCTGAAGGAGCTGACCATTCTGCGTCGTCGTCTGCGACTCAGTGAAGAGCAGGGAGAGCCTCTGTTTTCGCAGCACTTCATTAACCTCTTGGCGTGGCGGGCTCTCACGGAGATGAACTATGCCCACACCTGCGTCACGGGCAGCGCAGCGGAAGCAACGGCTGACGCGAGTAGCTCTTCGTGCGAACTCTACAAGGGTGACTACCGTAGGCGTCGACACAAGACCGCGTAAACGGCCTCGTTCCGAGTTGACCTCGGACGCCACTGCAGAAGAGACCGGCCCTTCCCAGGGGAATCTCCTGGAGCTTCTGGCTAGTCCAGACCCGTGGGATGAGGCCCCGCTGCGCGACTCCGCGCGCGCCGGAGGCTTTATCGCTGGGCACGAGTCGAACGTGGAGGAGCGCATTGAGCTGCTACATACGCTGGCGCAGCTCTACCGCCGTCCGATCCGCACGCTGCAGTCGGCTGGGGCGCAGACGGACTTGGTGGTCCCGCCTGGGACCATGAATCCTACAACGCCGTACGCCTCACCGCAGCGCCTTCCTGGGTCCACCCTCGACGTCCGGCAAGACCTTGGCTGGGGCACAACAGACACAGAGAAGGCGGCGGCCGGTGAAAGTACTGTTCCAAGCATTTACGTTCACGCAGCGTACGTCGGCAGCGACACCTCCCACGCGGCTAGTGTCCGCTCAGTGTGCATTCAACTGAAGACATTTGGGGAGCATGCTTTTGGTGTATCCGATTCGGGCGAATTTGTGACGACCCCAGCGCACACCCGCCTCGCACTGAACCTCGCTACTCTGCTTCCGCGTGGCTCAGCCGAAGGTGAGCTCATCAGCACGCACCACTGCAGCCTGATCGTTCGCGCCACCCGGCCGGCAGCCACAGCTGCTGTCGACGTCGATGGCGCGGGTGTAGGCGCCGCACCCGCCCCTTCCTTCCACGCACGCGTTACCCTGCTGAACTACGGCGGCAATGGCTGCCGCGTCGACGGTGTCCGGTGGGTGCTGGAAGAGCCGTACGCGTTGCAGGTTGGCGACCGCGTCATTGTGGGCGGTTGCGTGGCGCTGACTGTCACCGCGGCCCCACCACCCGATGAGGCTGACAACAGCAATGGTGCTGTCAAGAAAGAAGCCCCTGACGGCCCGGCACTCACCCCGGTGAAGACGGAAACACTGGTGGAGTAGGACAGAGAACATCTTCCCAGCGGGAATAATAGGGCTTCCTTGTCTTTCGCTTTTTTCTCCCGCACCACCGACTTTTGCTGGATGGGTGATCTTCACTACCGCTGACTTTCGGTTCTCTTTCCGTTTCCTGATACCTATGTTATTATTATTATTATTCTCGACTGTCATTAATGCTCGAAAGAACTATCCGATTGTTCACACGTTTGCGTGTTTGTGTTTCTCTCTGTGTGTGTGTACTTTTTCCTTGCCTACTGACCTTGTACAACTTCGTTTTCTCGCACTTCCGACGGTGCGCAACAGTCGCGAGAGGAAAGAGGTACATTTCCAATGATTATTTTAGGGCTATTACTATTCATGGGAGTCGCTTTTGTTGGGTACTTATTTTTTATGATATTCGCGAACCTGTCGTCACTTCATTTTCACTTTTTTTTTTTTTTTTTGAACGCCCCTCTCATCAACACTCTTCACCAATCTGTTTTTGTTTCTTCTGGAAACCGCTATGCTAAAATATGACAGGAAACACAGTTCTGGATTCAGGCACCAACACCTACATACACGTATATAGGCTGAGAAAGACACAGAGCAGTCAGCAAGCGCTCTCATGGGTTTCAGTATACTGTCGCTGTTGTCAGCCATGGTGCTGTGCGTGAACGCACTCGCCATCCTTTCCGAGACGCGCTTTCTCAAGCGTCTGGGACTGGCTACCGATTCAGGCGCTGCGGGAGCTATGAACGAAAACGGGGCTGACGACGCAGCTCCCAGAGTCGGATTCATGTCCGAGGCTCCTCCACCCGCACCAACGCGCAACGGCGCAGACTCCCCATTAAAGCGGCAGATTGCACAATTCTTAAGCTCTGTACGTATGCTGACCAGAGTGCCGCTTATCTTCATCAATACCGTTCTCGTTGTCTTGGCGATCATCACTGGATGGTAATCCGCACCGAAGTAGAGAGCCTTTGAATCTCTCTCTCTCTCTACTGCTTGACACGGGTCTCATCGTTTCGCTAGTCCTTCGGCACTTGCGTTCCATTTTTATTCTTCTTGATGCCCCTGCTATTTCTGACTCTTGGCTCGGCGTTGTAAACGTTTTTGCTTCTGTTTGAAACCTCTCCACAAGAATGTCACGCTTCGGCTGGTCTTGGACAAGACAAAACCATGTATGAGTTTCTCATGAACATTGCTATTTGTAAACTAAACGGAGGTCTCTTTTTTTTTTTCCGATCATTTACTTCTCATATCCTCCATATGAGGGGTTGGCCCTAATACAGTCCGAAGAGTACGTTTAACACGTTTTCTCTTCTTTTCTTTTCCTTTCTTGTTTCACACTCTCCCATTCTATCACTATCTTCTTTTTTTCTTTCCAACTCGTTGTATCCCTTTCCCTCTCCCTCCACTCGAAAGCAAAAAGTACACTGAGCAGGTAATCCCCTCTTTTTTTTTTCTCTCTCTCTCTCCATATATATAATTAGTAAAGACACGCATCATTATGCCGTCTTCTGTGTCGTCTGCCGCGCTGAACGAGACGCAGCACAGCGTCGGCTCGTCCACTTCCACGGTGAGCCACCTTCCTTCGATTGGCGCGCCACTGCGGCCGTGGGGTGAGCCGAGTCGCGGCCGTCATTTCAAGGGCGGTGTCGACAAGGTGAATCTATGGAGCGCGGTCGCGCTGCAGAACCACTTTGGACGCAGCGGTGGAGTCGCGCGACGAATGAACAACAGTGGTAGTCACGCGCAGGTGACCGCCACTGCCGCCGCCGGAGGCCGTGCCAATTCGACGAGACAGGCACGCTCTATCAGCACTCTCGACGACGACGACGGGCTCAACACCGCCGTTTTGCCTCCCCCACAGCCGGAGGGGCGCCTCACACTAGCACAAAAGATGGGCCTGGTGCCGCTACCTCCGCGGAACCCACCGATGACGACTGGAGAGCAGTGGAGCAGCGCGCCTTGTTGCGACAGGGCGAGCCTCTAGCTAGCGATCGTGTCTGCGGCATTTGCCACGAGTCCTTCTATGCCACCGCTTCGCAGGGACAGATTATCCTCAGCTGCTCGCACGTCTTCCACGAGAACTGCTTCCGCCAAATGGAGCGCTTCACGAGGCAGCAGCAGCGCGAGGACGGCAGCGCTGGGCTGCACGTGATGGCATGCCCCGAGTGTCGCCAGACACACTATCACAAGCGCACCTTCTTCGCTGGAAAGGCGCTAGCGCAGCGCGCGGCGGTCGTGCGCATACAGGCGGCCTTCAGAGGCTACTTGGCTCGCCGCGCCTACACGCATCTGCGTCTGCGCACCAACAGTGAGTTCCGCAATCAATACGTGATGCAGCGACTAGCGAAGCTGTCCGCGGCGTGGGAGGCGTACCTGGAGCAGTGCGAGCGCGACCGCGAGTCCATCATGACGCGCATTGAGACGCAGAAGGAGGAGGCACAGGCGGCTTACTTGACCGAGAGCGACTGGCACGCCATCATTCGGGCGCGCGTCAGGCAAGACGCGGAGGAGCTGCGACGCGCCCGTGTCGCAACGGACGAGCGGCACCGTTACGACGCCCGCACGTTGCACCTCCACACCTGCCCCATCTGCTTGGAAGCCGTCGAGCGTGGCTGGCGCCCCAGTGACTGCCTCGCGGCGCTACCTGCCGTCACCCGCCGCCCTCTGAGCGCCTCCGACGAGGAGGACGCGGAGACAGGGAGCGACGTCTCTTCGGAAGAGGCAGTGGTACCTGAACACGAACACATACCTGGCACTGGGGAGGACTACGTCGCGAGTCTCCGCCGCGAGTACGAGCAACGCAAGCGAGATGAAGAAAAGGCGAAGCGCCAGGAGGCTCGTCGCAAAGAGCGCGCGCGGCAGAAGAAGCTCGAGGTGGGCTACAGCAAAGGCCAGACGTATAAACTGGAGCGTGCCGCGCTGACGGATGCGGAGCGTGCGGAGCGGTTTCGCAGCCTGCGTCGATACAAACCCATCAAGAAAGATGACGTGAATGACGATGGGAACCGCGCCACCGACAGCGCAGGGAGAAAGGGTCAAACAAAGGGTGTGGACAAGACCCCTCCGGCACCACTTCCGCCACCTCCACCTCCCCCGGACTCATTGAATGGGACGCTGAATCCGCAGCTGCGCTCGTCTCTTGTGTTAGAGACGAACCTGATTAATCACGACAAGGAGCAACCCGTTCCTCGGTACGGCACCATCTTGAGCTGCGGCCATGTGTTCCACGAGGCGTGCCTGGGCACGTTTGAACGCAGCGAACAGTGGCGCCACTTCAAGGGTCAAACGGGTGTCATCGCGCATCGCTGTCCTCTCTGTCGCTCAGGCTACAAGAAGCACCACTTTTAGTGTTTCGGGTCACACTTTTTTCTTCTTCTTCGTGTCTACATGTTTTTCCTTCTTTTTGTACATTAGAACGTTATGTAAATACTGACATATATATATTGGTTTTGCGTTTATTCATTACTTTGCCGCTCCGTTTTTCAACTTTCTCTATTTCTTCTTGGTTATTCTAGTGCTTTAAATGGTGAATCTCATAAAATGGAGAAGGCGACAATTTGACAGAAAAGTTGTCCCTTCAGATACCATTAGAAGGCAGCTGCTTTGTGTCGTGTAATCCTCTAGTTTCTATGAGATAGCATGGTGTTCTCGAATACCATTGCCGCTCCTGGTGTTTGCTTACGCGTAAAATGAAAAGTTAGTGATATTATGTGTGTTTCTTTTTTTTCTTTGTGGCTTCATCTCTTCCGAGATACATACAACCTTCTCCCCCCACCCTGCCTTTCTCCTACCTTAAAAAACGCTCAGCAAGGTCGTACTGTCACCTAGTACACCCCACACGCGATTACCAAGCCAACATGTCTCGTGGGATTGACTACTCCAAATGGGATAAGATTGAAGATGACGACGACCTCCTCTCTTCCGCTTCCTCTGTCAATGAAGATGAAAAGTGCATGGATGCCGCGCAAGAACAAGACCATGACGGCGCGCCGGTCACTGCCACCGTCAACAACCGCTCCGTCAATGGCCGGGCTGAAGTGACGACGTTTCGAGAGCCCACGAGCGTCACTATTGGACCCGGAGGACACATTCAGCTGTCGATACCGCCCTCTTCTAAAAGGGCCACTGCCTCTCCCTTTGGAACGAACCCTTGCGCTTCACCACCTCCCGCCGTGACCTCCAGCTCCGCGGCGAGGCTTGATGAAACCCCGCCACCGCAGAGGACGGCCGCCACCCACGTCCCTACAGAAGCTGAAAAGCAACGCGAGCAGGAAGAGGAAGATGATCTGTACTGGACGGCTCTTACGCGTAACGGGTACGAGGAAGCGGGAAGCCACCTCTTTTCCCAAGATCGCGAAACCGTGACCGTTTCTTTCTTCGTTCCGTACGAAACGAAAAGCAAGGATGTGACGCTCTTTGAGGTTTCGGAACTTTCGCAGGAGACTCCTTGTGGTGAAATACACGAAACCGATACGATGAGGAAGCCCTCACATTACATTCGGTTCACTGTCCGTACCGTTCTGCCAGAAAACCGCCGTGGACGATACAAGGACGAAATCACCACACTCACTTTCCAGCTCAGACACCGTGTGCAGTTGAAGGAAGACCTGCTCCTGGGCTGTTGGTCGCTTCACACGTTTACCAGTCGACGACTCCGTGTCATCTCCGCGACGTTGTGGAAGGAAGCACTCGTTGCAGGCGGCGCTGAGGCAGGGCTGTTCTTGTGGTGGGATAAGTGCTTCGTCAGCGACGCCATGTCTGTCGACACGTCTTGCGTTGCAGGCCGCTCCGATCGCGACGGGGGCTCTCACCAGATGGCGCGCGTTTGGGAAGAGGCACACGCCGCATTTCGTGCAAAGAAGCAACGCCAGTGAATTTGGGGGAAAGTGAGGTTATCTTTGTTGTTGTTGTTGTTTTTGTGCTAGTGCAACTGCGTTTAATTTCTACTGCTACTTTGTTTTTTAAGTCTTCGACCTCGACTCGACTATTATTACTATTTTGTTGTCGTTGTTGTGCTTCTTACGCGTAGTACGACTCTCTTTGACTGCGAAAGCCTGAATCGGTTTTTGTTTTTTGTTTGTTTGTTTGTTTGATTGATTTTCTTTCCCACTACACACTTATAGTATGTACTGCTCACCTATTATGTTGTTACAACAGTTTTTCTTACGACTCTTCCCGAACTTTGCGCCTCTCGCTTTCCTCACCACTTCCCTTCTCCACGTACAATACACACACACACACACACATTGAAGCAGAACACAAGCACTGACTAGATTTCAAAAGACGTAGATACATATAAAACTAAATATATCCTATAGATAAATAGAACTACGCGATTCGTCAGTGGCGGTTCAAGATGCTTTCGCCAGACTTCTTTGCGACGTTTTACATCTCGTTCAGCTGCATCATTATTGGGCTTCTGGTGTCGTCTTCTCTGATGCCGCTCGAGGTGGCGGTTGCCGGCAACCGAACGCTTCTTCTGTACATGACGCGCCTAGACTTTGACGTCCCGCCCGACGATGGAAACTGGCGCGTGAATGAGTCCAGCTCCAGTGCTTTGGGAAACGGCAACTTCTCCTCCTCCTCTTCGTCGTCGTCGTTGTCGTTTTCTGAACTGTCGGCGTCTTCCTTCCTCGCTGGCAGTGACGACAGCGCCTCCGCACATTCTGAGAGCATGTCCACTGAGTCTGTCTCCAGCGGTGTCTCGGACTCTGCCTCTGTCGCTGAACCCACCGCCTCTCACAGCGCGAGCGCTTCTACTGACATCTCTTCCGGACATGCGAGTAGTTCTGGCTCCTCCTTCACCTCCTCGTCGTCGGCGCCGGAGGAGAGTTCCGAGGCATCCAATGCTGCACGGGGAACTGCGCGGAGCATAGTGACGCAACAACGGTTCCTCTCGTTCGCTGATTTGATGATGTTAAGCAAAGAAAGCGGCGCGGACGGCGATGACTCGTATGGTTCCGCAGCAGTCGATGCATCTGAGGAGAGTCCACAGATGCGGGAGCTGCAACGAATTGCAAATGCCGGCGGCCCGTTCGACGTCTACTGGCGACAGCTACTGCAAGCGACCTTCGTCTTGGAAGACAACACAACATCGCTCCCCAACCGTCCCGACCTGGATCCGCGTCCCAAGAAGGTCGTTCTGTCACTGAGACAAGTCACGGAGAAGACTCTCAAGGCACTCATGCTCACGGAAGTGATTATCTTTGTCATTCTGATTGTTTCCTGTATTGTCCTGTCAGTTCTCGCAGCAATGCAACTGACACCTTTTGTTATTTGGGAGCACATCATTCACGCCATCCGCGCTATTCATATTTTCATCGTCGTCGCGCTTCTTGTTGTTCTGGCTCTCTGTGCGGCCTCTGCGACACGGCGAAGGGAATACGAGAACGTCGCCAACGGTTTCTATGTTCCTGAACTGAACGGTCTTCTCAAAGTCCAGTACCAGATCGGTTCTGGTCTTTCCTGCCTTATCGCAGCTTTTGTTATTGGTGCCTTTGCCATTCTCGTTCTTCTCTTCTCTACCAAGTAGTCCACCTGAAGTGCAAAGACCTATCCAAGCGCTCCACGCCCTCCCCCTTTCCCTGCTCATCCCCATCTTTCTGCTCTTTTTTTCTTATCATTATTTACCTTTCACGTCACCTAAATTGGTTTCCATGCCCTCTCATTTCCTCTTCTGCAGAATATCCGCACGGACCACTCCATAGGCTGACTCTCCTCCGTAAAAAAAAAGAGAAAAAATTATCAATAAGAATCAGCGTCATCATCATCGAAGAGAATATACGTAACAAATCATATATCCTCTTTCTCTCTCTCTCTCTCTCTCTGTGTGTGTGTGTGCGTGTGTGCAATAACTGATCTACTTTAGCTTTCATTAACCCATTGTTAACCCTCCCCCTCCCCTGCCTCGTGCTCTTCTTCTTCACTACCGACTCTTTTAATGAACTGCGAGACCTCCACTTTCCGCACATTGTGATTAAATTCCAAACGCGACTCTCTATTTGTTGCCTCATCACCCTCTCCTTCTCTTAATACTAGTGCATCAGAAACACATACTATTCTAGTTATTTATTGCAGGGGTTTGTGTACATTTCTTTTCATGTTTTTCCATTCTCTTCACTCCCTCTCTAGAAAGCAACAAAAGTAGTAACCACTGCGCTCATCATGATGACCCAAGTATACGTTGGTGACAAACCTTTGGCCGTTGCCCTGGAGACGATAAACGATCAAGTTCAGGAGCAGGGGTCGAGTGCTCTCCAATTCAGAAAAGACCTAGAGGAGCTGATGCAGCGGCTTGACGAGAGTTCAAGAGAACAGCGGGAGGTACTGGGACGTATTAGCGCGGACATCGGGCTTGATGAAACAAGACCGCTCGTGTCGTCGGCGGGTGACACAGACCGAGCGGCGCCGGGCACTCTGCACGGAGCCGTCTGTGCACTGTTGGCACGCAGTGAGGAGCTGGAGGCGACCGTGTCCTCCTTGCGTAGCGCGTTGGAAACTGGGCTCTCAAGTCTCCGTGCTGATGCTCGGCACCGCACTCTTCATGCGGCGGGAAAGGCCACAGTGCAGCGTCTGGAGAAGGATCACGCAGCGCGCTTGTTAGGTGAGTACTTTTATGTGTGGTCGCATGCTGCGCAGGCCGCTCTCAAAGTGCGTCGCAATGCGCGCTTGTTGCGCCAGTGCGAGTGCTTCGTCTCGCTACCAGCACTGAGACTGTACTTTGTGCGTTGGTTACAGCACTGCGTAGCCGGCAAGCGTCAAGCACTGGATCAGATGCGGCGCCGTTCTGTGATGCAAAATGACCGCGTGGCACTACTGCATGCGCGCGTCACCTCCACCGCCTGTCACCAGGCCTTCTCGCACTGGATGCGCGTTTGTCAGGCACGACAGGCGCGGCGGGCGAGGGCGGCGCAGATGGCGGGAGAGTCGGCGACCATGATTCTGTTCCGATACTACTATCGCTGGATGTGGGTTCAGCGACAGTCTCACAAGCTTGCGGTACTGCACCGCCTCGCGGACACGTGCTGTGCACAGCGTGACGCCGACACGCTCCGCGCGTTGATGAGCCGCTGGGTCGCGTACATCGTCGGGCGACGACGGATGCGGCGTTTGGAGCGCCTGGCACAGGACTGCCACCACCGCCGCTGTGTTTTTCTTGCGCGTCGATACTACTACACGCTACGGTATTACACGCTAGAGCGGCAGCGTGTGCGCGAAAGAACCGCGCTGGAATGGCGTCTGCAGCGCCTGGAGAGTCAGTCCGTGGGACTGCAGCGGCAGCTCGCCGATCAGTCCGAGCAGGTCGCCGAGAGCCACCTCCTCATGACGCGACTGCTGACGTCTCTCAGCGAAGTTAGAGGGTCAACACTCGTTGACAAGTTCTACGACCCTAGTCCGCAGAAGCACAGTAAGATCTCCTCAACTCCTCGTGAGTCGGTGGCTGAGAGCCACGCCTTACGCTCTGCAGCCACAGCTGTCATGGCAGAATCACAACCCTCTCGACGTTGGCGCGCCGCGGAGGACGCCCCAGACGGTTTTTACGACTCTACCACCCCTCCCAAGCTGCCATCTGCAATGGCCATGCCCACAACTGGGGAGCTGCCGCCGCGTCCAGCACTGGGACACACTAAGCCACACTACGCGGACCCCTCTCCAGCGGTGCGCGCCATGACCCGCGACGTGTTGTCATACCAAAAGCAGAGGGAGGAACAACGCGGACAGGTCGGCGGTGCTGCGGCGATCGATTTATTGAATCATCCGGTCCCGCACTATCCTCCGCCCAACTCTCATTACCCTGACGCTGTATTACCTCACGGGACCGTCGTTCCTCCGCCCTCGGTGCAAAGGAGTGCACACAAGTCACACTGAAATGTGAAAGGTAATTCTGTTGTACGTGTTCATCCGCCACTTGTGTACATTTTCTTTTCTTTTCCTGTATATCCCCAACTGTCCTTCCCCCAGAAGCCGAGTTTTCGGCGTGTCGTTGCTCGCGATGTGGATTTGTTTTTTCAGTCCCTCATTTTGGTATTGTTGCGTCGTTTTGGAATGCAACATATCTATATATACGGTTTTCTGTGTTGTATCCTCTTCACTGACTTTCTTACTGTGTTTCTTTCACTATTTATGTCTTTCTCTCTCTATCTTTCTCTTCTGTTGTCATTCATCTCCCCCTCCCACCCCTCCCCGCGCACATGCACTGCGGAACATTTGACCACACACACAAACAAACACAGGATCATGTCGAAAGCATCAACAACAGACGACGGAGCCCAAAGTGGGGCTCCGGCTGCTGCTCCAGTGGCACTAAACCTTGCCCCAGTGAAGAATACTCCGCTGGACCTCTTTGCCAAGGCTCCAGAGGCGAAGAAGCTGACTCGCAAGGAGAAGCAGAAGCTAGCCATTGCCGCGCAGACCTCTTCTGCAGACGGAAAGCCTGTTAAAGGCATACTCAAGAACAAGTCGCCACTGTTTGAGGTGTCCTACTCGACACCCGATCTGGAGCAGCAGGTCGCCGCGCAGGAGGCAGCAAAGAACCGCGGGCGCAAGAGTAAGAAGCAGGTGCTGCGCCACGCGCTGCACCCCAACGAGGAAGAGGACACCCGCACGGTGTTCGTGGGCAACCTCCCCAACACCGCACAGCGTCGGGAAGTGGAGCGTGTCTTCAAGCACTGCGGCGCGATCGAGTCGGTTCGACTACGCTGCCAGGTGCTCGAGTCGACCGACAAGGACGAGAAGCGTGGCCGCGCGGTGCGGGTGCTGCGCGGGGAGGTGAAGAAGGATACCAAGTACACCGCGACCGCGTACGTGCTGTTCAAGTCCGCAGCATCCATCCCTGCCGCCCTGGAGGTCAACGGCACGGTGTTCCGCGACCACCATCTCGTTGTCACCCGGATGGGCGTGGAGGACAAGGCGTACCCGCCAGAGACGTCGGTGTTTCTGGGCAACGTGTCGTACGACACCACAGAGGAGGAGGTGTGGAACTTCTTCGTGGAGCGCGGCATCCCCGACGTCCGCAGAGTGCGTCTTGTGCGGGACCGCGACACCGGCGCCTGCAAGGGCTTCGGCTACGTCGAGTTCGCCAAGCGCGCCTCCGTTAACGCCGCCCTTGCGCTGCGCGATACCAAGGCAGCGGAGCTCAACGGCCGCGTTATCCGGATGGTGCACGTCAACAAGGCGAAGGATGTGAAGGCCACCACTGTGAGCCGACGCGAAAAGCGCCGCGAACAACATCAACAGCAACTGTCGGGCGGCAAGAACCACGCAGGCGCGGGAGACGGGAGTAGGGCAGGACAAAAGCGAGGCCGGCAGTCGCAGGATAATGGAGCGGCCGGGCCCTCGAAGCGCCAGCGCCGCGAGGACGGCACCACCGCCCCGTCGTGGATGGGCGTCATGACGAACCCGCGGAAGAAGATGCCACGTGACCTGCGCGACTTGGTGCCAGATCCTGAAGGCGCGCGCCGCCGCCGTGCGACTAGCAACACCGTCGTCAAGCACAAGACTCGCAACCCCAACAAGCACGATGAATGACTGCGTGGCTGTTGACGTTCATGCGACATGTCTCCCTCCACCAACCTGGTTTCTGTGTTTTTATTCTCGGTTTGCCCTTGTTTCCGTCTTTTGTTATTACTACTACTGTTAATTTCGTAATGCTTCAATAAGCTAATGCATCATTCGCGTTTCTTCTTGTGTTTCTATGCTTTATTTCGATTAAGAGTCCTACAGCGGTACTCCCCATAATATAGATATATATAAACCTAAGTTGGGCAACAACTAACAGCCTTATACATATATATCCTCACAAGTTGGGGTGTGCACGTACGGTGAGTAAGACCGAGAATAATAATTTGTGCTATCATTATTTCGTATGTAATTTTGTGTGATAGTCAGGAATTTCATAAAACCGTATCGGATTATGGAGACATAACTCTTGTCTTCCTTTGTTCTTTCCTATCATCTTCTCCGCGCCGTGTTCTCCAATTTCTCTTGATCGCGAGGTGTGCGGCGACGTGCGTGTGTCACGCATAGTCTCCGATGTCTGTGCTTGGCTTCTTCTTATGCACGTGGTATACACATTCCATACAACAGTAACTGATATTTTTGTTTTCTTGTCTCAGACCTATCAAATACCTGGAAAAAAGTAATAAGCAAGTCTCGTTACTACGTTAGCTGTAAAGTTAAAACACTTTTTTTTTTTCAATTAGAATAAGGACAAATAGTACAATGAAACTGGAACCTCGTGAACGACGCCCCGCGCCGGATTACTTGTTTGACAACCGTGACTCCTTGGGACTCGGCTGGTTTTATCTTGGATGGGGTTCTAAAAAGAAGCGTGCCGCGAAGCCCAAGGATAAAAAGAGCGATGCAACTGACTCGGGGACGAAGAAGGAAGCTCCTGTGCAACCAAAGGTAAAATCAGTGGCAAGGAAGCCTGCACCAAAGAAAAGCAAAAACGCTGCTTCCTCTCCTAGTGCTGCAACTGTTAGCAAAATTGCCTCGCCTACCCCGGCGGCTGCACGTTCTGGCACCAGGAAAGCAGCACCTTCCCCAAAAAGTAAACCGAAGAGGGCCACTGCAAAGCGTCCCACGCCGCACCCGGACCTACTGGATTTGCCGCAGCCCACCGCCCGGCCTCCTGTGGTACAGGAAGTCCCGCTGGTGCTCGGCATCGTCTTTGGGTGCGACTCTAGCACGCAGTTTCTGCTAACGTGCCTCGACTCCGCCACGGTGGGAGACCTCAAGGACACCATCGTAGAACAGATGGAAGAGTTGCGCCAGAACAATGACTTTGTTCCGCAGTGCTCTCGGAACACGATGGTTCTTGCAACAGGCTCCAAAGAACTTGGCGCAGATGACACGACACTCGCCGAAAACGGCGTCCTCAACGAAAGCGCCATTTACGTCTTCAACAGTGTAGAGTAGTCAACTCTGCTGTGCACGATGCTACCCTGCGCTTGATCCCGAAACGTAAACCACCTTTTTTTTTTGTCTTTGTTCACTTTTTTCTTTTTTTTTTCCCACCACATAATCAGCAATGGGAAACACTAGGCAATGCTAAGTCATTCTCCGGATCTGGACTACTTTTTTTTTCTATTCCCTCAATATCAATGTCAGTTCGTTCTACTACAATTGTTTCTTGTTGAGAGTGGCATCAATACGCCAAAGCCCCTCCGAATCTCCGTATTCTGATTGTTATCATTACTCCCCTCTTTCTTCATAGAGTCTTTTTTTTCCTTATCCATTACACGCTGGAGGTTTAGGGATTCGACCAGAAAGGAACAACAACAACAAATAAACACGACAAAAATCATGAAGATAACCCCTCTAGTTTCGCTGTGGTTGCCGTCACAGTTGTCTGCACGGGCATCGTGGCTGCCGTAACCGCAGCAGCGTATCGGCGCACCCGGGAGAGAAAAGACACGCAAGATTTTATGTCTCGATATTCCCAATTCCTTAATAACACGTCTGGGCGCTCTGCGGACAGTGGCAGCGACGGGGAGGGTGAGGAGGAGGCCAAGTCGCTTGTTAAGGTTATCTTTGGCTCCCGCCGCGGAAACGCGGAAGCGCTGGCCACCGCGCTTACCCGGACACTGCGCGACGGCGGAGTGCCCACGGCGCTGATCGACCCACGCGTGTGGACGTACCTCCGCTGCTACACACAGCGCGGGGGCGGCACAGACGGTAAGCGCCTCTTTCAGTTCTCTTCCTTAGCTCGTGAAGAGGGCAAAACAGAAGGTGCAGCCGATGGTCACGGTGGCCGGAAGAACGTGCTCGTCTTTGTCGTTGCTACCGACGGCGAGGGCGCCTCGACCAGCAATTTCGTTCCACTCTTCACAGCAATCAAGACTGTTACAGAAGAGTATGTGCAAGCAAAGAAAAACGCGCCTACCGTTGCACCTGCCGCACCCTTCGCAGGAGTGTACTACGCCGTATTTGGCCTCGGCGACAGCTCCTACAAGTACTTTAACCGTTGTGGCACGGAGCTGTACATGATGCTCCAGCGTGGTGGTGCGACCCCACTGCAGAGCGTCGGCTTCGGTGACGCCGGCAAGAACACGACCGAGGACGCCTTTGACGTCTGGCAGGAACAGCTGTTTACGCAGTTGCGTGAAAAGTGCCACTACATCATCAACGACCCGTCAGATAAGGTGCCGTCACCCTTCTACGAGTGCCGTCTGACACGGGACACTCAAACGAACAAAAACCACTCTGCCTTCGAGCCGTATCCCGCCCCACCATCTCCGCAGTTGGAGCCGACGGAACTCCTTCCCCTGGGCATCGTGCTGCAGCATCGCGAGCGGCTCTCGGAGCCGCGGGCCAGCGACGGGAGCTGGCTGGAGCGCTACACGTTTTCGACAAGAGGCACGGCCATCAGCTACCAAGCGGGCGATCACCTAGCCATTTTCCCTGCAAATCCGGACACTGCGGTGAATCGCGTTTCGCGGCTACTTGGTCTCACGGCGGAGCAACTGGATTCACTGGTGGAGCTCGGCCCGGCCTCCGCCGTTCCCGGGCACGCCGCGAGCGGCAAGACGGAGATCGACAACGTGTACCCAAAGGAGGCCCCACTCCGGGAGGTGCTGCGCTGGTACGTGGACCTGTGCGGGAAGCCGAAGCGGGGAACGCTGCGGTTGCTGGCGCGGTACTGCACCGACGCCGCCGAACGCCACCGTTTTCTCCGCTCGCTGGACGCGCGGAACGGCGGCGACGCTGCCGAGACGCACACCTCCGTCGCCGCGCACAAAAGCGTTTTGGACTACATGGAGGAGTACCCGTCGTGCTGCAGCCCCGTCCTGACGCCTGGCCGCTTCCTCGAGGCCCTCCCGCGGCTGCAGGCGCGGTACTACTCCATTGCTAGCGACCCCTTGACACATCGCGACACTCTGCAGATTATTGTCCGCGTCGTGCCGGGTGGCCTCGCCGGTCACTACCTCAGCAGCGACGTCGCCGTCGGCAGCGGTCGCGTCACTGCCTACGTGCGCGCCTCGTCCTTTCATCTCCCGAGCCGCCTCGGCGACGGACGTGGTATGCTGCTGATTGGCCCAGGCACCGGCGCCGCCGCACACGTTGGTCTCTGCCACCGTCGCGAAGCCCTGATGCGGCGTGACCCCAGCCAGAACTATGGGCCTTGCATCTTCTTTTTCGGTGCGCAGCACGAGGCGGAGGAGTACTATGTCCGCGAAGAGGTGACGCGGTGGGCACTGCAGCCAGAGGAGATGGCCCGACTTGACGCGGCGAGCGCCGGCGACGCTGGAGTCTCCCACCCACCGCTTAGCCGTTCCGTTATCACGCTGCTCGACTGCGCCTTTAGTCGAGACAGCACCGCTCCCGACGGCGGCCGTCTGTACGTCACTCATCTGCTGCAACGGCACAAGGATGCGGTGTGCCAGCTACTCCTCAGCAAGCGCCCCGGTTCCTCTGCGGATGACGACTTCAACGGGATCGTCTTCTTGTGCGGTGAGGCAGGCTCCATGGCAAAAGGTGTCGACTCGACTCTTGCCCAAATCCTGGAGGAGGTGGGGGGTTTGACCCGCGCGCAAGCGAAGCGACACCTGGCCAACATGGAACTTTGTGGCTGCTATCTGAAGGATGTGTATTGATCGCATTGTGTGTTTCTTGCACTATATATCTTGTATGGGGGCTATCGGGAATGCCAACAGGGTTGCGTGTTTTCCTCCATTTTTCTTTTTTTTTTTTGACTGGTTAGATTGTCGACGTATGAACTACGGTAAGCACTAACGTGTATTCTTATTCCTTCCTCGTCTCTCTTACGTTTTGTGTCTGCTGTACTGCACGTGTTTTGGTCTCTACGCCGCGTCGCTACTCTGACTAGCTGTGGTGCAAGCAATCGCTTAATTCCGGTGCGCTTGCGGGAACCTCCTGTATGATTGTAGAAGAAAGGGAATTTGTTTTGGCATTCAGGGAGAATGTTGCTGTCTCCTGTCCTCCAGCCGTTTTGCTGTATTCCTTCCCACCGCCCTCGTCATTCTCGCTACTATTTTTGCCTCACAGTCCTACTTACGTATTCCTGCGCTTCTACAGTTCAATTTTGATCTGTTACGTTTTTCACTTTAAAAAAAAAAAAAGGAACTCTAGGGGAAATAAAAAGAAGCAGGTACGACTAACCACGTTTTTGTTAACCCCCCCCCCCCACAGATTCATCTACATATTTTCTCAAGTTGCTGACTGAAAGGATTGCACTTCAGTATGTCTACTCAGGAAAGTCCCTTCCGAGACACGCCAGAGACGAACAGTGTGGAGGTCCGCACTGGCTCCGCTGTGGGTGCCGATAGTGAGGAGTTGGATGCGCTTCGCGCGGAGCTGCTGCGGCAGCGCGTCGTGCTGGAGGCGGAGATGCGTCGTCAGCGCGAGTACTTTGAAGAGCGTCTTGCGCTCGTCTCGCAGGAGCTGGCCGACCGTGAGGCGGACTGCCGCAATCTTCAAGCCGTCGTGACGATTTTGGGTAAAAAGGTTGACGCGGTGGCGGAGGCCCAGCGCGCACGCCCACCGACGCCCCGCCGCGCCCCGACCCCCACACGAGACCCTAATGCCGCCGCCGCGGCGAGTCCCAGCAAGCCCGTCCACCATGACCCGCTGCGGCAGGAGCTGAGTGGCCGCACGCACTTTGCACGCCGCGCCTCCCCACTCATCAGCGCGACGCAGGCCAACAACAACAGCAATGCGCGCCGACGCATCGCACCTCCACCAGCAGCAGTCTTCCGCCACAACCCTTGCCCGCGCGCCCTCGCTCAACTCGTCGGGACACGGTAACCCCGGTGGTGCAGCGGTTGGCGCGAGCACGCCCAAGCGTCGCACAGAGAGCCCCGGAGCCGCCGGACGCCGCGCTGGTCATCCGCACGCCACCGCCACAACACTCCGCACCGCCGGAGGCCGGAGCAGCCGCGCTGCTGACGGGACCGCCGCCAGCACCAAGGTGCGGACCCGCAGCGGCAGCGCGGGGGCACGCAAGCGCACGGGCAGCGCGAGCCGTGTCAAGGGTGTGCGGGCAACAGACAAGTGGTGAGGCTTTCCGCAAAGACAGTATGTTGTTGTTGTACTGCCTGCTGGTCTTCTCCTGCCACACTTAACAGGCGTTTGGAGTAGCTCGCAGTTCAATGCGCAGATCCGCACTCCAAGGTACGCACACCGGTGCCCTTTGATGTTAGGACAAGAGGAGGAGGAGGACATTTATGGATGTTACTACAATAATTTGCTCATGTTATTCTTCTAGATTGACGAAGCTCTCTCTTTCTCTCTCTTTCTCTCTCTTTTGTTTTTCTTGATATATCTTTCTACATTTTGAACTACTCTTAGATTTCTTCTAGATCACATTGCTTTTTTTTTTTTTGTCGCTGTTGTTGGGATTGTATGTCATCCTTGCATCGTTGTGTACGGTATGTTTTTAAATCTTACTGATATGAAAAAAAAAAAGCTGTAATGCTTTCGTCTGGTGTTGGCAGGCATCTCTTCCTTTTCCTTTGCCACATCGTTTGCGTGTGTATGCGCATCTGCAACACAGACTATAGTTTTGAGTAATGCGTTTCATTTTCAAGGGTATGAGTATGCTTGTCGGCATCATTTTTTATTACTCTCAATCGTTGAAGTGCCTCTGACAACGGAGTGTGTGTCCGGTCTCTGCTCACCAGTGTTGTCAGGCAATCACATGGCGCCTTCTCACCGCACCACCTGTTCATTGAGCCTTTCACCTCGCAGCAACGCACAAGCACACGTGAAAGGAACACACACAATAAAGAAACACTGCAAACAACAGATGCTCCGTCTGTTTGGTGGCAAGACGCTCGTGAAGCGAGTGTGCTGTGAATGGCAGCTCGCCGCACAGCAGAGCGCCCGGCGGCAATACACGTCGCGCACGCCGCTGAACCTGCACAAGGTGAGTAGTGAAAATAGTGTTCCGGCAGCTGCCGCTGTAGGGGCGGCTGGCAGCAAAACGGCACACCATTCCGCCACCTTCTCTGCAGGTAACGCAGCAGCGCTAGACGCGGAGGCGCAAGAGCAAATCAAGGTGTCCGAGGCCATCGGGGAGGAGAATTTCGAAGAAAATACCCGTATCCTCAAGCAAATGGCAATGCGCGGACTGCGGGCGTTCCTCGTCGCGGCCGTTGGTCTGGGCACCTTCGCCTTTGCCATGAAGCGAAAACGCGCACAGCTTGCTGCCGCGGACGCCGCCAAGGCCCCTGACGGTGCCGACGGAGACGCGTCGGAAGGCGCGGCGGAGGACGATGCGGCCCTCTCACTCCTGCGCAGCGTCGCCGTGCCCCGCACTGATCCCACTTCCAAGTGGCCGAAACTAGTTGAAGTCACAACAAAGGAAGAGGAGGAGCTTGCAAGGTTGCTGTCCCGCCAAAAGCCCCATGCCCCTGTTGAGACTGACCCCACGCAGCGGTACCTGGAAGAGATGCGTGGGCTCGGCTTCGACGTGGACACCCTCGAAGAGGAACTCGAGAGGGAGCGCATGTCCTCCGCGAATAAGAGGTAGCGGGGATAACTCCAGAGTTTTTGCACTGCTTACACCTTATCGTATCTGACGACGTCAGTAGCCCCACATGTTTTAAAACTGATGTTGATTTTCACAGCGTGTCTACGGCAACAACGAATTTCCCCTTCTCATTCGTTTACTCTCCCTTTTCCTTCCATCTTTTTCGCACATTTATGAAACATCTTACAATGGTAAGTCATTTTTCCCCTCACACTCTCTCTTCATGACCGGAGAAACGAAAAAGACCATGACCTGAAAAGTGTTGAAAAATGAGTTTACGCCTCTTTCTTGAGTTTTTTTTTGGTGTTTGTTGTGGTGGCAGCTATTTATTATCAGGGACATGGATAAATAAACATACAAGTGAATAGGTCTTCACCGTCAATTTCAATCAATCATTATTTCATGTCCCTTTCTACGGCTCTTCCCGGGTCAGACTTTGTTGTACGCAATAAACACAAGTAATCGTCTGTCGGTCTCCATTTTTTCTCTCTCTCTCTCAGTCACATTTTCTTTCTCTCTCAATCACACTTTATTTCTTGTGCTGTTTCGAATAAAGGTCATACAAAAAAAAAAAAAAAAGAAGAAGAAGAAGAAGAAGAAGAAGTAACTGACAAGCAAGACTGCAATACTGAAAGTAGGAAAACCACCCCTATAGAGGCAGTATACCCCCCCCCCCCTCCTTCCCAGCAAGTCTTTCAGAGAAGGAAAAACACAAGAATTTGTCTTGACCGAACGTGGGGCACTGAATGCATGCTGACCCGAACCCACTCGTCCGTCCTCCTTCCATGATCAACGATGGGTCAAATGCGGCGCAGCAACCCCAACAAGAAGTTGTCGTTGGCGTGGATATGACGCCACCTCGTGATGAAAACGACTCCGCGGCACCTCCTATCAAGAGTAACCCGAGACCACCCACACACGAAAACAACAACAGCGTTACGACAGCTGCGCGAAGGGACGGCGGCCCTCAACGCCGGAGTGGCGGCGCCCGGCAGGACGGCAGTGCGGGGATTCTGCACGGCATGGCAGACGATATTCGATTCTACTATGACGAGCAGGGACAGCTGTACTACTATCAGATGACACAGGGACGCTCCAGGCGGCCCCCGCCCTTCGCTCCCAACGTCACCATGACAGAGTCGCACCCACCGCCACAGTACGCCAGCGGTGCCTTCGCAGCGGATACGGCTCACCATGCGGAGGGGACAGCGCCGCAAGCGACGCGTAATGGTGACGCCTTCTCCCCCTCGTCGGCAAGAGAAGACTCGAATGCGATCACCGTCCGTCCACCGCCGCCCGGCGGCGGCAGCAGCACCAACCAACTTGACAGCCACCCTCAAAATAGTGGTGCACAACCAGGTCCCAATGCAAATGGCACGGCCAACTCTGGGGCGCCGATGGGACATGCGTGGGGGGCCCCGTCGGGGGAGGACAAGCACCGAACGGTGGCAACAGAGGTGGAGGGACATTTGTACCACCGGCTCTTCGGAAAAAGTACACGTGCCCCGTCCCAATCCCGCCCGGAAAGACGAAGCGCGCCATGGGCAACTACCGCAACTGCTGCAACTGCTGCCTGTTTACTGTAGATAGCTGGCACAGTATCATCTTTGCAGTGCTGGTGTTTGGCCTGTCTGCGATGTACATGGTGAGCGTGGTGCCGCGAGGCGAGTGGTACTCGTACCTCATCACCTCCGTGCTGGCGGTGGCCGCAGTCGGGTGCCTGTTCCTGGCCGTTTCCATCGACCCAGGCATCGTGCCGCCGGCGCCTTTGGAGGAAACCCCGGTCAACTCGGTAAAGGTTGTCATGGTGAATAACAACCAATACCCTATTCAGTGCACCGTCTGCCCAACGTGCCACATTTATCGCCCGCCGCGCAGCACGCATTGCCAGTTCACCGACGTGTGCGTGGAAGAGTTCGACCACTACTGTCCCGTTGTCGGCAGCTGCGTCGCCAAGCGTACCTTCCGCTTCTTCACAGGGTTCTTTATCTTCACCACGATGTTGATTATACAGGCGTTGATCCGCACCGCGGTCGTCATGTCGACATTGAACTACTCCGATCTGATTGATTTGAACAGCGGTCGCTGGACGATCGCGGCCTGCGTCATTACGCTGGTGGCAGGAGCACTTTTTGGATTGTGGGTGGGGATTATGGGCGGACAGTACCTGTGGTTCGCCTGCATCAATAGCACGCAAAAGGAGATGCTGCGCGCTCAGCGAGAGCACAGAGAGCTCACCAACACCCCGTACCACGAAGGCTACTGCTGCAACTTTTTCAAACGACTTTTTGGCCCTCTCGGCAAGAGTCGCATCGACAGCGATTATTTTGTATGACATGTTCCACCATCAAGTCCTTCGGTGTTCTCATTTTGTATTATATCTTTTTTTTCCCCCCTTGTTCTCCTCTCCTTCTCGACCCCTCCTCCCCCCCTCCACTGACTTCTCAACTTATTTGTTATGCTGGCAGCTTTTCTGTCACCTCTGCTCTTACTCTCTCTCTCTCTCTCTCTCTCTCTCTCTCTCTTTTTTTTTTCTTCCTTTTTGTCAGTTTCTCCTTCGCTTCATTTGCGTGGGATGCAACTTGAGATACTTTGCAGCTTTTTGAATCAGTGTGATATGCACGAGTGTTCACTGTCATTCCGCTTGAAAAAGTAGGAGGAAAAACGGTAAGAAAAAAAAAAGACTGTGTTATCGTGCGTAATCTTATATTTCCGCATCATGATTGCGCACACTTCTTTTATTTTGTTTTAAATCAATTTAATTGAGTTACGTGTACCACAACTGGAGCAGCGCGGACTCTCTCTCCCCCCTCTCGCCTCTCCCCTCCAACCTCCATGCATATGAACACAGTCGAAACACTACGTTTCCTCACTTCAACCCTTTATCATAAACCACTACGGTACATATCCAGTGATTCGAACAGAAATCGGGCCTAGGAAAGTGAAAGAGACCTTTATAGACTCTGCGGTGTCCGGGCGAGCAATCAGGGCGGCCGCAATACATTTTCTTCTTCAAACAGATATATATATATATGTATATATATATATATATGTATATATATATATATATATTTGTTATTGTTACATCCATCTATCTATTACGCAGAAGAAGCCATGTCGGCAGGATTTCGCACGCGCGTGTCGCGAGAGCCGACAGACATCTTCACGGAAACGATCAATCAGGCGGTGGGACACTTTGGCACAGCCTGCTCGCGGGGCAACGTCTCTAGTGTCTCGCAGTCCATGACGCTCATCAATCAGTCCATCATCGAGTGTCGGATGCAGACCAACCAAGAGTGCGAGATGTTCTCCACCCACATCCGCGGCATCGACAAAATCTCCGTCATGGGGCTTTCCCGCATGCGGCAGTGGGTGTTGTGCCTGGAGACCTTGGTGGTCTCCGCCCTGCCACGCGCGCTTCGTCTGCTCAATAGCATCCACGAGTCGGCGCTGACGGTCAACACCTTTCGCGCGTCGCCCTTCCGCGCCTCTCCCAAGGAAATCCAGCACTGCGTTCTCCTCCTCTTGAACTTCGCCTACTTTGTTCTCGTTGCCTTCCGACAACTTTTGAACGAGCTCTTTTACATTCGGAAGCACCTCTCCTCCCAGCAGCCGCATCGTCTCAAGGATGACCCTGTCATGATCAAGTTCATCGACGGCACCGCCAACTCGATACATCAAGTTCGTGAGACGTGCCAGGTCGTCGATGGGCTATATCGACAGATGACCGCGACCTTTGTGACGATGCGGCGCCACTTCTCGGATCACTTTCCCTTGATCGTCTGGCACGCGGAGCAGCAGCTGTGGCTCATCAACGAGCAGCAGGCCGTTCGCATCAAGAGCTACCCCAGCTTCGTTCACCTGCCCACCGTGCCACAGTACATCACGGAGCACGACGGATGGGTGTGGCTGCTTCTCTGCCTGACATTGCACGGGATGCTACCACTGGAGATCCGCTTCGTTCAACAGAACGCGGGGAACAACAACAACGCTGGTCAAGCCCTCAACACTAGTGGTGCGAAGAGCTGGTCTCGCCAAAGCTCCTCTCCTCCACAACAGCAACAACACCAGCAGCACCACGGGCACCCCAGGCGGACCGGAAGCTCCTCCGTGCTGGGGTACGGTACCGATGAGACTCGGTACTTCCCTCCCAGCGCCGCCGACGCCCCGCTGCTGCACTCGCAGTCGAGTGAGAGTGCCGAAACCTCCTCTGGTCTGACAAACCCCCCAGGGACGGCGCACCCCACCCCGGTACTGCCGCAGCAGCAGCCCGTCAGTCCGCCTCTGGACCCGCTCTCCATTTCAACGGTGGTGGCCCCATCAGGCCGGCCACAGGTGCGAAGCGGGATCACCGAGCTTTTGTTGCAGCTCAAGTCAAAGCGCGACAGCTTCGTGGTGATTCAGAAGCTTGTGAGTGTGATTCTCTCCGTGTTCGAGCTCTTTCTGAAGCTGTGGCTCAAGGACCGGCCGCTCTTGAGCCAGTTTGCGCAGACGTGGTCCGGCCGTGGGGGACACTTACGGGGCGAGGAGCCCTTCATTACACAGACACTCATCCAGCTGTGCCGCGAGGAACTCACAGACACCACGACGCTGTACGACCTGATCCGTCTCTGCACCACCCTTGACGACCTCATCATCAACTTGCCGGAACTGTTTGCACGTTCGCCGCGGCCGCTCATCCGGTACCTGGGGCTGCTCAACCGGCTGGCGGTCGTGCAGCTGTTCCTCACCGTGGGTCACCTGCCTGTACCGGAGGCGGAGACTGCTGTCGTCGGCGACGTCGCCGCAGGTCCCTCCGCGTCTGCGCAGCTGCTGCAGCAGGCCCACAACGGATGGAGCGCGTCGCCGCGTGCGCGCCCGACGAAGCTGTTCGAGGGTGAGGCGGTCGACCACTTTTTGTACGTGAGCAAGATGCTGGCCTCCCGCACCGCCGAGTACATACTTGAGCCCAGCACGCGTCGGACGGACGTGATCACGGTGGCGGAGATGCTGCCCCAGGAGTACTCCTCGCACGTTCTGCAGCTGGCGCTCTTCTTCATGGCAGCCGACTTTGTGCTGCTCAGCGGCAAGTGCGTCGACTGGGGGCCGACGCTGGTGCGCGCCACGAGCCCCGCCAGCGCAGGCCCGGGGACGTTTCCGGACGCCAACAAGACGAGCGGAGGAGGCGGCGGCAGCGGGACGACGGGAATGGGCGGCGGAGCAGCGGGCGCAGACACCACCTCGGCGCAGCCAGCCATCCCGATGCAGAACCAGTGGCGATGGTGGTCGGTGTGGGTCAACTTTGGGCACTACGTGCGCATCCGCGGGGTCGGGGCAACCGCCGAGATCGATCGCCTCTCGGCCTCGCGCGGTAAGGCGAACTCGGTGACGGTCACCGAGACGCCGCAGCAGCGGCTGTGGAGACGGCGGCAGGACTCCCACTACGTGCAGTCCGTGTGCCTCGCCATGGAGGAGCTCCTGTCGTTTCTGCTGATGATGCGCACCGTGCTGTACCGCTTCCACGCACGCGAGATGCCGCGTCGTCCGGCGGCGGCGTCGTCGTCGCCGACAGTCTACCCGATCTTCACCGTCCCCGCCAGCCGCGGCGCAGCTGGTGGTGGGGCGGGCAGTAGCCACAACCACCGTGGCACCTCGCTCTCGTCGGCGTCCTTCGCGACGACGCATCGGGACGACATGAGCGCTGCCGGCGGCGGCGGCGGCGGCGCGGCGGCAGCGCCGTTTGCCGCTCCCGAGGAGGACTCCGACGCGGTGGACGAGACGGCGTCTCTGTTTGGCCGCTTCGTTGGCCGCGTTTTCAGCGACTTTTTTGTGCGTCTCCGCGGCTTCCTGGCGCGGTTGCACGACGAGCACCTCGCCGCGATCGACCTCAAGATGCTGGGACAGGAGTCCGCGGTGGGCGAGGAGGCGTACAACGCGCTGCTGCAGGTGCTCGACACGTACGTGGACGCGATGATGGTTCCCCGGCATGGCGGTAGCGGCAAGGCCTCCGCGGCGGGCGGGCTGTCTCTGACGACCATGCACAACCGCGCCGCGGACGCGGCGAGTCTTCGCGGAGGACCCCCCGGCGATGGCGCGGGCGCCACAGCGGCAGGGTCAGGGATGGGCGGGGGCGCCAACGTTGCCGAGGACCCGTCGGAGCCGTCGCCGCGCCGCATCGCGGAACAATTCTGGGAACTTGGGGTACTGTACCTCCGTCTGTCCGCCGTCGAAACGACGCCGCCTCGCGCCGGGGTGTCGCGCCTGGGGAGCGGCGGCGGGTTTCAGGGGGTCCTGGACAGCGCTCCCGTGCCCGTCGAGTCGTCCTTTGTGTGCGCCTCGCCGTCGCACTCGCTCCTGTTTCTGCGCGACCGCTCCTACGAGTGCTACGCCGACTGGGTAATGAAGCGCTACGCGGCGGCGTGCGCGCAGGAGCACACCGGAACAGCGGGTGGCGGCGACGCCGCCGGTGGAGCGGCAGCAGCGCCAGTAGCAGGTGCCGGTGCCGGTGAGAGCGGCGCGCCTGGCGGTCTGCCCTCCGACGCGGCCAGCAGCGTGGCGGAGGCCATGACGGAGCGCTTTCGCGCCAGCTCCAGCTTCTCCGGGAGGCACACGGCGCAGTGGTGGCGCAGCCGACCGGCGGACACGGTGGAGACGACCTCGGAGCGCCTCGCGCTCGCGTCCTTGCGCTTTGTCACCCACGCGGTCGCCCTCAGTGTCCGGGCCGCGGCCGCGGCATCTGGCGGCACGGTCGGCGGCACGGTCGGTGGCGGCGGCGGCACCACCACAGCTGGGCGGCAGCAGCAGCAGCAACACTCCCCATTCCAAGTGGCGTGCACCTACGCCGACGCCTACACGCGGTTCCTCCTCGGCTCCGACGCCGTGCCGTGCCAGCGGCTGCTCTACTGTCTGCACGTGGTCCGCGAGGAACTGCACCGCGTACAGGCACGCTATCCCCCACCACAATCCCCGGCGTGGGCGGGAGGGTCCTTCGCTGACCGCGGCGGCGGGTACGACGCCACCGCTGGGGTGGTGACCGAGATCGACGTCGGCGACGCCCGCGTCTTTGACCTTGAGCTGATGCTGCACACTATTTGACTAGTTTTTCGTAAGATGATTGTGTACGAAACGGAAAAAGATAAAGACAAGTGAAGAAGAAAAAAGAAAAAATGCACTGTTCGCGGGCTACCCTCTGTTGCGCTTCTTTCTCCCCTCTTTATTCGTGTTTCCGAGGCATGGCACCCCATTGAACCTTCGCACTACTCCCTTTCCCTCCCCCCTCCCATCTTCGCCTTTCCCGGCATTCCTGCTCGTTTGGGCCCACGGGGCGCCCCAAAGGAGGGGGACTGCGGGGTGGACAGGCGGCCCGACCGTTGCCGCTAGACGAGACCTCGCAAGAACCCTTCGGAGAAGCGGGAGGGGAGAGAGGAGGACTACTTTTTCGCGCCAACGCGTTTGCATGGCGACTTCCACATTATCATACGGTCGCTTGATCGCGTTTTAAAGCTCAACATCTTCACCGTCGTAAGCACACTCAACAACAGCTGGGGTGGCAAATTCGAGCCGCATGAAAGTTTATGTACAGAAAGAACGCCCACATACGAACACCGGGAACGGCAATGAGAACTCAGCGAGGTATCGTCTGTGTCTAATTGGTTAGATAATGATAATATCAAGAAAAAGATCTGAAAAATGGCAATATGGATCAAATTTGAGGTAGCGCCTCTAGGAGCTGTGCTCACATTATTCAAAGCGAACAAACGGGGAAATAATGTACTGCGGACGTCAAACCAACTCTTTTTATCTATCTTTTTTTTTTTTTTTTTTTTTTTTCGTCATCTTATCTTATCTTTTCATTTATTTCTCCTTTTTCTGGGGGAGGGGAGTGCCCTATCCCCGAATCGTCTCTCAGCAGTACTGTGGGTAAACCTGTATTACAATGGTAGGGTACGGAAAGAATCGCCCGCTGCGTGAGCCCCTACTCATCTTCAACTATAGGTTGTGCAGGAGCTTCAAAGCCGGCGTCGGCCTGGGGATCGACGTTGTTGAGGGCGGCGGCTCCCTTGGCTAAGGTGTACATCATGCCGGCGACGGTTTGCTTGCAGCAGTAGAAAGGCTTATTGATACTGTTCCGGCCAACCTTCTTGTGGAAGCGGCAGGCGCAACTCAGGTTCGCCTCGGGACGGCAGAGTCGCGCCCATCCTTCTCCGACCACGTCCTCCAGTGTGAACACCCGAAAGGGCGGGAGCACCAGTTGGTGCTGCTCCTGAGCGTCGTGAAGCATACGCAGCACACGCAAGCGGCGGTCGCGAGGAGTGAGAAAGGCGAGAGCCGGCTTATCGTCGTCCTCGGTGGCGGCATCGCTCGCTATTTTGATCAGGCGTTCGAGAGGCGTCTTCTGGGTAGCAACAGCCTCCTGCGTGAGGCAAACATCGAAGTTCTCGCGTCCGTCGTGAGCGTCCACGGCGGCCTTCAGCGCCGTGCGGTAGTGCGCCGGTGGCTTGAAATCCTTGAACTCATTCTCCCCATCGTTGCGGTAGTGGGGGCACACGCCGTGCCCGCGGGTCACTTGTAGCTTGATCGTCGAGAGAAGATCTTTCTTTTGACTGCGTGAGAGATTTTTGAGAGGAACTTCTGGCTGAAGAATGGCACCGTGCGACATCGCCGTCAGGTTGTGATTCAAACAAAGAGGGTAATGCACGATGGTAAATTGCCGTTCCACAACACGCTGCATCGGTGACTTGCTCTCCTGCGGCAGCAGCAGCGAGGAGTCCACCAGGATAGCGCAGCGCTCAAGGTAATGAACGCTGATGCTCGGGTCTTCCTCCGTTGGCGTGCCAAAAGAGGTCGTCGCTGCCGCACTCTGGTCACTTGTGGGAGAGGGGGTCAGTCCGGCGGCATCGACGGGCGTCTTTCGGTGTCTGCCGAAACCACCTCCCTCGCTTTCGTCGATAAGGTCCTTGGCACAGGGGTCGTGATGATGCGTGTCTGCAGTATGAGCCGCCTTCGCACTCAGCACCGGGGCGGTCACGATTGTCGGAAGGACGGCGGGCAAGTTGTCGTCGTCGTCATCGGACTCGCTGTACATTGTGTTTCCGGGGGTGCTAAGAGAAAACAACAACACAGATGTGGACGGGTATCAGACAAGTAGTAGATCGGCGTGCAATGGCGGAAGTGCGAAAAGCTCGCGACAAAAAACAAACAAAAACAAACCTAATTGTGTAAGCAGCAGGAGAGGGGGGGGGGGGGGACGATGAAAAAGGAAACGGGGCAAGAAGTGCAGGACCGGCAATGAGTGCTTCGAATAAGCACTTTTGTACGTGAACTCGTGATCTTATCCTTGCTTCTGTGCGGCGATGCGCATACTTCACAACAAAAAGTTATTTAGTAACGATGAGTAAAATAATAACGCACACGTGGTTACACTACTATTAGTATTATTGTTTTTACGGGTCGTGCTGGTCTACTTTATGCATAAATACACATGTGTATATGATATAATGTGTGGGTGTGTGGCGGTGTCTGCACACGCTCGGCAAAACACAGAAAAGCAGATGTATAATTTGGGTAGAAAAAAAAGAAGTAAAAGAGAGAATGTAATGACACAATATGTATTGAACGGAACTATAAGTTGTTTTCTGTTGCCCTCCTATTTTTCCCTCCTTTGGCATCAGAAAATGGGGGGAAGGGGGAGGGGTGAACAACGGGGACGGAAAAGAAAGACGAAGAGAACTAAGAACAGGAGGGGAAAAAAAAAAGAAAGGTACTGAAACTGGGGAAAGAAAATCCATTCACTGGGACTCCCAATGTAGAAAACGTGACGCAACCAGCATCGCCAAGGCTGAGGAAATGTGGCAGCACTCCTACGACTGCACCGGTTTATTTCTGCAGGTGGTGTTCGCACACTGCCACACTGATCCCTACTTCACATACACATACTCTGCCTGGTGCGCCAACAGCGCTACTTACTTGCAGATGTGGTATCGTTCGTCTCTGTTTTGGCAATCTTCGGAAGTCTATCCCGATTCTCGCGGACCGTCTTTTTCGAGACACCGGCGTCTTTGCGACGTCGTCGAGTGCCGAGGTGGAAGATGGGGATGCGGCTGCCATCGGCGCCTTCGACCACCTGCTTCGAGAGGAGGGGGCATTTGTCTAGGAATTTGGGCACCGTCTTGCGGCTCTTCGCGAGAGAGAGCAGGAGTTCGCGCAGAAGAAAAAGGGTTCGGTCTGTGACCTCGCGCTTTGTGCCGCCGGCAGTGACTCCCGAGGTCGACATGGTGCCGTTCAGTGAGGTAACGGTCTCCACATCCGTCAACATGAGCTCGGCAGGGGTGGCGCCTTCCGTGTCAAGGCCGTCGCCGACGCCACCCAGTCGGCTGACGGGTGGCGCACGCTCGAGAGTGAGGTTGTCGTCGAGCTCCTCCTCGCCGGCTTTCTGCGTTTCAGTGTCGTTTCCGTCCGCCTCCTCCGACTCTCCGCGCCGGCCGCGACTCCACGCAAGGGGGAAGCGGCGTTTCTTCGACGCTTTGGGAGGAACTACCTGAATGCTCTGCAGCGGCGGGGACGCGGGATCGACGAGCGGCGGGACAAGTCGTCGACCTGCCACGTGCTCGTGTCCTGCGACACACGCGGCATGGTGTGCATCGACTCGCACGACGGCACGCGCTCCGGCGGCGGCGTCGCGGTGAGCTCGCTCATGCGGCCAGAGGCGCTGGCGACTCCCGACGTTTGCGTCCGCGACAGCAGCGCAGGAGAATCCAGGTTCTGCCCCTGTTTGTTTTCCGCTTCCGGAGAGTCTTGCGGCGGCGGCGGTGCTGGCTCGTCGCCAAGTTGGGGAGCGCCAGACACGTCATCGGTGGGTGGCGGGCCAGCCGTCGTGTCGTCGGACTCGAAGCTTCCCATGCTGTCCTCCGGCTGCAGCACCTCAAAGTCCTCCACGATGATGCCGTTACGCGGGTTTGCGCGAACGCAGTCGGGCGTGTTCTCAATGATGATGGTGTAGTCGAGGTTGCGACCCAGCTGCCGGAGGTCCTTGGTGTAGTCCTCCTCGTCGAACCACTTCTCGTCACGGTAGATCAGGTAGCGGATGATATGCTCCTCGTTGATTTCCTCCAGAATCGTCTTGGCGTAGTCGCGCTCGCCGGCGGTCCACACGACCACCTCGTAGTACTTGTTGATGTCTCGGAAGAGGTCCTTGAGATACGCACGCGCGTACAGGGGGCCGTCGCGGGCGTAGATGACCGTCTCGTCCAGGTCGAACACCACGGTGTACTTTTTATCCGCAGCCTGCGGCCCAATGAGCGTGTCGCCCTTGCGCAGCATCGTCGGCTGCCGTCGCTTCAGCAGCTCCGGGTCCTGCGGCTCCTCCTCGTCATCCTCGAAGACGTTCTCGCGCAGTAACTCACATCCTTTAGGAGGAGGCGTGATAGCGGGTAGATGGTTTGCAGCGTCGTCCGACATGGTGGTCGCTTGTTTTTCTCTGACTTTTTTTCCTACGTTCGTTTATCCCTACCCTGCTAGTCAACTCACACGCACGAAAGAGCTGTAAGTGATGGTTGCTTGGACCTTTGGGTGCGCTCGGTGTCGTTTGTTGTTGCAGTTGTTCGTTCTACTTTCCCTTACCAGATCGCTTCTTGGAACACTCTTAGAAAACAAAGGTGATTCCTAGTAATTTGTCAAAACTGAATACTTTAATGTGAATCTATATACATTTCAACGTAATTAGCACGGTGGTGGGGGAATCGGTGGGATGATTTGTGGCAACAGAGACGGACGTAATTTTGTACAACGTTGGCGTCCTGCGTAACACTCCAGCTGTCTGGGCACGTGCGTTATCGTGAGCGACTACTGGTTTTTATAACTTCTTCTTCTTCTTCTTCTTTTTGACAACAAACACAGACAACAAAAACAGAATGAGAGCAAACTGCGATTCGTGACAGCATCAGCAGTGCAAGTACCACTAAAATCGATAAAGCAAGGGCGCACAAATGAGCTGTTTTACGACTGAACGATTTTGTTTCAAAGGAAATAAAGATAATTAATGTATATTTATGGAGTTGTAATCTTTGAATCTATGATGCTTGATTATATGTTTTAACGAAAGAGCACACACACACACCTAGTGGGAAGCTCAGGTAAACGGATCAGTATCCGTCGTTTTCATCCGGATCGCGAAGGTCACCGTCGTTAACAATGCGCGAGTCAAATGCGATTTCGGCATCCGACTCGGACCACAGGTTCTCCTTGCTGATGTTCTTGTGCTGGAGTACCCCCATTCGCCCCACACCACCACCACCGCCATGAAGCGGGTTTTCCGTATCGCCGGTGCGCGAGGTCTTGCTCGACTTTCCAGCACGGTGCACGTTTTGATCCACACTGACAAGCGTGTGACGCGGGCACGCGGGGCACGGCAGTAGCGGCTCTTGCTTGCCCATGTTGACATACCCGTTGCTGAAGAGCGCGCACACCACGTGAAACGTCTCACTGCAGTCTGGGTGGTAGCACCGGACGGTGGCACCTGACTCGCCGCAGAGCGTACACAACGACGAGTCGAGCTCCATCGCGACGACGTTCTCGAGCGTTTCCCGCGCTGGTAGCTCGTGCACAGGTGGGCGCAGCGGGGGTGCACAACCTGCACACGCCGCCCTGCCACATTCACCACGTACGTGGCACACTCGAGACGCAACTCGGTAATCTGCGAAGAGTCGTCGTCTGCTCCAGACGAGATGGCTAGGTTGTGGTGAATGGCAGACGACGGTTGGTGCTTTCGATCGCGTTGGTCAGCGAGGGCGCGCCGCAGCTCGCCAAGGTCGGGGATGTGCTTTCCGCGGTTTCGGCTGTTGGCCTCGCACAGGCGCCGTACCACTTTCAGGGTCTCCGCTTCCGCCGCCGGATCGCCGCTGGAGACATCCAGGCCGCATATGGCGCAGACGTGAGACACCTCTTTGCGTCGTCGCAGCCGCTCCCGGCGTTGCTCCTCGGCGCTGGCGTACCGGTGCAGAAGTGCGTCGCGACGCCGAAGCTCCTCCGCTGTGACATGAGCGACGCCAGGTTCGTGGTGAAGGGCGCCTGAAGCATACGCAGCGGTACCGCTGCCATTGCCGTCTGTGAGTTGCTGCCCGCTCGTGGAGCTTTGCAGGTAACGCTCCTGCTGTTGTTGGAGGCGGTGACTCATGCAAGCGGGACTCGGCATCATCAGCGCAGGCTGCACTCGGGTGCCACCAGTGGAAGTGAGGCAGTACATCGTGCGGCGGCCGGGCACCCCGCTCCCGGTGCTTGGCGGTGACGACGACGACGATGACGTCTGCAGTAGGCGCTCTGACGAGTGGGAGGACGCGAGCGGGGGTTGCGCGGCGCCTGTGGGGCGGGAGGAGATGTCCAGCACTCCCGTCTGCTTCGTCGCTTCGCGCACCGTGACGATGCGCGCACTGGCGCCGGTTGCATGTGAGGCGCTGCTGCCGAGTGAGTCGCGGTGGCGCCGGCGCCGGCGCTTGCGCCAAAGTGGGCCTGAGGCGACAGCAGTAGTGGAACCGCAAGAATCTGCACCACTTCGATCTTGGAGTGGGCGTCGAGGCGCAGCATCAGTGGATGAGGATTCGTCTGGAACCGTGCGTCCATCGCCGTCTTGCGGCGCACGTGCACGTCGCGCAGCTCCACCACCTGGCGTCGGTCGCTCCGGAGGTTCTCCGTGACAGCCTTGACCACGGCAGCGTCGAAGCTCATGGCGGAGATGCACACATGCGGTGGAGTGGCATCGCACAGGTCCACTTCGGCGACCGTCATGCCGGGGCGCGGCTCGCGCACCCTCACAGCCACCACGACGCATCTCAGCATGAATGACGCGGGCGACGGAGGGCACGCCAGCGCGGCGACGCGAACAACTGGGGGTGCCACCGTCGGCGACGTTGCGGTGGGTGCAGTGCGGGAGAGATCGCGAGTGGCCGCGCCAGTTGGCACTGTTGGTGCCGGCACGATAGCTCCATCCACTTGAGCATTAGTGGAAAGAAGCAGTGGAACGGGGTTCGCACTGGATTCCTTTATTCTCGCTAGGTTCGCGAGCGTCAAAGGGGCTGTGGTGTCGGCGGGAGACGGGACTAGGGAATTCACAGCAGTGCTCGCCAGCTGCGGAAGGCGTGGCTAGCTGTATCTCCACTTCCAGCGTCACAGGAGGCCATCGGCGGAGAACCGGGTAACGCAGAGACTCCGCCACCACCGGCAACCTCCTCGCCATCGTCATCTCCGCTGTCTTCGCGGGCGTAGGCATCAACGCTGGTGCCGCGACGAGGGGTATAAGCAGGGCCATGTCCTGCAGCACCATGACGGTCCGCAGTCTCTGCAGTCGCCCCCTGTCCTTCGTCGACGCCAAGGAGGTCGAGAGAGCGCTGGCGAGGGCGTCGCGTCCCGATCTTGGGTCGGAAGAGCTGAGCAACCCAATCTACTGTCAGCGTGCGATAGTAGGCCTCGTCCACCACAACACGGTCTCCGTCAACGGTGTGGAAGACAATAAAGTTAGTAGAGCGCGGATACTCCATGAAGATGAGCTTATTTTCAATCATGACACCGAGGTCCTGAAAACAATTTTCATCGATGTCGGACGACACCGAGATGGCGTCGCGAAATATGCGATTTTCATTGGTCGGGGGAATTTTGATAAAAACCAAGCGCACCGGTACACTTTTCCGACCCATGGTATTTTTCAGCGAATCTATGAAAAGGAGGAAAAGAGACAAGTAAAGAAAGGGGTGATACTCTATACGTCTATTAAGAGCATGAAGAGGGAAAAGGAATAGTCAATCGACGCTGCTGTTCTTTTGTCTTGCACTAGATTACGTGTTGTTGTTGTTGCTGCTGTGTTAGGCCAAAATTCAACAACATGTACACAAGAGGGGGGGAGCCAAAGAAGAATGACGAGTAAGCTTCGAATAGGAACAGAAGGAAAGCGATTGTCATTAATACATCTACACGGAAAATGCAGCAGACATGTGTTGGCGCGCACAAAACGCTAGTGTGAGGGGATGACAGGAAACTACTCATGCAAGTTATGCTAATTCAAAAAAAAAGTAGCCGGTAGTATGTTTGCGAGTATCGTAGACACTCCACTCTGTATTTATCTTTATTGCTGTTGTTCATCGCGCTCCTTCACGGTAACGGAAACAAGTAATGATATTAATCGTAGTAACAAAACGACATTCGCATAGATCCAGAGATGGAGAGAGATTTATCTGGGTGTGATGAGTTTGCAAATAGCAGAGGGTTGTAACGAGGCGAACTGGAAGACCTCGCGCAATGCCGAGGTGATCGGCGTCCCGTGGGGCAGCTGCATTTGGATGGCGCAGGTCATGCCGGCCTTTCGGGCGGGCTTTGCGAAAAAGGCGCGGGCCTCGGCGCCGCGGATACCGCTGCGGGCCAGCACGCTCTTGCCGGAAAGCTGCCGCAGTGGTGAGTCCAGGCGCGCGATACCCTCTGATCACGATACAGACGGGACTTGAGAGTGGGAACAGCCACATTGGAGCTTGAGAGATTCTCCTCCCACTCCCACGACCGCGCCTCATCGTACAGGTAGAACTGCGCCCAGTCTGGTCGGCACACAAGGTGACGATACGACGCGCTTGGCGCCAGCCGCATCGCCTCGCATCCCGTCAACTGCAGCTCCGCGGCTAGCTTGTGGAAAAGCGCCCCAACCTTGTTCTCGGGGAGCGGAAGAAGGGCCTCGTTTTCTGCGCCAGTGTCTTGCCCAAAGATCGCGATGTGCGTTCCGTCCGTAAACGGGGACGACGACATCCTCGATGGAGCACTCTCGCGCCTCGGCCGCAGTGCGCAACTACACGCGCACATCTCCCGCAGTGAAGAGCGGGGAGGTGGTGGTGTGGTGCCACCCGGTTGTCCTGGATCGGCAAGACGAGGCCACACCTGGTGCGCGTCGGAGGTCATCCATCCATTCACATGATCAGCCGCGCCGTGGAAAACGTCTCGTGGTGCGTCGGCGCGTGGGGTGACGCAGGTGACGACGTCGCCCGCGCTAACACGGCCCCCACCGCAGGCGTCCCACCGGATGGATGCCAAGGCATTGAAGTACACCTCGGAAAGACACTGCATCTTCTCGAGGACGACGTTGCGGCTGACGGCTTCGCGGATGAGGAGCGCGGAGTCATGCGACCGCGGTGCCAGCGAGGCCGCGCGCTCCACAAAGTCGAGAAGCAGTTCGTGGTGCGGGCCGTAGATGCCGGTCTGCGCGCGGGCGGTGATGTAGCGGTCCGCGCCGGTGCAGTACCGCATCCCTTCCAACAGGCGCTTCCAGTCCGCAGAGGAGCTGCGAGGGTCGCGCAGCGTGGTCAGCAGAGACTCCATCTCGCGCTGCACGTGCGGCGTCCCCTCACTGAGCCCACGAAGGTAGCTGCACAGAAACGCGCAGTAGTCGCGCTGCAGCAGCGCCTGAGCCGCCTCATAGGAGCGAAAAGCACTGACGCCGTGGCGGGCGACGTGGTTGTAGTTGAGGAAACCGTCGTCGCGGATGCGGCGCAGCTTGGGCAGTACGTCCCCCAGACGGCCACCGATGTTACGGAGCAGCACCGTGTACTCGAGGCGAGGGAGCATGTGAAGCGGGAAGACCTCTTCCGTGCTGGAGACAACACAGCGCAGGGCTGGCTTCGTGTAAACGGGCCCGCTGGGTGTCCGCAGAAAGGTGTGGCTTGGAGAACGCATGTTGCACCACAGGTGCCTCGCTACGCACCCACACATGGCGCTCCGAACAGCTGACAAAGTCGACGGGGGTCAGAAAGTGTAACGGCGGTGCCCGTCCGCGGCTGCACGACTCGATGTGACTGCGCAAGTGCCTCGCAATCAAATCATCCGGAACTCCCTCGGACACAATCGGAAGTAGGAGCGAGAATCCAGTCGCAGGAGGATTTGTATCTGCAGAGGCACTAGTACTTGACGATGTGACGCAGTTGGTTGTAGGAGTAGACGGCGTGACCGTCGCCTCTGTTAGCACCTCACGAACAATGTAATCATCAAACGCCCACTTCATGAGAGCGACGGGACGCTGTGCCAGGGCCGCGGCCTTTCTCTCCGCCGGGGAAGAACCGATGCCCATTACCGCATCATAGTGTGACGGCGACTGCCTGTCAATGCTGCTCAAAGTGGTGATACCAATTGAGCGTTCCAGCTGGTGGGCCTCCCTGGCAAACTTCCGCGCCCGCCCGTACTCTACCGCATCCCTTCCCATAAGGTGGTGCGGTTCAAGTTGAACTATGTTGCTGTGAGAAAGTAAGCCGAAGTTTCTGGTGTCCTTGTCGTTTAGCGGGCGGGGTGGGGGGGCGGGGGGAGAGTGCGGGGCGAGGTGAGAAAAAGTAGGCAACACAGCGGCAGGGAAAAGAGGAAAGAAGTGTAGTGTGCGGATCGGGGAAACGCCTGGTTAACGTATTGAGGCGGATTTCATCGCTAGTGAGTTGGAAATTAGAACAAGTAACACAGTAGAAAATCTACACAAAGCGCATGAGAAGATGCGTATATCCGTTACGTTGCAGTACAAGGTAAGTCTTTGTTTTCCGTTTTATCTGTATATTTTTCATTCCTTCTTCATGAAAATATTCATAGGGAAGGCAGCTGGTGTGAATAGAGAAAGTGGTGAAGAGGACCAAAAAAAAAAAAAATGAAAGATGATAAACTGTGCAATGGTACGCCAACACACCAGAATCAGTAACTGTAGTGCAGAAGCAATACATCACGAGTAAGGGGCGGTACCACACACACACACACACACACACACACACACACCCAAAAACAAACAGATGGAGAGAGAGAGAGAGATGAACGGCGCACACGCTCTCACTCGATTGGGAGGTTGGCGTTCTTCGCGATGACGTCGCGGCGCCAGCGCGGCATACACGCGGTCGCGTATCCCCCGTACGGGGCCATCATAAAGTGCGGACGGTTGTTGGAGGCGCAAAAGGCGACGCAGGTCAGCAGGCCGACCTGACCGCAGGCGACCCCGCTCAGCCAGTAGGACCACCCCATTCCGCGAAAGAACTCGGCGTCGCTGCGCAGGAGACGCGTCTCGAGGGGGTCTGTCGGAATGGGGAAGCGGTGGTACAATCGCCGACCCGCCGCGGTGAGGGGGAGGACTTTGCGCCACAGAAAGGTTGCCCCTCCGATTGCACCGCACCACAGCACGGTGTTGACCACCATCGCCTTCGCCCATGCCTCGCCCCACGTGTTCTTCTTTCCGCTCCACATGGCCTCACTGACGAAAAGGTGCAGCGTTGCCCCGACCAAGACTCCCGGCAGCGCGATCCAGACGGTCTGGCGACTCACACCATTAAGAGTGTAGTTGACGCGTTTCTCCGCATGAATCGTGACGAGGGTCGCCGACAGTGCCAACACGGCACACGCCACCGTCGATATAATCGTGCCGCGGAATGCGCAGCAAAGGTTGCAGCGCTTATTCTCCTGTGACTCCTGCTTCTTGGCGTACGCCGCTGGTGCCAATTCCTCCTTTGTGTCACGATGAACCTCGACGAGCTTCTTGGGGTCCACCTTCTGCGACGACACAATGGATATCTTCGTGGGATCCAGCGCCATTTTGCACACTAGTCGGGGAGGGGGGGAGGGGGACAAGGTGGTCTAGTACGTTAGAAGCCCCAAAAAGCAGAAAAGGAAAAGAGCACCACGCGGTCCCGCTCACGTGAAGAAAGGCTGTGAAAAAAAAAGTTGCTAGAACCGGATGTACACGGAGATCACAGTTTGTGAAGAAAGGTGTAGTGTGTGTGTGTGTGATACGAGAGAGCGAGAGCGAGAGAGAGAGAGAGAGAAAGCAACATGAAGTCCATCTTATTCATTGCTTTGGAAAGCGCGGGTTCAACAAGGCGTCTCAGAAAAGAAAAACACATCAAGATGATTGAGAGAGCGAGGAGAGAAAATATTGCTTTCCTCCGCTGTTTTTCACCTCCCAACACGACATGAAGGCTACACCACGCAAGCTCCAGCGATTGACCAGCAGAACTCCTGAGAAACAAACGGAGCGATACGGTTCTCCTCATCAACACCATCACATTCGTTTCTTGGCGCGCTCACTTTCAAATGCAATAACGTGAATCATAACAATAATAAAGAATTGTATCTATGAGGGGAAAAGAAAAGATGATTTCCAGAGGAGGAGGAGGTCATGGAAAATGAAAATGAAAAACAATAAGGAGCACACAAAATAACCGAGTAAACATATACTGTGCGCTATTATTGTAGGGTAAAAAGTGTCTGAATGGCTGTGATTAGGGGGAAAAAAAAACAGCTCTTCAGCACTACTCAGAAAACAGCATGATGAATGCATCAAAACAGGAAAAAAAAGAGGTGGGATCTATGCATGTAAAAGGTGAATGGCGGTACCAAAAATACATATATAAGTGTATGTAAACACAGATGTCTGGTACCGGAAAGTAAATGAGAAACGGACAAGCAATCTTGAGCATCTTGACGCTCAGTGACCATTACTATTCTCGTTCAAGTTTTTCTTGGTTGATTTCGTGAACACCGACACCCGTTGTGAGGACGTGTTTTCGAAACTGTTCTGCTTTCGAATGAGATTCAGGTCACTCATTGAGAGGTTCATCTCCCTCAGGGACTTGAAGGAGCCGTTGCCACGTCGTGTCAGGTTGCTGTTGCTATCCGCCGCGTCAGCGTCAAAAAGAGTTTCTTTCCGGCGGACGGTTCGACACCGGGGGTGAGCAGTGGGCGGATGATCATGTGCGCGGGGGAGTTGTCGGTTGCAGCGCTGCTAGAGGTGGTGGGCTGCTGCGTACGACTGTGGAGACCAGCACTCTCTGTGGCAGTGTCAGGGAGACTTTGGGTGCGCTGCGTATCAGTGGCGCTCTTGGCCCCTTGAGAGTCCCCCTGGGAGTAGGCGCCGCTTTGCTGGCTGTCTCCGCCAGACTGCATCCGTTGCAGCTTCTTCTGCAGGCGTAGCATCTCATGTTTGCGTGCCAGTGTCCGGGCCTCCTCCCGCTGGGTCTCCTCGTCGGTGTCGAGGCCCTGCGCGCGCGCCCGCAGAGTGCTGTCCTGCGCCTCCAACGACGAGGTCGCGTAAAAAATGTCAAACGACGAGACCTGTCCACTGGACGAGAGAAGCAGACCTTGCGAGTCATGGGCGGCGTCGCCGACCGTGTGCGCGGAGGCCTCCGGCGCCGTATCGGTCTTGAAGCTGCCGGCTCCAGCAGGCAGCCAGTTGGCCTCTTCCTCGTCGCCGCCGATCACCAGCTCCTCTTCGGACAACTCCTCCAGCGAAGGTACTGTGCCGCCAGTGACGTCGTGTGCCGAGTCACCCAGCGCAATGGTCGCATGGGAAGCGCCCAAGCTGTTGCTGGCGGCGTCGACGCCGTGTAGCTGGTGCCGCAGCTGGCCCGCTCGCGACAGCAGCCGCTGCGACTGACTGGCAGGCACGACTGCAGCGCCGTTGCTGCTATCCTTGGAAAGGAGCCGCTCCAGTGTCTGCTTCTTGGTGGTTTGCACCGCCGCAAGAAAGCGAGAGGTGATGTTGGCTGCACGGACAGAGCTCCAACCGGAGGGCGACGCGGGGGAGGTTGGCGAAAACACCGACGACGTCTCCGACGCGTCAGTAGTCGCAAAGACGGGACTGCCCACGGAAAGCGGGGAGGCGTGATCAGAACCGGCGGGGAACGGGACGTGCGATGGAAACGACGAGACGGTGGCGGACGTAGAGCCGCTCGGTGGGCTTGCGGCGCTGGCGATCCCCTGTGTGTCGGTGTCACCCCCACCAGTCGGGATTTTGAGAGCACTAGCAAGACTGTTGCTCACCGCCGCCTGCACCGACAGACTTAGCGCGCTGCGGCGGAGCTCCTTGTGGGATTGGCGAAACGCAATCTTGCTGAGCTCTACTACCTTCTTTTTCGCCTTGGCTGACGACCTCGTCGGTGCAGGGGAGGGCTTGTGCGGGCTGCTCTCCGTGGAAAACGACGCCGCACTGGAGGCTGTCACGCTTTGATTTCGCTCCACCAACTCCTCGATCGTGCTAGCGATGGCGAGGTCCTCCGACGAGAAGGTAGCGCCGCTGAGCTGCTTTTCTGCTTGTGGTCCTGCTTGCGCCTTCTCCTCCTTGGATGCCTTCTTTTGCGCTGCCTTCGCCTCCTTGGCCTCCGCCCGCTGACGTTTGCGTTCCCGTTTCTGTTCTTCCTTCTCCTCCGTTGTCATCCGCCGCCGCTTACGCGAGGAGGCCGCCGCCTTGGCTCCGCTGCTGCGGTACTCGGAGGTGATGGTTTGTTGAAAGCGACGCTCCATTTCATCCATATCGTCTTCGTTATGATCGTCGGCCCGTCGGCAGGTTTCGCTCTCTCCGGGGCTTGTTGGCTCCTGCAGTACCGTTGTGGGAACGGTGTCCCACGGAACGTCAGTGGAAACGGCGGGCCCGCCTGCCACGCCGTCAACGTCATCCTCAGCGGTGAATACGACATGGGCGACACGGGGATGCGGGTCGGAAGCTGCACTCAGATCATATACTGCCTCCATCTTGGTCGTGGAAGCTACTACTTGCACCTAGTCGATTATTCAAAAGTAGCGAGTAATAATTATGGTGTGCAAAGCGGAAACGCTCTTCAAGTCAGTCAGAGAAGAAGCCGATCTATGTTCTATGTGTGTTGAGTGTATGTGAAAACACAGTACTTCCTCTTTTTTTTAGTGCTGTGACGCGCACCCGCCTTTTATTTTTGCTTGTTTGTTCCTTTTAAACAGTGAGGTACGTTGATAGAAAAATTAATACCAATAGTAGTAACAATGAGTACTTCACAATCAGTTCAAATCAAAAATATACTAGGAAGTGTCTGTGTGTGTGTGTGTGTGTGTGTGTTCGAAAGGTTTACGAGGGATAAAAGCGGTGTACGCAAAGGCAACGAGTGGTGGCGAAGGTTGTTTGAAGAAGTGTAGTGCAAAATTAACCATTTTTTTATAATCGTTCATTCTCCTCTCTCGTCACAAATCTTAGCGACAACTGGTACCCTAACACACATCTGGTGCGTGTAACTAAAAATTCCTTCTCTGCTTTCAAAACAAAGCGAAGGGAGAATCATTGTAACGTTGAATTAGACTATTGTTTTTATTATTATCATTAGTATTTTCAGCATGTTTACGGGTAAAGCGAAAAGAAAAGAAAATAATTAAAGTGTGTGACAGGGCCCAAAATGTGTTTTATTATTATCAATAGTTAGAAGACGGAACGCATACGAACGGTGAAATATGCCCTGATCATTGAGTTATGGAGAAGAGAGTCGGCGAAGGTGGACAGTCAAACGCGGCGCCACAATGAGATTATTTTCGCGCGCTTCTCCGCAGATTCCAGCAGTTTAGCAGCTTCCTCGTGTCCTGAGGCCTTGGCGCTTTCCATGGGAGTGATGTTGATCACATTCTTGCTATTTCGCTGCGCGCCGTTGTCGAGCAGCACCTGGATTGTCTCGAGATGACCTCCCAGCGCAGCTAGGTGGAGCGGCGTGCGTCGCATGCTGTCACGCGCGTTGGCGTTGGCGCCCTCCTCCTCCACAAGGATACGTACGATGCCGGCATGGCCGCGGTCAGCCGCGTAGTGCAACGGTGTCCACTCGTCCGCGTCGGCGGCCTCCGTGTCGACCTTCTGCGCGGGCTGCGTGCCCAAGATGAGCCGCACCGCCTCCTCGCTGCCGCTGAAGGCCGCCATGTGCAGCATCGTCACCTTGTTGACCAAATCCGCCTCCGTGACGCACCCGCCCTTCTCAATGTACGTCCGGAGCCGCTCAAGATCTCCTCTCCTGCACGCATCGTAGATGGTCTCGGGACGTTTCTCTCGCTTTTGTGGTGCAGCACTGGCACTCATCTTATGATGGCGTGTTATATTTTCTGGCGAAACCGCAGACAGACAGAGGGAGGTGGGGAGGGACACGATGCAATGATACAGATGGAAAACTAGTACGAAAAAGCTGTTGCACGAGAGCGAAGAAGGAGAGAAAGAGTGGAAAACAATCACATGCGCGCCGCTCCTGTAAAACGTGTGTGGGAAGTACGTATTGCCGTTAAACATCACTAGAGCTAAATGCATTCAGCAGGTGGTAAAACAACAACAAAAACAGTGATAATAACAAACGAGCATCTATTAATGCAGAAACACTGTCAAACAAACAGACAACCAATAAACACACAGTGGGATCATGGCTGGGATGGTGACGGAGCACTGTCACAGGAGAGGACAGCAAAACACAGCCAACGCAAGAAGCCTGCAAGGCGCGGCAAATTGGAATTTTCGACTAAAAGCTGTTCGCCCGTGGTATGGGTACGTTTGTGAGTACATTTCATGCTGTTCTTCTCTACTTTATCTGCTCTAACTAAATTCTTTTTTTTTTCGCGCACAGGGACTATGGACCTGAACAAAATACACTTCTGGAGACTCGACGGAGGCAATGGTGTAAAAGAGGGATACGCAATAACAAAAAAAGAGTGGGAGAAAAAAGTGAATAACAGCTGCATGCGCTTGGTAGAGGAGAAAAGGTAGGAAAGGCTTTGGGGAAAAAGAAACACGCAATACTGAGCGGAATATGGACGAATTAATACGCAGAACGATAAGCATGCCCTGGAAGTCGATTCTCTACTTCTTCTTGGTGGGCTTGGCAGCCGCACTCTCGCCGTCCTCCGCACCGGCCTGCTGCATCAGCTCCTCAATGGAGCGCTCCAGGTCGTCGATGCGAGCCGACATGTCATCGATGCGCTTGATGATGTTGTTGCTCATCTCGTCAAAGCGGGTCTGCATTTGGTTGAGAAGATTCTGCACAAAGTTGGTCAGCTCCTGCGTGCCGCCCTGCGCCGCAACAGCGGCAGGGTCCTCCTTCTTGGCGACAGCAGCCTTCGGCGGCATGATGGATCGGAGATATTGTTCAGGAGGTTTTGCGTGTATTCTACTATGCGCGTTCTGGTCGTTCTAGAAACTCGACCGGAATGAAAAGAAGATAGTGTGAAAAACGAAAGTGCTGATAAAGACAGACAACAATCAAAAGATATGCTAACGATAAAGTCTAATGGTGATTCTAAAATAATTTTTTTTTCAAGTAAAAGTGGTACGCGGTAAATGAGAAGGGATAAGTGGGAAATGTGCAGGAGGAACAGGAAGATTGCATGAGACAATAAAACACTGTCAGATGTCAACAATAACAACAAAAACAAAAAATAGGGTCAGTGCCCACTTAAAAAATCGATTCGAGAGGATGTTTCGTTCAGTGAATTCTACCGGCCATGTGTCACCCATTTCTTCGTGGCAAGGGAAAGATGTACAGAGCCGCATTGAGCAGTAACACCAACACAGATAAGGGGACTCACTCACTCAAGAGAGAGAGAGAGAAATGTTGCTTTATAGAACATGGCAGGTCTATGAATCAGTTTATGTGCACTGTGAGTTGGAGGAGTACTCTAAAAAACAACCCGCACAGACGTCGGGGAGAAAAATGAATATATAAGTGAAGCAAGTAAATATAAACGAAAGAACAGCGGAAAGGGAAAATAAAACAGTAAAATGTAAAAAGAAAAAAAAAATGCACGACGGCTTCTGCTTTCCTATCCAATAGTTGAATAGAACATGTGAGGATCAGTGGTCTTTGACAGCCTTCAAAGAGGGGCACACCCACTCGCTTGCTCGTAGCAGATGCATAATACTTCATCTGTTCTCTCTGCCTTTTTTTTTTTCTGATTCTCCTCCCTCATCGGTAGCCGCGTCAGAAGAGCGGCAGGCGGCGAGGGTGCGGCTGATTGAGCTGTGGGGAGGCAAACAGCGGTGTGCCCGTGGCGCTGTCCGTCAGACGCTGTACCATGGGAAGCGCGGCCGCCTCTTCGGGTGGGACGATCCGGACGCGTGAGGCGAGCTTCATTGTCGCGGAGAACTTGAGGCGCCTGGAGCCTCCCAGTGAGATGAGCTTCGTGGAGTTTTTGACGGCGAACTCGGCGTAGCCAAGGTCCATGTCGAGAAGGACCGAAACGTAGTCGTCGGTCTCGAAGCGCTCCAGGTTCTCCTCCTTACGGTGGTGCGGGTAGTTGGTGTAGAAAACACCCGACATGTAGTAGATGCAGCAGTTGAGCGTCTTGTGGCACTCCTGGTCGCTGCTGATGCACGAGTCGGAGATGAGGCCGACGCCAACGTACTCGGCCGAGAGGATCTGGAACGTGATGCGGTGGCGGCCAGTGACAAGGAAGGTGTCGCCGACGGCAGCCACACCGTACACCACGCGCAGGCGGCTGCGGTCGGGGCTGACGCCGGGGCCCTCGCGGAAGGCCAGCTGCGAGAGCAGCTCCGGCTCGTCCAGGGCGCGCAGCAGGTTCTGCAGGTTGTAGTAGCGTGCGTCGACGCGCAGCTTCTTGATCTGCTCCTCCTCGAGCGTGTGCAGGTAGCTGTACCCGCGCAGGTACAAGAGAATCAGCCGGAAGACGTCAGGGTCGCGGTCGATGAAGACGGCGCCGGTGTCATCGACAAAGAGCTCGGGGCCTGCGTCGTCGTCGACGCTCAGCGGTTCGCTGCATCCCCGCTCGCTGCCAGCTCCGTGGGAGGGGGTGAAGGACGCTGTGGCGGCGGAGGGGCTCGTGTCGGAGGCGGCGCCGTCGTCGGCGCGGGGCAGTTTACCCGCCGCGTGCAGGATGGAGCTGAACATGGAGGTCGGCTCGCGCTGCAGGAGCGTGGCGAAGGGGACGGCGAAGAGCTCCCCGCCGACGTTGATGCGAAGCACCTCGACGCTGCTCAGCACCTCATCGGAGTGCAGGACCTCGATCGCCTTGTGCAGCGAGGCGTTCCGCTTCAGCGTCAGGGACGACACCAGCGCCTGCATGTGCTCCAGCCGCTCCGTCTCCGCACGTAGCGCCGTCATGGTGGGATCGGCCTCTAGCGACCGCTGGGTGCTCTCCCCTCGCTCGAGATCCTTTTCTAGGCGGCGCTTCTTCGCCGCTGGGACAAATCAGCCGTCGCGCTTTCGTCCTCCCCGTCGTCGAAGTCACTGTCGTTGAGATGCTGTGAGTCGCCCTGCAGAGGCGGGTCGTCGCGAGGGTGATCGCCACCGCCGCTCTCTTCATCGTCCTCCTCGTCAACCCCCGCCTCCCCCCGCGCATGACGGTGATGGAAACCACTGCTATTTCCGCGGCCGCCGCGGCGGGTGGCGGCATCAGCGTTGGCCGGCGTTGTCGCCTCCCGTCGCGTGCGGCGCTCAGCTTTGCCCGCGCGAGCAGCCACGGAAGCGCCGATCAGGGCCTGTGAGGATGACGCAGACGTCATTGAGGTGGTCTCTGCGGCTGTCCTCTTCGTCGCACCGGCAGAAGACCGCGGCATAGTTGGTGAGTTGGGGGGAGGGGATGAAATAATAGTTGCGGAGGCGTCTTGTCAAGTGTCGCACTCGTTTCCTTTCAGGGTGTGTGTTGGTGGGTTTGTTAGCAGGGGTTATGTAGGAGAACAACAAACAAAAGAATCGAAAAAGACACAAGAACTCTTGTTGATACCAGTGATTTTGCAACAACAACAAAAAAGTAAGAATTCCGAAAAAGGAAGAAACAGCAGAAAGCAGAGAGGGAATATCGAATACTGCTGTCTCTTGTATGGGGAAAGTGTGTTGAACCACCGTAAATCAGACAAGGATTCAAGATGTGATAAATAAGCTGATGAAGACAGTGAAGTTGAAAAAATATAGGATAATAATAAACAGGTAGTTATGTGTAGGGTTCTAGGAGTAAACAGCTGACGTAGTCAGTCGACATGAAACTTCCTTTTGGAAGGGTATGGGGAGGAGGGGAAGTGAGAAGAAGAGGAGACGTAGGGGGTAATTAGAAATTTACAAAGTCAAGCCAAAAGACTTCAAGGCAAAAAAAAAGAAAAGCGAAAACAACATAACAAAAAAACGGGCACTCCTGTAGAGATCATCCTGTATTATTATTGACATACTGTAGCACCCGTGAGACACAACCATCAAAGACAGTGTGTTTTGTTTTTCCTCCCCTCCGCGCTTGATTGAGAAACAACAGCCCGAACATTTATCAAGAATCTGATAGGTCTCGTCTCCTTCTTCCTCTTTTTTATACTTTTCTTGTATGTATATCCGTGTTCGAAACACAAGTTGAAGCAGTGAAAGGGAAAGACAGGTGTGAACGTAAAACAAAACAAAACAAAAAAAGTGGAATACAAAGGACACGTACAAGAAAACTGGACAAAACAAAAAAAGTGGAATACAAAGGACACGTACAAGAAAACTGGCCCCAACGCGTCACTACACGTGCTAGTCGTCGCCGTCGTCGTTTTTGAGGCCAAGTCCGTACTGCACTACCAGCGGAATGACGTGGGTGATTTCGCGGGAGCTACTGTCTGTGATGCGCACGGTGACAGCGTGCTCACCGGTCTTGAAGGTGAAGAGTTCGAACTCCCTCTCGTAGCGCGCCTGACCGCCGGCGCCAACCAGTGCCTCGGTGTCGACCGGTCCCGAGAGAATACCGGTGTCAAAGAAGTTGTCCATCTCGACCTGAATGCGCAGTGGGACGGCTCGGCGCCAGGCGCTCTTGACCCGCAGCTTGAGTCTTACCGCCTTGACGGCGGGAATGATGATCGGCAGCGCTTGCGGCACGGCATCTGACATTTCTGTGGCGGCAGGACACTGGTTGTCCTCCTGCCGACGCAGAAAGGCAGACGAGGCAGAGGAGGAGCGAGACGAGGCCCGGCCGTTGTGGCGACCACTGCTGTCGCTTCTACTACTGGAACTACTACTACTTCTACTAGTAGTGGCGGTGCTTCCGCTTCGCGAAGTGCTGGAGCTGCGGCGGTGCCGGCGCCGGTGCTGACGACGATGTTGACGGTGATTGCGGCGCTGACGGCGCGTGGCGCTCTCGCCGGGTCTGTCACTCTCCCAGTGACGCTGCGGCAAGTAGCCTTCGGCCGCAACAGACGGGGGTAAATCAAAGTCCGCCGAGACAACGCAGTCATCGAGAGGCTCCGCGTAGATGGCACCCTTCGCAACGACCGAGAAGTCAAGACGCAGGAAACCGGTACAGTCGGGCAGCTCCCGGATGGACCACGGCACCTGATACACCACCGCGTCCTCCACAGGGATGCTCGTGATGGCGATGTTAGGCACCGTGAACTCGGCCCCAGGGACGAGCATCGCGTCCGGGAGGTTTGTGAAGCGCAGCGCGCTCAGTCGGAGAGAGACGCTGTAGCGTTGGCTTCGGTTCATTACCCGAACAGACACAAACCGCTTGTCGCGCGTCAGCTCCACAGAGGCGAGCGACAGACTCGGTGCGTGAAAGAGCCGCATGCGCGTCTCGGTCACACGACGAGGGGTGACGCCGAAGACGGGGATTGAGTCCGGCACGTTGGGCGGCATCGTCGGTTTTTCGTGAGGAAGCGAGCAGTCAACGCGGAAGACGATAAAGTGGGCACCCATTTCGGTGATGGCTGGTGGCGCGTGCAGCGTCACAGGAACGATGACAACGTCCCCAGGGTGCAGTGGCGCGCGCGTCGCCGCCGCCAGCGCCGCCTTTCCCAGTGTCACAGCAGAATCCTTGTTGCTCAGTCGCTCCTTGCAGCCCTCGCACCCCTCCATCTGGCACGACTCGCTGTGAGCCGTGAGAGAGATGTGCTCAATAGGAACGCGGCCACAATTGGCGACGCGCACAGAGAAAGACACGGACTGCCCGCTGAAGATCTCCACCTCGCTCACGCTGATGGTGCACGAGACCAGCGGCAGACGCGGCAGCACCGGGACCGTCATGGCCCGCGGAAAGCGAATAGTGAGCGGCGGCGCCGACGACGTCACACCCAGCGCGCTGCACACGACCCCATCCATCTTGATCTGCCCCGGCACGACGGGGTGCACCTCCAGCAGCAACGTCCGCTTCTCCAGCGGCTGCAGCTCCACTGGCGCCAACGCGTAGCTGATGGGCGCATTTGGTCCCGTGCGGTACTCGACGGTTTGCGCCGGGGTCTCAACCGGAGCAGCAGCGGCGGAGGCCTCGCGTGCGTTTCCGTCAGCCGCCTCGTCTGTCTGCTGCCTTGCCGAGGGTGATGGAGTTTCCCGCTGGCGGGGCAACGGCGGCGTCTCCTCGCAGACCGAGTAACACTGCAGCGCCAGATAGTCGATGAAGAGGGGAAAGCGGAACGGATTCTGCACCGTGATCTGCACCGTTCCCGCGTCGCCGACGGTCCACACCACGCTGCTGTTGAGGCGCCGGCCGTTCAGACTCAGGCAGGTAAGCTTCAGCCGTTGTGTGTCGATGAAGGTGAAGACGGGGCCGCCTACGGGGACCGTCTTGGGTGCAAGATGCGGCGGAAGCGGCATCGCCTCCCACTGTGTGATCAGCGGCAAATCGACCGGAGCCGCCTCTTGGCACGGAGCGAGTCCGCTAAGGGTTTCGAGAGCCGTGTCGCGCAGCGACTCCTGAGACGCACGTGTCAAGAAAGGAGCGTAACGGAGTAGAATGAAAAAGGAAAGCCGGCAAACGGAGCCGCGGCACGCGGGTCCCGAGTCCTGGAGCAAGTCAAGCAGCCGAAGTAGCAGAGGAACATGATACGGCCGGGTTTCCGACAAGCGTTGCGCGTCCCACTCCTTGCTACTGCCGTGGTCTTGCTCGTGAGCCAGCCTCTTCGAGAAACTTGGCAGGTGCTGCGTCGTCCGCACCGCTCGTGTTGCTCTCGCGCAGCTCGTCGTGGTCCTCGTCGTCGGCGGCACCAGGGCACGACGTGGTGCTGCAAGGCGACTTGCGCGCGGTCAGGCGGGTGAAGTAACGGAAGAGGCGACTATATGGAACGTCGTCAGCCAGCTCGGGAACGCACAGAGGGACGCCGGCGTAGAAGCACGCCTTCACCAGCGACTTCATCGCCTTGTCAGGAGAGCCCAACTTGACCTCCAAAGAGGAGGCAGACAGCAGGTACGCAACGGCGTAACGAAAGCACTTGTTCTGGAGGCACAAGGAAAAGAAAAAGTGATGCAGTTCCACCATGCGGTCCTCACTAAACACTTTTTCTGCCAGGCCGTGCACAAAGGTCAGCTCGTCGCTGAACTTCTCGCGGCACCCGATGATGGCGGTGAAGGAGAGCATCTTGAGTCGCGTCTCCATTTCACGGTCGCGCAGCAAGCCTAGCAGTTTTTCACGCTGCGTGGGGGTAACGTTATTCGCCGCCGTCGCAGCGGCAGAAACGTTCTGGTACGCGTGGCGCAACTGACGGAGCGACTCGTTGAGGTACACGTATATCTCAGAGAGCGCCGTGCCGAGCGCCTCCTCGATAAGACGCTTCAGCTCCGCCGCGACGGTGTAGTTGCGCGGGTCGCCGCTGTCCTCGGGGGTGCCGGCTGCCACGCACGCCTCCAGGCGTGGCATCATCTCCTTCAAGGCAACGACTTTGGCGGCGAGAACGTCTGATACCTCCTTGGAGAGCCGAGAGCGCATCGAGTACGGCACGGAGCCGTTCTTGTACAGCGCAATGCACTCGGCGACCTGGCTCGCCGCCTGCTGTAGCGTGAGCAGCGTACCTTGCAAGAAGCTGGCGACGGAGCTGTCCCACGTCGTGGCGTCACTTTGGAGCTTGACTAGCATCTCGGCTGCGACGGTGCGCCAGCGCAACAGCGGCTGCATCTGCAGCAGACGGCCAGCAGCGATGCCCTCGAGGGTCGCGGAGCACCACGTCGCGTCGACGTTAGAACCAAACTGGGTCTCGCCGTACGACGCGAGGGCGAGCTGCGCTGCACCAAGCTGAAGCAGAAGGTCCGACCGTTTTTTCCGCAGCCTCGACTGCAACACCGCAGGACGCAAGCCGACGTCGCCCGCAGATGAGGAGGAGGACGACGACGAGTTGCCAAAGTCGAGTGGGGTGCGCACCGGCGGCTGCAGCGGCTCTGGCACACGCCCAGTGCTGTTCCCGAGTGATTGCATGGTGACGCACGCTTGATACACAAACGATCCAGCGACGGAACGCATCAACGCGTCGGCTGTCTGCGAGATGGGTGTGCGCGAGTCCACACAGAGAAAGGTGCCAAGCTGCAGCAGTGAGTGGTTCTTCTCCTCTTCCGGAATGTTGACGACGACGCAGCGGCAAACCTTGTCGCGGAAGTTGGCGGAGAAGACCGACTGAATCAGCGTCAGCCCCTCCTTCACCGAGATGTTCAACTCGTCGGAGCAGTTGAAGAGCACCACTACCACCTGCATCGCTCGGAACGATTCCATGTGCTCCCACTGTGACGTCCCGAGGTCGCTGTTGACGAGAAACCTCAGAAAAGCCTCGCTGGAGCAGAGTGGTTCGCACCCCTTCGGAAAAGAGGAGGCGAGACTGGAGACACGCATCTCACCATACCGCTCGACGCAGGAGCGCAGTGCGGCTTCGTAGCCACCGCCCGTCACCTGAAGCCCGCCACTGCGGCGCCAGCCATTCCCTGCAAGGGAGTTGCCCGTACTGGAGAGGCCACTTCCACCGCTCGATGGCATGCGTTGGTGCGCACCGCTGCTGCCGTTAGGGGCATCAGTCATCGCCGAAAAGCTCGCGCGGCGCGAGCTGGGCAGCATAGAATGACGGGTCGAGTACAGCCTCGTGCCGGTCATATGGATGCAGTATGACAATGAGAGCCACAGCAGGCGAACGCAGCGGTGCTGAAGCAAAGATATACTGGTTTCGGAGAAAGAAGCCGGAAGTCAAGAACATGGCGTCACTGACCGGGTGGCGCTGAGACGCGGCCTCCGCCTCTGAGGAGTCCCCAGCACCCACAAAGTCTCCCATGGGTGTGGGCAGCAGCGATCCTGTGAACACAATTGGTTCGTCTACGGTGCGGCAATTAGAGCACGAGCGTCTCGCCCTCTTTCTCTTTCTCTGTGTGTGTGTGTATGTGTATTTATTTCACTTTTGTTCTGTGTCCCTGTACTGTTTTTGTGTGTAATTCTCAAACTGCAGTTGCACGTCAACGCGAGAGGGTGATAGAAAGTAGTGCAATTATTTTGAGTAGGCATTTCCTCCACTGATATCAAAGACATTAGACAACAGGAGAAACGGGAAGTGAAGACTCGGTGGCTACCGATAGTAACGTGCAAAGACACACGACGAGATGTGACCGGTGACGAGGAGCAGGAAGGGGGAAAGGGGGGAGGGGAAGTGCCAAAAGTATACGCATTTGGTGGAGCACTCTTACCGGCACAGTAAACAATATTATTATTTTTTCAACGTAAAACTTAATAGAATCTAATCTATCACGCCTCCGTATTTGGGTGGCACGGATCTAGTAGTAGGTCAGAAAAAGCAATCACCCTGATAGGGGTGTGGAGCACCATATGAGGGGTTCCCACCCGATAGTACACCAGTCCCTTCAGCAGCACGGCGTTGTCATCGGCTGCGGGACTGCTGTAGCAGAGCTTCACGGCGCGTGTGTTGGTCAAGTTGAGCGAAGCCTCGAGATCCGAGTCGTCGCTGCGGTCACCGTCGCCGTCGTCGCTCGGTGTCTGGGTGGGGCCGCCACTACTCAGCGCCACTTGCTGCAGGCGGCGTCGACCCTCACAGGCGAGGTCTTGACCGTCGATGCGGCCGACATCGATGTAGACACTCCGCTCCTGCACGTCCAGTGCGCAGACGTGGGTGTTACAGATGTGTGTGGTGTATTCCGTGTTTAGTGCGGTGATGTGAAAATGGAGTGCAAAGATCTGGTGCGCCCGGGCAAAGAATCCCGCGCCCGCCTCGCTCATGTCGGTGTACTCGGAGTCAAAGCGGGTGGCGGTGACGGTGAGTTTGATGTCGTTGTTGCGGCACACCACCGTCGGCGGGGCCCTCGCGTCGCTAGTGACGAGACTCACGAGGTGCTTGTGGTCGTTGACGCACGCACGCAACGCCGGCTTGTCAATCCACTGAAAGTCCTCCAAGAACTCGACGCAAAAAGGGAAGTTGTGGATTTCGGCCCGATAAATCATGGGTTCAATCTGCGCCTCGCGGGCTCCGGCGCTCACCACTCGTTTCGCTGTTGCTGTGTTCGACAACGCCGCGTCCTCCTCCGCGTTGTTGTCGTGCGCAAACACATCTGCCGGTGACGCCACCACGAAATCGTCCCGCATGAACGCAGTTGTTTCGGGGCCGACAATGCGCGCGAGCCACTCCTCCAGCCACTTGAGCTGCTGGGAATAGAGCACCTGGCGCTGCAGTACGTGAGAGGGTGTGGCGTTGCTGGCATCCGTGGTCTCGAGGCTGTGTCGCAAATCTATCGCGCAGATTCGATACAGTAGACCACGGTCGATACGGTGGATGCGATTCGCCGGCGCATACATGTAGTTCTCTGGGGTCAGCGTTTGGCCTGCATGTGGCGTCGCAACTCCTTGAGCGCTGTCGGTGTCCCCTCCTTCGAAGTCTTGACGCTCCGTCCCGAAGGACACGACCAGCGGGCGCCCCAGGAGGAAGCGAGTTTCCTGCAAATGGTGGGGTCGCTCAAAAGCTGCCCGCCTCAGAAGTTTAAGCAGCGCTCGATACTTCGAAACGTAGTTCACCAGCGCCACTTTCGGTGGCATTTGCTGAAGACTTTTGGTACTCGCGCGCTCTTTCTACAGTTGAGAGCGAAAAAAAACTGCTGGAGCACGACTTCTCTACAAGTTAAGAGGGCTGCAAAAATAATAATAATAATAATAACAATGATAGTAGTGAAAATAAGAAGAGGAATTACGAGTCATAAGAGTACACGAATACGTAGAAATAAGCCACTGCGGGAGACATACGCAAAATAGGGGAGGGGGGGTAAAAACATATATATGTAGAACTTGTGGTGATGCACCATTTATGATCAACGACAGTTTAGATAATACGAGCAATGGCGTCCTCGGACAACGACAAACAGCCGGAAATAGCAAGCAGAAAGTTTATTATGCGTGGGCTATACTCACTTTAGACACGAGAAACACCCTAGGTATCTCCCAGTCTTGGCTTCCTCAATGGTTTATGCTGCTTTTGTTCAGTAAGTATCACTTTCATTTTCTTTTTGTTTTTATTGAAATAATACGAGGTGGAAGCAAACAAAAACAGAAGAGAGAGGCCATAATAAGAAAAACACGGGAAAGCAAACAGTCGAGATCCGACATAATGAAGACCTTCCAACGTCAAAGAAATGACGGGCGCGGTAAAGATGAGTATCCCCTACATCATGGGGCATACTCCCTCGAAAAGGGAGAAACAGCAAGGATGATGCGTACTGGAATTGAATGTCACTGGAGGGACGAAAAAAAATAATAATAGCAAACTCGAGATAACAAAGAAGTGTAAAGTGTAAAATGAAGGCGGCAAACAACAAGGAAAAGAGAAAAGGGGAACAGGAAAATTGCTGCGAGAACCAGACACAAGATGAAACTTAAAGGACGATCTTGAAGAAGAGCGCGACGACGAGGCCGATGATGAGGATCAACAGGAACATGATGCAAATTTTGAAAGTGCCCGCCGACTGGTACTCGGCCGCCTTCTGCAGCTCCACTTTGGCCTTTTGAACACGGGTATGGGTAACAGTCATGTTGTAGTCGATGCGGTCCAGGACGGCGCCCTGCTCAATGACAAGCGTGTTCATGTCCTTGAACATTTCGTGCAGCGACTTGATGGAAGAGTAGATGCGCTCGAACTCCTTGACACGCTCGTCCGCCATCTGCTGGTTGAGCATGATCGTCTCGATCTGGTCCTGCGTCATCCCCTTTTGCAGGTACTGGTCCATGAGTGCGTCATTCTCGAGCTGCTGCTCTACCACCCGGTTGCGCTCGTCGCCGGTCCAGCGCTGCAGCACCGCCTGCTGCTTCTTGACGTCCATCATGTAGCGGCGCTGGCTCTCACGGTACAGCTTGCTGACTTGGTTGATCTCATTCACGAGACACATCTTGACGTTGCGCAGAATGTTGAGTTCGGCGTCGGTGCCGCCGTCGGGGAGGTCGTCCATGTAGGCCTTGTCGAGCTCCTTGATGACACGCTCCGTTTGCTTGAAGAGCTTGTCGATGACGTCCTGCGCGTGGTCGATCTCCTCCTCCTCCTCGCCCTCGTCGCGCGCGGAGCTGAACTCGACCTTGAGGTGCTTGCGGCGCAGCTCCTCCAGCGAGGCCATCTCGTCGCTGATGCGGCGCTCGATGCGGCGCACCTCCGCCATCTTGTCGACCCACTGCGGCGTCACGTACACGCGGTGCATCTCGCGCTCCTCCGCCAGCAGCTGCTCCGTCTCTGGCCGCGGCGGCCGTGTGGAGCGGTACTGCAGAAACTCGTTTGTGCGGTCACGGGTTGCCATGATGGTAGGGGTTCAAAAATAAAAACAAAAAAGACGGTAATGAAGTTGAAAGGTTGTCTACACGTGATCGGTGGGACGTCCGTCGAAAGGAAAAAAAAAAGTGTTTTTAACCGAGGAGGAAAGGTACACCTACAAAGAAGCAAAGAAGCGCACTACTCTTCGATTTCTTTCTTTGTCGTTTCCAACAGAAGAGGAGAGGGGGGGGAGCGAGAAGTGTAGAGGGGAGGTAGGGAGGGGGAACCTCGACACATCTCAATAGCCGGAATACAAAGTAAAAAAAAAAACCGGAAAAGACGAACGCTTTCGCCGCTGAGCTCAATTCCAATGGAAGGAGAGCACCTGAAATAAGCAATATTCCATAAACTAAGTCACGGCACAACGAAGGCACAAGTCACTCGGAGACCATCGAGTCGCGCCAGTCATTACGATTTGCTACACTATGACAGACGTAAAATTGTTTTTCTGACGAGGAGGACGTTGTTTTATAAAACGTGTTTTTCATACGTGGTACTTCACATTCAGATTTTAAACTTCTCTATCAAAGGTCTAGCAAAGAATTAAGTAGAAATACGAGAGAGTGGGGGGGGGGGGGAACATATAAATGAATAAGACATACGAGAAATCTGCGGAATGACACACGAACAGGGACCACACCTTTGCCCATCACTGGAGCATCGCGAAGGATCTTCAGCACCACTCTATAGAAAAGCAAAAAGTTCGGAGGGGGCCATGATAGTGTGTACGTACAAGACACGACAGTGATGCGGTAGTCTTGGCGCTAGAAGTGGAGCCCTCCATGAATTGGCAAGAGAAAAGAACAAAATGTGAGCGTATGTGTGTGTGTGTGTGTGTGTCGTTGTACACAGGTAGTCGTGGGGGGACGCGCGAAAAAGTTGTGTCTAGCGATAAAGTACCCGCCGCATTGCTCTCTGACGCCTAAAGGCATACTGTTCACAACATAGCAGGTGGCTCTCTAACCCCACCTCCTAGTTACTTGCGAGACGGGCTTCTAGTTGCAGCGATGCTGGTGTTTGGCTGAGCCTGCTTGCGCATCTGCGGGGGGAGGGAGGTGCGCTTGCGGAGGTCCCACGCCTCGCGCACGCGCTCCAGATCGGCCCAGTTGATGCGCGACGTGCTGCGCGCGGTCGCCTCGACGCTGCGGCGCACGTTGGGCGGAAGGACGGCAACGAGGAACATGAAAGCATCGTACGTGGACAGCATGTGCGGATGACCACGCGGAATGAACACGCTCTCCGCGACCAGCTGTTTGAGGCAGAGGTCGAAGACGGTTTTGGAGGGGGTGAAGAGGGTCGTGCTGCGCGGTGCGCGAGCGCGGGCAGCGGGGGTGGTGCCCTGGACGGCGCAGTGCTTCACGGTCTCGAAAATATACGCGGCGCGGGCAAGGTTCATGCGCCAGTGATGATCGTGCAACCGCAGCGGCGAGCCGCCCCCGCCGTACTTTCGGATAAACCCGAGAAGACGGCTAAGGCGCTTGGCGCGCATCGCGGGAGGGATGTTGCCGGGGGGACAGAGGTTGATCTCGAGGCCCTCGTCGTCCATGATCTGCAGCGCGTCAAAGTCGGCGCGCATCTCCTCGGAGAGCTTCGCCTGTTGTGCGGGGTCCGCGTCGACGCTCGAGTCGGCGAATTGGCACCCAGTCAAGGCCGCCTCCGGGTCGCTGACGAGGTTCGTCGTGGCGGCGCAGCGGGGGCAGTTGCACTCGAAGAAGTAGCGTTTACGCAAGATGTTACGGCGGCGGTCGCACGACAGGAGCAAGAACGCCTGCGAATCGGCGTAGGGGTACAAAAACGTGATCTCCTCACCTTGGGCAATGCCGTCGAGTGCAGGCGCATCGGCAGCTGCCCGCGTACGGGGCGATATAAGTCTCATAGTGCACGGCGGCGTTGGGACGGCAGCTGTGTCGCAGCGACATCATTTCCGGATAAAATGCAATTTTGCGGCCAACCCCGGTCCCCGCGCGCATCTCGATGCCAAAGATGTGTCCAAGGCTCACGCACTTGGCGTATTCGGTATCAGAGAGGCCCTCCAACGTGGAGGTCTCCTTGAACTCCGTGTTGTAGGCGTGGTGAAGCATGCGCTGCTCGTCCTTGATGAACGCCAGCATTTGCGACTCGTCCTCGCAAATCTTGGGGTACTCTCGGCGGATAATGCCGGCGAGGCCGATGGCGCGGCGGGCGTGACCCTGCCGCGGCACCCCGGACACAAGGGCCGGCTTCACCGCCTCCTCCGCCGTCAGATCCTCGTCCTCGTCGTCCGCCTCCGCCACCTCCTGTTCTGCTCCGCCTGTCGCGGCTGCTTGCGTGGTCGCGCCAGCGCTGGCGGCAGCGCGTGCAGATTCCACAACACGGCCACGGCCACGCGCGGACACGGGCGCGTCCTCGACAGGCTTGCGGATCTGCACGCGCTCCGGGCTCGCACTGGTGCTGGTGCCGGGCGGAGACAGCACAGAGGGGCGTCGAATGCGCACGGGTGCGGCAGCAGAGGCAGCGCTCGTCGCCTCCGGACTGCGCCCCCGCTCGTGCTGGAGCTCCTGCTTGTGGGTAGGCACCGCACTGTCACTGGGGCGGCCGACGCTCCCTTTGCGTACGTTAACAGGCGCCACCTTGACCACGCGCGGAGGGGCAACCCCACCGACCGAGCCCTCCTCCGTTTCGCCGTTTTGATGGCTGCTGACGCCGACGTCCTTGCTGTTCGCGCTGCCCTCGCGATCGCCGTCGTCGACCTCCTCCGAGTGCGGCTCTGTCTCGGGCACCGCCACGACAGCCTCCTCGTCATCGCTGTTGTCATCCGCGGTGGTGGTGTACTCCTCCACAGAGCCGTAGTTGATCGCCCCAAGCGCGTCAGCGGGGCCGGTAAAGTGCGCAAAAAGGTTCAGACAGAGAACTTTGACGACTCCGCCGCGCTGCTTGCGGAGTGACGTCAGTGGCGCCGTCAGGTGCTTCACCGCCACATCGTTCTCCAGCCGCAGCTCAATGGAGACCTCCGGCGGGATGGAGAGGCGCGTCTGAAGGATGTTTACCGCACCCAGACCGGTGGTGGAGGGGCCGCACGTGGTGCTGAACCGAAACGATTTCCCCAAGGCGTCACTAATGATAAACAGAATGATCATCCTCAGAGAGACTGTGTGTGTGTGTGTGTGTGTGTGGGAGACAGAACGAGATGCCGAAAAAAATGTGGATTGGGGGCCTTTTGAGGGCACGGACTATGAGAGGGACACGCGAAAGTGATGAGGGTGAAACGATTAATCTCACTGTTTCAGGGCTGCTTTAGATGCAAATATGCGTATGTATATGAGTTAGTAATGGTGTCGAGTGCAATAAAAAGAGAGAGACAGAAAGACAGAGAGAGAGAGAAAAAAAAAACAAAGAACGAGACAAGCAGAGAGAAAGGGAAAGAAGGATACAGTTAGGGTCAGCCGTCGTCCAATCTATCCATCCTTTGGGGAGTAAAACGTGGGAAAAGAATATAAAAGAAGTGGATGATGAGAGAAGTGAATGCGAGGAGATCACAAGAGAATTCAGCAGGCAATTATCATGTGAGAGGTGACTAGCGTATAGTTTTCCAGACCCCGTATGGTGAAGTTTTCACCCGAAATGGACGATATGGTGAAACGCAAAAATGATATCCGCTGACATACGGTGCCTTAAACACTTTTGAGAACAAGGGGAACCGGAGAGACAGTGAGAGAGGGAGAGAAAGAGAGAAAGAAGTGAGTCCCGACAACAAGAAAGGGGAGCGTAGGCCTCGTGGGTATCGAAAAGTTTTGCGCAATAGATTTGTTTCGTATGAACCAAGATGAACGAGGTACATGAACGCGAGTAGAACGGCGCTAGCATTTTCTCAGGGGATAGAATCTGAGAAGAATAAGTTTCAAAAGAAAAAAATGAGAAAAAATAAAAGGGGAAAATGACAATAACAATAAAAAGATAAAGAAGAGGGAGGGGCATAAAAAAAAAAAAGGAAAATCATTTGTGACAAACGCAGTTATAGGCGCTTGTTCGTTTTTGTTGTTGTTGCTGTTGTTATCCATTTCCTCGGATGTATTCACCATTTTTTATACACCGTTTTCTCTTTGCGCGCTCATTCAGCTTCTCGTGAAGGCTGTGAGTAAGTGTACGTTGTTCCTTTACGAAACAAACTCCTCCTCCCCCATCAGACAGCGTGGTGTTCATTCGGAGGAGGAAAGAGTGAATACAGCGAATGTGAAGCATGGCTCCGTTAAAACAGAGGAAATGGGGGTAGGGTTGGAAGGCGGCAGAAAAAGAAAGAAGAAGAAGAAAGGGGAGGAAAAAAAAACGATACTAACTATTGCGTCGCGCTCACTTGGCGTACTGAGGCTTGAGCAGCTTGGCGATGGTCTGAAGCTGGATGATCGAGGTGCCCTCGTAGATGGCGCCGATCTTGGCATCACGGTAGAAGCGCTCCAGGCCGAACTCCTTGGTGAAACCGATGCCGCCGGCCCACTCCACGGCGCGGCTCGCGGTCTTCTCGGCGACGACGGAGCTGAAGTACTTGGCCATGGCCGCGTCCTGCACAAACGGCTCGCCGTTCTGCTTCTTGCGGGCCGCGTTGTAGACCAGCAGGCGCGCGGCGGCGAGCTCGGTGGCCACCTCGGCGTACTGCATCTGCATGCCCTGGAAGTCGCCGACGGCGGAGCCGAACTGCTTACGCTGGAAGATGTAGGGCATGACGATGTCGAGAGCGCCCTGGGCGATGCCGATCATCTGGCCGCCGATGCCGATGCGGCCCTCGTTGAGGATGTTGATGGCAATCTGGTAGCCCTTGCCGACCTCCCCAATCACGTTCGCCTCGGGCACCTCCACATTGTTGAACTCCAGCTCCGCCGTCGAGCTGGCGCGGATCCCCAGCTTGTCCTCGGTGCGTGCCACCTTGACGCCGGACGTCTCTGAGGTGTCGACGACGAAGCACGTGATGCCCTTGTAGCCCTTGGACGAGTCGACGGTGGCCATGACCAGGAAGATGCCGGCGGCAGCGCCGTTGGTGATGAACAGCTTAGAGCCGTTGATCACGTACTTGTCGCCCTTCTTCTCGGCCTTGGTCTTGAGTGCAAAAGCGTCGCTGCCGGAGCCGGCCTCGGTCAGGCAGAAGCAGCCGACAGTGTCGGTGGCTAGCTTGGGCAGATACTTGGCCTTCTGCTCCTTGTTCGCGTAGCGGAAGAAGATGTTGTTGACGAGGGTGTTCTGGACGTCAACCGTCACAGACATGGCGGGGTCCACACGCGCGAGCTCCTCGATGGCCGCGACGCTGGCGAAGAAGCCGAGGTCGCTGCCGCCGTACTCCGCGGGCGTCTCGATGCCCATCAGGCCGGCGGCGAAGGCCTCCGGGATGACGTCCGGGTCGAACTTGCCGGCCTTGTCCATCGCCAGCGTGCGCGGCGCAAGGACCTTCTGGGAGAAGGAGCGCACCGTCTGAACGAGCATCTGCTCATCCTCCGTCATGGCGATAGGGACGGGGAAGGGATTTCCGGCGGCGGTGCCGGAGAGGAGGACGGCGGTGCGACGCACCAGCGGCGTGAAGCTGCGGCGAAGCATATTGTGGGATTGGTGTTAAAGTAGTAGAGGGTTAAATGTAGCTACGAGAAAAAAAAAGAGATGAATGAGATAAAAAATAAAATAATAATAATCCTTGTGTGCGTGTGGGTTTATGCATGGGGGGGGGGGGGGGATATCGAGATGAAGAAAACGGGATCGTTCGACCGAAAGAGCACTGGATACTGTGTTGTAATGACACCCTCATTTGTTCATGTCAGAAAATTTTCAGCAAAAACAGGGATGCATACATTTTTTTCCCCTGTCAAAGTCTGTTAGCCAGTTGAAAAAATCACCTGATGCAGGCCACTCACTGGGAAAGAGAGAAGAAACACTGCTACCCAACAGTAAAACCAACAACAACAACAAAAAAAAAAAAAGCTGCAGAAGAGTAGTGCACCTTGAAACGGGTTAAGTTGAGATTTTTGTGATGAAAAGAACATCATAGCTAAACGGGACAAAGGGAAACTGGTCACTCAAGAGAAAGAAAAACAACAACGCATAACTGTGATGTTGATTTTTTTTTTCCAGAGGGACAATACTAGCGAACAAGTACGAGCTACATCAAACTGAGGATGATCGAAATTGTTGCTATCATGAAACAAGAGACAGAAAAAAACAGAGAAAACAGAAATAATGAAAAGAAAGAAGAGAAAGAAAAAATCAGTTCTTGTAGGCACAAACTCATCATACCTCAAAAATAGGAAAAGGAAAAAGAGATGCAGAGAGGGGAAGAAAAGGCATCGAACTAATTAGTGCAGATGAAAAGAATAATTTAAAAAAGAGAGAGAGAGAAATCATAATCATAATCGTTTTTGTCGCTGTCACGTGTTTCAGAAAAGTGAAATCATTTCGAAAAGAAAAAAAATCGTTTTGAGTAGATGGAGAGGGGGGAGAGCAAAAGTCAAGAAAAGAAAGAAATCGTAGTAATCACAGTAATCATAGTAATCACAGAAATCATAGTAATCATATAGCAAAAGTAGTACACGTGTGTTTCATCAGAGCTTATCAAGGCGGAACAATGAGCACAGCTTTTGCTGAACAGAAGCAAAATCTTGTTGTTGTTGTTGTTACAGCTTGTTTTGAGAGGTGCTGAGCGAGCAGATGAAGCCGCCGCAGCCGATACCGTCCACTTGGTAGACCTTGTTCTCCAGCTTGTACTTGGCCTGGAAAGCCTTGCGCACATTGGCGATCACACGTTCCTTGGCGTCGCGGCGGAGAAGCAGAATAATGCAGCCGCCGAAGCCGCCGCCCATCATGCGGCCGCCGGCGACACCCTCGTCCTTGTTGATCTCCTCCTGTACAAAATCGAGCTCCTCCGTGGTGATCTTCATCAGGTCGCGCATTCCCGCGTGTGCCGTGTTGAGGATCTTGCCGACCCGCTTGACGCGCTCCTCGCGCGTGATGGAGAGGTCGGCGCAGACGCGCTTGAACTCGAGGGAGCGCAGCTGCTCCTGCAGCTGGTAACTCCCGCGCTTGAACTCCATCTCGGTGAGCAGGCTCTCGCAGCCTTTGACGAACTCGACGGGGTCCTCCTGCGTGAAGGCCTTGGAGTCGCGCACCAGCAGGGCGAAGGAGAAGGGCTTTCCGCCGAACTTGGCGGCCGAGATCTTCTTCTGCGCGTTCTCCTGGTCGTTGCGCACCGCGTTGTACACCTCGGCCGTGCCGCCGAGGAGGTCGTGCTTCACCATCGAGTCAATGAGCATCCAGCAGTAGTCCTCGCCGAGCAGCGGCTCGAGGTCGCAGAGCTCGAAGCTGAGGTCGAGGCAGTTGAGGAACATGTACTTGCCGTGCTGCGCGAGGGCCGCGTTGAACTGGTCCATGATGCCCACGTTGACGCCGCAGAACTCCGTCTCGATTAGACGTCCCTGGCGGGCGATCTCGATCAGGTCCTCGCGCGGGAGGTCGGCGATGATGTGGTGCCGACGGCCGGCGACACTAGGGCGCCTGTAGGTGCCCTGAACGACCGAGTTGAGAGCGTGGATGAGGGCGACGCCGTAGGCCGCGCTCGCGCTCATACCGGCGCCCATGGGCTGCGTGCAGTGCACCACCATGCACACGCCGCGCAGCGAGGGGTCGTCGATGCTCTTCTTGAGGTGGTTGAGGCGCAGCGTCACCGCGCCGCGGATGAAGGTCGTCCAGGCCTTGTCGTGCTTGGAGCCGCCGATCTCGTCCATGGCGAAGTGCTGGCCGTTGAGAGTTGCAAAGAAGCGAATCGCCGGCTTGGGCTCTGACTGCAGGTGCTTGACGCGCCCGACAAGGATGTGCGTGCCCTCCGTGATGGCGGCGGGGCACACAAAACCCTCCATGTAGTCCGAGTGCTCGCCGATAAAGTTGATGCGGCCCGGGGCAAACGAGAAGAGCAGCCACTCCACGTCGTCGTTGCCGGTGACCTTGAACTCCTTCTTGAAGATCGGCGCGAGCTCGGCAAGCATGCCGTCGATGCGATCGTCAGTGAACCCTTCGGCCGGCATGGTAGGGTAAAGGAACTAATGCGTGGTGGGTGAGGAAAAAAGATGTGGAAAGCAGAAGTGAAAGAATGACAAAAGGCGTTCCCTTATTTTAGTTCTTTAATAGGCGAAGGGGTCGTTTTTAGAGGTGTTTTGTGTGCGATAAACTATATCAGAAAAAGAAGAAAAAAGAGTGATAAATAAGAGAGATCAGAAGAAGGTTAAGACTAAAGAAATAGTTGCTAGTAGTTCTAGTTAGATTGGGGACAATCAGAGTGCGGGGGGGAGAGGGCGAATGAAAGTAGTGAGTAGTACGAAGGAAAAGAATGACAGTTCAAATGCAGACGACGCCCCTATGCGAGAGCGAGAGGCGCGCTGCTGAGACAAGCGCATTAATACGACGCGCGGCAAGACGAACAAAAAGAGTATAAATAAATTGAGGAACGGTGAGGAGTAATAAAACCAGTGTTTAGCAGAAAGTGAGAGGGAAAAAGGAAAGAGAATTGGAGTGGAAGAGAGAGAGGGGGAGGGGGAAACAAAGAGGTCTAGCATTGTAGTCACTTCATGGGAGAGTCAAGAGAGACTTTCCTAGGTAAAGTGGAGCTGGAGGTAATCTATGATGGTGGAGCACCAAACAAAGCTCGTCCCAATGCAGAGTACGAGCATGTCAGAAGCGCTGGTGATGACGAATAGCGTCGCCGACGAGAGTGACATGTCGTATGTTTCGTCGTGAATGAGTGACAGGCGGGCCGCACAGGACGGCAGCACGGCTAGCACCCAAACCGAAACACAACGGCACATTCGTCGTTCCCGGGCACCGCAGCGCCACGGACGAATAAAGTTCGAGATGCACATGCGCATGAGAACCTGCACAACAAGAAGTTGGAAGAAGGCGCCTCCAAGAAGGACAAAAACGGCAGTGGGGGGTCGTGAGACGTGTGAGAGTGATGCGGGAAAGGGCGTCGAAGCAGAGCCAGGTGATGAAAGTACTGTCCTCAAGGCGTTATTCCCAACAATCCTCCAGTATAGGTAGTACTCTAACCCGTTGAGGATGGCCAGAGCACATGATGCGAACGCAATTACCAGGAACACCATGGAAGGCCTGGCCAGATGGATGCGGTAGGGAAGCCCGAGGTTCTTTTCACATACCTGAACCCCCACGTCGTGGCAGCTCATCACTAGCCATACTCGGTTATTCTTGTTAGGGGGGAGGGGGGGATCTTGTTACGTTCCGCTGTGTCGTTAAAGTTCGTGAAAAAAAAAAATAGATGGTGTGAGATAGTTGATAGTAATTGCATTGCAGCACACAGGCCGCAGCCAAAAAAAAAAACAAGCACGAGAGGGAGTTAGTGGAATCACTGCACTCTTTCTCGTGATCTGCGACGAGGAGTTGCTGTGAGACCTTCTCGCATCTCCGTATCGCCACAGCATTGGGGCGCGCGTTCAGGTGGAGGGACACTACTTGAATCACGTTTTATAATTTTAGAAGATATTTGGTAAAGGTTTTAAAAAAAAAAAACGCAGTCAAAACACCGCGCTCATGTAGTCTATATATGTACAACAGTAACAAGATCTATGAATAGCTCTATGGCATGAACGCACACGCAGAGAAGAGATAGAGGAAGTAACACACAAGGAAGTGGTGCAGTCACTTGCGACCCGTGTCTACGATGAGTGTGCGCACCTGCTCACGAAGCAGCGGCAGCTCCGTCCGGACCGTCTGAAGGCCGGTGGTCAGCGTGCTCACCAGATGATTGCTGCGCTGGGCGTGTGTGCGCTCAAGGTGCAATTGTTGCTGGGTGCGCTGCAGTCCCTCCTCGAGGTGACGCTTCTCCACGGCGACCAGATTGTAGGAGTGCTCTAGTTGACGGTAGCGGTCTTCGATTACGGCCAGCTGCTCGCTGGAGCGCTGAGCCACCACCAGACTCTGCTGCTGGGCTACGAGTTGCTGCTCCGCCTGCTGCTGTGCCGCCGCTCGCGTCTGCAGCTGCGCAATCTGTTGGTCGCGCTCCGTAACGCCCTGCTGTAGCGCACGAATCTGGTGCTGCAGCTCCGTGTTCTGTTGCTGCACGCTAACGAGAACGTCCCGTGAGCGCGACTCGGCAGCCGCGGCGTTGCGTTGCGACTCCGCCAGCTGCGCACGCAGCTCCTCTTGGCGCTTTTCCGCTGCCGCGACGTCGTCGGTGAGTTGTACGATACGGAGATCGCGCTCCTGCACACTGCGCTCGAGCACCCGGCGCGTCTCATCCTGCGTCTTGGCGAACGACGCCTCCAGCGCGCGTATCTGTTCGTTGCTGCGGCTCACGAGCTGCTCGAAGCTGTCGCCCCTGTCGCGCTGCTCCGCCGCACGCAGCCGCGCCGTCAGCTCTGCAATCTGGGCCTGGTGTTGGCGGCTCTCGTACACGCGCGCCTCGTGCTCGTCGTTGAGGAGCGTCTCGGCCGTTTTGAGCTGCGCGCGCAGGCGCCGGACGTCGGCGCGGTGACGGGCCTGCGTCGTCTCGATCGTCTGTCGCAGTGCCTCCGCCTCTCGGTCGTACTCCGCCTCGATGCGCTTCTCAAACTGCTGGCGACCGCGCTCGTAGATGGCCTCGAGACTGAGTCCTGCCGGTGGGGCGGTGGCAGAGGTACCGTCTTCATCAGGAAAAAGAGTGCGACGGTCGTTTTCGCTACACGGGGCGGCATCGGGACGTGAGCTCACGGGGTCCTGATGCCGTCTCCCGGTGGATACGTGTGCGGTAACATTTCGTGCACGCGTGGAGTCCACCACGTGCCGCCCCGACCACAGGTTGTCGGTGCTACAAGGAGGAAGCGGTCGGCTCCGCTGTGGTTCCTGATGTTGTTTCTGCTGACAGAGGCTCTTTTCTTCATCGTTGTCGCTGGCGTCCAAGTCGATGCTTGTGGGGCGGGCGGCTGCGGCAGTTTTTCCTTGCGGTGTGCAGGCCAAACCCATTGGCTGCTGCTCCGCGAGGGCGGTTCTGCGCGTGTCGGCTGGAGGGTTCGTCGCCACAGCCTCGCTGTTCCTGCGGCGGCGGCGCTGCTCGGCGTCCTCCGGGGTCGCGCTCATCTGTCGCTGACGGGTGCGGTGGGCCGGGGTACTTTTTTGCTGCTGCCGATAGAGATCGCCGCGATCCGCAAACGCGCCGCTGCCACTACCGCCGTCAGTGTGCTGTTTGTGGTGCCACTCCAGTGCTTGCTGCAATCCCATGCGTGCCGAGTGCTCATCTGTGAAGATGGACGGTAGACCCAGGGCTGGGTGGGACGCGTCACCAGCCACAGACGCGCACGACCCCTGGCGTGCACCTCCATCCACGCTGCGGCTGCTGACTAGTCCCTGTCCTGCCACGCGCTCCCCAAGAGGGGTCTTGGCGACCTGCGCAGTAAAATCTTCAAAAGAAGTGCGGCCAAAGAGCCGTAGATACAATTTATACCATGACTGCATCGCCTCGCCGTTTCCCGGGTCGCAGAGGAAGCGGCACAAAAAGTAGAAGGCATCAACAAGGGAGCCGCCAAGCGTCGCTACGTAGAAGCACTGCTTGCTTTGACGCCGGGGAGCGTCGGGGTGTCCCTTGTCGATGTTGAAGTAGAAAATATGTCCGCGTGGGGCGCGGGTCTTGAGCTCGCCTGCGTCAGTGGGCTCCATTGACGGCTCGATGAGTGAAGCAGCACGCCTCAATTGGGAGTTAATTCTATAGTTATTCTTGTCGTTGTGTATCTATGTGGTTGTTTATGAAGGAGCACTGTAGTATGCGCTACGATTTCGTGCTGTCGATTTGCGTTAGAACACAAAAAAGGAAAAACACGACAGAGAGGCGAAAACCAAAAAATCTATAAATAGGACTGAAACTTAGTGAGAGACTAAGCAATGTGTTGCAGCACCAGTGCTAAGGAGAGTGTTCTTCTTTGAGGAGGGGTTAAAACACATGAATAGAAGTTATGTGAATGGGGATCAGAAGAATAAATGAGAGAATAAATGTGGGAGTGAAAAAGCACGGATGTGCAGCACAGCGACTGGTACCGAAGACGGTAGGGAAAGTATCAAAAGCTTGCAATTAACACATTGTATCGAGAAATAAAGATGGTGGGGGTAGATACATACATGCTGATATCCGGTTGAGCACATATATCATTGTCTGAGGATCGGAATTAATCTGTGAATCAGTGTGTGTGTGAGAGAGGGAAGGGGGGGGGTAGGTAAGCAGTAGAGGGAGAGAAAGAAACTAGTGAATCAGGGCAGTGGGGTGTCGCCCCGCTCATTGTATTCATCGTCATCGTCATCGGCGGAAAAGCCAGGTGGTCGCAGCGTTGCAATGTTGTTTGCTTCATCAGAAAAACGAGCGTCGGCAATCTTTGCTACCTCATCACATCCGTCAGACCCAAGGGCTTTCATCATTGCTGCTGACGCATCCGAAAATTGCGAATGTCCTAGAGGAGGAGAGGATTGCGCAGAGTCGTGTGGGTTCTTCGTAGCGGCACTTTCACTGGGCAACAAGTGATTGGGAAAAGGCAGCGGTACAGAGGAATTTTCTGACGGTAACTGCCCATATTTCGCCTTTTCCAGCTTGGCTAGTTCAGCAGCGAGCAGCGGCTGCTCGTCGACCGGGACCGGGTTGTCCTGCAGAGCGTCAATTTTGCCGCCCAGAGCGTAGTGGCTCATTTTGATCCCCAGCTCCCGGCCACCACTGCGCTCAAAGTAGGCCTCGCGGCTGCCAAGAAACGTCCACGGCTGTGGGTGCATCTGGACGTCAACAATGTCTGGAAAGTAGGGAATGGTGTAGGTTCCGGCGAGGAACGCCAGGGGCTTGTCTGTCTCGTAGCGCCCTTTCTGCGACGATTGCCGCACGCCGACGTTGGGCTTGCAGAAGTACATATCCGCCCGGGGAGCGACAAAAGTCGGTTGCGAGAGGTACGGGTTCTCCGGGTCCTCGGGGCACCGCATCAGATTCACCTTGGGGTGTTTGGTCGGCACCACGTTGCGGGGCCACTTCAGCGGGTTTCGCCAAGGGCTCGTGCTGGCGACGTATCTCAGCAGCGAGGTGTTGCGCATCTTGTCCAGCAGCGAGTGGTACGCCAGTTGCTTCACCGGGTCGGTGAATGTTGCGACCGCCTTGAGATCGTCTGCGAGCACCACGGCGTCGGTTTCTTGCGGATTCGCTCCGTTCGGCTCGTGCGCCGCCAGTGACGTTTTGACCTCCTCCGCGGTCTCCGCGGCGCTGACGTCAAAGGGTCCAGGTACGCCGCAGGGTTGCTCCTCGTGGCTAACCTCGTCCTGCTGTGCTGGAGATACGTGGCGTTGGCTTTGCGGAGCTCATGGCTTTCTCCTCTTCCTCCTCCTCCTCCTGCTTCTCCAGCAACGCCAACTCCTGTTTCCACTCTCGCAGCTCGTCGTCGATCTGGCGCGGCGGGATCGGCAGGTGGCGGATGGTGCTGAGCTCCGCCTGGGACAGCAGCCGCTCGGACAAGCGCCGCGCCTCGGTCAGCGTCAGACGCTCCGTGGGCAGTGCATGGAGGCAGTTCATGGTCATGTCAAACCGAAGGGTGTCGATGCCGCCGAGGCGGTACGCGCTGGTGACCATCACAGGGTGGTGGATGTCGTTGTACAAGAGCTCCTTGCGCACATCGCGGAGGCTAAAGTTGGCGGCGCCGTCGACCTGCTCCGCTTTGGTGATCACAATGGTGAAGTTAGGCACCTCCTTGGAGAGAAAGCGCAGCATGTCGATGTCCTGGACGTAGAGGCCGTTCTTGTAGTTGACGTCCATGCAGTAGTAGAGCATCTTCAGACTCGGCTGGTGGCGCGCGAAGTTCCGCAGTAGCACCGCGTGCTGCAGCATCACCGAGAAGGGGACGCTGGTGCCGCCAAAGCCCGGCAGATCGACAATGTTGAAAACGTCCCCGACGTTGAAAGAAGTTCATCGCGTCGCGACGCGTCACACGGTTGGAGCGGCCGACCTCGTGCCGCTCCCGCAACAGCGCCCGCAGAAGAGCGGTCTTGCCGACGCGCGAGCGCCCAGCAAGCGCCACTAGCGGCATGGCCGGGTTGCCGTCAGGCACGAAGGAAACGTTGGTGGCGCTGCCAAGGTGCTTCGCGCCGCGACTGAAAATACGGTCGGCAAGTTGCGCCATGACCACATCGCGTGCGTTGCTGGTGGATTGGACCGCTTCCTTCATGGCGGCCTCTTTTGCGAGCAGGTCCTGCATCCGCACGCGTCTTCGCCGACGCAGTCGTTCACGTTGTATCAACTGCTGTGCTTTCCTAGTCATGCGCTTGCCTTTCACACTCGCAGGCCGCGTCAGGGTTTCACTCGTTAGCGAACCAACCGCGGCGCAGAAGAGGGTGGTGCATCGGCGCAGCATGGCCAACGGGGTAAACAAGACGTATTTATGCTGCCGTGAGAGAGAGAGAAAAATATATAACTGCACGAGGTAATTGACGTACCTTACTTATTGTCGTCGATGGCTCCCAACAGGTTTGATTGGTGGTGAAAGAGTGTGGGAGCGAAGTGGGGTCTCACCCATAGTGTGAAAAATTATGTGTTCTCATATTCACAGGCGTAGATGGAAACAATTAAAAGAAAAAACCTCAGTTTTAGGCACGATATTCAAAGAAGTTAAGAGCATTGAACGGGAAAACGAGACCCGTACGTGCCCACTAACGGCAACAACCAGTCATATTTATCAATGATAAAACAAAAGAAAAAAATTGCCATGTCCACCTCCACACAAACAGCAGGAGGTGTAGAAGGATAACTACATGTGGCAGCATAGATCAATTATTTTCAGAGAGAAAGGGAAACAAGGGAACCACGAGGAGGACAAAAAGGAATGAGTCAGTGAATGACATCAAAATACATTACATAGGAATTGACGAATTACTTCATATTCAAAGTCAAAAGTCAACGAAACGAGAAAAAAAAACCGAGAAAGAGAGAGAGAGAGATAGGAGAGATAATTGAGCACCAAAGGGGTAGTGCAGTGCCGAAGGAGACGGAAAAACAAAATAGCATGGCGCATCTACAATGGGAGCCTCACTCCTTGTAAGCTGTACATATGAAAAGGTCTCTTCCTCTTTCCGTGTGTGTGTGTGTCTGTGTGTGTGTGGAAAGTGGGAATATGGAAGGTGCTTCCGTCGCGCATACACGACATCACGGGACAAAACCCGTGGGAAGCAGCAGCGCAGTCCCACAAAGAGTGGAAAGGTAAAACTCTAAATGGGGCCATAGCAGACGTAGTCGCGGTTGTCCCAACGGCGGAGACCGTTGGAGTAGCGCAGGTGCGACACGTCTGGGCACCGCTCGGGGGTTTTCGCCCACGGGTCGAGAGTGCGGACCCACTCCTGGATCTTGGTGTTCTGGGCAAAGGAGGAAAAGGACGTGAGAGGTGCCCTCTTCTGTGCGTCGAGGGCACCCGCGTTGAAGGGCATGAGGAGGAAAATCTGGAGCAGCGTCAGCCAGCACAGCTGCTCCGAAAGACGGGCGGCCTCGGCAATGTGCCGGCGACACTCCACAGCGCTGGGCGAGGTTTCGGCGTCGTGAATGTGGCGCGCGATGGCCTCGAGGCAGTGGAAATCGCTCGTTGCCGTCTCCTCCAGCGCCACCTCAACCAGGTGAACCGAGTGTGCGACCTTGACGCCCGAGTTGCGCAGCTCGTCGCCCACCACCTCATAGAAGCCCTCCATGAACGCCAGTGCGCCGCGCGCCTCGTCCGACAGGCTACGCGGGGTTGGACGCTGCTCCGACTTGTTCTCGTCGCTGATGCTCATCGTGGCCATGGCGTTGGCCGCGGCGGCGTCCTCAATGGCGTTGCCCGCGATAGCCGCGGCGGCCACGTACACCCACTGCGTCGTGTCCTCGTGGGCGATCACGATGGGGCGGCTCTCGCGCAGCTGCCGCACGCAGTGTTCCACGAACACCTCAAACTGCGCCATCCACTCGCTGCCAGCGACGATGGCGGGCGTCGCGGTGCGCAGCAGCTCCAGCGACACCTCCGTCACGTTGCGGTTCACCTCCTCCGCGGCCGACGTCGTCGAGCGCACGTTGGGTGCATCATGGTTCTGCTGTGCCAGCGACAAGTTGGTTGCACGCATCGCCGAGGTGAGGGCACTGCTGGGAGGGGCGCTGTAAGCCGGCACGATGGAAGAGCGGCGGCTGGGCGGACTCGACAGGCGGCGCTCCGCCACCGCCTCGACCACCTTGCTCCAGTTGTCTCCGCGCGAGGAGGAGCGCAGTCGCCCGGAGCGGCCTGACGAGCTGCTCATGGAGCGCCCGCTTGACGGTGGCGAGACCGTCGCGGTGTTCGCTGCTGTCGGGTTCGTATTGGGGCGCCGCTCGACCGCCGGCGCGGTGATCGTCTCAACCGAGAGCTTCTGCATCGCCAAGTACTTGCTGCGACGGAGCTGCGCGTAGCTGGCGCCGCCGACGGAGAGCCCAAACAAAAAAGGATCCTCAGCGGAGGCGCCATTTGCGGTGTTGTTGCTGCCGCGGCCGTTGCTGGCAGAACTGACGTTGCCGGAGGATTTGATAAAGTAGGTGATTTTTCCGCCAGCGCGCGCTTTACTCTCAATGAGCTTCTTCAGAGTAGCGTCAGCCTCGAAGGCGTTGCGACCGAGAAACGTGGCAAGCGCCTCATTGCGCTTCACCGCGCGCAGGCGATTCTCCTGGACAGCGTAGATGGACTGCCGCGGCAACTTCGTCTCCTGTCGTAGCGAGGATGTCTCCGTCAACCGGTACTCCATACCGTCCATCACGACGCCGGCGCCGGTCTCGCTGAACACCTCCGCCTCAGTCGAGTCCTTGGAGGCCGCCGTCTCCGCTTCTGCGTCTCCATCCTTTTGCGAAAAAGGGCCTCGAGGTGAGTTTGCCGCAGCAGCGCCACCAGCGCTATTCGCTGACGCGGTGTTGGTTTGCCTATGAGAGGGTGTGGGGGCGTGGGGGTCGAAGTGGTAGCGGGATGAGCGCAGCACGAACTCGTCGTAGCGCGCGCGTCCCTCCACCTCCTGCGAGTCGGAGCGTGGCGCCTCCACAAACGGGTGATCGTTGATGTACACCATCGGATGCGGGCACATGGCCCACCACGACACACCCAGCTCGGCGGCACTCGGCGATGGCTTCTTGCCACTGCTGCTGTTGCTGCTAGTCTTGCCCTTGCCGTCACCTGCGCTGCCGCCGTTCCCCGGGGTCTTGCCGTCAGCGGCGTTAGCGTTGGTAGTATCGCTCGCAGAGCCCGGAAGCTCACTTCGCTCGGCGGCGATGCGGCGGAGAGCTGCCTCCCACAGCTTGACGGGGAGCGCGGGGACGGTGGTGTAGATGTTCTTGCTCACACGCCGCATCACGTCGTCGTTCTGCACCACCTCCGGAAAGACGCAGCTCAGCGGGACGGCGGGGAGCAGCACGCGCTCGAGCTGAAGCTCCTCGTCGATGACCCGCGCCGTGTCCTCCGCGGACGGCTGACGCGCAATGTACTCGGCGGTGGAGACGTAGTGCGGCATCGAGAACCAGCTCAGCACCGCACTGTGGTGCTGCGAGAGAAAGTGCGAGAAGAGCACCACGTCGACGCCGAGCTTGCCGCGGTGGTACAGTTCGGTGTACGCGATGTGCAGCAGGCTGAGGGCGACGGACTTGAGCAGGTCGTACGCGTGGTGCTGCATCTTTGACATCCCGGTGCACTCCCGCTGCAGACGAACGGCGCCGTCCAGCACGGTGCACTCCGCCAGGTGGTGGTACTCCAGCAAGCGCCGCAGAGGGTTGAAGTGCGGGGCGGGCAGCATGCTGCGCTTCTGAGGACGCAGCGCCGTCGTCGTCTCCCACTCCTCCGTCTCACTGTCTTCCTCGTTGCCGAGTCCAGCAGGCGCGGGCAGCCGGCGGCGCTTCGGCCGCACGATCTTGACACGGGCGGGGGCGGCGGGGCGGCCCACGTCGTAGTTGCCGAACAGCTCCCCGTGTACGGCGCTGACACGCTGTAGCACCAGTTGGATGAGCAGTGGGACGTCCGCGGGAAGCTTCTTGGCGTGGACGGCGCCCGTGGGTACCTGCTTAGACACGAACGCGGCCGCGGCGTTCTTTTCGGGAGCCTCCGCTGACCGCTGTTCAGCCAGTGCGCGGCGCACCAGATGCGTGCGAAAGACCGACTGAATACGCGTTGCCGCGGCGGCGCGAAAGTCACGCACGACGTCGAGAAACTCGGTGTCCTCCGCCTGCCGACGCGCGTCACGCATCGCGGCGGCCTTCTTGCGGGCGTCGGCGGCGGCGGCCTCTGTGCTGCCCGACGCTTTGCGGGCGCGCGACGGCGACGTTGGCCGCGCGGACGACGACGCCGCCGGCGACACGCCTCTCCGAGAACCCGGAGGCTCTGCCGGCGCGCCACCGTCTTCCGCTGCGTCGCCGTCCTCGTAGTTCAGAGGGGTCGGCGGGCGGGTGTTCTTCCCCGTCGGGGCCTGGGACGACGGCGCGATCGGGGTGACCACCGACGACACCGACGATGCCGCCGCCCCTGCTGGCCCGGCCTGCCCGCGCTTTCCGCGCGATGAGCCGAGTCGCTTGCTCGACGTGGCGCCGCGGGCGACGTCGCGCTCCTCACGGCGGCGGTGCACGTCGTCCCAGTACTGCACGCAGTAGGAGAGGTTGTACGTTTTCTGCGCCTCCAGCACCTCCGCCGCGATCTCGCGCATCTTGACAAGGTGGCACCTCTCGACAAAAGGAAAGAAGGAGGCGAGCACGCGAGAGTAGGTCAGGTTCGCCGCATCGGGGGAATTGTAGGAGAGAAAGACGACGAGAGGCGGGCTCTTGTAGGCCGGCTCCGGGAACAATTTGGGTGCCCCACCGTACGACCCCGAGGACGCGGCGCTGCCATCCGCGGCCGCACGCTGTTCACCGCCAGTGCCGCTAGCACCGCGTCGGGACAGCGAGGGATACATGATGTCGATCAGTGCCTTGTCGACCAGATCAAAAGTATCCCAGCAGTTGGTACGCGCCGACGGCAGATAGACGACGCGGCGCTGTGCACTGGCGCCAACCCGTTTCCCGCCCTGCGCCGCATTGTCGGAAGTTGGGCGACGACCGTTGACCGCCACGGTTTGATCGATGGCTTCCGTCAGGCTCATCAGGTCCTCGCCGAGGCGCTCGCGAAGCAGAGTAAGCGCCGTCTGCGTAAACGTCTGGCCGGCCTCCGGCCGCGGGGCGCCGGCGTTTCCGCGGCGGAGCTGGTACTGCAGCTTCTCTGTCAGCTCCGTCACGTACGGGATGCCCTTGAGGAAGACGACCTCCTGAGGGGAGGGCGGAGGCTCCACCACCAGCAGCGTTGGCGCAACAGCCTCCTTGGTGTTGTGAAACGAAATGGTCGCCTCGAGGTGGTTGAGGATGGTCTCCACGTCGTACACGTTGGGCACCAGAAACTTGGCGCACGGGACGTGCTCGCCGACCTGGTCGAGCTGCGGCGCCGGCCCACGTCCGGTGTGGGCGGGAGCCACCGTGCACGACACGCCGCCGCTGAAGTCCAGCACCACATTTGCGCTGTTCTGCTCCGTCGCATCCATGATGGTGGTATTGACGCTGTTGGCTCCATCGGCGCTGGCGTTGGAGCCTCGCGTGTTAGTGGTGGCGGGGTTGCTGGCGAGCGGCGGACGGCCTGAGCTGGCCGTGTCCTGTGAAATGAGGGGCGTCCCTTGCATCTCCTTGCTGCTCAGCATCGAGTTCCGGCGTGCCTCCTCGATGGCCAGCGCTGCCGCCTGGCGCGCCTTCTTCTCCTGAGCACGCAGGCAGTCGACAAAGAAACGGATGGGGTCCTCCGGACGCTTGCACAGGCACAGCTCCAGCGTTTTGGTCACCGCCGTCTTGAAGTTCTCGTCGAGGTAGCTGAGAGCGCTCAGATCGTACGGCTCGCCGCCCGCCACCGCGCGCTCGTTGTAGACCTTGTGGTACGCCAGCGTCATCACAGCCGCTTTCTGTAGGATGATGATGATGGAGTTGGTGAGAGGGAGATAAAATTATATTGTTGTCCCCGTTACGTAGCACACAAGTATGAAAACAAGTAGACGAAAAGCCCTACTAATAACACGGTAGCAAGGTTATGTATGTCTTTGGGGTTCAAAAATGTATATATCGGGGTTTCTCTTGAACTGCTCAGATGAAAGCTGTACACTGGGGGAAAGGGGGGGGATCTAGTTTCCACAATGCACGGTAGTTTCTCGTGAGAAAGAGAGCAAGAGTGGACGTGATGATGACAAGAATAAAAAACAGTAGAACTGCAGAGACGCCACAACGTCAAACACGTGTGGGAAACCAACCTACATGCATGCAAAATGAAGAGCTACCACAGTACAGAACATATAAACCATCACGTTGGTTGCGAAAGAGGCGAAGAAGAAGGCGGAAGTCGAAGCACGTACATGTAAAGCATAACACAGATCACGCAAGAAAAGGCATGATACTAATTTACTGAGAGCAGAAACGTTTCTTGACTGCACGTCGGTGCAGGCACCTAACGTGGCGAGAGACTTGGAGCAGTAGTGACAACACACGATACCGTGAGGAAAGAGCCAGAAACAAAGGAAGAAGTGTATAGGAAATAAAAAAAAAAAAAAACAAGAGCCATCACGGCATTACAGGAAACGGAGAGAGAGAGAGAGAGAGAGAGAGAGAGTGAGGGAGGGAGAGAAGGAACAAGACGAGACAACAAAATTGTGCAGGGCTATCCAAGCGGAAAGTGGGAAAAATGTACAATAGATGAAAGAGAGCGAAGATCGATAAAAAGACAGAGGTGTGAAGAGAACTGGGTGTACACACCAATAAAAAATATATCTACAAGAAAAAGAAAGGAAAGGCGATGGACAAAAAAAAAGGAGATGGGGACTTCAGGAACAGATACAACGGGGATACACCAATCCAATGAAACCGCTCTTGTCGATCAAAGTTCTCTAGAACCAATTTTCCGCGGCGACGGGCTCCTCGCTATCGACACTTGAGACACGTTCGTCCTCGGCAGGCAAGGCGTCGGTGTTGAGATGATCAAAGCTGCTGCTGCACTCGGTCTCCACAAAGTCGTCGTTGTTCTGACTCGATGCGTCGCGAGAATCAGAAGACACCGCAGAGGACTGCTGCACGCCTCGCCTCGAGCGACGGCCGCCGCCACCGCTGGCGTTTGTGGTGGGATGCTCCGACCACATCTGCTCCACGGCGGCAGTGTCAACCACCGAGGGTTGCAGAAGACCCGCAACGGGGTTGTGTGCGAAGGAGTTGGCGATAGAATTGAAAGAGTTGTTGAAGAGCATCGGGTCCTCGTCGGCGGCGCGGGACTCGGCGACGGTGCGGGGAATGATACTGCTGTGGCGGGAAATGGTGTCGCCGGCGGCGTCGTCGTCGAGGCCCTCCTCGGTGTCTTCAGGAAGGACAATTTGAGTCGTTCGCGACAAGTACACCGCAAACGGGATCATGGGTAGCATCGTCAAAATGAACGTCAGGTGCTGGTTGATGGGGAACGGACGATCGACGGCGATGGACCACGCAAACAGCGGCGAAATCACAAACGGCGTGATGCACCTCACAAGACACGACGTGAACTGTTGAATGCCGTACATGACTCCGACGCAGCCCGGAGGCGCGACCTGCGCTACCGCCATCGACTGGCACGAGAAGACCCACGCCTCGTTAAACTTACGCGTTATAAAGATGATGAGCATCGTAGGAAACCAGAGACCACCGGTGTAGAAGGAAAACGGCATCAGAAAAGAGAAGAAGCCGTACAAGAGCTGCACAACCGTCCAAAACCGCATGACGTTGTTGTCAAAGTAGTTGGAGATGAGATTCGGGAACACCACGTTGGCGAGGATGTGCGGGATGGCGCCGAGAAAAAGAACAACGCCCACGAGGTGGGGGCTCATTGCGGGGCCGCCGGCGTCGCGCGGCGCAATCTCCCACAGAGGAAATATCTCGGCAAAAGCCATGTCGGTACCCGCCACAAGCATGCAAATGATTACCACACGCCGCTGCACAGGGTTCGCGAAGGCCTGCGTGAAGCCGAACTCCTCCTCAGGCGCCGCGGTCGCTGTCGCCGCCGGCGCCGCACCCGGGACGGGAGACGTCGGACGCGGTGTCTCAACCGCAACAATCGTGACGCCGTCCGCCGTCGTCGTGCCCAGGTCGTCGCGCGGCAGGTGGGGCTGAATAAATCGGAGAAACGGCCGCAAACGGTCCCCGACGGACGGCGGGAACATGGTGTAGAGGTGCCGAGCGCGCTTGTTGCTTTCGCGGAGAAACAGCACCGAGATGGTGACGGCAAACGCGTTGTAAGCAGCGAGGACCGTGCACGCCAGGCACGCCGGATTGCGTCCAAAGAACCCATCGGGCGACAGTCCCAACCACGGCAAGCCTGTTGCAGGGTCGTACAGCAGCGCACCAATGGTGGGGCCAAAGAGGGTGCCTAGGCCCCACGTCAGCGAAACCAACGAGAACCCGCGCGACTGGTTCGTCTTGTCCGTGACGTCGGAGATCATGGTACGCGCCACAAGTGAGCAGCCGGCAAAGAGGCCGTGGCAGAAGCGCCACAGACAGGCGACGTAAATGTTTGGAGACACACCAAAAAGAAACATCATCACTGCACAACCCGCAACTCCGGTAGTGATGGAGACCTTGCGGCCGTACTTGTCGCTAGCGGCGCCGAACATCTTGGAGGCGACCATCTGACCAAGCATGAAGAGACCAATGAGAAAGCCGACGGCGTAGCCCGCCTCCCGCGTGTCCCAGCCCTGCATGTGCACAACAAAGTAGCCGACAAACGGGATCAGCATCGTACTCGCCACGCTCTCTGTGATGAGCACTGTGCACAAAATGACCAGCTGGCCAACGGGCAGTGGGGTCGGCTTCTTGGCAGCCGTGGCGCCTTCTTCATGCTGTGTGTCCCCCGGCATTGAAAAAAAAAAACTATGATAGGATATGTGTATCTATTTATTTATTTAAAAATTAGAACGATGGAGGGAGGATGACCCGAATGACTACTGATAAGGGTACTGCCTATTGCTTTCTCCTTTATTATTATCACCTTATTGTCCTGGGTTTGTCATACAAAGGAAATAAAAGCGCAGTAAAGGACATGAAAAGGAAGATATAAAGCTTCTCTCATACATTTTCGTGGGCAGCACACTTTTTCAAGAAGAGTAAAGGGGGCTTTTCGTTCTCAAACAATGATGGCTGTGGTTGTCTGTGTTCTTGTTGCTTAACTTGTTACACACGCGCTCTCATATTTATTCGTCCCTCCTCACTGCTGCCAGTACCAGATCGAAACCTGTCACACGTGTTTTCCGCTCCAAGCATATCTCGCAATCAGGAAAAGGGAAAACAAAAGCAGCAGTATACACACACACGCACTCACAGTGCCGCAATTCACAGGGGGGAAAAAAGGAAGAGGAAACATACAGTGCACAGAAATCATATTCTGCGATGGTACACGTGCAAGGAACGCGCTAGCATCGCTGTTACAAGTACGAGAAACACCACAGCAGGCAAAAACTACGCGCCGAACATCCGTAGTGATAGGTAAAAGGCGTATTTTCCTTCCGCTGCAACTGTGAGAAGGAAGGAAGAAGAGAGAAGAAATAAAGCGAAGCAGTTATGAAGCGAGAAATTTTCAGTTTCATGTTTTTTTTAAAATTTAAAGCGCTAACAATGATTACAACATGGACGCCACACTAGCGTGACAGGAATACACTTGGAAAAGAAAAGAAGGGAATGCAGAAAACGTATAACGAAAAAAAAAAATAAGAAGAATTTTAAAAAGAGAGTAAAAATCGTTATCATCTTTCGGCACGCGGGTGTGCGTGTGTGTGTGTGTGAACGATTGAACCCACTATATTTTGAACACATAGCAGGTTACGGCTTTTCTTGGTGAGGATCGGGATCGCTGATGGGTAGTTCCTCATCAACAGGATCGTACTTTCCGGAGGCAGTCACGCGGTCCTCCTCCAGAAGTAAGTGGTCGACGCTGAGTGGCCGCCCCGCGGAGCGGCTGCCGCCGCTGGGGCTCACATCAACGTTGACCTCCGCCTCCAGCATGAGCATCGGGTCCTCAAAGGGCATGTCGCCGACGGGGTTGCCAGCGAAGGAGCCGATGAGGGAGGCCAGCATGCTCGGCTCGCCCTGGTTCGACTCCGCCGAAAAGCTGCCGTCGCAGCTTCTCCGAGCGCCGCCACCGCGGAAGGACGAGTTGTGACTAACGGTAGCCGCAGCGCGCGGCGTGTGCGTGGCGTTGTATGCATCTGCGCCAGAGAGCTGATTCTCCTCGGCCTCGCGGGGGTCCTTGTTGTCGCTGACGATCTGCGCCTTGGTGGTCATCAAGACCGACACGATCATGGGCACAATGGAAAAGAGGAAACAGAGGAAGTGGTTGAAGGGAAAGTCGCGCTTCTCCGCGATGGACCAGGCGAAAAGTGGCGAAATGATCGGCGGGACTAGGCAGCGGACGGAGCTCGCCAACGATTGGCTGACGGCGTAGGCAGCCCCCACGCCTCCCACTGGCGCCGCCTTGGCTGTCATGAGGTGCACCAAGCTGTAGCACCAACTCACACCGACCTGTCGAACAATCCCCAGCACAAGCAGGTAGCAAAAACCCGTGGTCATTCCCATGTACACGGCGAAGGGGAAACCAAAGGTCGTGATGACCGTCAGCACCGACGAGAAGTTCCACAGCAGGAGCAGAGCGTGTCGGATAATCTTCAGCACTTGCGAAAAGTAGATGTTCGCCACGAGCGCCGGGATGCTGTACGACAGGATGATCATCGAGACGCTGTCCGAGTAGTAGCCAAGGCCGTTCACGCTGGTCCGCGCGACGCCCCAGAGGGGGAGAATCTCAATGAACATCATGTCGCTCGCCGCCAGCATGCAGTAGAAGATGGTCACGTTGCGCAGTTCGGGGATGCGCAGCGCCGCCACATAACTCAAGTTGTTGTGCACCGGCGGTTTCGCGGTGTCGGTTTCTGGCCGTGCCTCGTGACCGTTCGAGTCACCGGGGGCGTTCGCCGCCGCCGGAGCCGTCTCCAGTTCGACCGAGACAACGACAGGGGCGTCCAGCGCCGTCGTGTGCCCACCAGAGCCGCTGTCAGTTGCAGGGCCCCGGCCTAGCAGCTTTAGCACGTTGCGGACCAGTGCTGACTCGGTCAGCGGCTTACAATGCTTGTTGGTTTCGGGGAGTGCGAAAAAGCAGCCGATGAACACCACAAAGGTGTACACCGTAATCACGCAGCTAGGAAGAAAGGCGGGGTTACGCCCGAGAAAGCTATCCGGACTAATGTTCGCCCACGCCCACTTGGGATTCTGCGACGGTGAGTACAGGAAGCCGCCAATAGCTTGGCCGAAGAGGGTGCCCAACGACCACGTGATGCTCACCATCGCGAAGCCTTTGGCCTCGTTGGTTTTGTCCGTAATATCTACTATGATCGTCTTGGCGCACAGCACCACGCCGTTGAAGGCACCGTGGAGGAAGCGCAAGACGCAGCACACGTAGATGTTCGGCGCGAGACCAAAAAAGAACATGGCACCGCCCGAGAAGGCCAAGCCAACCAGCAGCGGAACACGCCGCCCGTAGGTGTCACTGACGTAGCCCCAGAACTTTCCGCTCAGCACCTGTCCCAGCATGAAGAGACTGATTAGAATTCCAGAGGTCTTGCCCGCCTCCTCCGGTTTCACTCCCTGTAGAAAGGCGACGTACAGCCCAACAAAAGGAATCAGCATGGTGGAGCACAATGACTCCGTCAGCAGCACGAATGCCAGGATAGACATCATAGCAAAAGGAAGCGGTGTAGATTTGGCAGGTGCGGTGGGCAGCGGTGCTTCGGATGTGTGGGCTATTTCGGCGGAGCGATGCGCATCCTCTGTGGACGCCCCTCCCTTCGTTGAGATGTTTTTCTTTTTCTCCATCTCCTTTTCCAACACGCGACAACAAACAAGAGGTGAAACTACAAAAAGTAGAAGCGGACAACGTCCACAAATAAGTACCTTTAATAATATATATATATATAGTGAAAAACAGGCAATGAGCAAGAACCAAAAAAAGAAGTAGGAAAATAGAAGGAAAACGACCAGGTGAATGATAAAGTTAACTCCAGGAACGGATATATTTTTAGCTTGTCCTATACTTCTTTTTTCTCCCTTTAATGGGAGTATTCTAAAAGGAAGAGTACTGTGCTTCATTATACAACAAGAAAGGGAAAGGGAGCAGAGAAAAATGGTAAAAATGGAAAAAAAAGGGATGGGTGAGAAGGGGGTGAAAGCAAGTCTTAATCTCTTTAAAAAAAAAAAGCTTGCACAGAAGGTACGCAGCACATAAACAAACAAAAAAAAAAAAAAAACAATGATTCTGGCAGTCACTTCTTTTTGTGTGTGTGTACGGGAAGCTGACTTCCCTGCTTCTTGAGTAACATGTAGAGGTGTGCTTTCTATTGGCATCTGCATCATCACAGCGAATAGCTCACTCTATTTTATCATTTATTATTATTAATTATTACTATTATTGATTTGCATGTGAGAATTCACGGTGAGTAGTAGTAGCAGATTTACAACTGTAGATGTGGGGGGGGGGGGGGTCAAGAGTTGAAAATATATATATATAAGGAAGGAAGTAGGAACGTGCGCAAGAATGATCAAGGGCTAGCGCTTGGGATAGAGGGCAGCCATCTTGGCAACAATAGTGAGGTGCTCTGAGAAGGTGTTGAGGTCGCTGTTGTGGTTGTTGCCGCCGCGTTTGGTGATGCGCAGGGCACGATGGTTCTCGGCGCCGTTGTGGAACTGCGCGAGGCGTCCCATGGACGCGAGACTGTACGAAATGATTTCGTCCTCCATCGTGTAGAGCACGAGTTTGTTCACGTGCTGGGTTACGGCGTTCCATCCCCGAACGGTGTCGAGGTCACCAACGAAAAACTTAAAAATGTGCGGCACGAATGGTTTGATGGCTGGCGGTATCACAGGGTCGACGATGCCCACAGCCGCGTCCGACAGCGACGAGAAGGTGCGGTCAAGCACGAAGGGGCACTGCGGGCACTTGCGCGCCGCGACGGTGGCAGCGACGCCGCCGCCGATGCTGTGCCCCAGCAGCAGAAGCCAGCGAGGGTCAATGGCCTCCTTGCGGCACACCGCCTCCACCACCGCGCTCGCGTCCTCACAAAGACAGCTCACCTGTGAGACGTAGCCCGTGCTGCGGCCGATGCCGCGCTGGTTGAAGAGAATCAGGCTAGCATCGAGGTCGTCGGCGAGCGGCCGCACGTAGCCGAGGCTAAACTCCGCAAACTCGGCATTGCCGCCCATGTAGAGTACCCAGCGCCGCGCGTTGGGTCGCCGAGCGACGATGACGTCAAGCTTCGCCCCGCCGTTACCTTCCACGTAGTAGCGCTGCGTGATCCGGCGGCCGTCGTTGTCCATCGCGCGCTTGTTGCGCAGGTACTGCTCCTCGAGCTGCAGCGGCGTCACCTGCGCCATCTGCAGCACCGTCGCGGGGTAGCACGCGCACGTCAGCACGCCGCCCACCAGCGACCACAGCTGCGCCCCAATGAGGAGCGTGCTGAAGAGCCGCGCGTAGCCAGGCGACGCGGGCACCACCGGCGACGCACCGCCCGCCGAGACGAGGGATCGTACCAGCCGGAAGAGAAGCGTCGCGAGGGTCGGCAGCACCGGGAGCTGGAACATGCGCGCGGCGTGCTGGTTGTAGAGCTGGCGCGCCAGAGTCACCCCGCACACGCAGAGCTGCCCCACGAGCACCACTGTGAGCGTGCGCGAGGAGAGGTGGCGGCACGTGCACGCCCAGCCGAGGGTGGGGGCCAACCACTGAAACGGCGCCGGCAGGTACCGCGCGATACTCGTCACCACAAAGCTTTGTCCGGCAAATGATACCAGCGACACCACAAAAGAGAGCACCATCGCGAGAGTACGAGTGCGTCGGTGAGTGATATTCTGTGTGTGTGTGTGTGTGTGTGTGCGTGCGTGTGTGAGAAATCACCAATAAGATGTGTGACGATAGAGGGTGTGTAAGGAAAAGATCGTATGTCAATATTACACTAGTGGGAGAGGGGAGGGAAAAAAGGAAAGACAAAACAAAAGTGTTTCAGACCGATGCACAGAGACTGAGGAAAGAGACAGAGAGCGACACCGAAAGAGTTATCACCAACACTCAAAGAAACTATATGTGGACCGATTCAAGAGACTACTTCAACATTAAGACTAAATAATAGATTCTGAAATATGAGAGAAAAAAGGAGTATGAGAAGATTTGGATGGATAAAGACGAAGAGGTGATTGAAACAAGAAAAGCAGTTAAATAACAGATATGGAGACGGCGCAATACACACTGCAGCACACCTGCGAGACAAACTGTGGTAGTTCACCAGAAAAGAAGAAGACGAAAGAACAGTGGATCAAGATGGCTTCTTCGCAAACCGCGGAGACGGGCAGAGTATGATACTGAATGTCGAAAATAAATATAAATCAAGGAAGAGAATTAAAAAAGAGGCATAGGTTCAACAGAAAAAAGAAATGATGCAAAGATGTACACAACAGCATCAAGGCACAGTCATCGACAAAGTAAAAAGGGAGGAACCACTGGGATACCGTCAGTGGGAAATCCAGGGGCGATGAGATAACGTGTGACACACACGCACGGAACCACTCGGCAGTACTAGAAACAGAGGAGCTAACTTTTCGTTCAGAAGCGCCAATGTCGTAGTGACACAGAAGCTTTCCCGTCGAATCGGTGCAGTTTTTAGAAGTCGGTGGTCACACTCCTAAGTGACTCAAAAGAAAGGTGCGTATATATATGTGTGAACATATATATGTAATCGACAAGAAAGTAGAATGCGGAGGGAAAGCAAAAGACACACAAAAAAAAAAAAAATGTTGCGGATACGAATTACGCGATCCTGGGAAGGAGAACATCAAGAAACAACAAAACGAGCATGGTGAGGAGGAGAACTCTCGTTTCTTCAAAACGATGAAAACCGAAACGAGATGGACTTCAAAAATAAAAAAAGTACTCGAAAGAGGTTTGCGACGCCTACCGCTAAAAAGTACCAAATGGTGGTGAGGCAGTGTGAAAGGACAAGGGAAAGGTACGACATAAAAAGAAAAATAATAATAATAATAATAAAACAAGAGTAATATGATAGCATGAGAAAGGAATGCGGCGGCGTAAGACACCTGGAAAAAAAAAAAAGAATGACCACAGAGTTTACCTCTGTCGAGTTGTTCAAATACATGTAGTGAGTATCCTCCTCCTCCTCCCACTTCCTCTCTTTCACACAAAGCTCCCCGCGGCACTCACTCACAGACCTACTCGGCATTGTGACGGCGTCGTTCCTCCTCTTCTTCCTCCTCCTGCTCGCGCTGGCGCTGCTTCCTGCTCTTGACACGCTCGATGAGGCCATTCTCGTTGGTGCGGTACAGGTACGTGCACGCGGAGGTGGTGAAAAAGATGCCCCCAGACATGATGAAGAGTAGGAAGTAGTTGAACGGAAAGATGTGGTTCCCCGAGATGGACCACGCAAAAAGCGGGTCGGCGATCAGCGGCGTGACACCTCGTGTGAGAGCCCCACTGGACTGGTTGATGCCGAGGAGAGAGCCCACGTGCCCCGGGGGCGCCGCGCGGGCCGTCAGCATCGTGATGAGCGCGTAGCACCACGACATGAAGAACTGTCGCCATGCGAGGCACGCGACGGCCCACGCAATGAACATCCAATACGGAAACGTGCCGAAGATCCCCGACGTCGACAGTGGCAGTGCTATGCAAGCGAGCGAGACGAGACCCGACCCAAAGCGCAGCAGCCCAACCTTGTTGTTCCAATGCCGGCACGCTGTGGGAAAGCACAAATTAGCTACAATGCAAGGCACGCTGTTGGTCAGTAGCAGCATGCCCACGGTGTGGTGACTGAGGCCTGCGCCGCCCTTGGACACAGAGGCCATGCACCACAGTGGGAACGCCTCCTGAAGGCAGGTGTCGGCAGCGCACAGCCCCATTAGCACCAAGAGCGTGAAGCGGGTGCGGGGGACCGAGAAGGCCTGAACGTAGCCGAAGCTCTTGAGCACGGCAGGCTCGGCGGCGACGACGACGGCGCTGGAGGCCGCCTGCAGCGGGGGCGCGCCGGTGCCATGAAGGGGCTGCGGCTGCGCGGCGCCGTCTCCGAAAGCGACCCGAGCTGGTGCCGTTATCGCTCCGGTGCTGGCTCGCCGCCGTCGCCGCCCCGTGGGAGGAGGCGGTTCGTACAGAGGCAAAGCTGTTGACGAGGGACACGGCGTCGATGCCTCCCAGGGCACCGCCGACACCCGTCACGATCGGCAGATCGTCCAGACGGACGCCGTCGCCGATGGAGTCGTCATCCTGGCGGCGGGTGACGGAAGGCGCGGCGGGCGGCGGGGCGCCGCCTGGGTGGGGCGTGTGCATGGGTGTGGGGGCGGGAGTAGGACGACCGCTGCGCGCGAGGCCCTTGGGGGTGTGCGCGCGGGAGAGGCTCGGGAGCTCCTCCTCCAGGTCGGCGCGGATGGCTTCGCGCAGCATCTTGCGGTCGAGGCGCCGCACCTCGTGCTGCAGCAGAGCGCCGGCGACGCTCGGGCCCCCGGTGATGCCGCCCACCGGAAAGGTGACGCTCAAGTTGGACACGACGTCGGCGAGATCGTCGTCGCTGCTGCTGGCCTCTGTGCTGCTCTCCTGTACGCTTCGCGAGCTGCGGCGGGGGTGGCGAGGCGTTCCGCGACGAGACACCCTGTTTTCGCCGCCGTCGTCATCGCCAAGTGTGTCACTGTCGTCCTCATCACTGACGGGCGGCGCAGGCTTGTGGTAAAATGGGGTCTCGTACATCATGCAGGGGCAGATGGTCTTCAGAAACGGCGGGAGCGGTTTCGCCTTGAGGTTCGACTCCATCACGAAGAGGGTGCACACCGTAATGCCAACCGAGGTGTAGCAGAAGATGAAGAGACTGGGCATGAGAGCCGGGTACTTGATAAAGACACCCGAGTCACCGAACCAGTGGGGTTCGTACAGGTAGCCGCCGAGGGCGGAGCCGATCAGGACGCCGATACCGTAGCTGAAGCTCACAAACGAAAACCCAACCGCCTCGTTTGTCTTGTCGGTGATGTCGGCCATCATCGTCTTGGCGACAAGGATGTTGCCGTTCCCGATACCCTGCATGAAGCGGAAGACGGCCGCCATCCAAACGTTGGTGGAGATGCCGAAGCCGAGCATGAACATGCCGGTCGCGAAGAGACCCATCAGCAGCGGAAACTTACGGCCGTAGATGTCACTGACGCGGCCCCACATCTTGGCGCTCGTGACCTGGCCGAGCATGAAGCAGCTAGCGAGAATACCGGTCATGTAGCCGGCCTCGTCGAGGGAAACGCCCTGCAGGTACGCCACGTAGTAGCCGGCGAAGGGCGTGATCATGCACTGGCAGATACTTTCACTCATCAGCACAATCGTCATGGGAATCATCTGCTTCATGGGCAGCGGTGTCATCTTGACCTTCTTACGCGGACGTTGTCCATTTTTGTCCTTCTGTTCGTCTGGGGGTGGAGGCATTTCTAGGAATACTAAGGAGCGTGAGAAAAAAAAAAAAGAAAGAAATGAGGAGAAAGCTTATGATTTGACGTTTTGATGTATGTTGTGCGACGCAGAAAACCTGGTCAATAATAATAATAGTAAAAATAACAGTATTAAAGAAGAAGAAGAGAAGAGAACCAAGGAAGAAAAATTCTCAAAAGAGAGAGAGAAAGAAAACAAAGAAGTACAACTTGTAAAGCTTTTGAATCCGACGGTAATCAGAAGAAAACCTGAAGTAGGTGAAGGCAGAAGGGAAATAGAGAAATGACCGGTAGCGATACAGATGCACAGGATTTGGCAATGAAACCTAGTAGTACGGAAGTGAGAAACAATCAATTTTGCTCAGCAGAACAGCAGTCATCAATCACATTTTCACACAACACTCCATTAACGCAATAACAAAAAGATAGAGAGAGGGGGAGGGGTACTGCATTGAAAGCACAACAACAAAAAAAAAAAAATTCATAACACTTTACAATCATCGTTCAATAAATGACAGAAACAGACACGTGGTGTGATACATGATTATTAAAAAAAAAAAAAAAGCAGCGGACGTAGTGTGCTTAGAAAAAAAAAACGATGGGGAGAGAGAGAGAGAATTGTAGATGTACAAGGAGTTCGACAAAAACGAGGAAAAAGCAGTGAGAGTAGTGTATATTATTTATATCTTGAAAAGGGGTTTCACAGAAGTCCGGCACAGCTAGTGTGTAGGACGCAGAAGGAAAGTGTATCATATCCGTAGGGAGAAAAAAAAAACAAAGCAAAACAACGAGAAAGTGAGTAGATTAAAGCAAAGTTGAGGGCGACGGGAGAATGAGGAGAAAGAGAGAAAGGAAAAACAAAGTACGAATGATGTAAAAGTGTTATCAACAGCAATAACATAAGTGGGGTAGGAGTAGGGAAAAGGAAAGAGAGAGACAGTGAAGAGAGCACTGGGAAGGGGTCAACTCCATGAGCAGGCACACAAAAGCACAAGAATAATATAAATATATGAAAAGTATGGAACCATAAAAGGACCAAAAACAAAAAGGAAGAAAGAAAGAACTCACACCAGTTAAAGGGAAAAGCAAAAATAATAAAAAAAAGAGACGGCAATTGACACCGCGCATGTTGCCCATTTGATTCCCCTGTCCCTCACTCCCTGCCTTTTCTTCGTGTGTGGTCGTGAATGACACTTGTGACATCCCAACGTGGACAACACAAAAACGAAAGACAAGAAGACCAACCACACGTGAAGCAAATGGGGGAGGGGGAGGAGTACAGAAAGATGGCGTAGGCAACTTTCTTCGGCCTCTACAAATCATTCTTACAAAAGTTGTAGAAGGCGAGAAAAACAACGGCAAGTACTGTGTGTCTGAGGGAGAGATGGAGGGGGAGGGGGAGGGGATGAATAGACAGAAAGGCAGCAAAACAAAAACATGAAAAATGAAATGATATAGTTTGAGGCCACAAGGCACAAGAAATAAGAAGGGGGAGAGAAGTGAAAAAAGAAAAAGACGGATATTAGAATGAAAATGATGCGAGTGGGTGCGACAGCTGTGTACGCTACACTAGCTCTAGTTGATCCTCGCCGACTGTGCGGATCTTGTAAGAGCGCACGCACAGGAACCACAAGACGAGACTGGTGATGCAGAACACCAGAAGCTGGTTGAAGGGCGGAATATGCTCGCCCTCCAGGGACCACGCAAAAAGGGGAGTCGCCATGAGCGGGGCAAAGCCGCGCGCGAGGGCTCCGCACGACTGGTTGATGCCCATAATGGCGCCAACCTTGCCGTTGGGCGCCGAGCGCGCCGTGAGCATCGTATTGAGTGTGTAGCTCCACGAGGCGCAAAAGCGCATAGACGATGTGCAGATGACGACCAACACCACGCGGAGCCAAAAGCTAGACAAATAGGAGGTGAGGCCGAAGACGAGCGAAAACACACCAGCGAAGAAGGCGCTGATGCGAAGCATCCCCATCTTGTCATTATACCGTTTACACACGACGGCAAACAGAAAATTGGAAGCGAAGGACGGGATGCTGTTGAAGAGAAGGATGTACCCCACCGCCTCGGGCTCGAGGTCCATGCCGTAGTTGTACGGCGAGGCGATCGCGAGCAGCGGGAAACACTCCTGAAAGCACCGATCCGCCCAGCTGAGCAGAATGTACTGCGAGAGCATAAAACGCGTGACAGGGCGCTTGAAGGCTTCGACGTATCCGAACTTGGTCACCTCCTCCGACGTGCTTGTATCCGCCTCGTCGCTGGTGTTAGCGGAGAGGGCGGGCGGCGCGGTGTCGTCGTGGTCGTCGTGACCATCCTGACCGTCCAGCGGCGTCGGGCCTTTAGGCGGCGTTGACGCTTCGTCCCTCGCCGTTGTCGCGGCGCCAGCGTGCGCTGCGCCATCCAGGGGACTGTTCGGCGAGGTAGAGTGCTCCGCGGCCACGGACCCTTCGCGCTTCGTCGTGGCGCTGCGAGACTTCGCATCGGCAGTTCCTCGGCACACCGACGCCGGGCGCGACGGGCCTCGCGAGTCGCTGCAGACGGAGTCGCCTGGGCCGCCAGCGCCAAGGCGCGAGAGGCGCTCCTGCACAATGAGGAAGTCGTACAGGCGCGCGTCCTCCGCGGCGCAGGGGGACGCCAGCTGCTGCAGCAGGCTGCGGTCCATCAAGCTGTCTACCAAGCTGGCGTTTCGTGTGTCGCGGTTAGTGACAGGGCCCTGCCAGGGCGCGCGCCTTGCTGGTTGAGTCCCTCCATAGACACGGGAGTGGCGCCGCTGTCCGCGTCGTTGTCCGACTCCTCCACCAGCGGCGCGCGGACAAACGGCTCCACCTCGTACCACATGCAGGGGTACAGCATCCGGAGGAGCGGCGGTAGCGGCTGCGCATCGGGATTAGACTCCTTCACAAAGAGCGTGCACACAATCATGCCTACGATCGAGTACAAAAACATGACAATCGACGGCAGCAGCGCAGGGTGCGAGGAGAAGTAGCCGTCCTGGCTGAAGCCCATCCAGCTGATGACCGACGAGTTTGCCGGATCATACAGCATACCACCCAGCGCGGGGCCAATGAGAAAGCCAATGCCACTGGCGAAGCTGGTCAGCGAAAACCCTTGAGCCTGATTCGTCTTGTCGGTGATGTCGGCCACCATTGTTTTAGCCACCAGCACATTGCCATTGAAGCAGCCCTGGAGGAAACGAAAAAGAATAGCAATCCAGATGTTCGACGCAAAGCCAAAGCCGAGCATGAAAAGGCCGCTGGTGAAGAGACCGCTGATGAGGGGAAAGCGGCGGCCGTAGCGGTCGCTGATGGCACCCCACGTGCTGCCCGTGCACACCTGGCCGAACATGAACACGCTGACGATGAGGCCGGAGGTGTAGCCGGCCTGATCAGGCTCCACGCCTTGCAGAGTGCGCCACGTAAAAACCGATGATAGGCTGCAGCATCGTGCCGCAAAGACTCTCATTGAGGATGACAATGACAAGTGGGATCATTTGGTGAAGTGGAAGGGGAGTCTTCTTGTAGCGAACGACCCTCGTTACTTCCGGGGGATTCTCCCCTTCAGCTGCCTCGGCGGCCGCATCCGCGTGCTTCTCACATTCCTTTGTCGGCATGGTCTTTTATATTTTTTTTTTCCTGATATCACTGATGCAAGGAAACGAAACGCAACACAATGATGTTACAAATTATGAAGCAAACGTGTGAATGGGACGGAGCGGAGTGAGGAGAAAGAAAGAGAGACAGGAAAGACCGGGGAAAAGAAAAAGACAGCAATAATTAGTTAACAAGTTAGATAGATGGATGAAAAAAAAAGGGAGGGAAAGAGGGAGAGCGAGCAGTGTCTATAGTGGTTGGAAAGAAACTATATATATTCAGAGAGAGAGATTTTAAAAAAAAAAAGAATAGATTGTTAATGTGTGGATGCAAATTGTGATTTTTGACTGAGGTAAGTGGGACGGAAAGTACCTTCCCGCAAGCTTTGAAACAATGAGAAAAAGGCAGCTACAAGTTCTTTTTTTCTTCTACTTCTTCTAAAATTGTAAGTGAAGGGGGTGTAAGAAAAAGAGCGATATCAACACAGTGAGAGGCGGTAAAGAAGGTGCATATATGAACACTCCTGTCTTTCTGAACAGATATCGTGGCAACACATGAGCTCTGCCAACGAGTGGATCAAAACAGACCACAAGCAGCAACTATGTGTGTTCGCTTCATTCATGTACCGTGTGGGGTTGTTCCTATGGCATTATCTTCTTGCGTTGCGTATTTCTTTTGTTGTTGGTGTTGTTGTTTCCCTTCCTGGAGCTTTCGGCACTTCACATCATAAATACGAAAGTAATGAGGATTTTCAGGAGTGATATATATATAAAACAGAAAAGAAGAAAATAAAGCAGAAAAAGACAGGAAAATAGTAAAAGGAGAAAAGGTAATAATGGCAAAAAAATTTAAGCAGGGAAAAAAGAATGAACAGAAACAGAAACAAAAAGAATAAAAATAAAAAGAAATGAGTAGTTATCGGGGGTGAAACGCCCCAGCTCATACAGTACGAAAAAGAATACATAGTTGGCCGTGTAACACTAGTAGTAACTGTTTGATCGTACCTCTAGCAGTCGACGGTGCTTCTTTCCCCAACTTCCGTTTGAGACTAGGATGGCGATTCCACTCTAGTTCTCACGATCGTTTATGTGTCAAGTATTGCTTTACCATTTTCCTTGGGCAAACGGCGACGAGTGTGTCTCTCTGCATGCGCGGGTAGATACAGTGGCGCGAAGAGAATAATCAACACCTCCGAGCACGCATAGAATACTAAGCCATCTCCAATTGGTCATCACCAACCGTGTGAATCCTGTACGAGCGGATGCACAGCAAGAGGAAGAAACCGCTTGACAACACAAAGACGAGAAGGTGGTTAAAGGGCGGAATATGCTCGCCCTCCAGGGACCACGCGAAGATGGGCGCCGCCAGCAGCGGGCCCAGGCCTTTGGCGACGGAGCCGCACGTCTGGTTGACGCCCATGAGAACGCCGACCTTGCCGTTGGGCGCCGAGCGCGCCGTCAGCATCGTGTTGAGGGTGTAGCACCACGAGCAGAAGAAGCACAGGGACGATGTGCAGATGACGACCAGTAACAGGCGAAACCAAATGAAAGGAATGTAGGTGGAGATGGCGAAGGTGGCGACGCAGATGCAGGCGCAGAGGGCGCTGATGCGGAACATGCCCATTTTATCATGGTACTTTTTGCACACAATCGCAAAAACGGTGTTGGAAATGAAGGCCGGAACGCTGTTGAAGAGCAGGATGTACCCCACAGAAGCAGAGGAGAGCTCCATGCCGTGGTTGGACAGCGACGCAATAGCCAGCAAGGGAAAGCACTCCTCGAAGCTGCGGTCCGCGAGGCAGAGCACGATGTACTGCGACAGCATAAAGCGCGTGACGGGGCGCTTGAAGGCCTGGACAAAACCGAACTTTGGCGTCTTCCTCGGCCTGCGCGGCGCTTCCAGCTATCCGACGACGGAGTGGCGTCGTCCGCCGCAGGTTCCGCAGGGTGTGCGGCATCGTCATCCGTGGCGGCATGGGCGGGGTGTGGCTTTGCCGTCTCGGACTCCTCTGACGACGACGTGGCCTGTTCGGCGTTGCTGGCACCGCAGCGCCAGGCGCTCCGTTTGGGACAGCTTGTCGTACAGGCGCGGGTCCTCGTCGTCGCCATCTGACGGCCTCGCCGACGCAGTACCCTTTGGCGCCGTCTCGGTCGGTTTGAGCGCGCTAGGGGACTGGATCGCCACAGCTGCGGTTGGGCTGCCGGCGTCGTCGTCGGTCTCCTCGATCAGCGGCGGGTGCTGAAACATCTCCGCCTCGCGCCACATGCAAGGATACAGCATGCGAAGCAGACGGGGGAGGGGCTGGGCATTGGGGTTCGACTCCTTGATGAACAGAGTGCAGGCGGTCATACCCACAATGGAGTAGCAAAAGATAAAGAGGGATGGCATCAGCGCAGGATGCGTGGCAAAAATGCCATCGGGACTGAAGCCCATCCAGCTGAGTGCCGACGACTGCGAGGGATTGTAGAGCATCCCCCCTAGCGCGGGGCCGATGAGGAAACCAACGCCACTGACGAAGCTGATCATCGAAAAGCCTTTGGCCTGATTGGTCTTGTCGGTGATGTCGGCGATCATGGTCTTGACAACGAGAATATTGCCGTTGAAGCATCCTTGTAAAAATCGGAAGAACACCGCAACCCACAAGTTGGTGGCTAGCCCAAAGCCCAGCATGCACAAGCCGCTGGTGAAGAGACCGCTGATGAGGGGGAAGCGGCGGCCGTAGCGGTCGCTGATGGCACCCCACGTCGTACAGCAGCAGACCTGTCCCAGCATAAAGACACTCACAACGAACCCCGAGGTGTAGCCAGCCTGGTCCGGGTCGACGCCTCGGAGGAAGGCGACGTAGAGACCAACGATAGGCTGCAGCATGGTGCTGCACAGGCTCTCGTTTACCATGACGAGGACCAGCGGAATGATCTGCTTCATGGGCAAGGGGGTCGTCTTGTAGCGAACCACTTTGGCCTCCGCCGGGGGCGCGGCCTCCGTCGCAACGTGGTCGTCAGTAGTAGTAGTAGCAGTAGTAGTGCTTTTGGTGGGCATTCTGCTGGCGCGGCAGTCGGTAAGTTAGTTTCTCGTCAAGGAGACAATCAGATTTATTTCCTTTTTTTTTCTTTGAAAGTTAATTACCTGACGGAGAGTCGAGTCGCAAACAAAAAGGAGGGGTGGAAATCAAGGGGATGTACACAAAAAGTACTGTTTGTAGAGATGTTTCACAGCACAAGAAAAAAAAAAGAAAAAGAAAAAGAAAAAGAAAAAGAATACCTAATGGGTAGAAGAAATCATAAAGAAACAGGAGAAGCGGGGAGAAGTTCTTCCCAGTATTCGTTCACTTCTTGTGAGAAACGAATCGAAACTTTGGGAAGGGAAACCAATATGTGAAAAATATATATATTTAATTATAGGCAAATGAATGGACCAAAAGCGCTTGATAGCAAAGGATAAGAGTTTATCAAACACGGAGAGAGTGTGGAAGGCGGAAGACACGGAGGAGGGAGAGAACCTTACCGTAAGAAAGAAAACGGAATCAGCGAAGCTCGCTGAGAACTTCCAGGAAAAAATAAGAAAGAGAGAGAGAGAGAAAGAGAGAGAGAGAGAGAGAGAGGGGGGGGAAATATTCACAAATGAGGTCTTAAGGAGCAAGTGAAGATGTGGAACTACAGATGAAAAAATGGTTTTAAAAAAAGATGTTGTGCGATTTGCTCGATAGTGGTGCGGATGTGCTTACAGCTGATTTAGTCAAGGAAGGTGTGTGAATGAGTGAGTTGAGGAGAAAGAATCGGAGTACGTAAACAGAAGACACATCATTTAGTTATTCTTTTTTTTTTCAATAATAGGAGATTATAACCATTTCTGAGAACAAAGAGGTACGAAAGCGCCATACTTAATGTGGGATTAGCACACGGGTCTAGGGTCTAAAATTTAGCGGAATTACTCACGGTTATGAAACGACACATGTTCAAAAACAGAAGTAGAAGAAGTTAAAAACGGAAGCAAATTTTGATTGGCAGTTGGGAAAGCAAGGATGGCGAACGTAGAAAAGGGAGGAGGATAGCGGAAAACCTTGTGGGGAAAAAAAAAAAGACAAATACAGTGCACTCTTGTCAAAAATAGCACTAGTCCCTGTTCGTATGCGGTGCATCGCCGGCATCCCGGCCCTCTGTGACGCGCGGCGGTAAGCGAGACGACATGAGGAAGCTGAGCAGCAGCGGCACGTTGCTAAGCCAGAAGGTAAAGTGGTAATTGAACGGGAACGGGTTCTTCACGCCGTTGAGGGACCAGGCGAAAATGGGCGGAATGACCAGCATGGTTACCATTCGGGCACCCGACGCGATCGCCTGCGCGCACCCATTCATCGAGCCCACGAAACGATCCGGCGCGGCGCGCACAACAAACATGTAGTTGATCGAGTAGGCGAGCGAGAGGCCAATCTGCCGCAGCGCCAACATCAGCGTGCAGACGACGAAGGTGCGCTCGCGGCGCACAAAGACGGTGAAGGGCGTCACGACGTTGGTGACCGCCCAGAACATAACCGACCAGTCCCACAGCTGCTGCGAGCCACCAAAGGCGCGGGTCGCTTGGTCGAAGAAGAGGTTGGCCGCGACGCACACCAACGACGACACCCCCAGCATCCAGCCGCAGTCGCTCGAACTCATCGCGAGGCCGCCGAGCGACGGCGACGCGATGGCCCACAGCGGCGTCACCTCCAGCAGCGCACACTCGGCGGCCGCGATGCACATGTACATGATCAGCACGTACCGCGAGCTGGGCAGCAGAAAGACCTCACGATAGCCAAAATGCGTCCACGCATCCACATCAATGTTGCTGGCGCCGCCACTACTAGATGTATCCTTGACGCTAGGCACAGACAGAGAAGACGTAACGGGTGTCGCGGCCCCCGAGCCAATCCGCTTAGTTAGGCCACTCGTAACGTCACGAGAGGTGTTGCTGCTTTTGCGCTGCGCCTCCCTTGGACTGAAAGCGGAGGTGTCGGGAGATCGACCGCCAACTCTGTCTCCCGCCCGCTGCGAGTCATCGGCGCCGTCTCCGAAGCGGAAGGTGTGATCTTCATCTGTATGTAAAACGCCTGACGGCGCCGCTGTGGTCGTATCGGCACCACACGGAGCATTGAAGTCGTCGGTAGATTCTACAGTCTTTACGGCTGCGACAGTCGTAACGGTGGGTGGCAGTGCGTCCTCCTTGACCTTGGCGTTGGGGGAACTGGCCGCGCTGCTTCGCGTGAAGAGCGCGTAGAAGGGCTCCACGGGCGTCGCGCTCGTCTCGGGTAGCACGGCGCTGATGAGTGCCAACGTGATAAGGGAAAAGACCGAGATGAGGAAGCACGGGAGAAAGGCGGGGTGCGCGAAAAAGGGGTTATCGCTGTTTTCTGCGTTCATCAGAAAGCCGGGGATGATGTGTGTGTGCGCCGGATCATAGAAGATGCCCCCAATCGCCGGACCCACGGCAGAGCCAACACCCCAGAAGATGCTCATCGCGGCGAAGCCAGCGGCCTCGGTGCTCTTGTCGGTGATGTCGGCAATGACAGACTTGGCCACCAGCGTCGTCCCATTCGCGCAGCCGTGGATGAAGCGCATGATGACACAAAAGTAGATGTTCGGACTGATGCCGAAAAAGGACGCGGCAATGGCGTTTGCGAGAAGTCCCATTTGAATCATCGGCTTGCGCCCGACGCGGTCGCTGGCGGCCCCCCAGAGAGCGCCCGTGAGCATTTGGCCGAGCTGGAATACAGAGACGAGAATACCCGAGAGGTATCCGGCGTCGTTGGGCGATATGTGTTGAAGATGTGCGATAAAGTAGCCCACAAACGGCATCAGCACCGTCGCCGACACCGACTCACACACGAGCACCGCGGAAAGAATGGCCAGATTGAGCCGAAACGAACGTTTCTTGGCGATGGGGTCCATTTTTTTTTGGGGGGGGAGGCGGGAAAGGGGTAAGCAAGATACGAGTGATGAACCTAGAGTTCCCTGTTGCGTTATGATTTAGTTGTCGTTACGTGTGAATATCCCCCTAATCGAATGCAGGTATATAATTAGGTGTAGTGTAGCCGAATTCGGAGCGCGATGCGGGAGACGAGTTAGGAAGACAAGGAAAATATGGGTGACGGAGAAAAGCAAGAAACAAAGAAAGAAAAGCCTTAGCGAAAAGAATAAAATTCATGAAAGACGAACAGACCACGACTTGCTGGTGCTGGTAAGTGTCGCGCCGATTGATAAAATGGTGCGGCAGTGTTAGGTAGCCGTGGTTGTTCCTGTTAGTGCGAGTGAGTGCAAATAAGAATAATAAGAAAAATAAGAATAAGAATAAGAGATAGAAGACAGACAAAAGGGGGGAGAGGGGTAAGTATCCATGGTGTTCAAGTGATGTGGTCCATTGTAAGCGGCATGACATAGGAGGGGAAAAGCGCAAAAGCAAAACGGTCGAAAGTTGGCAACAGCCATGAGTACTTGCGATTGCCAAAATACTAGGAAATAACAAATGTGGTTGATAATATGGCTTGTATTCACACAAAGGCGCAAAGAGGGGGGAAAAGGAAGAGAATTAATTTTAATGAGGATAATGTGTTTTGAAGCAGCGGCAAGTCAACGAAAAAAAAAAAAACATTAATCAGGATAATGAAAATAGAGAAGATGGTGATGAGAAAAAAAGGAATGGCTGAAGAGAAAAAATAGAGATGCTTCAAGAGGAGGTGCTTTTTCGCAGACGCCTAGCGCGACGCGATCTGCGTAAGACGGGTGAGGGCCGATGCGAGGGTGTCTAGGGAGTCTGTTTCTTGAACCGTGATGGTTGGTCGACCCGGGACGCCGACCTCCAGCGGCCACGTCGTGGGTGGCAGCATCGCTCCGACGGCACGCTGGTGGAAACCGCGGCAGAACTCTTGCGTGACCTCGCTCGTTACCGCCAGGGTTCCCAGGTGAACGAGACACGTGATGGGGATCGCACTCTTACTCTTATCGCGGATGTGGTCAGACTGGCGCGCCTCAGCCGCGGTTTCGGCTTCGCCTCTGGCCTTTTTGGCATCCGCGGCTCCTCTGGGGGAACGCCGCGGACGTTTGCGGCCCTTGAGGGGAGCTACCGTCGCGTCTGTCACTTCGTCCGTGAGGGTGAATTCAGAAGCACGTTCCGAGGAAGGTTTCGGCTTAGCGGGACGAGCCAAGCGTTTGAAGAGTGACCGTCGGCTCTTGGTTGAGGCTGAGTTCTGCAGCTGCTTGTACTTTTGCGCGATCAGGTTCTCGGCCGCCGGCGTCGTGCCTCCGATGGCGAAGATGGACAGGCGCTTGTGCAGTCCCACGTTGGTGTCTCCCCACGTTCCCACCGCGGCCCGCATCTCGAGCGCGCCCTCGTGCGAGGTCGGCACCGCCGCAAAAACGTCGAGGGCCACGCAGAGGTTGCCGACGGCTTCCGGCGTGGTCATCGGCGTGGGCGCTGTTCCGTCGTTTGAGGTGTGGTCAGGAGTCAACGGCGTCGGTGGGGGCTCGATGACGGCCTCGAAAGGCGAGTAGATCATCTCCCACACGTTGTTCGGCTGCGGGGGAGCCCATCCTTCGTTGACCGTGGCTCCGTCCTGAGCGCTAGCGACGGAGGGAGGGACGAGCTTGCGCACGTCGTGCAGCGCCACCAGGCAGGCGTGTGTTGTTTCCGACTCCCCAATCGTCCTCTTTCCCGACCCAGGCTTGACGACGGCGACCTGGCCGCTCGCGGCGCACTCGGGGGTGGGTTGCACCGCCAGCAGGAGCGGGCAGCGCGAGAGCACACGGCGCCGCTCCGCCCCCGCGTCGCGCTCCTCGGCCCGCATCAGGGCAAGCACGTCCTGCGGAGTCAGCGTGTAGCGCAGCACAACCGATCCGGTGAGGGTGTAGCGGACTTGCTCCGGCGCGGGAGTGTCGCCGGCCGTCGCGGGGATCCAGCACAGCACCGGGGGGAACGCGTTGACGTAGTTGAGCGAGCGCTGCGCGCGCGTGTAGCGGTCAAAGTGACGATTGCCGAGCTGCCTCGTGCAGGCGCTCACCTGCGTCGCCACGTCGCTCAGCACCTGCCTCTCCGCATGGGGTGGCATCAGGACGTGTGGCGGCGCAGGGAACTGCCGCGACACGGGCGCCGTTCTCCACAGATTCCCCACGCTTGCAAGCCGCGTGCTGAGGTGCTGCCGTAATGCACAGCAGCCGTAGCGGTGAGGCCCGACGGTGGTGATGATCTTGTCGTAGGCCAGTGTGAGGCCTTCGATCTGTTCCAGCGCAAAGCGCGTCAACGGGGGCAGGCACTCCTCATCTGACACGGGACGCTCACGCTGCAGAGTCGTCGCCGCCCACTGGCCCGTCGCACTGTACGGAATACCACAAATGTCACCCATGACAAAGTGTGTGTGTCGTGGGGGGGGGGGGGGGGCAGGAAAAATGAAGAAGAAAGTGAAGTCACCACAAAAATCGGTCTATAGTATTTGTTGACCTTTGCTTGAAGCGACGCAGCGTCTCTACAGACAGCACTTTTTTGAAACGTCCGTGCCTCACCACTGGAGGAGCAGTGCCAGCAATGCGGGAGTGGGGGGGGGGGGGGGGGGGCGGAGCGTGTACTTTGTTGTTATTATTATTATCACTAGATAGTCAACGTGGGTAGTGGTGGGAAAGAAGGGGCGGGGGAGGGGGAGGGGAGAGGCCAATTGAGAGAAGAGTAATAAAAGGCATGGTCGTTAATGTTGAAGGGGGGGAGCGAGGATGATAAGTTTGAATAGTAATGTGGGTGCTTATTTCATAAAGCGGTAGAACCATTAACAATCGCAGTCAATGAGTATGCCAATTATTATTATTATTAGCAGTTGACTGTTACTTTTCGGTGGTTGCCTCTTCGTTGTTTCGCCTGTGCTGCAGAACAGTGCGGCCTTTGTTTTTCACGACACGATACGCTGCATTTTTCGAGAAGCAGTGACGAGTCAACAAATGGACACATCAACACACAAAAAGCTAGTGCGCGAACTGGTGTGCGGCGTGGGTCGCGATGATCTTGGCGGCCCGTCGCACGTCCTCGAGCGTCGTCTCGCGGCCGGTGGAGAGCCGCAGCGTGCCGATGGCGCGCTCCAGCGTCACCCCGACGGCCTTGAGCGGGTTGGACACCTCGACCACGCCGCCCGCGGCGGTGGAGTGGCACGCCGAGCCGGCCGACATGCACACCTTGTCGCCAACGACGTCGATGAGGCGCGCGGCGGAGATGTACGTGACGGGGAGCTTCGCGCGCGCGTCGGGGACGCGTTTGAAGATGGCGCAGTTGAGCGTGTTGGGCAGCGCGACGGCGAGGTCGCCGTTGACGACGTAGTCCATCTGGTGCGGCGCCAGGTGCTCGCGGAGGCGGGCGGCCAGCTCGTCGCGGGTCTCCCGCATGCGGGCGCTGAACTCGGGCAGGTGCGCGACGGCGTGGTGGAGCGCCGCCGCCATCCCCGTGTCGGTCAGCACGTTCTCCGTGCCCGGGCGCACCCCCGCCTCGTGTCCGGCCCCAAACGTGACGTTGCAAACAGTGACGCCAGGACGTATGTAGAGCGCGCCGGAGCCTTTGGGCGCGTAGAACTTGTGACCGCAGACGGAGAGCAGGTCGACGCCGAGGTCCGCGACACGGACGGGCACCTTGCCGAGTGCCTGTGCGGCGTCCGTGTGGAAGTAGCACTCCTCGCCGCACTCCTCCTTGGCCACCTTGACGAGCGCGCCAATATCGTTGACGGAGCCCAGCTCGTTGTTGGCAAACATCAGCGTCACCAGCGCCACCCGCCGCGGCCCACCCTCACCGCCGATACCGCGCAGGCCGTCGCGCAGTCCCTCTGGGGTCAGCTGGCCGGTGCGCGGGTCCACCGGTACGATGACGGTCTCGAACGTGCTGCCCCCGACACCCTCTGTGGCAAGCGCAGCCAGCACCTTTTCCACCGCGGGGTGCTCCACATTCGTCGAGACGATCACGTTGCGTTTGGGGTCCCTGCCCCGCACCGCCTTGGCACCGCCGATGATGGCCAGGTTGTTCGACTCGGTCCCGCCTGAGGTGAAGATGATCGACTCGGGGGTCGGGGCCGCGAGCGCCTCGCACACCTGCGCGCGCGCCTTGTCGAGCGCGTAGCGGGCGGCGAGGCCGTACGGGTGGGTCGAGCTTGGGTTACCGCCAACCTTGCGCACGCTCACCATGGCCAGCCAGGCCTCATCGCACATGGGCGTTGTCGCGTTGTAGTCCAGGTAGATCGGCAGCGGCTCTGTGTCCGGCAAAGGACGTGGCCTACGGTGTTTCAGTGGAGGACCCACAGCATTGCACATGGCGCTAGAGAGAGAGAGAGAGAGGTAGGGCGGGGGGGGGGGGGGGGGGGAAGCGAACAGGAAGTACAGCTAGAGACAGGGGGTAAAATATGACGCAAAGGGCAGAGTAAATGGGGTACCACTTATTGTCAAGAAGTACAGAGAGATAGTGGAGAGAAGAGGGTGAGAGATGAACAAATAACACCAGAAGAAGGAGGGAGAGGAGGGGGGAGGGGAAAGTGTCGCAACCTAGCTGAACACTTTAACGCGATGCATGCTGGTTAAAAGACAACGCTCTTGATGTAGGAGTCCGCAAGAAATACAAATAGCCCCATCGCAGTAGACGCGAGGCCAAGCACGGTACCATCTCCGTAACTGTGCCTGGATTCCAAGTAAGCAAAACAAACAGAGGGGGGAGTAATAATAACAGACTGGTTCACCCAAGATAGAATGCGTGCCGCAAGTCTAAGTACCACTTCGATTTTTATTCGTTTTTTTTTTTTTAAACAGTGTGTTTAGAAATCGGGGGAAAAAGCATGTGGAGTTACAATTACAAATAAATGAATGCATGAATAAATGAAGGAATGAACTCCCCAACAAAAGCAAAACAAAAATAAACACAAACTGACGTAAGAGATAGAAGGATAGCTGTATCAGGGTACATCAGCCCGAGGTATGACAGACACAGAGACAAGCTACCCCTGCCGCGTCATCAATTCCAACCAGAAAACAGGTCTATATACCCACTACGATAAGTCAATCCGTTCAAATATCGAGGCCCTTGTTGAACAGAGCGCGGAAGGCACTCTCCACCTCGGTCAGGTCCGCGTCGGGTGCCTCCTGGCGCACCTCGCGGGCCATCTGCGGAATCTCTGTTTCCACAAACGACAGCGGCAGGGTGCCGGAGCGGATCATGTTGAGCGTGCTCTCCACAGCGCCGTAGGTGTTGGAGACCGGCGACAGCTGGTGAAGTAGCGCCTCGACCGAGTCCGTCAGCGCGTCGGCGGCCTCGCTGTCGGGGCCGTCGCCCGCCAAACTGCCGCCGTGCTCGAGCGGCGCCGCCTCGCCGTCCTCCGTCTCGCCGCGCTGGTACTGGCGGCGGATGTTCGAGAGGTAGTCGTCGTCGCCGCCACGGCTGTCGTCGCCGCCGACCATGCTGACCATGCGGTGGCGCTTCTGCTGGCGGTTGGCGGCGCTGGCGGCATCGCGCTCCCGCTGCTGCGAGCGCGCCACGTCCTGCTCGGCGCGCAGCTGCTCCGCCGTGACGGAGCGGAGGTGGCGGTCGAGCTGCGCCTCGAGCTCGATCTGCTCGGCCAGCGTCATCGGGTTCCCCTCGCGCTCGCGCCGGCGCATCTCGGCCTCGCGGCGCTGGTACGCCAGGGCGACGTACTCCTCCAGCACCCCGCCCTCCGCCGACGGCTTCTTCCAGTTGACGTTGAGCACCGGCTCCGAGGCGAAGGGGAGCACCTGCGCGGCGCTGCGGCGCGCCTCGCCGGCGGACACGATGGCCTTCTCCACCGACACGGCGCCGGTCGCCTCCATGATGAAGTGCCGGTCGGGGTTGACGGTGCTGACGAGGGCGGGGAGCGCCGCGCCGCGGTCGTCGGCGGCGCGCACGGAGGAGGGTGTGGCGAGGAGGTCGAGGTACGTCGGGTCGCGCGCCTCGTAGAAGCTGAAGACGTCGGTGCCGATGTGCAGCGTGGTCGAGCCGTCACTCCAGCGCACCATGCGACTGTTGCTGAGGGGGGTGTCCGTCTTGGCCAGGTACGCCCAGCGCATCACGTTGGACGGTGTATAGAGCATGCGGGGGTTGCTCTCCACGTACGCGTTTTCGGCAGGATTGAAGGGCTGCGGGGCGGCGTGCAACACCTGCCGATTCGGGTCAATCTTGGGCATGTTTACGAGCCACAGCTCCTCGTGCCCAGAGGCGGGGGGTACCTCGGGGAGGTCCGCGCGCAGCATCGTCGACGTCTCGGGGAAGGCACCGAGAAAAATCTTGGAGCCATGCACGCCAAAGAGGCGCTCCACGTCCATGTAGTCTCGCTCCATCTTGACGCTGTTCATGCACGCCGCCAGCTCCCGGCGCGCCTCGCGCTGCCGGGTCGAGTCGACGTCCGACGTGCTCACGTGTTTGCCGAAAAAGTTCAGCACGACGCCGTCCACGTCGACGACCGCAGGGTCCTCCAGGGGTCGATCCTCTCGCGGGGCCTCAAAATACGGTCCGAAGAGGCTCCGCAGAGTGACGGTGGCCGCCGCAAGCTCCGTGGGGGAGGCAGCCGCAGCGGTGATATGCTGTTCCGCCTCGGCCACTGGGTTGGACGAAACTCCATCCGGTGACGCCTGCGAGGTGTCGGGCAAGGCAGGAGATGCGGTCTCCTCTTGCGGAGGACGCTCAAAGGCATTCGAGCCTGCATCAATCTTGAGCCCTTCCATGGTGTCAGTTGGGGCGGAAGGGGGGGGGGGTCTGTTCTAGAAAAAAAAAAGTTTAATCCGTTATTTTGCCTTCAAACGAGGCTGCAGATGCTACAGTAAGCTTCTTTCTTTTCTTTCCTCCCGTCGTTACTTGGGTTTCCTTACAACAAACGTAGATGTATCAGATGGTAGAGTATGGAGCACGATGTAGGAAATAAAGGAAAAGAGGAATACATTATTCTTTTTTTTATTAGTCTAGTTGTGAAAGCACAAAAAAAAAAGCACCAGGCGTGGGTATTATTACTTCTTGGGAAGAGGGAGAGTAACACATGAGTAGTAATTCCTTTTTTTTTTAAGAGATAGCAGCATTTACACTGCTCATTAATCGAGAAACAGAAGAAGAATCAGAAAAGAAAGAACGATGGGGACGTCGCAACTGGGACTGTGCGATACTAAAAAAGAAATGCGCCCCCGCGGCGCTCATGTGTCAGTTCTTCAGGTCAGAGTTACGCACCTGGGCGCGGATTTTGACGCGGCGCTTCTTTTCGGCAAACTTCTTGTCGATGGCGGCCGAAACGGCTTCGCCACGCTCCTGCATCTTCATTTTGCGCTTGGCCTGTTTGCGCGAGAGCTGCTTCTTGGACTTGCGCGGGGCGGCGTTCATGACCAGTCCGCCAACCATGCGCTGAAGTTTCCGATTCGACGGAGTGCCTTCTCTAAGCATATCGGCACCGTCTATGGGTGCGTCGTCGTTTCCGTCGTCATCGTCGCTGTGTTCGCCGCCTTGCATGCGCGCCAGCTCGGCGTCCACCTCGCGCTCCAGCCGCAACTCCTCCGCGTCGCGCTCGTTCTGGAGGTCGCGCTCCGCGCGCCGCGCCTTGCGCTTTCGCACCGACTCACGGTGCGACCGCTTCTTCGCCATCTGCTTCAGCTTCCTCACGAGCTTCGTCATGGTGACCGCAGCAGCTAAAAAGTGTCAAGTGCGGAGGAGACTACGTAACGTTATTGTGATGGCACTGGGTAACAATTTTTGGTTCTTCTACTGCGCAACGAAAGGAAGAGGAAGGAAATTTGGTGAAGGAAGAAATAAACGGTGTGATTACACATGTTTTTCATTTCTCTCTTGTGTGCACGTCTATCACCAAAAACTCTACACACACAAACACACACACACACAGACAGCTTCGTGCATCATCGGTAGAAATTCTCTTACAACGGTAAGACGACGGATGCTATCTGGGACGCATTTGTCTTGCAGTGAGCACAGCAGAGCACTCAAGGGCAGACAGAATTAGACAAAACAGCGACTCCACAACAATGTTTTCTATCTTTCACAGATTGAAAACATAATATATTTGCGAGCCTCCGCTTTCACAGTCGCCACACCTATGGTCATCGGATGCTTCTTCATTGCAATTATCATGTATTTAGTTCCAAAACTGAGTGTTATTGGGGATATTTTTTTTAAAATGAGTTTTATTTGACAGTTTCTCAATTCACTCACATGATTTTATTTTATCCAAAATATGTTATCGGGTTGTGGTTTTTTTTTGCATTATCATTTCGGTTTTCATGTGTTTCGTCTTTTGAAGTATCAGGTGTGGTGCTCTTCTTTATGTATAACGATGCGCTTCAGTGTGCTCCCAGAAAGTAGAAAGAAGAAATAGCGCAGAAGGAAACGAGAGACAGAGAAAGAGAGAAGCGCGAAAAGATCAAGAATCATCGTGAGGCAAACCGATTGGGTGGTCATGTCACGCATAAGATGTCAGATCGTCGCACGCTGGTCTTCCGTTTATGCGCGCTTCTCTTTTACTACTTCCAACACACGCCGCTGCGGGGACGAACGCCGGGATTGATGCGCGTAGCATCACGCACTGATCTGTTCCCCACAACTAATCTCGTATACTGTGCAAGTGCGGCGCCTCCACATAGCCATTGTTGCTAGATACAATAGCAAAATGCGGAAAAACGGCTGTGTGTGAAGTGCGTGAGTGTATGGAGAGCCTCAGCAACTGAATCTGGTGGCAACAGAGCGTGTATGTCGTTACGAAACAAAAAGATAGAGCTGAAAGAAACACACAGAAAAAAAAGTAATGATTACCACGAGAAGGGCGGTCTCTTTATCGTCGATTAACGTATGTACATCACTTCGCGGTGGCAGAATTGAATAAGCTAGCCGTGGATAAACAACAGAAAAAAAAAACAGAGGATGAAGAAAATAGGAAAAGGATGTCCAAAAAGAGGACACTATGAATGAAAGTGGAAGAAGGAGATGAAAATATGAGAAGTGAAATAAAAGTGTATTTGCAGTAGGTCAGTGCCTTTTTTTCCGTATATATATTTTTTTTCTTTCGTGATGAATTACTTCGAAAAAAAAACAAGGGGGAGGGAAGTTGGAAATCAACTATTATGTGTCTTTATAAGCGGCGCAGCAACACCACTCACGAGAGAGAAAAGAGAAAAGGAGATCGCCTGTAGCATACCACAGGCGACGGCAAATATAAGTAGTATTGCTGTAGAAAGATACGTGTTGTTCTGTCCTCCAGTGCGCCGCACTACATATATTCCCTTTTTGCATTTTCATCTTTTCATTTTCATAATGGTTAGTTGCTCGACACGAACACGCGGCAGCACTTTCTGCCCTGTGATGAGTCTGTGCTTAGAAGAAGCGTCCCCCACGGCGAACGGGGCCGCGGCCCCCAAAGGAGAGGCCACGGCCGCCCTGGCGGTGCTGGGGAGGCTGGTGGTGGGGCTGGGGCTTGGATTGCTGCTGGCTTTCGTGGGCCTCGAGGTCCTGGCGGATGTCCTGGGCGGCCTCCTCCGCCTCGCCGTGCAGCTCCTCGCCGCGCTCCTCCGCGCGGAGGTGGGCGGCCTCGGCCTCGTCCTGGTAGTTCTGCGCGGCCTCCTCGGCGTCGGCGCGGACGTTCTGCGCCTCGTCGTCGATCTGGTCGTGGTACTCCTGGGCCTGCTCCTCCGCCTGGTCGTGGAAGTTCTCCGCGCGCTCCTCGGCCTCGTCGCGCAGCTCAGCGGCGCGCTCGCGGGCTTCCTCCTCGGCCTGATCGCGGTACTCCTGAGCCTGCTCCTCCGCCTGCTCACGGTATTCCTGAGCCTGGTCCTCGGCCTGGTTGCGGTACTCCTCAGCGCGCTCCTGGGCCTCGTCCTGCAGGTTCTCGGCGCGCTCACGGGCTTCCTCCTCGGCCTGGTCGCGATACTCCTGAGCCTGGTCCTCGGCCTGGTCGCGGTACTCTTCGGCGCGCTCCTGGGCCTCGTCCTGCAGGTCCTGGGCGCGCTCACGGGCGTCCTCCTCGGCCTGGTCGCGGTAGTTCTCGGCGTCGTCCTTGGTCTGCTCAAGGAAGTTGTTGCCGACCTCCTTGGCGGCGTCGGAAACCTTGTCGAAGAAGCCGTTCATGGCGAAGTGAAGTTGGGTGAAGGGGGGTGGATGAAGAGTGTGGGTGCGGTTATGCTTGTGGAAATGCTTTCACGAGAAGAAGGCTGAAGAGAAGAAGCGAGGATGCTAGGTGGTTCTAAACGGGGGTGGTCCGGAGTGAAGCGGAGAGACGGAGCATGAAGATGGATTGGGAGATGAAGAGAAGGGTAGTAGGCAATTTAAAGGTAAAGATTGACGCGTAAATAAGTAGTGCGTGGTTCAAATGATGAAGCCTGTGTGACGCTTCGCGCGCCATCCCTTTACACGCAGATTGTGAAACTTGGTAAGTAAGAAAAATATCATCAGAAGCTTACCTGAAGTGCAACAATAAGAAGAAAAAAAGAAATGCAGAAATCAAAAGGGACGGGGATGCTTCCCTTCGGGCATTGGACAGCTTCAGAGTGGGCACTCAACAAAGTAATGCTAAATAGCAATGATTTCAGTGATCCGAGTGTATCAAGAGCAAGTATTGGCGTCAATGATTTGGCAAAAATGGAAAAAAAAATGAGCGACCAATCTTACCAAAATAAAATTTAAGCACTCCACAATTGTCTATGACATTTTCCTTTTTTTTTCAGTCTTAGGTTGGATGAATTTGTCTTTATTCTTTTTTTTCCCCATTTGCCTGTGTGTTGGTTGTATATATGAATCAGTACGGTGTGTTATCCTTTTCGACACTGAAATTGAACCACGTAATATTTCTCTTTTTTTTTCTTTTTGTTTGTTTCCCGATGTCGAGCTTTTTGACGATGATGTTGCGCGACGCTCGCAGCCAAGTTGCTGTCTTCTAGAAAGAAGAATTGGTGTGACTTGCCCGCTGAAGAGTGTTTTCGCCTCTTCTCACAGATATTGAAGATCAGGGCGGTGCCTTCCGCAAGGAAAGCAAAAGTTACCGATTGTGGAAGATAAGAGCAAGGAAGAAGAGAAAGGAACTATCAGCATGAATTGGTGGTTGAATCAGCGATTCAGAAAAAAAAAATGATGAAGATTAAAAAACGAAAGAAAGATGAAGGGATAAAAAAATGAAAAGGCAAAAAGATGAAAACATGAAAACATGAAAAGATAAAAGCATGGGGGAAAATGGTCCTTCACTTTATTGCAACTCACACTTTCAGTTTGGACATTCATGGTCTTCTTTTCACCGCGTAGGACGTGGTATCAAGGGCCTTGACATTTGAGTGTGATGCGATAACGAGAAAAGAAAAGGATAGAATCGCTATTATGAAAATGGGGAAGTGATACTGGAGAAAGTGAAAGAAGAAGAAGAAGAGGAAAAAGCAAAGAAGAGGTTGAGAGAGCTGACCCTTTTCCGACTCTGTATGTAGTCGTTGAAAACGCTCTCCTTTACTCCGTTACTTGCTCCCTCTTTTTCTTCCATAATATTGCAACTTGAGTTTAGGACAGTGCGATAGATACATCACGAAAAGAATGATTGGAGAACGATAATGACATGAACAAAAAGCAAAAACGAACGAAAAGAAGAAGAAGAAAAAGAGAGTCTCTAGCTGTAAATAGCTACAACAACAACAACGACAATCACAAGCCGCGAATCGTGTGCATCAAGGCAACGGGAGGAGAATGAAAGCATTGGCAGGTTGGTGCACCGCCAGACGCGAACAATTTCACCGTTTTACAAGTGCGCCGGAGCAACACTACGTGACCCCGTTTCATATTTTTAGACAAGCGTCTTAAGTAAATCGATTGATGAAGGTGTGATTTTACAGATTAAAGTCTGAGACGAAAGAAAGCAAGAAAAACAGCAAAGAACGGAACTATTTTTTTTTTTAGTTTTTTATTATTTTCTTTTTTTTTCTGGGCTCGGCGTCCCTAAACACTTAAAGTTTAAAATACTAATAGACGGCAACGAAAAGGACGCGAGGAAGACGACTACTTGCGCTTAGAAATACCGGCCACCGCGGCGGCGCGGCTGGCGCTCAGGGCCGAAGCCACGACCACCGCCACCACGGCCGAAGCCGCCGAAGCCGCCTCCACCTTGGTGCCGCTGCGGGCCGCGCTCCTCCTCCTCCTCAGCACCACCGAAGCCACGCTGGCCCTCTTCAGGGTAGCTCTCCTGAGCATCCAGCTGCTGGCCCGCATCCTCCGGGTACGACTCCTGGGCCACCAGCTCCTGCACGGCCTCCTGCACGGGCTCGTCTTCGCCGTGGTGACCGTGGCCACGACCGCCGCGGCCCCGGCCCCGGCCGCGCTGGCCGCGGAAGTTGCCGCCCCAGCGGCCGCGGCCCGGGCCGCGCTCGAAGTTGGCGACGCCGCCGTGCCCGCCGTAGTAGAAGCCGTCGCCGTTCTGCTGCTCCTGGCGCACCTCGTCGTCCTCCACGAACGTCTTGGTGATGGTGAAGTCGTCCGCGAGGTCGATCGGCTTCGACGCGCTCAGCTGCGGCACCTGCTCGAAGCCCTTCTCCTTCATGTACTCGCGCGTCTCCACCATCGCCGACTGCCACGACAGGCCGCGGTTGTTCAGCAGGATGTGCGTCAGCGACTGCGTCGCCGCGCCGCCCGCGCCGCTCGCGTTCGTCACGTCGGCGGACGTCTGGTTGTCGGCGCACCCGCTGATCATGATCACGTCCCCCTCGCACTCGTTGCCCTCGCGCACCTGCTGCATGTGGTACTTCTCGTTAGTGGTCACCTCGCTGTCCGCCGCGAACTGGTACGGCAGGTCCATCATCGAGCCGGAGTGGCAGCAGTCGAACAGCACCGTCAGGCGCGCGCCGGCCGGCAGGTCCTTGGCGAGCAGGTCAAAGATGTCGTCGTCGATGATCACGCCCGCCGTATCGAAGTCCGCGGGGCAGATGCACTCGTCGTCGTCCTCCTGGTCGTCGTTCTGCGACGCCACCTGCGCGCCGTGGCCGCTGTAGTGCATGAACATCACGTCCCCGGGCTGCGCGTCCTCCACCAGCCACGCCATGTACTTCACCATGTTCGCATGCGTCGGCGGGCCCGTCACGTTGGGGAAGTTCTCGTCGTCCACCAGGATGATCATCTCGTCCACAGGCAGCTTCACCTGCTCGAACGTCGCCAGCTCCTGCTTCACGTCGTTCACGCACCCGTTCAGCTCGTTCGCCGTCCCGACGTAGTTGATGCCGATCAGCAGCGCGCGCACGCGGCCGACGCCCTCCTCCTTCTCGTCGGACTCCCACGGCTTCACCGCCACCACCTCCTCCTCGTTCATCTTCTGGCGGATCTCATCCTTGTTGAGGCGCTTCGGCGGCGGAGGCAGCCGGCCGAGGGACGGAACGTGGTACGGGTGCTTGTTCTCCAGGTCTTCATCGCCGAGCTCCTGGGTGCAGAACTGCTTCCAGAAGCCGGGCGGCGGCGGGGGGCCTGGCGGAGGGCGGTTGTGGCGGCGGCCGCGGCCGCCGAAGCCACCGTGGCCGTGATGGCCGCCGTGGCCGTGGTGGTGGTCCTCCTCGTTGGGGTACTGGTCCTGATCAGACATGGTCGAATTACGTCAGCTGATGCGGGAAGGGTGTGGAGGGTCGGTTGGATGGGTGCAGCAATAGGTAAACTTGCTGGTGGGGGTATGGGATGTGGATCGAATTCGATAGGGGGTGTTGATTACTTTCAAATAGAAGAAAGCAAGAAACAATTTTCTGGTAAAAATAGAGAAGAGAGTGAAACAGTGGCAAAAGGGTGATGAGAAGTGGAGATGTTGTAGTTGTGCGTTCACGTAGATCGCGCAGCAGACACAATATTCTCACACACGAGGCACGACGTTGAGCATGAAATGAGAATTTGGTTGTGATACTTTCACTACCGAGAGAAAAGAAAAAGGCGAATCATCCTCATGAAAACCAATTGCAAGCCTACATATGAACCATGTTCGATTGGAAAACCACGATAGGTGCTGAACGGAAGAAGCCGCCTGCGCTATCCAGGTGCAACTAGTTCTCTAGCTGATATGGACGCAGTAATCACAGAGATGCCTTGATACGCTTCACACCAGGTCGGGAAGTCCCGTTGCTTTGCCATTAAATATTAGTTTTTTGTTGTTGACTGTTTCTTTCCGCTGACATCCGTGATGCGGCTACAGATTACAGAAATGAATTGAATAAGAAGAAAAAAAGAAAACATTAAGCTAAACAGTGTGCAGTGCATTTCCGTGGGACTACAGTAGAAGGAAAGAAGCATTGCAACACGTGAACAGAGACCTGAAGAATGGAAAAAAAAAGAGGAAACGACATAAGGAGTAAAACACTGATTTGGCCATATCATTTTTTTATAAAGAATGGATCATGAAGAGAAAGAAAAAAGTGGATGAGTTTGAACGTTTAATGTATCCCGTCTGGCAGCATCAAGAACATTCAGTAGCACAGGTTAAAGAATGTAGCGCGAGCTAGTAGACGGGATGAAGGGTGAAGTAAAACGAAAAAAAAAAGAGTACATCATGAAAGAGTCAGGAAGTGGAGAAAGAAAGGAAAAGAAAAGAGAACAACGCGAATATTGACTCGAACCAAAATATGGGTCGCTATTTCAAGAACTTGTACTAATTTGGTGACATTGGCGACGTAAATAAAAAATTACCTCTACTCGCCAAAGCACTTTTCGTTATAACTGATAATTGAGAGTACTTTTTGGCACCATCATAATTGACAAGTAAAAGAGTACGCTAACTTACGTGTAGTATCAACAGCGCAATAATACGCGAGGACCTCACTATGTTTATTTGGCAAGATATTGTATATATATATATATATATATATATATATATACGGGGAGAGGGGGTGAAAGAAAAGCTCCCTTTGGTCTGGCATATATTAGATGCCGGCCTTTTCTTTTCTTTTTCTACAGCCAAGGGATGAATATAAATAATCATTTTGAAAAATAAAAATAAAAAGATAAGAACGAGAAAAAAAAAACCTGCGTTGGAATAACCAAAAAAGAAAATTAAAAAAAAATCCAACTTGTTTGGTTTAGAGGTCGCTGCTGGCTCTTGTCGTCATTTGTTGGTTGCCTGTCTGCTTAGCAGTCTTCACTTTTTTTTCCTCATCCTTCACTGAAGTACCCATTTGACAGTATTTCAAAGTTTGCTTTCTATATCTTCAACGGTAGATAGAGATAATTTTGAAAGATGGCAACAGGCATTCTGAGAACGGGAAGACAAAAAAAGAACTTCAGTGTAGCATTGATCGACTCAAACGAGAAGGAGCAGTGCAGAGCACTGATAGGGGTGAGACTGGATCGCGCAATGCGTCTGCACAGTGGACTCAGAAAAAGCGACCACCGCGGCGGGCGGGCTGGCGCTCGGGACCGAAACCGCGACCACCACCGCCGCGACCGCCGCCACCCCGGCCGCGACCACCCTTGTGGCCCTTATCCTTGGAACCCCTGGAGCCCTTGGAGTCCTTGGAGGACTTGGAGGACTTGGAGTCCTTGGAACGCTTAGAATCCTTGGAAGACTTGGAATCCTTGGACTCCTTCGAAGCCTTGGAATCCTTGGAAGCCTGCGAGTTCTGCGAGCCGCGGCTGCTGTTGCTGTGGCTGCGCTCGCGAACGTCGCGTCCCTCCCGCTGCTCCTCGTTGTCCTCGTCCCGGCGGCCGCGGCCCCGGCCCCGGCCGCGCTGGCCGCGGAAGTTGCCGCCCCAGCGGCCGCGGCCCGGGCCGCGCTCGAAGTTGGCGACACCGCCGTGCCCGCCGTAGTAGAAGCCGTCGCCGTTCTGCTGCTCCTGGCGCACCTCGTCGTCCTCCACGAACGTCTTGGTGATGGTGAAGTCGTCCGCGAGGTCGATCGGCTTCGACGCGCTCAGCTGCGGCACCTGCTCGAAGCCCTTCTCCTTCATGTACTCGCGCGTCTCCACCATCGCCGACTGCCACGACAGGCCGCGGTTGTTCAGCAGGATGTGCGTCAGCGACTGCGTCGCCGCGCCGCCCGCGCCGCTCGCGTTCGTCACGTCGGCGGACGTCTGGTTGTCGGCGCACCCGCTGATCATGATCACGTCCCCCTCGCACTCGTTGCCCTCGCGCACCTGCTGCATGTGGTACTTCTCGTTAGTGGTCACCTCGCTGTCCGCCGCGAACTGGTACGGCAGGTCCATCATCGAGCCGGAGTGGCAGCAGTCGAACAGCACCGTCAGGCGCGCGCCGGCGGGCAGGTCCTTGGCGAGCAGGTCGAAGATGTCGTCGTCGATGATCACGCCCTCCGTCTCGAAGTCCGCGGGGCAGATGCACTCGTCGTCGTCCTCCTGGTCGTCGTTCTGCGCCGGCACCTGCGCGCCGTGGCCGCTGTAGTGCATGAACATCACATCGCCGGGCTGCGCGTCCTCCACCAGCCACGCCATGTACTTCACCATGTTCGCATGCGTCGGCGGGCCCGTCACGTTGGGGAAGTTCTCGTCATCCACCAGGATGATCATCTCGTCCACGGGCAGCTTCACCTGCTCGAACGTCGCCAGCTCCTGCTTCACGTCGTTCACGCACCCGTTCAGCTCGTTCGCCGTGCCGACGTAGTTGATGCCGATCAGCAGCGCGCGCACGCGCCCGACGCCCTCCTCCTTCTCGTCAGACTCCCACGGCTTCACCGCCACCACCTCCTCCTCGTTCATCTTCTGGCGAATCTCCTCCTTGTTGAGGCGCTTCTTGGGCGGCGGCAGGCGGCCGAGGAACGGAACATGGTACGGGTGCTTCCCCTCCAGGTCTTCGCTGCCAAGCTCCTGGGTGCAGAACTGCTTCCAGAAGCCGGGCGGCGGCGGGGGGCCTGGCGGAGGGCGGTTATGGCGGCGGTTACGGCCGAACATTGTCGTTGACTGGATGGGTTGACAAGAGGGTATGCTTAGAAGCGGGTTCGAAACCGTATATCGAGGTTCTTTGAACTGAATAGGCAAGCTACTATCTTTTTTTTTTTTTTATTCTTGTTATGAGAGGGTTTTTTGTTGTTGTTGTTGTTCAGTTCAATGAAAAGGGAGGTAAAAGATGCCGACATATACCTGAGAACAAGATACACAACTCCGTTTACCACGTCATTCTATGACGTAAAAAACTGTCCTTGACAAAGACTCACAACGTCTATCAGCCGGTAAAACCACTTTTCTAGAGAGTTTATCATTTAAAAACAAAAAAAAAAATCTTTTTTTTTCTTTTTTGAGCGTGTGCGTGTCTGACTCGCGTAGAGACGGGCTCACACCTTCACTTTGGCAACCTCCGCTCTCAGTGAAAGAAACGAAATAGAACATAAAATAAAATAAAATAGAGCAGAGCAGAGCAAAGCAGAAGTGAAACAGGGAAACGGGGGAGAGAATAAAGAAACAGTACAGGCACCCGCAGCGAGTCACATCAGCATATATTGCTTTTCCAAAGGCACCCCAAACACCATCACTCAATGGCGATGAGTCTGGAGCCACTTGTTGTACAGGTACACATACCCCTGGACAGGAGTGGATGTCGCGGTTGACCCACTGGCGTCCGGCACGCAGTAACCACGTGGGACATTCTCTACCCAACGCGTGTTTCGGCCAGAGGCAGTTACAGGGGGCTCTGTGCTCGCACGTGCGGGTTGCGCGGCCGCGTCACCCTCCCTGGTGGCGTCTGTGTGTGCATTTCCCGTGTCGGCTGGAATGTCGAGGGCAGCAGGGTCGCAGATGTCGGGTACTTGCCGCGCTGTGTGTGTCTCCAGCATACCGCACAGTTCGCTCAGTAGTGCTGGATTGAGCGCTGCCAACTCGCGATCCAGTCGCTGCAGCCGTCGCAGCACTTCGGGGTCCAGTGCGGCAGCCTGGGGGCTCAGCGGCGGTGAGATGAGGCCGCTCATTTGCTGGCCACGGAGCTGTCGCGTGGCCAACATGCGCTCCGCATCCATCATCGCCGGAGCCACCACCTGCTGATACCACAAGCGGTGTTCGCCGGCGTCGGGCGATGCGTGCGAGACAGGGGCGGCACGCCCATGTGCGGTTGAGGTGTCACTAGTCATGTCCGCCTGCCGAGTCTTTTCTTCACAGGTGTTGAGTGCAGCCTTCAACTCGTCCGGGAGCGTCTCTGGCTCTTCGATCATGTTTCTCAAGCACGATGGCACCTCCCAGCCGTCGTCGAGTGCCTGAGACGTGCTTTCCGTGAGAGCGCTAGGCAGAGCATTTGTTTCTGGGTCGTGAGGCAGTTGCTGGCGGTAGTCAGCAGAGCAGAGTGCCGCCAACTCTTGCACGACGCTGCGAAGACGGCCGCGCGAGTCGTCTGACACGTGTCCAAAATGTGTTTCCAGAAACGGATGGCGAAGCAGCTCGACTGCGGTGGCGCGCCGATGCGGGTCCGGCTCGAGGCAGCGTCTTAGGAAATCCTCCAGATGAGGTGAGACTTGCGACAGGAGCGATCGCGCGGCGGAGACATCGTGCGAAAGCGTGTCGTCGTCCCCCGCAACGCCTTCTCCATCAGCGACGCCGTGACGGCACAGTAGAAGCAGGGCGGAATTCATGTCGGAACCCCTAGCGTTGGCATCATCACCGTTGTACGCAGAGTGGAGGGCGAGCTGGAGAATCACTGTTCCCAAGGCCCAGATGTCGGCGGGAAACGCGTGCGTCACCACGACTGGGGATGCGGATGCACCGAGAGAATTCGTGTCTGGAAGACCACTCGCGACCATCTCGGGAGCCACCGGCAAGGGGGCGAGGTCAAAGCGAGGAAGCCAGCAGCCCTCCGACCCCGGTAGCGATACGAGATGCTCACCGAGATCCAGTTTGACAACCCCGTCTGCCGCGTCCACAAATATCCTGTCCGAGCAGATGTCCCGGTGAACGGTTTTGTATACATTGTGAAGTGCATCGAGGGCTGAGAGCACCCCATGCGCAACGGCGGCGATATGGGAGGCGGAAACCCTGCTCAATAGTCTTGGAACTGCCGGCACACTTGTCGGTGTCGGCGACGCATCACAAGACGACGGGGCTCCCGCAGAAGAGGAATCTGTAAAGAGATTAGAGAGGCAATATGCGGGAAGCGCCTTCTGTGCGACGGACAGCATCACCTCTCTAGCGTCTTCCATGTCTGCAGTAGCCGACGGGGCGCCGCAGAGCGTGGGAACAGCCGCGTAAACCGTCACGAGATGAGGGTGCTGCAGAGAGCACATCCAGCACTCGCGCGAGACCCGCGCAACGAGAGCGGCGTCAGCACAGCTAGTGTCATGCAGTCCTCCCCTCAAGAAGGCGCAACCTCTGTTGTCAAAGCTCTCAAGTAGCTTTTCCCTGACGATTACGTCAGAACTCGTGAGTGAGACATCCTGTGAAGTGCGATCATCGGTCTCCAATACTCTTCTGGCCTTGAACGTTGTTGTCGCCGATTCATTACCTCCACCGTTCGAGAGGACATCTGCATAAACAAATTTCATTTTCCTTTTTTTTTTCTGAAAGTTTGCGCCAGTTGCCACGGAGAAAGAGATGCTAGGAAGGGAGTAGTGTTTCGCACTATGAAAGATAGCGATATATTAAGAATATAGGGAGAGAGGATAAAGGGGTCGCTAGACTAATTTCTGTTCTGATGAAGGCAGTAAAAATGGAAGATGAATACTGGGCAAGTGAGTACAATAATACAATATTGTAGGGGACAACAGCACAAAGCGAACAGGAGAGACGATTCGTACCATGAAAAAAGCAGAGAGGGCTTTCAAAGTATCCTGTTAAAAATAGAAGATTTACCGTCTTTTTATTATTTATTTTTTTTTTGCTCACACCACTGGCAGTTCCACTATTGTAGTTGCCGATTAACGAAGCAGATGCAGTCATCGACATCTGTTCCATTTGATGATGAGCCAATTTCATTTTTTGCACTGCGAGACAAAAAAAAAAAAAAAAGCAACGAGGCGTTCAGAGGTGGGGATCCCAAGAAGAAGTAAAGCGGGGTAAATAGCAGAAAATTGAATGAACACAGCATTTCTCTCATCAAGCAGTACTGCTTCTCCAAGGAAATGCGCTAGTGAAGATGTATGTACACCTACATGATACCCTTCGAATCAAAGAAAGCTTCGACCGCCTCTTCGAATTCGGTGCCCTCAATCAGTACCCCGCGTGCGTGGCTGTAGTTGGGATTTTTGGTAACGTGCGTAGAGAATACCGTCTGGAAGAGCTCAAGGAGCAGGGTGCGGGCGGTGTCGGTGTTCAAATTGGTGTCTGTCAAGAGTGCGGCGCGGTAGCCTGTCATGGTTTCAAAGTAGTGTAATTTGTACTGCGCAGTGGTGACCGACTTGAGCCCGCCGTTGCCGCTCGTGGAGAGTTGGGAGGAGATGTGCTGCAGTGTGTACACGAAGCCGGCAACAAGCCTCGCCTCGCCCTCGGGGACAGCGCGGGTGCGTTTCCACTGCTTGTGAAAGATGTTGTCCCCGTAGCGATTGAAAATATAGAAAGAGAAGACTGTCATGGTGGAAAAGAGGGAAAGGGGGGGGGTGCTACACAATTTTTGATTTTCTTGTTGGAGATTTTATACGCCTAACAGATGCACCAGGGGGTGGAGTGGGGGTGAAATGAATAATGTTTTGTTGTGTTGTTGTTTTTTCCTCCTTCTTTTCTCCGTACTGCAAGTGGAATAATTCGTAGTGAGTAGAGGAGGGGGCGGGAAGTGGAGAAACGTGCGGGTTGTTTTTGGTAAACAGAGGCAGCATGGTCTCGGTGTCTCGCCTTGTCTGCATCGTGGTTATATCATGCATGACAGATGACGGCAAATCTGAAAAGTTGTGCACCTTCGAACGGTCCAACGCAGTAGTGAGACTCACCAATACAGGAGGAGAGCATTCATCTGGTTTTGCTTACATGTCTACTTAAGCGATTTACTAGAAAGATGCAATGTACTGTGAATAAGCGTAAAACACGAGAGAAGACGCAAACGTCTGTATACCCTAGCGGTCGTAATTGCTGGGACGCACATAGTTCTGGCTCTTCTCGCGCTCCTCCATGAGGAACTCGCGGTCTGGGGAGCGGCGATACTCGTCGACGATGTTAGGCACCCACTCGGGCATGCCGCCGCCCTGCGAGCCCTTGGCTCTGAGCGGCGCCTCCGCCTCGCCCTCCTCGGGGGCCGTCCACGGCTGCTGCTGGCGCTTGCGGATGCGGCGCTGCATCTCCGCGACCCGCTCCGTCTCGGCGTTGACCCAGTAGTCGTAGTCGCTGAAGTGCTGCCGCTTGTACAGGCGCCGCCACTTGGCCATCTCGTTCCGCGCGTTGGCCTCGCGGTACTGCTCCTCCTCGTCGAGGTTGAGGTCGTGGTGGGTGACGCTGAGACGGTTCGCGCCGATGTCGACCGAGGCAAACTTGGTCTGCAGCGTCGGGCTGGAGGCGTCCTCTCGCCGCGACGGCGGCAGGTAGTCCCAGTTGCCGGCGGGACGCAGCGCGTGCATGACGACCGAAAGCGCCACCAGCGAGTCCGTCGTGCGAAGCGGGCTCGCGGTGTCGCTGGGGTCATCGAGCAGTAGTTGCGTTGTCGGCCGTCTCACGCGCTCGCTAAGGCGGCGCAGCATGTTGCGCTTGTGATTCGGGCCCGCCACCAGCATGTAGCCCTGCTCCTTCTTCTCGTCGCCGCTCGCCGCGGCCGAGGCTGGCAAAGTGGTCCAAACAAAACTGGCCCAGCTCCTGCTGCCGTGGAGACGGTGACGCAGGAGTGTGGGTGTCGTGGCGTGCCGCCGGCAGTTTTACTGGTGAAGCCCAACAACGCTACTCTGAAACTCCGCAGTGGTGACAGTACTCTCTGGCCGCCCGCTCGCGGGGCCCATGACGTCGTCGCGGCCAGCGTAGCAGACAGGGGCCAGGTTGTTCCGCTCTATGATGTGATTCAGCATCCCGTAGACGTCATCGCCGTCCTCGTCACGAAGAGTGTAGATGGGCACGCCGCTGGCAAAGTGGACGCCGCGCGCCGCACGCAGGACGCGGTGGTCGTACAAGTCCGCGCAGTGGTTCATCACGATGACGCTGTCGTACTGCAGTCCGACGGCGGTGCGCAGCAGCGTCCCCAGCTGTCCGGGGTCGTCGACGTTGTCCAGCACCAGCACCCGCTCCAGACGGTGCTTGTTGGCGATGAGCTGCTCTTTGGGCGGGGGCGGCGGCAGCTCAAAGTCCCCAACGTAGCCGTCGTTGCCCGGCGCACACTCCTCGGCGACCTGACGCGTCACCGTGACGATCTGGGTGTCCTCCTCCGCGAAAGGCCCACTCGGGATCTCCTTGCCTTCCGTCACGAGCAGGTGCCGTGGAGGATGACCGGCCTCGCACAGCTCGCGGATCATCTCGCGGCCGCCAACGACCGTCATGCGGCGCGTGCTGCGGTACTTGGCGTTGCGGAACAGTTTCGAAAAGTGCTGTACCAGCGAATTGTCGGGGGTGTTGATTACGGTCTGCCGCCACAGCACCTCCTGCTGCATTCGCAGCAGTAGCGCCTTTTGCGCGCGCTTCTTCAGCTTCTCCGCAGGCAAATGCGCGTCGTTCTTAAATTTCTCGTGCATGGATTGTGGCACGGGAATGTTGCGCGACGACGGGTTGGGTTTCGACAAGGGAAGGTGGGGGTCGTGCACAGGGCTTCTCGTCGCACGCCTAGAAAGCGACAGCAGAGCGGTAGAGCACGTCAGCCTCCCATTTTCTGTGCAGCTACTCGCAAGGCCGACAGCAGGCACGGCACCTCGTCGCATGGTTACGAGGGAAATAAGGGGGAGGAAAGAAGGATCACAGACGTTTGCTTGGGTGTCAAAACTGCCTGGTGCATTCTTTCACGTATTCAATGCAGCGATAATTTGGGGGTTGGGACGACGTGGTGGAAAGAGAGAGAGAGAGAGAGAGAAGTTGATTCGTGAGAGCAAGAGCTGGATAACAGTAGAATTGGACACGCTAAGAGAAATGCTGACTAGACACGGTTTATTAAAGATAGTTTGCACATTGGCGATGAAGGTACTGGACAGCGAGAGACAGGGAGAGAGAGAGATGTGGCAACCGGCTTCAGCCTCACCTAGGCGATTCCGATACTCTCCTGCTCTTTTTAACTCCCATGTCTCCGGAGATCCGGAGAGCGTACTTCACAGATTGAAACACACTTTCAAAGAATATCATGTTTTTTTTTCTCTTATCTTTTTTTTTTTAATAGAGTAGTGTACATAAGAATTCGCAATTCTATCAGAAAAAGAAGGGAGGTAAGAGAAGATAACTAATCAAAAAGAGGTCAACAGTAAAATCGAAGCAACTCCTGAGTCTTCATGCTGGGGTGAAAAGAGAAACATGCGTGTCCCCTGGCTCGCACTATCTAGTACTGATACACACCAAACACCGTGACGACAGCGAAGAGGTGCTTGGTGACGTAGACCTCCTCCAGGTAGTTGTCCGTGTCAGAGTCCCAGAACATCTTGCAACCGGCACGGAGCCCCTCGCCGCGCTGCTCACCGATCATGCAGTGCACGAGAATCTTGTAGCGGTCGAGGTCCATAGCGCGGATCTTGTCGCGCACCGTGTCGGCGATCTCCTTGCTGATGCTCTGCACCTCGTCCGTCTTGTACTCCTGCTCCTCCAGCCGCGACTGCAGCACCTGGCGCACAATCGGCTTCACCTCGTTGGGCCGGAACTTGTGCTGATGGTCCGGCCGCAGCGAAAAGGTGTTGGCGTCGATGTCACCCATGGGGAATAAGGAAGAAGAGTGGAAGAGGGTGGGGGTGGGGGAGGTCAAAAAGGGAGGTGGAATAAGCTGCAATGTGGCCGTGAACTGCTAGTATTGGCCAGTACAAAAGTCTACGTTCTATTTTATTTGACGCGCTGGATTCTCTTAGGAGTATTTCCTTTCCTTTAAACCCACGGAAAATGTTCAGAGAGCAGTGAAAATGACAACGAATATGAAAGGAAAACAGCGAGAAAAAGGGGAAAAGAGGTGCACTAAAGTGTGGATGCTGTGAAAACATTCCAAGGTGGCGGAAGACAGTGCGACGCCACGCAGAAGCATCTGATGCATCAGCAGTTTTTCCATAATTCCTCGACGGATAGAATACATTTAATAACGTGGTGCGATATGAGTACGAGAAAACCGCGAAGAAATAAGGAATGTATGTCGCACACTTTTCCATAGATTTTTGTTACTGTTTTACCATGAAGCGTGAGAAGAAGGCGATCAATCATGAATAGGAAAACCAGTGCTGCAATAAAAGTGAGAAACTTGAGCAAACAGACAAAAAAAAAAAAGAAGGAAACCACTCTAGTGGAAGACCTGAATGAGGAATCACACAAGGGCCTGTGTTTGAGTGCGCAAATCACCGTTGCTTCATTCGTAGACTACGGACTGTGCCGAGAGGGGCGTTTGTGACAAACTCCAAAACGCTGAGAGTGGGCCCGGAAGGGTTTTCCGCGCTGACCTGGCGCAGGTACGCATCATATAGTAGCATGACCGAGTAGACGTCGCCGACAGTCCACGACTCCCGGGCGACCTTCTGCTGCAGAGGCGTGAAGCGCGGCGCCAGGTCCGCGCGCTCGAACGTGTAGTAGTGCAGCACGCGGGCCGCCTCGGAGGCGGCGCACCACTGGATGAGCAGCTTCAGTTCCGCGTCGCCGCCAAAGGCGCCGCTGCCCCAGTTACCCGTCGCGATCGGTCCCGAGTGCACCGAGGGCAGCGCCGCGTGCTTGGCGGGGAGGCCGTAGAAGGAGAGGAATGCCTTGTTGGTCTCACGGTCGATAAGTTGCGACGCGTACTGGGAGGTGCGTTGGCCGTACATGTTGAGGGCGTCCATCGCCACCACACACACGTCGCGCATCGGCAGCGGCGTTCCGCTCCGCGCGTCGCGCAGGGGGCCCACCACCTGCCGCTCCCGCAGGTCTGCTGCGCCGGCGAAGCGGAAGGTGTCGGCGTAGCCTGTGTAGCGGCTCATCTGCGCCGCGCCGCACATGAACAGCACGTCGCGGTCGGTGAGGTCCTCGCACACCACCCGCGCTAGCAGCAACTCGGGCGAGATCACCAGGCGGATCTCCTCCTGCACGCACCCGTGCCCGAGGACGCCGCCGCCGATGATGCGGTTGGCAAAGTCGGCCTGTAGCGCCCCAGCGTCACCCTCAATAACAGCGCCGTCACCGAAAAAGACGACCGGCTGCATGGGCAGGTCACTGTTCTTGAAAACGGGAAAGTGGTCGTAGGCCACTTTTGAAAACTCGAGAGTCGGCTGCATCGGCGTCGCGGCGCGCTCGAAGGCATTGAAGAAGAACTGCAGCACACAGCGGATCTTGCTCAGGTGCGCCTCGGTCCGCTCGGGTGTCGCGTTGGTGCAGTTGAAAAGATGGTCAAAGTTGCACGGCGGCAGGTGCGGCGAGATGCCCAACGCGGCCTTGATGCTGGCCCGTTTCGAGTTGCGAGACGAGACGGCGCTGCTGTAGGAGCGGCCCGGCATGATGGAGAAGAAGCAGCAGCACTGCAGCGTGACGGCCTCTTCGAAAGTGAAGCCGACAGCGCGATTCTCGTCTTGCCGCAGAACTGGGACGTGCTTGCCGTTGAAGAGCTGTGGGGCGTTGCACGTGACTCGCCGCATCCATGGCAGCACCTCCTGAAAGAAGTGCTGCCGCTCGTTCTCGGAGAGCAGGTAGTTGATGGTCGCGGTGAGTGCAACGAAGGTGTTGCGCGACGCCGCCGCCAGGGTGTGATGCAGCAGCAGTGCCTGAAGCAGTCCCGTGAGTTGCGCGGCGTTCTGGCTCCGGTCGTGCTGCAGCATTGCCAGTATTTGCGGCCACGCCTTTTCGGTGTTGTTGCCTCCGCCACCGCCGCCGCCGCCCGCGGGCTCCTCCTCCCGGCGGTACACGTTGCGGTCCGACCACGGGAGAATAACCGAACGCTCGCCGTAGCGCAGCTGGTCGTCGCGCGCGCGCTGCTGGGCGGTCGGCTTGGGCACCATCAGTTCACGGTAGGGATGCAGAAGCTTCTTGGGAACGGGAATAGGCGCAGTGACGGACGCGGGTCGCACCCCAGCGGAGGGTCCTGAAGACGTGGGAGTCGGACAGGGCCCTTGATCACCACCCACGCCGGGTGCCGGCGGAGGTGAGGTGCTGCTGCGGGAGCCCCAGCTAGCGGTCTCGGTGGATGTCGATGACACAGAGATGGCGCGCTTCGGCGACCGCGACGACGACCGTGACATTCTGGCGGGGGACGTTTTTCTTTTTGCCACCTTCTGAGGCGGCGACGGCGACCGTGGTTTCTTGCCGTGCGTAGTGTAGAGGCGAGTCTGGCAGTGCTGCGCGTGCTGTGCGGCGGCAGGAGCTACAGTCCGTTGCGGGACCAAGGAAGTGGAAGCGTGTGTAACAAAGTAGGCGTCTAGTGTTCGCTGCACGGGAATCTTTTTCATGGCTGGATACTCCGCTAGTGAAATGCTGTCTCCTCGTCAACTCTTATCAACATCCCTTTTTTATGCCTCCAGGTTGACCGCTGGTAAAGAAAAAAACAAAATGTAGTGCACTGTCGTTGTTTATTTGACGGGTGAATAAGAGGTAGAGAGAAAAAATAAAATGATAGTATGTTGCGCATCAAAAGAAATCAAGGGAAAATCAATAACATATTATTATTTATTGTTTAACGCAGTAGCTTACACGCATAAAACCCACTCGCACGCATGCACACACTCGGTAGACAGAGAAAGGAAGGGGTGAATGTGAAATCCGCGTGATGCACAACACGATAATGTGATTTTCCCAGTTTCCGTCAGGAGAGAGCAGTCACTAGATTCTGTATATATTTTTTCCACGTTGTATTCAGGTCACGGTCTTGAGTGTACATTCTAGAGCAAGGAAGAAAGAAACATGTACAAAGAGCAATCAAAAGCCATGTCTTTTGGCATGTACTACTCGTTATTATATTATCTTTTGTGTGTGTGTGTGTATGCGTGTGGATAATTTACATCGATGACTAGAAGGGGGGATGGGTGGGGGGGGGGGGGAACAGTGAAACAAACGCGGAGTGGCGTCACTTCCACAATGAGGAACACCAGCTGCTGGCAGCAATATAGGCCAGGTCGCGCGTGTTCATGGTGGGGCCACGGTTGAACCCGAGGCCGTTCATCAGAAAGCGCAGCAGGGCCTGCTTCTCGTCCCTGGGCTGCCAGAAGCGCGTGACCACCTCCTCGTAGTTTTCGTACGTCTGCTCCGTGTCGCGGTCACAATAGTTGGCGAAGAGCCCATGCAAGTACAGCAGCAGAGGCTCCTCCTGGTGCAGGATCGAGGCGGAGAGGAAGCGGCGCACCGAGATGAGCGTGAAGGGCGCGTTGCGCGTGGCCATTTCGTACTCCTTCACGGTCTGCAGCACATCCACGTGGATGATTTTGTCCGAGTTGCGGTACAGGTACTGCAGCACCGTCGTCGCGTCGTCGCGGCTCACCTCCTCCGAAGGGTTCGACGTTGGCCAGCAGAAGCTCAGATTGAACAGGATGTAGCTCATAAAGTGCAGGTGCACGGGGGGCAGGAAGCCGCGGACGACCTTGAGGTAGAGGTCCATCAGCGGGTCGTTGTTCGACGTCGCGTCGAGGTAGCAGAGCATCTCGTAGAAGGTTTTGGCAACCAGCTCCGGGAAGCCGTAGCGCACCTCCAGCTCGTCGACGATTGCCTCCTGAAAGTCGCTCAGAACGTAGGTGTCTCGGAAGAAGCGCTCGGCGATGGCCTGCGCCATTTGCGGGTTGGTCGCGCGCATGTTGGCCTCTTCTACGCAGTGGTCGAAGCGGAACTGCATGCGTGTGAAGTGGTGCTCGCACGCCTTGAGGAGGATCTGGTCAATGGTCGTCACATCCAGCATGCGCGGGGTGAGAGAGCGGAAGCCGTTGAAGAGTGTCTTGTACAGGGTCCACTCGGGGCCGCGGTTGGGCGACAGCGGATCGAGACGCTGAAACGCCACGGTGGCGGCGGTCGTCGACGATTGCGCGGCGACGGCATTTGGGGTGTTCTTGTCCAAGCTGATCTGCGACGGGTTGCCCAGCTCGCGGAACACCTTCAGATTCTCGTTGAGCGACACCAGTGACTCCTCGCCCATGCCGCCGCCGCGGTCATGTGGGGTGATCTGCTCGTCCTGGAAGGCGGTCTTACCACCCCACTCCTTGAGCTGCGAGTTGGCCCGCTCGCGTTCACGCTCGCGCTCCGCCGTGGCGGTGCCCATGGTGTTCCGAGAATTCGACGACAGAAGAAAAGAGGCATCATCCGCGTGGCCACCACCAAGACCGGCAGAACCGCTGCGGTTGCCGCCATCTGCGCTGGCGAGAAAAGAGCCTTCCCCGGCAGTGTGCGAGTCGGCGCGGTGGGAGATGACGTTGCCCGGTCGGCCCTCAGTATCCATAACGTACTTGATCTTCACGAACTGCGTGGCAGGGGGGAGCTGAACGGCGTTCGTTGGGTCCACGTGGGCGACGTTGCACAGCAACTTTAGCAACGACGGGTCGCGACCACTATACAGACTAATGAGAGAGTGGAACCGCTTGTCCGTCAGATCCAGCATCGGTGTTTTGTTGACGCGTCGCATCAGCACATCGGCGTCGATCTTGCCTGGATTCTGTCGATGCACCTCCACGCTTTCGCGGGCTTTACGCAGCACCGCGTCGATACCCTCGCTATTGAAGATATTCTCGACCCACTCTTTCTTTTTGAGAAACACTACCTTGTCCGCTGTGTCGTGCTCTTCGGCGCCGTTGCCCTCCAGCGGCCCTGTTTTGGGGCTACCACTGTTGCTAGTTTCCTTCCCATTTCCTGCAGAAGCCAGCGGTGGTTTGACTTTCCTGAAATCGGAAAGTCGCTTAGCCGACTGTTCGTGAAAGTAGGTGTCCTGGTTGATGAACGACTGCTGGTTGCTGCCACTGCTGGGCGTGCTGCCACTTGCCTCACCCACGGCGAAGCCGCTTTCGGCAAGCCGCGACGACGCTGCCTTCTCATCCACACGAATGGAGGCTTCGTCGCCGAGGTTGATGTCGGTGTTCATCAGACGCGTCTTGATAGACTCGCGCTCCATCAGATTGCGGTAAATGCGAGGGTCGAACAAGAGAGCCACGAACCCGTCCGTCTCGTCAAACAACTCCACCGCTTCCCCATCGGCGTCGACAGCCGCAGTTCTCTTGGACGGCACCAGTCGACGATAGTTGCTCGTACACAGGTGCATCTCCTCAAGCAGCACGATCGAGGAATCGCACAGCTTCCGCTTCGCCTCCGGCAGGGCACTCTCAGCCGTAAGAGAGTACTCTCCGTCGTAGGCGTCCAGAATTTCGTTGAGGCGGCTCTCCAGTTGGCTGAGCATCACCAGCGTGATGATGCGCTCGTCCCCTTCGGAGAACAAGGTGGTCATCATACTAAGTTTCGAGAGTTTGGTTTGATGATAATTGTCCTTGAGAAGCTTCGACTTGCCACCCGCAATTTGTTTCCGGAGACGAAACAGTTGTAGTTGCATGTCCTTGTTGTCAGCGTTGAGAGACTGTAGTTCGCGTTCCACCACACGCCGTTCCGCCTTGTATTTTTCAAGATTCGCTTCCGTTTCTTCGCGTGCGCGTTTGCACTGGGTAGTGAGGTGTTCGTTTTGTCGCGTCAGCCGCCCAATCTCGTTCTCAAACATCTTCAACATTTCTGTCTTCTGCTCGAGATCCTTGTTGAGCTGTGCTATGCGCTCCTGCGTGTTGCCGACCGCCACCTCGGCATTCAGAGCTGCATTTTCTTTCTCCAGAACACTGACTCGATCAAAGTAGGCCTGCATATCGCTCATGTCACTGTCCTGATGTGTTGTGCCGTCGCGGTACTCGGAATCGTCTGATTCATCGACAAAGATCGATTTGCAAAACTCGATGCGGAACAGCCGCAGGAGCTCTGCCACAAACGGCGACTCCTCCTCCATCGCACGAGAGAAGCCGTCGTAGATGCGGAGGAGTCGCATCAGTGCAGTCATAGACGGCGGCTTGCCGGCGCGGTCCACCGTCAGCTCTCGGAGGTCCGTTTCGTACATGAGCATCCGACTGCGCCACGTGTCCTCCGTCATCTGAGAGCGTTGTTGAGACACGTACAACTCCGAAGGCGCCATCTTGCTGTTATTGTATTGCGTGGAACTGACAGGAGACCCAAACGTCGTCGTGGGAGAAGGACCTGCGGCGGTACCCGCAGAACCTGCAGCTCGAGGAGTGGAGCTGGCTGGTAACGGTGCCGGCGCAAAAAGTTTTCCCGCCACATTGGCGTGCTCCAGTGAAGCTTGTGGGTTTGTCGTAGTTTTGCGAGCAGGATGGGTGCTTCGCATTCGATCTTCGTTGAGGGCACGCATCTGAGAGCTGTTTGCAATGGATGCCGAAGTGAAAGTCGCCGCCTTGTGCTGAAACTTCTCAGCCAATACAGGATCTCGCACATCCGAGTTGAGAGAGTACTTCTGTTTCCCCTTCCGCCCGGACGTCCCAGCCTGTCCTTTTAACGCGGGGAGATTTGACATAGTTCCCTAACAATGAGCACACCAACAATGTTCAAGTGATAATACTGTATATACAAATAGTAGTAGTAGGAGGAGTACAACAACAACAAAAAGAAAAAGAAAATGCTTTTGTTCTTTGGAATGCTAAAAAGACGTTAAAAAAAAAAAGAGAAGAAGAGGGTGTATTGAAAGAGGAAGATTGAGCTAGGTCTGATAGACTCCTTGTTCGCAGTCCGGTTTTAAAGGAAGAGCTATTGTATGTGTAGTTGATTTATTGTTGCAGACACGTCTCTACGTTTTCGAACTTTTGAACGTCAATTAAAATGAGATATGAAGAACGGGGGGGGGGAGGATAACATGTGAGAGAGAGACACTTTTCAAATCAACACCGTACTATATCAGTTGTTGACGTCACGGAGAAAGAAAAGATGGGACGGAAAACAAATACACAACGCACCGGGAAATTGAACAGATACGCCAACTAGTGGGTAGGTATTTCCTACATCCAGGTTAGTCACAGCAATTATTTTTCACTTTCACTTCAAATTAGCACTAGCTTCGTCTGTAGTGTGTGAAGACCAGTCTCGTAAACTTGCAAGGTCAAACGTTTTTGATACCTTCAAGAGAAACTGAAGTGCGAAGAATAGAAACAGTATGATAGCAGAATAATGTACAGTGAGATTAAAAAAAAAAAATAGGTACGGGAGCAGCAACGCAAGTCAAGTAATACAATAAAACATAATGATGCGCTTGTGTATGTAGAAAAATCAAACAAATAGTTTTGTAAAGTGAAAACAGGTCGCAAGAGCCGTAAAATAAAATGAATCTAAACGAAACGTGAGACGGCTGTGTTCGGGTGCAAAGCACAAGTATATATATGAATATATCCGATGGAAAGAAAAGTAACTCTCACTTGCACCATTGTGGACAAAAAAAAAAAAGAAGTGGAACAAAAAAAAAAAAGTATGAAACCGTCACGCGTACTATTACACGTACTCTGCATGTTAGAATCTGCTGGTTTTCATTTTCATTTTTATTTAGAACACTAATTACAGCCCGTTTGTCTTATCTCCCGCTACAAAAAAGATAAGAAAAAAACAGTAGTGACAAGGGAGTGTGTGAGGTAAAAGAAAAGAAATGTGACAGAGTTCTGCGGCATATTTTCCCGTCACCAGTCAGAGCTTACCAGTAGTATTGTGGTGCTGATAACCGCTAGAAAAAAAAAATAAGTATGAGAAGAAGACAGGGGAAAACCACACGCAGGGATACTAACTAATAAATCAGAGTCCAGAATACGGACAATTTGGGTATGGTAGCAGGAGAAAAGAAAGAAAAAAAAAAGAGAAAAGAAGAACAAGAACAAGAAGCCCATACAATGTCTTCAAGGAACAAACTAGCAGTGACGCGAATCAAACGAACCTGATTTTTTGTTGTTTCTTTTCGTGGGGAACCCTATAAGAAATCACCAGCATAAAGAAATGTCGAAAATGAAAATCGAATTTTAAACAAGACGCATGATAAGATGGGATATGCCGTATAAAAAAACAGCAAAGAAAAAAAAATGACTACTCAAAAAAGAAAAAGGAAAGGGAGCGGATTAAAAGAGAATGAAAGGAATCTATTCAAGGACGACACATTTGAGCGGTGTAACAATTGAAAGGGGAGGGACCTTAAGACGAAAACATCATGTGTATTTTGAAAAAAAAAAAAAAAAGAAGCGCAAAAAGTGGATATGTGGAGCGCATAGGAGATAATTTTAAGAAAGATATAGTGACAATGAAAAATGAATACTGGACGTACGACTATCAACGCATAGCAACACAATAACAGAAAATGAAGTCGTTTACTCAGACAAAAGGAAATAACAATGGGAGAATGATAGTATGTTATTATATCCGCAAATATAGTAGTAGTAATACTAATAAATGTCACGTATAATGAACAAACAATGAAAAAAAGAAGAAGAAAAGTGTGAGCATCTTGTTTTTCTGTTTATACGCGATTGACGCTTTTTGTTTCCGGTGTTGTGATAGGGGCCTGCTAATAATTGAATTATCTTATTGTACACAGATAATTCAAACTTACTATCAGAACAAGAATGGAGTGAAAGCTGTGCTCCACTTTTGGTACGAGCATGTCTTCACTCTCTCTCGGTCAGTGAACGGCTAGGGCTTAGTGATTTTCCTTTCTTATTTTGATCATTATTATGGACAGAAACACACAACGAGTCGCTGGTACGTAGTCCTCACCTTTTGGTACTGTCATAATTTCTTCAGCAACTCACAAATGCTTTGTGAGTATGAGTGCCACCACAGCACGTCTCTACGGTACCCACCGTTCTTGAAACTCTTCTTACAATATTGTTTCAACCCGCTCTCAGTGGAGCGGAAATTAGAGGTCGCGGATCTTTGGTGTCCATCCGGCAAGCGGCGAAAAAATCGCGCTTGCGAGAGAATGTGCCGTGGTGGGGTTGGGGCGCCGGATTTTCTCATTTACCCAAAGATCTTGGAACGGAATGAGAAGGGAGAACAAACTGTACACAGCAGCCATCACGACAATAGGAAGCTGGAGATTGTCGAGGCCATCGATGAAACACTCCGTCACCGTGCAAATGAGTACCATGAGAAAAGAATACCACACAGGCCCGGTTAATGGGACTTCCGCAATCGTTAGCACCAAACACCAGAACAGTGCACCACAGATGAGCCCACCAAGGGTACCGGTTGTTGTTTTATGAACAATCGAAGAATTGGCGCGTTCCGTGAAAAGCTTGTTCTTCAGGTAACGGCCAAGTGTTCTCCGGGACGAGCGAAGGAACGAACTGCCAATGATAGCAGCAGCGGAGTCGACGATGCCAAGTGAAATAATACCCGGAAACAAGTTTACAGAGAGTTCCACAATGGCTGGCGGCGGTCTGGTGTCCAGATCAAGAAGACGGTAACGTAGAATGAACGGAAGCGCAAGCCCAACAAGAAGATAAATGTGGCTGCGGACGAGACCGTTCAGGGAGTCACGGTTATCTATGTGGTGCGACACGAAGCGCGTTAGGGAACCGCAACCGTACACGTTGAAGTAGCGCACGGCCTCGAGTGTTGCCAGTAACGCAATGGCAGTGGAAAAGGCAAACGCCAAAAAGGTCGGATCAATCATTGCGGCTGGTGTGAAGGAGATCACTGCCACAAAGTGAAAAAACTTGCGACGTACGGTTTGCCGCACACTGCGCGTAAAAACGTCGATGATGACCGTGGAAATGGGAATAAACGTGAACCACGCGGCAAGTGTCCACATGCGAAACGGACTGGTGGTTATGTATGACCACAGCCACACGACAACATTTTGTTTCAGCTGATAACTAATGACAAAAAACATAATCAGCGAAATAACGAGAAACGAAACTCCAAAAACAAGCGAGATGCGCTTGCGGCTGATAACGTATTCGGAGGACTTGGAATTGCGGTCCTTCGGGACACGGCAAAATTTGGAGAGCACCGAAACCGTCGTGACGAGGTATATACATGTGAGAATCATGCCGCGACCGGCAATGTGTGTCAGCGTGGTAAAGTACCCTGGTGTGGAAAGCGACAGGATGTGCTCCCGACCTCCTTCTATACTGAGGTTGTTGTTGATAAACAAGTCACACATGTAGAAGCCGGCGAGAGAGCTAATGAGTACGGCTTCATTTTCGCCGAGCAAACTACGCAGCGATAGGAAGGCGGTGTGCCCTGCCAACACGTACGCGAGTGAGCCAAGCGAGATGACCTTATCCTGCAGAATAAAGTACACCACCGCGAGACCCACAACGCCATACATGGCTGTTTCGAGAACGACATGGCGATCCCGCGCTGATTTTCCCTTTCGCTCTGCGTGACACGCGATGAGCGAGAGGAAAGACAAGAGAGTCGAGGAGTAAAACTCTATCGGCGAGTGCCCCAAGTTGAGGGCGTGGTCGTAGCAGCTCTCTGACAGAAATAGCAATGGCATAAGTAGGCGGGACTCTCCATGATCAGTTGTGAGCGTCAACACGGAAAAGATGACCAGGGTTGTCGCCTGGAACTTGTGCCCTATTTCGATAGAAATAAACGCCACTACAAGAGCCCAACAAAACAAAATGGTTGACGAATAAGAAATACCGAGACTTTCTCTGGTAAGGACAAACAGCCCCGTCGTTTCTCCCGCCCCTGATGGCGAGAAGACTTTTGACTTGACGTTTGGCGAGCCCCTCTCAGAGCCGCGCCCAGGGGGAGTGCCTGGTACTGATGCTTTCGCTCCAGGAAAGTAGTTCGGTGTTTTCATAACACAAAATGCGTTGAAGTGTTCGGATCAGATTGTTGTTGGTAGTTGTTACGGTTGTTGAGGTTGTTGCTTTTGATAGCCTGCAGGTAGTGGAATGAGTGTGATTTTTCGTTCGTCTCTACAAGAACGTCTGTCTCTATAGATGCTTTCTTTTATGTTGCTATTGCCCTGTGTGCGCGAGTGGGCGTTTGTGGTGGGTGGGCGAGTTGGTGTGTGGGTGTGGGGAGGGGGGGGGGGGCGTATGGCTTCCGTGCGGGGGGGGGGCATGGGGTGACGAGCGCTGAGGCGCGGGGTGGGGGGGGGAGGGCCGGGGTTGCCCCATTCGGGTTGCCCCCCTCGGCAGCGGGAGGCGGTGTGGCGCGTGCCGCCACCGTCCCGTCCCAGCGTGTGCTTCGCGGGGGCAAAGCAGCGCGACGCCCAAGCCCTAGGGAGGGGTGGTGGTGGCGGTGGGCAGGGGGGCGTGCGAAAGCGCGCAGCCATTGGCAAGTTGCGCCCAAAACCACACACACCCTCGACGGTGAGGGTTAACGGGGTTGCCGGCGGTGGCAGCACGCATCCGTGGGGACGCGCAAATTCGTTCGCCGCCGCAGCGCATGGGGCGTGGGGTGGTTTGGGGGCAATTCCGGAGCCCCCCGGCACGTGGGCCCTGCCGCAGTGGCAACGGCACAACCCAAAACCTTGTGGAGGCTTGCGGGAAGAAGGGGGTGACGAAAAAAGTGGGGTGCGCGTGTGCGTAGGGGTTCGCATGCGGCGTCAGATAACTTCGTTTGGTCGAACCCATTTGAAAACAAATTTGATGAATGATAACAACAGTACTAATACACACACTTCGAATTTAGCGCACAACTTGTTTCGGTTCGGTTATGCCATAAACGAAAAAATGCATCAGTATTAAGCGATTAGGTGGGACTAGTATCAACAACCGCCGTCACAACAGGCAGTTTCACTGGGAGGTATCATCACCCCCCGCGCGTAGGCAATCGGCCATCTCTTCCAGTTCCTGGATGGCAAGGCGGAGCGCAAACTCGCGGTACGTCGCTGGCATCGGCGTTCCGGTGCCGGACATGTGCGCGGCTTCTAGCTGCGCAGCCGCGTGGTGCACGACAGCGTCTTTGAGCGCAACAACAGCGGGGGGATTCTTGTTGCCGTATAGATCCTTGGGGTCGCAGTCGACCTCGTCAAAGTGGCGGAAAAAGGCGTTGACGGAGATGGTCACATCGGCGGACGACGGCAGAGTCGTGATGTGGTGGAACCACAGGGCCGGAAAGTAGAGCATGTCACCCGGGTGCAGCGTCACCTCGACAGCCGACTTCCACGCGTCAAGGAAGCGCGGGTACTGCACCAGGTCCGGGTTGGTGATGTCCAGCACCAGCGACGAACTGCCCTTCATGTACAGGCTTCCGAGAGCGCTCGGGGGAAACAACACCACGCGCTTGCAGCCAGTGATTTGGCACAGCACGTTGTCGGCGGTGTCGTAGTGCGTCCACAGCTGCAGCGGCCAAGCGTTGAGGCGCAAGCACGATTGGTGCAGACGCGGCATCACATGTGCCGCAACCCCCTCGGGCAGCGTAAAGTCGTCGCCGAGGCCCGCAAAGTCCTTCCACACGTTGGCACGCTCCGTCTTCATGTGGGTCGCAACGGAGCGGAAGTACCACGTCTCGCCGCCGTCGTCCACACCACCGCCGTTGGAGGCGCTCAGGTGGTCGATCAGCTCGTCAAAGCGCACGTGGCGAAAGGAGAAGTTCTTGCGCGCAAAGTCCAGCAACGGCTTATCCGCCTGGGGGGCGACGTGCACCGACACCGTGGTGCCGCCCTCGACACGCTTGAGGTACGCCGTGTCAGCCCACCGCTCCCGACAGGCACCAAAGTCGACGTCGCGGAACACCACCGGCCGCGCAGCCTCGCGCGCCACGCGCACAAAAGCCTCGGCACTGTAGCTCATCTCCTCAACAGGCGGCCGAGGCACCGCAAATATCGCCGAAGCAGCAGCGGTGTCTCTCCTTTGACTCGCGGGCTCAGGGGCGGGACCGTCGCGGGCAGCTGTGTGACCGGGCGGAAGCAGCAGGTACGGCCGTTCCGCGTACGTGCCGAACGAGAAGCACGTGTAGCCTCCCCCGAGCACGGCGATGCGACCCCCGGGCAGCCACACCGCGCTGTGACGTGAGCGCCAGTCGCCCGCCGCGGCGCCGTCCACCGCTGCTCCGCCGACAATGCGGGCAGGACTCGATGAGAGCGACGTCACGGCGTCGGCGCTCACGTCGACCGTCACTGCGTACGAGATGCCGCTCTTGGCGTCTGTGGTGCTGCCACCAAGCACCAGCAGCCGCCAGTGGTGTGCTGGGGTCGTTGCGCCGCCGCCTGACTCCATCATCACGCACATGGCGTGCGAGTAGCGCGCTCCAATGTCGGCGCCCGCCACCTCGCTGCAGCTCATCGTTTCAGTGTCGATCGCCCACATCTTCGACGAGCTCCGCTCCCCGTCGAGCAGGCCACCGGATAGGAGCATTGTGTGGGCACTGGATGGCAGCATGACAGCAGCGGCAGAGCACATGGCAGGCAAGCGCGACGGCCCCGCCAGAGCTGCCGGCGACCATCGCACGCTAGTGAGGCATCCACTGTTTTCTTCTCCCTCACCCTGCAAGAGCACCCCGCGCCACACGTCGTCCAGCAGGGCGCCGCTGGCGGTGCGGCCGCCTACGACCAACAGCTCCGTCGGCGACAGCGCCACCGCGCAGTGGCGACACCGTGGGGGCGGCGTCGGTGCCTCTGGCGCATCCGCAAGCGGCACCAGCCGCCGCCACGTTGCGTTGAGGGCAGCGCTGCCGGAGACGGCCGTCGCCAAGCCTGCGCCGTCCTCGGAGTCCGCCAACGCCTTGACCGTTACCACGTAGGTGTCGCCGTGCGCGCTCGCCGGACTCGCGCGGCCGCCGAACACCGCGTAGACGCCGCGCGACAGCCGCGTGAAGGTGTGAAACACCATCGGCGGCGGCACATCCCCGGTGCTGATCACCGGCACATCACCTTCCCGCAGCGAATGCGCAAAGAGTGTATTGACGCGCGCGTGGCCCTTGAGCACGACAAAGCCACCAAACGTCACGAACAGGACGTCGTCCCCCGCCAACCGCTCGGTGGCGAAGCCGCCGTTTCCCCACCCCTCGAACCCGAACCGTCCTGTCGGCCACGCCACCGCCTTCAGTTCCGTTGCCGTCGCCACTGCCGCCGCCGCAGCAGCAGCAGACAACGCATCTCCTGCGGGCGACGGCTCTCGGAACGGCGCTACCTTGAGAAAGGACAGCTGAGCGGGGTCGGGTGAGGTGCAGGCGAGGGTGATGCCGTAGTGCTCACACATCTCGGCCCACTCCTCCGACTCGTCAAAGGGCTCCAAGGCCTCGACGCGCTCCTTTTCGGCGCCAGCGATGTGGTGCCGCGAGAGGTCGTAGAAGCTGGCAAAGGTGGCACCGGCGAAGCCGGACGCCACCGCGCGTGTGGTCATGGCTATCCCGCTAGGTGCCGCCTCAATTCCAAGCAGCGGACTGTTCTTCGTCTTGAGCGACTTGCGCATCACCGCACCAAAGCTGTCGTGCGGGCCAATTTGGTCGTAGGCGGCAAAGAGTGCGTTGGGGAAGCTGCGCGCGATGAGCTGCAGCAGCTTCGCCGCGGCCTCACTGGGCATGTACTGCATCACGCACTCGGCGTACACGATCGTGGGGTTCTCCGCCGCGAAGGACGGGTTCGCCGCGGTGAGATTCGGCAGCAGCAGCTGCTCCGCGCACCGCAAATCGACCCCGACGGCCGCGTATTGGCGACTACGCACCGTCAGCTCCGGCCGCTCCGGGGTGATCTCCCAGTCAGCGGGAAATGTGCCGGACGGCGCGGCGCGCATTAGTGCCGCCTTGTTTTGCATCACCGGCGGGAAGTCGACGTCGTAGAAGCGCAGGTGCCCCACATCCGGTGCGTACGCAGTAGCCTCGCCGGGGCCGCCGCTGGTGTTACCCGGTAGCAGCAGAGTGCGGAACGCCAGCGTGTCGAAACCGGCGCCAAGGGAGATGACCTGGATGCACGGCGCCGGAGCAGAGGAGCTTGCCGAAGACACTGTGCGCAGGTGCGCCAGGGCCTCGCCGACGAGTGAGGTGAGCACCCGCATGCGCAGATAGTAGCCTCGGTTGATGAGCGGTGAGCGCCGCGTCGGCTTTCGCACAAAGTGCCGCAGAAAGCCATCCGCAAAGTACCCGTGCTGCACGGCGGAGCGCTTGCTCACCACGCTGTCGTCGTTGGTGTGCTGCACCATAAAATCGACGCTTCCCTCTGGAATCTTAATCTTCTGCATCACCTTCTTAGCCTTCTTCTTCTCCTTATTGGAGACCGGGGGTTTGTTCACGGACTCCATTTTGAGTGAGTTCTTCTTATTATTTTTTGATCCTGTGTTGGGCCATAAACACAACTAAGGAAACAACACTAAATGTAACTAATATGGCAAAGTTTATGGGACGATACAGGTTGAAGAAATACGGTTGGGAAGCCATGACATCATCCCAGGCCATCATAGCTGGGCGGAGAGCTACACGACGCAAGGGGGGAAAATAAATTGAAAAATGTTAGTTTTGGTCGTTCAGCGAGTACGTCCCCACACGCGATGACACACGACGTCGAAGCAATTGAGCAAGACACATACAATACCGAGATGCAGCGGAAATCGAAGAGCAAGGTATAGATACGTATTTATGTGACTTGCTGTTTCTGGCGGATTTAACACAATGAAATGAAAACAAAAAATAGGAGTGTCGCGCGATACTCCGTTTAAAACTGTGAATAGAGTCAATATGTGTGAGTGAGTGTGTGTGTGTGTCCTCCTTTAATGAAAAGGAGGAATGAGGCCATCACCAACCAGTTGCCTTACTGAATGACGTCCCTGCGCGGCCTTCTCGTAGAGGTTGTGACGTCGGTGTCCGCAGCGACGGCAGTCACATTGTCGTCGACCAACTCGTGCTCGTCATCGTCGACTTTGATAGTTTCGCGCAGGGGTCGATGTCGGCGGTGAGGTCCGCCAGCGCGTCGATGCTGTCGTCGTCGTCGTGGCTGCTCGTGCTTGGGCTCGCGGACGTCGGTGCGTCGCTGCGGCCGTCGCCAGTGGCCGTGGTGCTCTGCGGGTCGACGCCCTTCCACTTGAGCACCGAGTGGGCCAGCTCCGTCTTGCCCGCCTTGAGGAGCAGCGAGCTGAGGGTGATGCTCGTGCCGCGGCTGAGGCTGTAGCCGAGACTGCTCATGCGGGAGAGCATGTAGGCGACCTTGGTGTGCTCGCCCGCCTTGGCGAACGCGCTGACGCAGATGTTGTAGATGTGCTCGCTTTTGGGGAGCGCGTCACGGTCGAGCAGCTCCTGCAGCTTCGCCATGTCGCGGTTGCGCGCGTAGATCATGTACACAGCCTCCACGTCGCGCAGCTTGCAGTCCGGATGGGCGAGTAGCAGGCCCACGTAGTGATCGGTCTGGGCAACGTCGCCGGTGCTACTGAAGGCCGCTGCCACCATGCCGAGGAGGCGACAGTTCATGACCACGTTGCTCGCGAGCATCTCCTCCACCAGGCGCGCCGTCTCCTCCCGCATCCGCGCGCGGCTGTACATGTTCAGCAGAATCACGTATCCGACGTCCTCCATCGGGATGCCCTTGGCGGCGCGCTCGGCGATGAGCTCCTGCACCTGCTCGTACCGCTTCGCGCGCCCGTAACCCTCGAACAGGATGTTGTACGTGATCGCATTCTCGACAAAGCCGTCCGCGTGCAGACGCTCACGGATGCCCTCCATTTTGGTCACCTCCCCGTTCTTGGCGTACGCGTTCATCGCCTGGTGGTACGTCACGAGGGTCGGCGCGACGTTGGTGGAGCGCGTCATCTCGTCCAGCACCGCCTCCATCTCGGCGAGCCGGCCCATCTTGCCCAGCATGTCCACCACCGTCGTCGCCGTGACGGGGTTCGGCGGCACCAGCCGCATCATCGTGTCCAGTATCTCCTGGACCATGTTCATGTTGTTGGTGCTCATGTACAGGTCGAGGAACCGGTTGTACACCGGCATCGTTATCACGATGCCGGAGTCGAGGAGGTCGCGCCAGCACTGGTCGATTTGCTCGTGCATTCCCAGCCGCGAGAAGGCCGCCGCGGCGTCCGCGAAGAAGAGCGGTGTGTGCACCGCGTCGACGGAGACGGCCTCGTGGATGTAGCGCTGCACCCCGTCCGCGTCGTTGAAGTAGCTGAGAGCCGTGATGATGACGTTGAAGAGCCGCTCGTTAAGCCGCACGATGTTGCGTCGCATTTCTGCCAGTAGCGTGCGGAACGTCTCGCGGTCGCGCTTTCTTGCCGGCGTCGCGCAGCAGCACACGGTAGATGTTGTGCGAGCGCAGCGGGACGCGCTCGAGGAAGCGCCGCAGTTTGTCATCGCTCTCGTTCACCGAGTAGAATTGCACCACCTCCGCCTGCACCGCCTCGTTCGCCAGCAGCCCAAACTGCTCCGCGTCGCTGATGAGCCGCTCGCAGCGTTCCTTGTCGTGCTGGTGGGAGCGCAACATCTGAATGATGACCGAGGGGTGCAGCATGCGCGTGCGCGCGATGGCCTTGGCCTCCTCGTACAGGCTCTCCACCTTGCGCGGGTCGTCGAGCTCGTGGAAGACGCGGATGAGGGTGGCGAACATGAAGGGCTCGATCGCGATGCCCTTGCTGCGCATCTCGTGTAGGTACTTTTCCACCATACGCGGGTAGTACTTGTTGAGCACGCGAAAGACGTTGTGGTACGTGAGCGGGGTGTGGTAGACGTTGTTGCGCGTCATCTCGTCCTTGAGTGCGATGACCTCCTTGAGGTTGAACGAGTAGGCGTACCACTTGAGCATCTCGTCGTACAGGCGGTGGTCCGTCACGAGACCGGCGCGCTTCAGCATTTCAAAGCAGGCACTGAGGTCGTCGAAGCGCTTCAGCACACCGTAGCCTTTGATGAGTGCCAGCAGGAACGTAACGTCGATGTCGTCGGCTGCATCGCGCTCAATTGCGCGCTCCACGACGCCGCGAAGCATCTCCACCTTGTGCAGCATCACATCGTCGCCTTTGCTGTCGCCGCGCGAGACGATGCGGGTGCACTCACCGATGATGGCCGTCTCCGCCGTAACCCCGAGAGACGAGAGCGCCAGCTCCTTCTTCACCTGCTCCTCCACGTCGTAGACGTCCGCCGCCGAGTGCAGCGAGTCGGATTCGCGCGCGCGTGTCAGCCGACTACGCACTAGCGCCGCCACCGCGTCGTCAGAGAGCGTCGCGCGGTGCTCCAGTGCCAGACGCACCACCTCGTCCAGTGTCGCGTGGTCTGCGCGCACCGCGACGACCGCCTTGGAGAACACGGTGTTCAAATCATCCGAGGGTAGGTGGCCGGTCGTGGAAGGTGGCGGTGCAGCGGAGGCAGAGGAGGAAGAGGCAGCCGGATGAGGTGCCGACGACGGCTGCGCCGGTGTTGCTGACGACCCCGCCAGCGGATTTTCAATGAGCTCCTTCACCAGGTCGACGACGTCGTCGTAGAGACCAGCGGCGCCGAATCCCTCCATGACGGCGCAGTAGTCGCTGAAGGAGATGCTGTCGCGCGGCATCTCGCGCAGCAACGCTTTGGCGCTGTCCGTCTCGCCGCAGAAGAGGAACGCGAGGGTTGCGAGAATTTTGAGTTTGTCGTCGTGTCGAAACTCTTCCGCCATCGCCTTCATCAGTGGCTTGGCGTTGTCGGAGGCGTAGGAGTCGTAGAGGTGCTTGACTAGCGGGAACTCGACGACGAGACCATACTTGCGGAACCGAATCGACGCGCGGAAGAGGAGGTGCGCCATGTCACCTTGTCGCAGCTCAACACATTCCTTCATGACGCTCTCGATGAGCGCTGCTGCGACAGCGGGCTCGATCTCCTTCTTCTGTAGCTTCGCTTGCAACAGGATCATCAAGTACGTTACGGAGTTGCGGAATTGCATGATGCGCTTGCGCGACTGCAGCATGTTTTGGCGAATGTGACGCGCCACGTGTCGTGGCTTGGCAGTGAGCACGGCCGCCAGCTGCGCCTCGTCCTCCGCCGAAAAGGGACGGTAGCTCGACTGGCGGCATCGCAGGCAAGTGCTGGAAAACTGCCGACAGCAGTGCAGGTGTGTCAAAAAACTCATGGTGTGTGAATGCGGCACACTCGATGTCGGCGGGGATGAGGAGACCCGCGACGCAAAAACGGCGCCACTGGCGCGGCGGCCAATAGTTGCTGAGAAGTTTTTCATTGCCCCATTCGATAACGGTAACAAAGAAGGAAAAATAATAATAGTAGTAGTAGTAGTAATAACTGTCCAAGATCACGTGGTACTATATGGTGCTCTTCAATAATGACTCTGCTTGCAGTGGAAGAGAAAACAAAAAGAGAAAGAGAGAGAGAGAGAGAGAGAATGTGGGGTAGAGGAAAGTGAGAAGCATGCGTTTCGTGAAAGATATAACACTTCTGGTAAACGTAGTGAACAGTGGAGGTGTGTGTGTGTGTGTACGAGGGACATGACAAGGGAGAACGTTTTCACAACCTCTCGTTGCAGCTGACCATTCATAAGAACGTTTTTGATAAAACCCGTCACACGGCATCTTTTTTTTTTTTTTTGTTTCGAAAGATGAAAAAAAAGAAGTAGAAAGCGGCGGTAGTACAGTGCAACACTGCAGGTGAATGAGAGTGTGGAAAATAGTGAAATAGAGAGAGAGAGAGGAAAGGGAGAGAGATGGGGAAAGGAGCTGGGGGGGGGGTAAGATAGTGATTAAATGGTACACTAAAGCGAAGGAAACGGCAAGTCATCAATGAAGACAGCAACTGTAACGGTTGAGGAATAAGAAGACGATAAAAATGATCAGCGTGACGGTGAAACACATCGTAGCCACCTTCATGTCACGTTGGTGGCGCATCTCCTCTTTCATCATTTTCGATAGTAACGGCCGTTACATGATTTCGTTGTCTTGACATGGCCATTACGCTTTGCAGGCCCCACGCCGCGCCTTCCTCGCTGTATTCGCCGCCATTGCCGCTCGCGTCGTCCCACCTCCCGCCGCATAGGCAATGCAGGAGGAGCCGCGTGATGCCGAGGCGGTGACCGCCAAATCCGTGCACCGCTGCCGTCAGACCGTTGAAGTTCTCCCGACTGCCGAAGCACTGCTCGTACCGCTCCAGGTAGCCGCCGCCGCGCTTTTCCTCCTCGATGAGCTCGGCGTAGCGCGTCGGGAAGACGTCGCTGTGGCCGCGCACCGTCGCGACGATAAACTCGTTGTCCATCCACTTGAAGTCACCGCTGTTGATTGCCTTGGTCACTTCCTCGCTAAGAATGTGGAAGCTCTGTGTGGTGAGCATCTTTGTCAGGAAGGTGCGGGTGCTCTCCGACAGTTTCTGCTCCTTGATGTAGCCCTTCCCACCCTTGAGCACCACGTCCCCAAAGAGCGACGCGTAGTAGGTGAGGAACAGGCTGCAGAGGTCGCGCACCGTCTGATCCCGCGGGTCGCGCAGGCGCAGGATGCTCAGTCCGATGCGTAGCGCGCTAAACATGCCCGAGTGCGGCATGTGGTCCGGCGTCTCGTTGATGTACTCTAGCCGGTCGCAGATGCCCGTCGGGCCGAGGTGTACCACCACGACCCCCTCCATCGGCACCCGCCGCATCAGCGGAATCTGCGAGGTGAGGATGCCCATCAGATACGGCGGCGGCGCGGCGAGCATGTCGATCAGGCTCGTCGGGAGAATCGGAACCAAGATGTGCATCCAGTCAAACGGGCTCAGCAGCGCCTGCAGCGACATGACGATGTTGGAGACGAGCGCAAAGTTGGGCCCCGCGACGACGACGTGCTTCTCCAGCAGCAGACTCGCGAGCACAGAGAAGAGGTCGTCGTTGTCGGGAAAGACGTAGATCATGTTGACTGGCGACGTGTCGATGAAGGAGCACAGTCTGTCGTACGGGCGGCGGAAGGAGATACTGTTGTATTGCGGCAGCACAAAGTCGGCCCCCGACGGCGGCGTCCCTCCCGCGCACAAGGCGCGGATCATACGCTGCCCTTCCTGAATTCCGTTGGCCATGTACAGCTGTGCCACTCGATAGAAGAAGTTGCACCACGGGTACGGCGAGAGCACCACCACCACGTCGCCATTGACGAAAGCGGTGCAGTGGCCGTACTCCCGCACACCGTTGCTGTTGGTGAGCACAAAGGTGTAGGCCAGCTGATCGACAATGGGGACGCTGCCGCCTTCCTGCAGCAGAGCAAACTGCGCCAGCGACGGGTACTGCAGCGTGACCAGCGCGGGGATGAGCGGGTGCGTCCAAAGGTAGTCGAATTGTCTCTGTTGCGTTGCCGAGGACCCGTCCGTTGGGGCAGGTCGCGGACGCAGCCAGATGAAGCAGTTTATGCAGCTCGTGTTGCTCCCGGCATAATAGAAGATCTCTGCCTTGGAGGTGAATCCAGTTTCCTTGCGCTTGAACCCAACGAACGACGCGTTCACCTCTCGGAACGACCCCGTCAAATCGGCCCCTTCTTCCATATGTGTGTTTGCAATTGCAAAGTTTCGCCACGCCGTTAATCCGTACTTTGCGTTATCAATTGTAGAGAAGTATGCAGGTGTAATGGCCAGACTTATGATACGATAGATGGACGACAAGGAACGAAAGAATTTGTCTGGTTCCGATACAAAAAAAAGCGGGTTCAAGGGAGACGATGTGTATTTGTGGAAGCGATTAACTATGAGTTCGTATGCGGCCCACGGAAAACAGTGGTCTGAGTCACTTGAAAAAAGAAATATACGAGCGAACAAAACGCAGCTCTTCGACACCTTCTGTGGACCACTATATGTATATATAATTTTTCCTGCTTTTTTTTTTGTGTCGTCGTTGAAGTTTAGGGTAAGGTAAGAAGGGTGATCAGGGAGTGACGTAGTAAGATCATTGGGTATCAGTAAAAGTAAGGACAGGGCGGGAGTAGAAAAACACAACATGCATCATTCGGATTCGAGAGAATGAAAGCAAACGGAGATTTGCCACGTGGGTAGAAAGGCCCCCCCCCCCTCCCCTCTTCTTTTGCTTCATGAACACTGCAAGGAACCAATGCTCTCGCTGCAACAGAAGGGGGAAAAACAAGCACACGACATCGAGTGTCACTGATGCGCTGCATTATTGTATGTTTTTTCGTTTGTGTGTGTGTAACTATAAAGCGAAATACCACTAGGCAATAGGCTTCACAGACGCTATTCGGTAATTTGCTCTGGCGGCGCCGCGGCGTCCTTCTTGCCCGAGGCGGAGCCAGCGAGCGCTAGCCGCTCCTTCTCTGCGTTGAGGGACTCGAGCTGCGCGGCGAGGCCCTGGTGCATCGGGTGATCCTCGCGGCCGCTCTCCAGCAGCTGTACCGCCTCCTCCTGCCGGCCGAGGCGCCGCAGCGCGTAGGCACCCTGCAGGTATCCCTGGATGTTGCCCGACGCCTCGACCGCAAGGAGCGCCGTCTCGGCGGCTTCCTCGAGCTTTTTCTGCTGGATGAGGAGGCCGGCCTTGAGGCCCAGCAGCCCGCCGAGGCGCTGGCGGTCGACGGCGTGGGCGATGCCGGCGTCGACGCAGCGGATGGCGTTGCGGACGTCGCCGCAGTGCAGGTTCGCGAGCGACATGGCCGAGGCGACCTTGATGAACATGGTCACGTCTAGCTTCTCGTGCTCGTCGCTGGAGGCCATCACGACGCCATCGCCGGCCGCCGCGGCTGCGTCACCAGCGGGCTTCTGCTCCGCCGACTCCGTCTCCCCTCCCTCCTCTTTCGGAGTAGTCACAGGGGCAGAGCCCGCGCGTGGGGTGCGCGCGGAACAGCCGTTGCGCTCCACCTCCTCCACCATGGCGCGGAAGTTGTCGGCGAAGTTAGCGATGAGCTCGTGCGGCTGCTCGCCGCTGCTGAGCACGGAGGAGGAGGGGTACAGCAGGTAGCTGAGCGGGCGCTGCGCGATGACGTCCTTGGCGCCGTACTCGGCCATGAGCTTGTTGAAGTTGGGCGCGATGCTCGGTGTGGGGCTCTTGTTTTCGATGGCCGTCAGCACCTTGTGACCCAGGTCCACGATGGCGTCGCGCGTGGTGCTCTCCTCCCGCACCGCGCGCTGTGCCTCCAGGCTCTCCTCCAGCACCTCCGGCACGTACTCCTTCACACGCTCATCGCGCGTCTCGGGCTTATTCCACAGACTCGTGAAGAAGTCGTTCTTGTTCTTGCCGAAGCCGATTCCCTGCAGGAATAACACTCTAGCGGACCGCTTGAACATGATCTGAGAGGTACGTGCTAACCTGTCTCTTACTTGCTGATTTTTCGACCACCGCTACTTGAGTATATTTCTGAATCTCAAAAGAAACAAAAATAAAGAGAGGATGAACGCGGAAGGAATAGATGGGTGACGATGACTGGCTAGATGGACATCATGGGGAAATAATATCCCCTCACGCACACACACTGTATGAGGAGCGGCATTGCACAACACAACGGTGTCTTAGCAAAAACAAGTTTTTTTTTTTTTATTGATCCAAGTATCGGATGAAGAACATCTCTTTATGTGATTATCTGTTTCTGATTAACATCGCATTCGCAAGTGGCCCCAAACCTCCTATAAGAGGGAGGAATAAAAATTGAGAGAATGAACTGGTTAGTTAAATGTGGTTGCATATGAAAGAGGATCGTTGAAAGATAAGTGTAATATTTGTTTGAATTAGTGAAGACAGTATGGTACACAACTCCGGCAGATACAGAGAAGAAGAAAAAAGGATATCATAACGTGACCTTGTTTAAAGAGCAACGCAAATGAATTATAACGAGTACTAACGCTGAGAAGAAGAGAACCACATATTGTTAGTAAGAGAGAGGGGAAAAAAAGAATAAATGTGATTTCTCGGACCTAGTGTGGCTGAAAAACATAAATAGAAAAAGATAGAGATAGAGAGAGAGATAGATAGATGCAACGATGTCACAGAGCAGCAGAAGTTTAAAAAGTGTGATGACGTGAGATAGTAAGTGGTTGAAAAACAAATTAAATGTTGAAGCCCATTGAAAATGAAACAACCAAATATAAAAAAAAGGGGAAAAGAATGCTGATTAAACAATTCACGAAAGAAGATGCTTTATGCGAAAGACCTTCGCGCGTACGGAGCACACCCATGTCCTGAGCGAGGCAAGATCATGTGATGATGTTACAGTAGGCAAACGACGGTCAACATTCCATCGTATTCTTATTCTTCCTTCGAAATCCCGTCATTTTTTTTTTTGCGCGTTAAATTTTCTTCTCTCTTGATTACTTTCGGTTAAAGAAAAAAAAATAGTTAGTGGTTACGTATTTGTGAAGAGGGTGAAATGATCTCAAACCGAATGCGTGAAGGTTGCAGTGAGAGGAGAGACACATGTGGTCTTCGATTTCCTTTTCCTGCGTGTGAATAGACGCATTGGAGGACACAACCGCAGACAAAGCCAATAAAGAAAGAAAGAAACAAAGAAAAACGAAGAACTCATCTGCCGTCATTGGTGTGTGTGGTGTGTGTGTGTGTGTCTTTGCGTTATGAAAAAGGAAGCGGAAAACGTTCAGTAGCAGGCCGACCATGGGCACGACATCATCTACGGTTACTGCGTGGCGCACTCGGCCTGCTGTGCGTGGGGATGGCCGCGCGAGCGCTGGCTGCCGCCGCCGCCGCCTGCTCATGCGCTCGTGCTCAGCCCACACGCCGCGCTTCTGGTCCTCCAGCTGCTCGCGCGACTCCCGCATGACGCGCGCCTTGACGGTGTTGCCTGGCTTGGCGTTCTTGTCCTTGTGGGGCTCGCCGAAAGCGGTGCGCACCGCCTCCTCCTGCGCCGGCGTCAGTTTCGCCGGCATCTTGAGGGTGGTGAAGACGTAGATGTCGCCGCGGCCGCCGGTGCTGCCGGGCATGCCCTCCCCGGGGATCTTGACGACGCCCTCGGGGCGCAGCACGCTCTTCTCCGGCGTCTCGACGTGGATGGTGCGGCCGTCGAGCAGCTTCAGCGGGAAGTGGAGGCCGAGCAGCGCCTCCGAGAGCGACACCTCGCGGCGCACGATGAGGTCGTCGCCGCGGCGCTCGAAGACCTTGTGGGGACTCACCTCGACGTGCACGTGGAGGTCGCCGGGCTGCGCCCCGGGCATCACGCCGCCCTCGCCGCGCACGACAAGCGTCACGTTGGAGGGCACGCCGGCGGGGATCTCGAGCGCGACGTCCTGCGCGACGTTGCGGTAGCCCTTGGACTGGCACTTGGGGCACTGGTCGTCCGGCTTGGCGGTGGTGCCGGTGCCGCGGCACTTGGGGCACTCGGCGACCGTCTGCTGCACCATGCCGGGGCCCATGCGGTGCTGGTGCACGACGCGGCCGCTGCCGCTGCACTGCGCGCACTTGGGCTTCTCCGTCTTGCTCTTGGTGCCGAAGCCGCTGCACTCGGAGCAGATCTGCGGCCGCGTCACGCGCACCGTCTTCTCGACGCCCTTGTACACGTCTTCCAGCGTGAGCCGCATGCGCACCTCCTTGGGCTCCACCACCGGCGGGCCCCGCTGCCGCGCGCCGCCGCCGAACATGTCCCCGAAGCCGCCCATGCCGCCGCCCATACCGCCGCGGAAGAACTCGGCAAAGATGTCCTCGGCAGAGCGGCCGCCCATGCCGCCCATCCCACCCATGCCCCCCATGCCAGCCATGTTGGGGTTCGTCGCGGCCTCGGAGCCGTACTGGTCGTACACCCGCCGCTTCTCCGCGTTGCCGAGCACCTCGTAGGCCTCCGCGACCTGCGCGAACTCCTCCTTGTTGCCGCCCTGGTCGGGGTGCGTTTCTAGCGCGCGCTTGCGGTACGCCTTCTTGATGTCCTTGAGGTCTGCCCCGCGATCCACCCCGAGGATCTTGTAGAAGTCCTTGCTGCCGCTGCTGTCGAAGCGGCGTGCTGTGAGCGGAGAGGCGGCGGCAGCGGCAGCCGAGACGGCCGAGGCGGCGGTCCCGCGGACAGCTGAAGAACTCACACAACGAAACATGGCAGCTCTCTGAAAGGCCTGAAGTGAAAGGGGAGACAACGCTAGGTGTGTTGGCCGTAAGAAAAATCACCGACGCGGCGCTTTTTTCACAAGTGTACCGCTCAGGCTACGATGGGGGATTTCGAGAGAGAGGAGAGAGAGGGAGAAGGGGAAGACAGAGACAGGCAGAGACAGAGGAAAAAAAAAGAAAAGGTGGATATGCCAATGTGAATGCTTACGGTGAAGGGAAGCTAAGAATAAGGAAAGTTAGAATATATAGATAAGCTAGTGTGTAGTAGTTGACTGCTTTGCTTGATTGTATTGTAAGTTTGCAACAGAGAGGTATGGGGGCGGGGGTGGCGGAGACAACAAAACGATGCGAAACACATACACTTACAGATGATCACGTACCTGTGCATGAAGACACACAGAAGAGAATTTTTGGTGTACACCAATACGTTGGTAATATGCATGAAAAGGGATGAAAGAAAAATATGGAGATACTCATTTATGCGTGAAAATAGAGTGATCTGTAAAAGTAAGTGAATGTACACAACGGCAAAAGTATGTATACGGAATATATAGAGAGCAGGGACGAGCAGCGTTTGGGACAAGAGTCCCCCATTAAAAAAAAAAAAATATCAAACAAAAAACACTCCAACAATTCAGGACGCGTCCTTTGTGGCAGTAACAAAGAATGGTGCGTCTTCGGGCTTTTTGAAGCATGCGAAACTGGGGTGCATTCCTCCGCAGTACTTGCATGGGTGCTTCTTGAAACAGTTGGCTTCGGTGTGGCCAACCTGGCCGCACGCTTTGCATTTGACCACGTGTTGCTTGCGCCGGTAGCAATGGGCGGCGTCGTGGCCGGTGTTGCCGCAGAAACTGCACCGCAGCTGACCGTTCTGTCGGCGGAAGCACTCGGCCTCGGTGTGTCCTTTGGCGCCGCAAAAGCCACAGACGCCGCCCGGCCCGATGAAGCACTCGAGCCAGTCCTGGTTCACCTCCGAGGGGCTGTCGTCCACCTCGACGGTCACCGGCGCGCCCGTCGCGTAGTGCTCCACGTACCGCCGCGACAGCCGCTCGACGGCGTCGTCCCACGCAAAGTCCGCGGCGACCCCCGCAGCGAGCGCGCGGAGGAACGGGAGGAGAAAGAGGATGTGCCGGACGTCGTCGGCGGCGTACTCGAGAAAGTGCGGCGGCAGCGGTCGCACGTCCCACACGGGGCGGTTGCCGACGGCCATGGCCGCGCGCACCGCCGCGTCCCCCTCCTGCCGCGCGAGGCCAGCGACGCTCCTGAGCACGTGCGTCATGCCGGAGCGGCGGGTGCTGCTGCGCGCGCGCCACTGGATGGCGGCATGATACAGCTGCAGGTCTAGCACCCCACGCGGCGCCAGACCCATCTGGCAACTCAGCGCCTCCGCGTCTCGACGGCAGTCGAAGAAGAGCTTCTTGACGGCCGCGTCCTCCACAAGGCTGCGCGCGTGCTGGACGAATACGGGCGGCGTCAGCGTCAGCACGTCGAAGAGGTAGACGACCGGGCTGCCGGAGCCGCACGCTTGCACCAGCGACACCTTTCCCAGCTGCCGCTCGTCGCCGGTTGTGCAGAAGGCCTCCACGTCCATCGCCACGGTGCCGCCTGACCGCAGCGCCGCGAGGCTCCGCGTCAGCGAATCGACTGTGTCCACCATCTCAAAGGGGTACTTCAGAATAGCCCGGTCACCAACACCGGCGGCGGGGGCGCTTCCAGTGGACCCTTGCGCGGCCGCCCCTCGCCGTGCCGCAGGAGGCACCGAAGCACCAGCGAGCGCGCTGCCCTCAGCCTGCTGCTGGGGAGCCGCTGGGCTGTCTATTGCGTCAGAGGACGCGCCGGAGGCGATAGAGCGCCGCATACCAGTGCTCGAGGCAGGGCAGGCGAGGCTGCCGCTGCGACGGAGAAGTCTGCCGTGCAGGACGGAGCGCAAACCACGCGTGACGCGCATGCTGATGTACAAACAAGAGTGGATTTTTATTTCTGGATGTGTGTTGTTGGTATTCGTTTGAGTACTATGTGAAGAATCACCTTGAGAGGAGGAAGACAGTGGAGGAAAGAGAGGTAGAGAGAGAGAGAGAGAGAGAAGGTGCAAAGTGCGAGATAGCGTAGTTCAGAACAGACAAAAACAATTGAGATTCTGTCATGTCACGCTTTTTATATCAGGGCAAACTTCCAAGAACACGAAAAACAAAGAAGTGGTGAGACTCGTGAAACCAAAACCATATTTTCCCCCAATTCATTCGCTTCTCTTTGAGAAGTAGATTATTACGGAGCAGGTCTACTTGTGAAAGATAGTAGTAGTGTCTTCAACCTCCCCCCCCTTCTTCTTAAAGAGTGAGCATGCTGTAGTAGTTGCGCGCGAGGAAGCGCAGAATGCCCTCGTCGTGGACGGTGTCAGCGGTGGGGCGGTCCAAGACCCACTTCTCGTACGTCTCCGCGGTTGGCTGCGTGCCGTAGATGAGCGACTCGGGGTGCAGCAGAAGAGAGCGCTGCTTGTTGGCTGCGCGCGGCCCCTCGTAATGCAGCACCACAACCGCGGCGTCGCGCGCCCCGGCATCTCCTTTTGGCTGCGACAAGCGGTTCAGGCGGCTGCCGAGCCACTGCGGCCCGGGCCGCAGGCCCCAGCCCCAGTCGTAGCGCGCCTGCCCGTAGACACGCATCATCCCGCCGGACGGCACCAGCGTGTCCACGTCGCGGTTCGTCCACGAGTGATTCACCACCTCCGCCACTGACGCCGTCCGCGAGCGCAGCACCGGCGAGAGGGTCACCACCGTCGGGATCTGTGCGCGGCGTAGCGGCACCACCACGTAGTCGTGACCGTCGTACATTTTGGGTGACCGCGGGGCGTGATACAGCGCGCCGCTCGGTGAGTATTCCACGTAAACGTGCCGCAGCCGCCCGATACCCGCGAAGGTGTCCTGTACGCGTTGGCTGAGAAACCGCAGCGCGGGCGGGAGCTGACTGTGGTCGAGGGCGTCGCCGCAGCCCCACGGCGCCTTCATCTGCTGAATGTCCTCCGCGTGGTCCGAGACGATTCGCAGGTGGCGGTAGAAGTCGGTGTCCATTTCCCCAAACACGTCCTCCACCGGCACCGAGGAGGAGTGGGAGGGTCCGCCGTCACTGCTACCGCCGTGTCGCCGGCGCTCACGCTCCGCGGCTACTCCGCGCTCCCACTGCTCCACCTTGCGCTCGTCGACGGTGTTGCCGAAGACCGCCGCCCAGCGGCGCGCCTCGTTGAGCAGCACGTTGACCTCCTCCGGCGCCAGCTCGCCGCGCGCGAGGCAGACGCCCATATTCTCCGCGGCTGCCAGCTGCACACCGCCTGCCCCTTCCTCGACCGCCGCGCCACCGCCGCGCAGGCGCCGCCTCAGACGCCCCAGCAGCCCGCGCGGCGCCAGCGCCTCCACCGTCTCCTCGGGGGCCACGCGGCGGACGCCCTCCATCTGCATGTCCGTGGTGACGGGGTAGATGTTGCCGTTGGGGTCCATCAGCTCCTCGCGCCACTGGAAGGCGAGCCGCTTGCGCGACGCGACGTAGCCGCCGACCGCCACCGTTGGCACGCCCAGTACCGTGAACCACGTCTGCGCCCCGAGCATCGGTAGAAGATGCCTTGACCTCTGTGTGTGTTGGGAGGACGTTTCTATATTATATCCAACTATCACCACCGCTATAATGCGCTGGTAGTCCGCAAAGAAGAAGGACAGATATGTTGTTGATGGAAGGAATCATGTAGAGGGAAGAAAACATGGCACATAAAGGTGGTGAGAATAATAGAATGACGCATCTCTCTTCTTTTATCGGTCTAATGCAAAAACAAAAATACAATAAAAATAATCTACTCTCCAAACGCCCATCATTGGGGATTCCGAGACCACAACGCTCACCATAATACAACAGTTTCCGTGACGCCCCATCCTTCTGTTGCTCATAATTAAACACTCACTTTCAACGACAAGTAAAACAAACAAACAAACATACAAATATGCGTTTTGGTGATAAGAAAGAGGAAACACACACAGGAAAGAAAGCAAGGGAAACAACTGGCACAGGATCCCTACGGTAAGTGAAAATAAGTGGAAAACATAACAGAACAAAACAAAAAATAAAACGAGAAAAAAAAACGTTTGAAAAAGGAAGGAAAAAAAAGGGAATTACACGCTTTGCTTGAATGAGACAACGGACCAATCAAACTTAAGAGCTATTTTCCCTCCCCAACATTTTTCAATTTCTCCATTTCGAGAATGAATGCGAAATAGAGAACTTAAACGTCAGTGATAATAAGCTACTTTGGGTCAATGTGCCATCGTTTTTAGGAATGTCTTGATCCATTCTTTTCGTGTTCTTCATTAAAGTTGGTGCACAAAAACATGGACGGAGAGACTCGAGAAAAAACAATGACACATCAAAAAACCCAACATTGAGAAACGATTAGCCGCCGTCTAGGCGGTGCCCTGCTCCTTCATCTGCTGCTCCGCCTTGCTAATCATCTTCTTCTCGTCGAGGAGCTCGATCGCGTAGCCATCAGGGTCGATGATGAAGCTCATGAAACCCTCCTCGTCCTCGTAGTCCACCGGCACGTTCTTCTCCTTGAGTGTCTTCATCAGCTCCTTGAGGTTGTCGACGCCGATGGCGATGTGGCCGTAGGCGTTGCCGTGCTCGTACTTCTCCTCGCCGTAGTTGTACGTCAGCTCCAGCACCGTGCCCTCCTTCTCGGTGCCGTAGCCGAGGAAGGCCAGCGTGTACTTGTCCTCCGGGACGTCCCACTTGCGCAGGAAGCGCATGCCGAGCATCTCAGTGTAGAACTTGATGCTGCGGTCGAGGTTTCCCACGCGGATCATCGTGTGAAGGAGGCGCGGCATGTTTATCTCAGAGGTTTTTTTTTTTGTATGTGTTTAAATGTGGTGGTTGTTAGAGGGAGTGAGTAGTGGTTGTTCTTGAAATAGTTTGGTGATGTGTAACTATAATAATAGTAATAGAGGTGGGAGGGTGATAGCACTTGTGATGGCAAAATGGAGCAAAGCGCGAGAAACACACCAACGGAAGCACATGGATGCGAGATAGGCTACGAAGAGTTCCAATACATGTGCGATTGTCATTCGCGAATGTACTGTCATCATATATTTCTCTTCCGTAATCACACAATCGAGGGATCACTAAGGCAAGGGATAGGGACACAGCGTTGCGCGATGGTAGTAGGAGACGTACGCACTCACACAAGAAGAAAAAAAGTAGTTAATACTACAATACGTGACGATAACAAGGAGAGAGAGAGGAAAAAAAAAACACCACCAACAGCAGCGTAATCGACGTCGTCGATCTTGAAGAAACTTGTTCTAAGGGGACAGCGGTGTGGCCTGCTCAGCGGCAAAGGCGAGGGTGCGGTTCGTCCAGTCCACCGTCTGTGCGATCGCGTTGGCGGTGGCGTACGGCTTGCGGTAGACGACGGGGCTCAGCACGCTCATGTCGGTGAAGGTAAGGTGGCCGGTGCCGGGCGAGGGCACCACCTGCAGCCACGACTCTCCGTCAGGGCCGACGGGGGCGCTCGTGCGGTTCTGGCGCCGCCGGGCAACGGCCTCCTCGACGCGGGCGCGCGCTTCGGGTGAAAAACGTTGGCGGCGCAGCGTCTCGTTCATGCCGTCCCAGAAGTTCTTCGATTCCGGCCAGCGCGTCCACTCCTCCGAGTGGAACTGCAGCGTCGGGGTGGTGTACGTCGCGTCCCCCGCGACGATGCGGTCGCGGAAGAGGTGGCGCGACAGCGGGATGTGCCACGGGTCGTACAGCACGACGCTCGCGATGAGGCGCTGCGCCAGCGACGCGTCGTTCTCCTCCTCCAGCGCCGTCGCGATGGCCGCCGCGCCGCCGAAGGAGTGCCCCGTCAGCACCGCCGCCGGACGCGCCGCGAGGAACGCCGCCACGTCATCGGCCGCGTAGCCGAGGTCGCGCAGGGGGGCGCCGCTCTGGATGTAGCGCAGCGTCGCCCGCAGCTCCCGCACGCGGTGCTCCAGCTGCGGCTCGCGCTCCCAGGCGACCCATTGTAGGCTTGGGGTTGAACTTCACCCGCACATCGCCGCTCGCGTCGCGGCAGTAGGCGGCGCTGGCATCGGTGTGCGTCACGGCCAGCACGAGCGCCCCGCGCGCGGCCAGGTTGGTCAGCAGCATGGAGCTCAGGTGCGGGTAGCCCGAGAGGCCGTGCGAGAAGATGACGAGGGGGCGGGGGCGGCCGTCGGGCAGCATCAGCGGCAGCGGCGGCGCGGCGGCGCTCACAAGCAGCTGGGTGAAGCGCATGTCACGCAGCGCCACGAACGGTACGTGCACATAGGAGGCCATCCCGCGCAGGTAGTCGACGTCGCGGCTGAACGGCAGCCACTCGATGCCCTTAGCCGGCGGCACCGCGTTTGTGGGATAGAAGGCCGTTATGGGCGGGACGTTGTCGGCAGGGCGCGCCCGAAGCTCCGCGCGGGACACCTCGTGCGAGCCGCCCACCCGCTTAATGAGTAGCAGCGGCGAGAGGTAAAAACAAAAGCCACTAATGAAAAGTCCAGCGCCGGCGACCACGCCGCAGCCCAAGGGGGCAACGCCGGAGAGCCACATGCCAGCCGCGACAACCGAGGAGACCGCCCCGGGGCCGTAGTGCAACGACGTCAGGTAATCGACGATAGTGAGAGACATGGCAAAAATGACCCCCACCTTTCTTTTTTGTTGATGTCTAAATATGTAAAGAAGTAGAACAATAAAAATGAAAATGAGATGAGATTGATAAATAGCTGTAGTGATGAAGTAATCGCTACCGAGACGGGTTTTACTAGTGCAGAGGAACGGTGAGGGTGAGAAGTGGTGGAGAGTATGAAGGGGACCGAATAGAAAAGGCAAAATGTAAATCCACACATAGCCTCTAAGAAACCTGGCAGCGTGAAAAAAGAGAAGTTTCATTCCGAAGAAGATTTCCGCGTTGTAATACCGGCGCATCGATACAAGAGCTGAGGTCCCATATCACAAATAAGAAAAGAGGGAGAAGAGGAATACGTAAGTTATAGTATTAATAACTAAGCAAAGGCTCTATATAAAGGATGCAAAATCATTGCATAGATCGGTGATTGAATTGACACATGGGAATACCCAATGTGAACGGTAATGAAGAGCAGAATTTGAAAGGAGAGACATGGTAGTAGCAGTAGTAGTAATAGTAGTGCGGTTAAACATCGCTCCCAAGTGATGCGCCACTAGACACACGCACGCACACAGAGAGACAAAAAGAAGAGTCTCAGCTCGGTATAAACGGAATGCCAATGTGAGTTCTCTTCTTATACTCGGCGTACTCCTGCCCAAAGTAGCTGTCCTGGAGCATCGCCCGCTCCTCGAAAGGAATACGGTTGCGGAAGAACTTCCACGTCACGGCGGTGTGCAGCAGGAGGCAGATGGGATTCATCAGGATTAGCTGCGAGAAGACGGTGCGCCAGAACCAGCCAAAGTAGGCGGGGTGGCGCAGCACCGAGTAGAGCCCGCGGTCCACCAGCCTGTGGGTATCGCGGCGGCTCGTCTCGATCTGAAGGGAGAAGTTGGCGCCGCACTGCACCATCGCGACGACGCGCACGAGGTAGAAGCCCAGCGTGAGCGCCGCGAAGAAGAGTGAGCCGCCGGCCGTCAGCCGTATCGGCTTCCACGCGTCGGGCACCAGGGCGCGCTCCAGCGCGAACTCCGCCCATGCGAGGGCGTTGGCGATCATGAACTCCTTGGAGTGGAACACCATGAAGGCGTCGACGTGTGCGTCGTGCGGGCGCTGCACTGTCGCGACGATGAACTCGGCGACGTGGAACGCGACGTGCACCACCAGCACGTACACGCCGGCGCTCAGCTCCGCGACAGATCCGGTGTACACCACCGCGTGGGCGACGAGTGCGAGGCTGAAGGCCCCGACGGCCCCCAGCGCCAGAGCCGTCAGCGCCGTCTCCAGCATGATGTTGCGGCTCATTTCGTACCGTACCCGCGCCAGCTCACGCTGCTCCTCCGGCGTTAACCGGTTCGTCTGCCGTGCAGTTTCTGCCGCTGCAGCCGTCTTGGAGTTGGGCGCCTTCTCCATCCGTCTCGAATATAGATGTTCTTCAGGTGTACTTCTGCGCGTGGGATAGATGAATGGGAGAGGGGGGGGGGGGGGGGGGGGAAAGGTTTCTAGATAGGAGCTGCCGTTGCTGTGGCACTTTCTTCAGTAGTTTTCATTACGAGCTTTCCACCGATGTGCTAATGCCAATAAAGGGTTTACACCAAACAACAAAAAAGTATAGCCCAAGAAGACAATATACTCACACACATTGAAGAGAGGGAGTCCCTTATAGTTTTCTGGCAAACCGAATCTATAAGGAGCATGAGTTCTAATCTTCTATTTTCATTTTTTTTTATTGCTGGAGGGAAACAGGTATTCAACATTTCAGTGAAAGCAAAAGGAGAAATGAAAACAACAACAACAAAAAAGGAGCTTCAAGAAGCATTGAAGTAAAAGTGGTTGGGAAAGAGAGAGAGAGGGGGGGGGGTGGTGAAGGGCATAATCGGTAGGCGGAAAAAGCTGGAAGCGGCGAGAGGCGCGTGCCAAGATTATGGTTAATGATAGGTGGCGTCACCGGAGCGAAGTAGTGGAGACGGAAAAAGAAGGCGGCGCTCTCGGAGGCAAAACAAAAAGAGACGGAGAACTAAAGAGACAGAGAGTGCGGGAAGAGAAGATAAGGAATTAGGAAATTGCACTACAAATAAAAAGAGCGGAAGCAAACAAAAAAGTGAGGTGTGTGGGGGAGGGGGGGGGGAGTAGAAAGAATGACGATGTTTATTTTCCCTCTTCGCTTTCTGCTCTTCCGACACTCGGATTCTCTCAACCATCTTCTATTTGATGTGAATATGCTAAATAACTTTTCGTTTCTGCTATACTAATAGTTTTCGGAAAATTCTACAGATGCTAACTTTTTTTTAATTTCAAAAAAAAAAAAAAAAGCGAAAGAGATACGAGACACGAGATAAGAGGCGACAAAATGTACAGTGCTATTGATAGAAGGAAAAAGTTTTGCTAGCGGTAAAGTTTCGAGAAGAACACTTGCGTAGTGTCAAAGAGACATGTGATTAAAAAGCGGTTGACGACAATGAAAGCGAAGGCCGGAGGATCCCGGGAGAAGTAGGGGGAAACAACAAACTCCGTGCGTGAATAAATGTGGAAAAAAAAGCAAACAAACAAGCACGTTTGTCTTTTTTTGTTTCTTCCCCTGTTCTTCCTTCCGATTCTGCTGGGGGTGCTTACGCGCGCCACTCGTCGAGGTCGCCGCTCTTGTTGATGCGGCCAAAGGCCCACTGTCCCCTGTAGAACTCCTCGACAAGGTCGTCCGGGTACTCGTGCACGCCGCAGAACGGCATGTAGAGCGGCATACCCTTGTTGTACGTCCAGCGCGAGAAGCCGGCCTCCTGCAGCGCGCGACGCTCGGGGTTGACGAGGGTGCCGGGGCCGGCGACCCACGTCGGCTCGCGCGTCCAGATCTGCCCGGCGTTGAGCGGGGAGAAGTTGTCGTACTTGATGTTGAAAGGGAGCGGCATACCCATGCGGGAGTTGAGACCCCACTCGCCACGCGCCTTCACCTGCGCCGGCGTGTGGGCGGAGTTGCCGTGGCACCACTTGAGCCACATCGGCGACGCCGTGTGCGGCTCCTGCCCGCGGAACCAGTGCGGGTCCTTGGCCTCGACCATGCGGGTGAACATGGAGCCGCTCGTGCGGCGCGCGAGCCAGAACTTGTTGCCGTTCTCGTCCTTGCCGACGAAGATCTTCTCGTCCTTGCGACGCCACGACTCGCCGATGTAGTGGTGCTTGCGCAGCGCGCCGAGGAGGCCGAACATGCGGAAGTCGTGGAAGATCCACCGCCAGCGCTGCGTCGTGAAGCAGTCGCGGATGGGGTTGTCGCTCTGGCGGTGCGCGTGCTTGGGGGACGGCTGCGGGTCGTCCCACGCCTTGGTGTACACAAAGTTCTTGGAGCCGCAGCGGGACGACTTGGTCGCCATCTCGGCGTACTTGCGGGCCATGGGGTTGGCGCCAAACGCACCGTACGTGAGTGCGCTAGACATCTTTTTTTTTTTTTTCTTGCTGAATGGTTTGAGATACTTGTTGAGATACTGAAAAGGGGGGTGGGGGGAGTGGACTTCGGTTATTGTTCGAAACAACGTTCAGATGTATGTATTTATAGAGTTGCTACTACTACTACTTCTAACGTTTTGATTAGGATGGAAGGAGAAGAGAAATTGGGGGGAGAAAGACACAAGAGCCGGGATGGTTAGTGGCGTGCGAAAGCCATACTGGGTACTGCTGTCGTTGGAATTGGACATGTGCGAACTAACGCACCCCTCACAAAAGGACTTCCATGGAAACCCCACACTCAAATATTTGTCCATTAATTGCTTTGGCCTGTTATAGAGGCGGCTGTGCAACGCACCCAATCACTATTTCTTGTGCATTTTATCAGTAGTTGGAAAGCAGAAGAGTCCATCAGAAACTGAAATACCAAGAAAAGAAAACTACTGGGGCTGGTAGGGAGACAAGGAGGAGAAGTGGGTTAAACATGCATCGATGGCATCGTGGATGTTTTATAAAAATGAAAAGAATAATAAAAAAATGATGCAAATCGTACTTTTTTTTTAGAGGAATAGCTGAAATTTGGAGTTGAGCAAATAAACTAATTAATAATAATTACAAGGAGCACACAGACTCTCACATATAAACACAGGAAGAGCGGGGGGGGGGGGGGGGCACACAGGGAATTACGATCTGGGGCGTTTACGTGACTTGCGAACTTCTTCGATCTTTTTGCGCTCGTCCTCTCCCGGGGCGATGTCGTCGAGCATGACGGCCTCCTTGCACTTGGGGCACGTGAAGGCCTCATCCTCGCCGTCGTCAAGGCGCTTGAAGTACCGCTCCGTCTCGCGCTCGAGGCACGTCTCGCAGGCTAGTGCGCCGCAGCACGGGAAACGCATGGCGTTCTTCGCCAGCACCCCGTCGTAGGCGCAGCGGAGCTCGGAGGTGTCCTCCCCCACCCCCGCCGGGTTGTCACCGTCCGCTTCCCTGAGCGCGCCGCTGCCGTCGTGCGCGTCGTTGTCGGCATCGTCCTCGTCGCCGTCCGCGGCCTTGTTGGCCGCCCCCCCGACGAGCAGCGAGATCTCCCCGAGCGCGGCGGAGTCGATGCGGCGCGTCACGAGGCGCTTGTCCGCCGTGATGAACTTGGGCCCCGGGTCGTCCATGGTGCACTCGACCAGCGCCGACTCGGGGATGCCGACCGGCAGCGCCAGCACGCGGCCGCCCCTGTCGCCGCCCATCCCCCGCCCGCGCCCGCCGCGGCCCAAGGGGCAGTGCCAGATCTGGTGCCCGCCGCGCCCGCAGATGTTGCAGATGTAGTCCGCCCGCGGCGCCTGGAAGTTGGCCTCGTTCAGACGATCCACCGGCGGCGCGGACAGACCGCCGCCGCGTCCTCGGTAGCCCCCACGCCCGCGCCCGCTGCCCATGCCGCTGTCGGCGTTCACCTTGGCCTGCATCAACGCCAACCGCTCGTCCTCGGTGAGCTCCTGCGACGGCGAGCCGCCAAGCTCCCCGCTGAGCGACGCACTCACGGCCGCCGCCGCCGCCGCCGCCGAGGCTGCCGCTGCTGCTGCTGCCGCCGCTGCGCCCCGGCCCCGGCCGCGCGTGAACATGGCGCGCTCGCGCTCCGTGGCGACGTGGCGCTCGACGGACAGGACCGAGTAGGCGGGGATGCCCTCATCGGGGTGGATGAGGGCGGTGCTGCCCGACATGAAGACGTGCACCTCCTCCACCGGCGCGTGGATCTTCGCGGCGATCGCCTCCCGCGCCATCGCGCACGAGATGATCTGCCCCTCCATGTCGATTGTCCCCACGTAGTTGCTCGAGTGGAGCTTGAACGTGAGGGAGGGCATGTTGGTGAGCGACTGTGTTCGTTCTCCAGAGGAGAAGGTGATCTATGAGGTGGAAAGGTAGAAAAGACAATTAAAGTGAATGTACTTCACGTGAAAAAAAAAAAAAAGAGGTGAATTCAAAATGAAACGATGTGTGTGGATTATCGATTTATGAGAGCAAAAAAAAAAATAAGAAAAAAAGTGAAAGACAGAAAAGTACCAAAGCAACGTACTGTAAATAAGCAAATATAAGGAGAGATGGAGGAAGCGAATGCAAATGATTGTTCTTGTTTCGTAGTCTCTATTATTGCTGTGGTGATATGGAGAACAGCGGATAAGCGCAGAAGGTGAGAGAAAAGGAGAGAGAGGGAGAGAGGGAGAGAGAGAGAGAGAGAGAGAGAGAGGTTAAGAGCAGAGTTGTTTTTTTTTTTTGAGGGAGCGAGCATGTAGACTACATCATTCGGAGCCTTCCAGTGATGATACATACGGAGGGCAATCTGACGTCACTTTTATTTGATGCATTCCTTGCGTCAACTCTGGATATCACAGACACAATACGACGCAGTGATAACGTCATGATGCTGTTTCCTCTGAGACTTCGCGTGACGTGAGATTTTGAGTGCACACACACACACACACACTATATAGACTCTTCTGGTGTGTATATACGTGTACGTATCTGCAACGTGAGTAAAAGGTAGGCTGAGAGAGAAAGCAACACACGGGGAAATATTTGCGAGACTTACACTTGATGACTTCAAAAATATTCAAACACAAAGAAAAAAAGTTGTAAGAACTACGTATAGCAAGTGAACAAACCAACAACAACAACAAAACAATATGCCAGAGAGTAGAAAACATAACAGCGCAGGCCTGACTGCTGTTGATTTGAATGACGAGAGAAAGAGAAATATTAAAAGCTGCGTGCTCGTTTCGCCAGATGTTTATACTATTCACACAATTAAGAGTGGCGCACACGCTCAGGTCTTCTTATATCCTTTTTTTTTTTTGTAATATACAGTTTCATTTTCATTTTACCTTCACATGTGGTCGAGGAAGAATAGAGAAGCAAAGCAAAACCCTGTGATCGTTGGGACTCCACGACAGGATGTAGCCAACGCATGTGTGCTGAGGACGATGATTCGCAGCTCAGTCAATTGAAGAAGCATGAAAAGAAGAGTGAAACACACTATGCTGAAAGTGACACATTGCAAAGGGAAATTTATATGCATGATGAGAGAGAGAGAGAGAGAGAGAGAGAGAGAGAGAGAGAGAGAGAGAGAGAGAGAGAGAGAGAGAGAGAGAGAGGGAGAGAGATTGGGGGAAAGAAATCAAATCAAGTAGAAGAAAATAGTCAGTGAAGGGAAGAGTGAATGCGTTTTAGTAGCAGATTGTACAGAAGAAGAACAAGAAAAAGCATGTGCGGCTACAGCATTGAACATGTACACACAACGGAGGTGTGCAGGGAAAGCCATCGATACAGCACATTGCCAACACCAACAAAACCATCAGTCACTGCTGGTGCTGCTGCTATCGCTGACATCTGACATGATGGTCGGACGGCGGAGCTGCATGTGTGTGCGGACGTCGCCGGGGCGCTTGTTCTCGAGGTTGTTTTCAGACGGAAATGAGGACACTGGTGCGCAGAAAGCGGTCCTCGGTCGGCACCATCGACACCGCCGGGGCGGCGCTGGGCGGCGTTTCGGACTCGCCAAAGGCGCCCGTGGGCCTGAATTGTGGCCACGCCGGCATCGACTGTTTCCTCTCCTGGCTGGGGCTCGGCGAGACCTGGCCCTCTGGCTGGAGAGCCCCACCGCCGCTCTTCTTGCTGCCTCCTAGTCCCGCGCCGCGCGAGTTCATCTCGCTCAGCGCGTCCACCTTGCGCTTCATGCGGTCGGCGTACTGCGGCGGACCGCCCGCGCCGCCCTTGCCGTTCTTGCCGTGCGTGGAGCGGGTGGAGTGCAGCACGGGAGAGGCGGAATCCACCATGGACTCCTGGATTCCCCTGGGCACGGCGTTGTCGGTCGGCTGCTCCTGCGGGGCGCCGGCGGCCGTTGGCGACGGAGCGCCCGTGCTGGCCGGCTTCTTGCCGTTATTGGCGTTTCTCCCCGGGGCGTTGAGCTTGTCGCCGCCTTTCGGGGAGGCCAGCTTTTTACTTTTCCGAAGCCTCTGCGTGCCGTTCGGCGACCGTAGACTAGTGATGCTATTCGAGGACGCGGTGGAGGCGGAGAGGCGGCGGTTCTTGTTGTTGCTGCCGCGCCGGCGCGTGGGGGAGCCGCGGCTGCCGCGACGGTTAGACGAGGCGGCATTGCCTCCGCCAGCGCCACCGGGCCCGCTGTGTTGGCTGGCTACGTAGCGCTCCCGAACAAAGTGCCTGCCTCCACCTACCCCTGCCCCCGACCCGCTGCTGGCGGGTGGGCTAATTCGCGGAGGCGGCGCTGGAGTGGTGCTCATCTTCGCCAAGGCAAAAAAAAAAAAAAAAAAAAAAAAACGACTGCTGCTGTTTCAACAACGAAAGTGATGTACCCTGCTTCAGCGTGAGTTTCACGCTGCCGACCAAATCTGACACAAATCAATGGTGGGAGGACTGAAGATAAAAACCGGAAAAGCAGGCGCGCCACTAAGAGCAGAGAGAGAGAGAGAGAGAGAGAGAGAGAGAGACAGGAGTTTTGAACGTATAGTACAGGGTTGAAAAAAGCAAGAGGAGAGAGAAAAAAAACGCGACCAAAAGAAGAAGAAGAATGTGTAGGGAAATAATAGTAAAAAAAAATAAATAAACAGTGATACTAGCTGATTCGGATATGACCTGCTCACTTCCGTTTCTTTTTTTTTCCCGCTGGAGCCAACGTGGTGAAGGGGTTAGGTGGGGGGGGGGAATGAGATTTCGTGTGCATTGATTAGTTATCACTGTGGAAACTAATAGAGAACTAACACACAGTTCATAATGTGATTTAAGACACTGCTGAAGCAAGATTCAGTTTGCCAGAGCATTACAGGGAGAGAGAGAGAGAGAGAGAGCTGGAGGGGGGGGGGGACACTTTCCCGGAAAAATTCTGCATCCATAAAGAAAGACCGTTGTATCATTCGTTAAGTGCTCCCCCCCCCTCTCTCTCACTCATTCGCATTCCACATTCAATTCTCATACCATGCCTTCATGAAAGGGAGAAAATTGGTTGGTTGAAGAAGGGAGTACTATCACAATAGTAATATTAATATGTATAAAAAGGCATTTGAAACAGTATCAAGAGGGAGTAACAAGTAAGAGAGCACAAATTTTTAAAAAAAAAAGAAGGAAACCATATATACCAATGAGAAACCCTCGCTTACAACCATGAACCACTGGTGATGATGATATCTCTCTTTTTTTATTTTTCTCTGTTTCACTTCTCTGGAGTGGGTGAATCAACGTTGGGTGAGTGTGTGTATAAGTACAGAAATAAAAAATAGAAGAATAAAAAAATAATAAAAGAAAGAAAGAAAGAAAGAAAGAAAGCAATAACAAAAAGTGAAGAGAGAGAAGTTGGGCGCTACTTGCCGATGACGAGGCAGACGGTGGCGGTCTCGACATCGACCTCGTCGACGCTGTCGTCCCCGTCGTCCACGGCGATGGTGACGGCGAGGTCACAGAACTGCGTGCGATTCTGCCAGAAGGGCGCCGGCAGCGACCCGCCCGCCTCGATCTTCTTCTGGTTCTCGATGACGCTCATCAGCGGCGCGTTGGTGTTGCTGTGCTTCGGGAGGCCGTTCCAGATGAGGCCGGTGCCGACGCCGAGCCCGTCCACCTCGTACTCGTAGGAGGCCCCCTCGGGGAGCGTCTTGTTGAGCTCTGCCGCCAGCGCCGTGGCGAACTGCGCGACGGTCGTCGTTGGTGTGACGGGGATGCGGATCATGTCGTACTTGGTGAAGCCGTCCGGCACGCGGATGATCTTCTTCTTGTAGGTGTAGTCCTGCTCAGGCAGGTACGTGCTGACGACCTTGGTGCGGTGACGGATCGGCAGGTCGCGCTCGAAGAGGACGTAGTTGTTGGTGCCCACGTCCAGCATGCCGTTGCGCAGCGCCGACACGTCGGCGCCGTTGAGCACCTTGAAGAGCTCGATCAGGGCGAAGCCGGTCACCGCCGAGGTCGTCGTCGCGATGGCCGGGATAATCTTGCCGGCCACCATCTTTACCTTCATGCGGTCCTGCGTCGGGATTAGGTAGTTCTCCGCGCGCAGGTTGCTCGCGGCGGCGACAAAGTCGATCTGGAAGTTGTCGTCGTCGTCCTTCTCGAACTCGAGAGGGGCCGCTTTGGTTGCCTTGCACTTGGCCGCCAGCGCCGTCAGCTCCGCCAGCAGCGCATCCAGCTGCGCCTGCTCCTCCTCCAACGTGGTCGACTTGGTCTGTGCGTCGGCGGCGAGGTCGTCGTCGAGACCCTCCACCGCGCCGGCCTCGTAGGCCGGCACCGAAACCGGTGACAGCGCCTTGACCAACCACTCCTCGGTGCGGTACTGCTGCATCCAGCGGTTCTTGCTGTCGTTGAAGCGCGCCTCGGGCTTGGGCGGGTGCACGCCGAACATGCACGCGAAGAGGTTGATCGCGGCGATGAGGAAGTTCTCGGCATCCTTGTTGCTCGTGATGTTGCTCTTGTCGACCGACAGCTCGCTGGGGTACTTGCGGTGGCCAGACCAGAAGGGCTCGCCGTTCTTCTTCTTGGCGTCCTTGGGGAAGGCGGCCTGCAGATCGAGGATGCGGTCGCGGAAGAGGCGGAACATGAACTCCCACCCCATCTCGACACACTTCTGCATCGTCGGGCCGGCGGCGAGCGTCTGCAGCGTCTTGCGCAGCGCGCGCAGCGGGCCAAGGTGCTTCTCGATGATACTGCGCTTCTCCCCGTCGCTCGCGCCGGCGCCGACCTCCTTGGCGATGCGCGCGGCGAAGGCGGCGGGATCCTCGCAGATCTGGTTCGCCGTGCGCATCGGCGAGACGAACATGTCGTCGAACTGCGCGCGCGCCCACTCGATGCAGTGGTCGTAGATGTAGGGGAAGTTGCGCAGGGTGCACATGGGGATGCCGCCGGTCTGGTCGGCGTCGCCGCCGTCGGCGTAGGAGGAGGTCTTGCCGGGGACGATGATGTCGATGTTGCCCCCGGTGCCCATGGTGCCCGACTCCACCAGCACCTTGTGGAAGCGCACGCACTGCTGGTCGACGTACAGGCGCGCCTCCATGTTGTCCAGCGCGTTGACCACGACGTCGAGGCCGCCCCAGAAGGTGTCGGGGAAGAGGTGCTCTGTGGAGGGGCCGACAAAGTCCTGGCGCGCGTCGACGCGGGAGGCGGGGTTCATCTGCTTCATGCGCGCCCCCGCCGCCGCCGACTTGGACTGCCCAACGTTCTCCTCACGGAAGAGGAACTGTCGGCTGAGGTTGGACACCTCGATGCGGTCATTGTCGGTGACCACCAGCGACCCGTTAGGCCCGCAGGTGATGCCGCACAGGGCGAAGTTCTTGATGTCCTCGCACCCAAGCGCGCCGCAGCCGACCATGAAGATCTTCAGATTCGACAGCTTCTCCTGGAACTGCTTGCCAAAGATGGCGATGAGGTCGTCGTAGCGGCTGTTCTGCAGCTTGTAGTCGTCCGAGGAGAAGTTGGTCTTGCCGTTGAGCACCGCGGAGCTCGAGAGATGGAACCACTGGTGGATCGGGGTGTACTTGCCGGTGATCTTCACCACCTCCTGCGCCACCACCGCGCCGACAAAGGACGCGAGCGGCTGCAGCTCCGCCCCGGCGAGGAGGGCCTCCGTCGTCAGGTACGCCTCGTCGAGCTCGTCGACGACGAGGGGCTGCGGCGGCGGGGGCGGCGGCAGCTTGTACGGAAACTCCTCCTTTTCGGGCTTGGTGACCGTCTCGGCCGGGGCCGGCGCGGCAGCGGCGGCGGCCTTGTTCTCCGCCACAATCTTCTTGGCCTCGGCCACCACCAGTGCCGCCTCGCTGGCGTTGTGCAGGGAGGGCAGCTTCCCGTTGTGCTGGTCGGCGAAGCGGAGCAGTGCGTGCAGGAGCACGTGCGAGCGGGACTCCTCCGTGCCGTCCATCATCGGACTGACGACGACGAAGCTGCCGGGGGCGCCGACGGCCGCGCGGAGGGGGCGGAAGTGCAGGTGCGACACCTCCTTGAGCTCGTGAATGAAGCCGCCCGTCTCGTAGGCGGAGTACCCCTGGCTCTCCAGCGACGGGTACACCCGCACCGTGTCGCGCGGGTCCGACGGGCAGACGACGCCGTTGAGGACGACGTCGTTGATGCTGGCCCCTGTCTTGGCGTTGACCAGCCCTTTGACCTCGGAGAACTTGATCTGGGTGTAGTCGCGCAGCGCGCCGGGGGTCTGGCCCTCGGGGGTCTCAAAACGGATGCGGGTGTAGGCGTCGCCGGCCTTGTCCTTCAGCGTGACGACCTGGGTGACGGATTTCTGCAGCATCGGCCGCCCGTCCGCGTCCTTGACGAGGAAGTCGTCGCCGTTGTCGACGAACACGGAGACGCTCGTGCCGGTCTGCAGGGCGAGGATAAAGGAGATAGGCTTGGCCTGCTGCCGGCAAAAGTCGTTCCACTGCGTCAGCGTGCGCAGCGAGAGGTCCGGCGCGGCGGAGGTGAAGATGACGGCGTTGTTGCCGGCCACCACGTCCTTGCTGAGCTCCGCCACGGCGTGGACGCGCGTGTTGGGATTCAGGTCGGCGATGTAGGTGGCCGAGACCTCGCCCAGCGTCTTGCCAGCGGAGACCGCCGCCTCGGTCACGGCGAAGTTGACGCCCATGTCGCGGCTGGTGGCCTTGCGGGGGTCGTAGAGGTTGATGGTGTGGATGCCGGCGAGCGCAAGGTTCTTGGCAATCTCGACACCGACACCGCCGCAGCCGACGATCAGCACCTTGAAGGAGATGAGCTTCGTCATCGTCTCGAGCCCGTAGGTGCCGATGGTGCGGCTCTGCTTGTCCAGGTACTTCTGGTCAATGGCAGGGGCGTCGTCGGTCATGGTGCGAGAGTAAGATGTGTGGTTTTTGTGTGGTGTATGCGAGTGTGTTGTTTGAACCGCAAAAAAAAAAAAAAGAAGAGATATTCTGAAATATGCGTGTGTGTATTTGCACGTCTGTGTCTCTCTCTCTCTCTGTGTGTGTGTGTGTGTGGTGGCTGTGTGTGGGGGAGTATCTGAATTGCGTCGCTTCTGTTTGTTTTTTTTTTTTCGATCACTACAAGTGATGACAGCAAGGCAGAAGAGGAATAGGAATTGAACGACGCGTTGTTGTTGACGTTAAGGAGGAGTAAGAAGAGGAAAAGAGAGGTGTTGTTGTTGTTGCTAGCGATATAGTTCTCTCGGATGTGGAAGGGCGAAAGGAATGGGAGGAGGGCAAGAGTAAGAGAAAAGTAGTCCCCAAAACATGCAAAAAGAGATGGTGGGGTTCGGGTAACACCTGCTCAATTGACCAGAGTACTCGCAGGAGAAGATGTGAATTCCGGCCGATGTACATGTTCTTTTCGCCGATTTTAAGATCACCTCCTACGTGCAAGTGGAAGTGGATCAGAATCACACAAGCCAACAAGCAGCGGATCTTTGCCAGGGACAAACCATTTGCGATCAGTTGACCTATTTCGATAATTGCCTTTTTTTTTTTTTTGATTTTCGTAGTAAATGTATGGAAATTCATCGTTTTAAATTCTTCTGCGTGCTACAGAGTTTTAAAAGGTGCAAAAAGACAACCAGCAACAGCGGGAGAGGAGCCGGAAGATGAATCAGCAGACCACAGAGAAAGAAGTGGCAACCACAACATTACGAGGTGTCGAATGTGTAGTAGCGCTGGCAATACGCCGAGGTCTCTGTCTCTGTGGGAGAGGTGTAAAAGTAGATCTTTTCCACGAGCGTCTTGCCTTCGTTGCGGAAGTGGTACCAGATGCGCTCTAGCCCGCCGTTAATTTTGGACTCGACGAACAGCTGGCGGCCCTCGTCCATCACGCACGCGCGCGACGAGATGCGGCCCCGCCCTGTCGTGTCCCACTGGTACTCCTGCCCGTTGGCGTGGATGGTGCGGCGGTACGTGTCGAGGATGGTCGACACGCGCAGGCTCACCTGATGACTCTTGGGGTCGCAGACGACCTGGATGGTGGGCCGTAGGCGGCTCAGCACGTTGCGCCAGAAGACGTTGACGTTCTGCTCGACCAGCACCGAGTTCATGCTGCCCACCGTGTGGCCCTTCTCGAAGCGCCAGCGACCGTCGAAGAGTGACTTGAGGCGCACCAGGTCGGAGCCAGAGGAACACGTCTCGAGCTGTTCGCGTGTGGGGAGAGTGCAGCCGTTGGGCACCTGCCGGGTCTCGCGCGCGACAAAGTCGAGAGGCACCGCGATGTCGAGGGCCTGCACGCCGCGGGGGAGCCAGCCGACGCACTTGGCCTTGACCACCGCCTCGAGTTCGCGCATCATAAATGCGCGCAGCAGCAGTGTCTTGTAGTCCAGCGGCTGGCCCTGACCAAAGTGGGCCATCCAGCGCTCGTAGCACCACTGCAGCGCCTCCGTCGCTTTTTCCTCGTCACCGCCGTGATGGTACAGGAAGCCGTACGCGCCGATGAGTGCCGACAGCACCACCGTGTGCTCATCACGGAGGGGATTATTCGACATGTCGTACACCGTCGATATGGCGACGAGCGCGGCAAGCCCTGGACCCTCCGACACCGCCTTGCTGTTGAGGCACGCCGCCACCGCGGGCTTGTTCTCCACCTCCGACATGCCCACCTTGTGGAGGTTGTTGAAAAAGTGCTCGACGTTCTCGTCGGTGGCCTCGCCGTCGCTGTACATGAAGCCGTCCCCGACCACCCGCGTGGCGGTGCCGTCCGCCTGCGTCAGGGTGCCCTCCACGGCCACGACGCCCTCCCAGAAGCTCGGGGAGGCGTAGAAGGTGGTGAACTCCTGCTCGGTGAACTTGGCGGTGAGCGTCGCCTCCAGCTTGCCGCCCTTCGCCATCGGCGTCGCGATGGTCCAGCGGCGGGGGAAGCGCACCTTGGTGTCCGCGGCGACGTACGTGCTCGCGGGGTCCGGCTGCAGCGAGACGCCCTTGTCGAAGAAGAAGCCCTCGGGCTCGCGGCGCCGCTGCGTGATGGAGTAGGCGCTGCCCATCGGCTCCCCGTTGGGCTGCCGCACCTGCGTGATGGCCACCGCGTCGCCGTCGGTGGTCATGAGGCGGATGGCGCAGCGCTCGCGCGTTGTGGTCCCGGTGGCGCGCTCGGCGCGGCGGCGCTCGAGCAGCAGCTGCGCCTCCTCGGGGCTGAAGGGGACCGCCTCGCCGAAGCGGTGCTCGAGCCACGCGTCGCCGGCGGCGATGCTGTCGATGCGGATCACCTCCAGGTCGTCGGCCGCCTGCTCCACCACCAGCGCCCCACTCGTGATCTTGACGTGCGGGACCACAAAGGAGAAGTAGTCGTGCTCGAAGCCGCCGCTGGAGACGATGCCCTTGTTGCCGTCCAGCAGCGGGAAGTTGCGGGGCTGGAGCTGGAGGTCGAGGCGCATCTTCAAATCCTTCTCGGGATCGCCCTCGTTGGTGGTGCCCTCGAGGTGCACCTTGTAGTAGGACGACTCGCGGCGCACCTCCTCCTCGCCGACGGACACAAACTGCAGGGTGTTGCCGCCGCAGTTGAGGTTCCAGTGAAGCGAGTCGTCGCCGAGGTCTACCTCCTCGTCGAACTCCTGGTCGGGGCACACGAGACAGTCGCTGTTGAACTGCTCCAGCGCGGCCTGCATCAGGTGCGTCGGGCCTGTCACCTCCTCCTTGGCGATGAGCGTCGACAGAAGCAACGGCCCGCGGTGGTCGACGCCAGAGAAACGGTAGTACTTGCCCTTGTCGAGGTCGACCACGGCCCAGTGCAGCTGCACCGACCGCATCAGCCGCTCCCCTTTGGTGGGAGGTGTCAGGTTGCTCACAATCGCCTTGGTGTAAAAGTTGAGGAAAAAGCCGTAGCGCGGACGGGTGCGCTTTTCCTGCAGAAAGCCGTGCACGTAGAAGCTCTCGACGCCGCAGTAGTTGTGGTGGTGCGCGTGCAGCTGCAGCTCGTCCACGAGCAGGTGTCGTCGGGATGCGGCCCTCCTCCGCGATGGGGTACTCGTGCAGCTGCATCGGCCAGTTCCCCGAGAGGTTCTTGTACAGCTTCTCCGCCGGCCCCGTCTTGGCCTCTGTACGTGCCCTCTTGCTAGGGCCGCCTTCCTCCTCCGTGGGGTAGATCATGACAGAGAACTGGTGTAGATATAGTAGATTATACTTTTTCCCTTTTTTTTTTTGGTAATCTTTCTTTTATCTTCTTTGTGTGTGTGTGTATATGGAGAAGGGATAGACAGACACAGATATGCCAGGAGGGATATTGTTATGCTAGTATACCCTCCTCGGTACCCGATGAAACGCTAAAATAATGTATGAATAGTGCTTGATGAGATGTGGCAGGCGATGCGGAAAGCGTTGCGAAAGTAAGTGAAAACGGTGCGAATAACATGTATACGAGAGAGTTGTACGACGCATGGAAACAATAGAGTGAACTGAGGATGTCAATATCCAAATCTTAGTAATCTCAGTTTCAGTTCTGCTTTCATTCATTGGGGGTGGAAAGGTACTTTCGTATATATATATATATATATATATATATATATATATATATATATATATATTATGCAGGTCATTTGATTAATTGTTTATCAACGATATGTTTCGTTTTCGTGGTCTTGGATTTAAAAAAAAAAAAAAAACACGCATGAAAAGAGGGGGGGGGGGATCATCGAAGGAAGTGAGGGAGGAAGAGAGGAGGAAGGAAACATGAGCGATAAAAAAGGATGAAACATATAGATTGCCACTTGAGTTTTTATTTTCAAAGTAGCCGAATACAGAAAAAAAAAACGATAACAATAGGGATGAACATGTCCACCTCCTCCTTCCTTTAGCGTTTTGGTGAGAGCAAAAAAAAAATAATAATAATAATAATAATAATAATAATAATAATGGTAAAACTAGCGGTAATACAGCATTTATGTGATGATGGTCGATTAGTAGCTTGAGAAATACAATAATATGAAAGGCAACATTTCATTCTGATAATGTCGCTAATATACAGAGAGAAAGAGAGGGAGAGGTAGAGAGAGATGGAGAGGGTCTCGTCGTCAAAGCTTTGCCCATGAAGCCTTTGCCAAGGCACGCTTCCAGTTTGCGGCGAGCTGTTTTGCGCCGCTTTCCTCAGGCCGCGGCACGAGAGTCTTGGCGGCAAGCTCCGCCTTGGCAATCGCGCGGATCTCATCCAGACTGCCCCACACCTTCGCCGAGAGCCCCGCGCACAGAGCCGCGCCGAGTGCGGTGGTCTCCTTCATCTCTGGGACGCGCACCGGCACGCCGAGTACCGCGGCCTGGATCTCCATGAGCACCTCCGAGTTGCTGAGGCCGCCGTCCACCTTCATCTCGCGGATGGCGATGCCGCTGTCGAGGGTGATGGCGCGCACCGAGTCGGCGAGCTGCAGCGCGATGGCGTTGAGCGTCGCGCGGATGAGGTGCGACCGGGTGGTGTTGTACGTCATGCCCACGATCGTCCCGCGCGCCGACGGGTCCCAGTAGGGCGCGAGCAGGCCGCCAAAGGCCGGCACAAAGGTGACGCCGTCGCAGTCGAATGGCACCGCACGCGCAAGACCGTCCATGTCGCGGACGTTGGGCAGCACGTGGAGGTTCTCGCGCAGCCACTCCACCGTCGCGCCGGCGCCGGCGATGGAGCTCTCGATGGCGTAGCGCGGCTCCATGCCCTCCAGCTGGTACGCCGCGGTCGCCAGCAGTCCGTGTGATGAGAAGGTCACCTTCTTGCCAACGTTCATCAGCAGGAAGCACCCGGTGCCGTAGGTGCACTTGGCCAGCCCCTTGGCGAAGCACATGTTGCCGAACAGGGAGCCCTGTTGGTCGCCGATGCACCCGCGAATCGACAGCTTCTCCGGCATCACCTCCGCAAGGCCCTCATCCGACACGACGATGTCGCAGAAGAATTCGCTGTTGCCGCGGATCTCAGGGAGCGTCTCGAGGGGGATGCCGAACTTGGCGCACAGGTCGGGGCACCACTTGCGCGAGTGGAGGTCCATTAGAAAGGTGCGGCTGGCGTTGGTGAAGTCGGTCAGGTGCGCCGCCCCGCCGCTGAACTTCCACATGAGCCATGTCTCGACGGTGCCGAAGAGCAGCGTGCCGGCGTCGCGCGCGCGGCGCACCTCGGGAACGTTCTCCAGCAACCACGCATACTTGAAGGCTGAAAAGTAGGTGCTGCACGGCAGCCCGGTGGTCTTGACGGCGAAGTTGCGGTCGCCGCCGCCGTGCTGCGCCGCGATGCGTGTCGAGATCTCGTACGTGCGGGCATCGCTCCAGACGGGGGCGTTGCACAGCGGCAGGCCAGTCTTCTTATCCCATGCCACAGCCGTCTCGCGCTGGTTCGTGATGCCGACGGCCTCGACGCGTGTGAAGTGGGGGTCCTCGACCTTGGCCTTTTTGATGGCCTCTGTGATGCAGCGGCAGCAGTTGGTGTATATTTCGACCGGGTCGTGCTCTAGCCATCCCGCCTGCGGAGTGATCTGCTGGTGCGGCAGCTGATGCTTGGCGATAATCTGGAAGCGGTCGTTGAAGACGATACACCGCGTTGAGGTCGTGCCCTGATCCAGTGCGGCGACGTAACGCGGCATGGCTCTGTTGTAAAGTAAATGTCCGAGTGTAAGTGCAGTAATAGTAGGCTGGCGTTCGTACGAAATCCCTAGATAAGAGTGGAAGGATGAGGAAAGGGACTGGAGGAAAGTAGTGGGAGTCAACTGTCTGTTGGGGACGCACTATTCAAGTGCCGCCGAATATGTGTCAGCGAATAGCATTGTAAGCGTAAAAGGCTTTACAAACAACAACGACACCAAAAACAGCAATACACAATCTAAATCATAAAAAGAAAATAGTTTCGCGTGGATTGCTATACGGCATAAATCCTGTGTATTAGTACTTTCTGTCTTTGGTGAGAGAGAGAGAGAGAGAGAGAGCAGCCTTCGTCCTCTGCTATTTCTGACTAGCGACAGAAAGAAGAGGCGTTGCGAAACCGAGTGAATCTTGTCCGCACTATCAAACCCAATTCCACTGATGGTGGTGAGCTGTGGAGGGTGCAGAGTGAGACTATGGTATAGCAGCTGTACTAGCCGTTGGTCGGCGGAGAAGAAACGGGAAAAAAAACTGAGATAGTGGAGAGTAACGGGAAGCGTAAAAGACAGATATCCTCATCAGACACTTTTATGCCTGTAGTTGTCGATGCTCCAGATGGTGTCGGATCATGCGCATGAAACGATCAGAAGCGATGCTGAAGAGCACTCATCACGCGGGGATACATTTGGGTGGCGGAGAAAACAAGAGAAAAAAAAACAGAAGGGGAGAAAGATAGAGAGAGAGAGAGAGAGAAGGGACAAAAAGAGGAGGAGAGTGGTAGGACGCCTGTAAACACCTGATCAGCAAACCCACTTGCGCGGATCGCCCCTGCGGTCAAGACACTGTGCGTCATGAGAAGTGATGTCCGACTCAGTGTCGAATTGTGTTAACGCAGGTCATCATTTCAAAAGGTGGAAGAGTGGTGTAGTAAAAGAGAGAGAGAGAGAGACTGTGTGTGTGTGTGTAAAGAGAGCGAATCTCGGTCTAGTCATTCCCCGCATCACGACGACAAAAGGCATGCGCGGGGTACACATCGACCTCTGAAATGGATAAAGTGCGGCGGTTAAAAAAAAAAAAATATATCAAACAAGTATGTATAAATAATGACATTCGGCCCTCATTGTAGCTTCCTGTTTTCTCGTCAGTCAGTACGAATCGATTATATTGTAACTAGTTTGTGTTTTCACCTGCCGACAATCGACATCCAAAGGTGTCCTACGCCAGAAACTGTCATCACTGAGAAGAACAAAAGCAAAGCAGAGAGCGCAACAAGAATTGTTGGGAAGAAGAATAAGAGTGAAGAAATAAGAAGACACGTGCAGGTGCTCTCGGCCCAGAAAACGACCTAAAACGTGAAGATTGAAGTGTATAAGACTCCACGCGGTAGCTGGTGGGACTTGTGGACGTACTTGCCCACCCAACATCATTTCCGTGTTTAGCTTCTCAGCTGCAAAAGATAGCTTTGTGCCACAGGAAGAAAGATAATGACACGGGTCACACACACACACACACAAACATACAAAAACACCCGCGTCAGTTGTTTTTTATGCCTAGTAGAGTGTAATGCTCCAGAGTTTGTCCAGTCATACAGGCCATCGGATAGCGATGCTGAAAAGCATTCATCAAGACAGGTGTTTATGTGTGCATGTGTGAGTGAATGCCGGTGTGAGTGTTGGGGGTGACGAAGGAAAGGATAACGAGGGAGAGAGTACGTGAGGTGTTATGAGAAAGGAGAGGGGGGAGGCGCAACAAAGATTGATGAGAGAGAGAGGGGAGGCACTGCTATATTGCATGACAAGAAAAAAAAAAAAGAGCTAATGTGAATGTGGGGAGCGAGAGAACACAATGACGAAAAGAAAAGAAGAGAAAAGAAGAGAAAAGAGAGGGGGAAGACAACGGAGAATCATGCTGCTTACGGCGTTGCGTTAATCCAACAATCATTCGATGTTCTTGACGCATTTAAATCGGAATCATTTCCTCCGTGCCTGTCTTCTATTTCTCAGCCTTCACGTTCGTGGATTCATTCATCTTTGTCGTCTTCGTTTACTCACACAAGGCGAGAGCACACACTCTCTTTCACTTTTTCTTGTCAGAATACAATTTCCGTCGTACGTAGTCTCGACCAAGTATACTAACCCGAAACAAACTGCGGACTAGAAAGCTGCAGCGGGAAGCGACAAGGTCTTAAGAGAAAGGAAAGGAAGGAGAGGGAGAGAAAAAGGGAGAATAAAATCAGTGCAAAGAGTGTATGTATGTGTGTGCGTATATGGGCGAGTGTGTGTGTAGGGGGGGGGGATGATTGTATCTCGTCCCAGTACTCTAACCCACCAGTTAAGGAGTGTGACAGGGGGAACCGAAAAGGACTCGCCATTTTGTTAGAGTATTGAAACCATCTTGTCAGAAGATGTCGAGTTCATTAGGGAAAAGAAAACGTGAGAAATTTAGAGAGGACTGCTGAAAGAGGATCGAGTCCTTTTTCTCGGTCTAGTCATTCCCCGCATCACGACGAGAGAAAGCATGCGCGGGGTACACATCGACCTCGATACTTGAAAGAGATAGTACAGGTGAGAAAAATATGTAGCTGGGAGTGGTAATCATAGTTCCGCGAGCACCACGTTCGCGCTGAGCCTTTGCTTCCTTTTTTGATCCCCCGTTTTCCTCTTATCAGAGTACGAATCGATTATATTGTAACTAGTTTGTGTTTTCACCTGCCGACAATCGACATCCAAAGGTGTCCTACGCCAGAAACTGTCATCATAGAGAAAGGGGGAACAAAATTGAAATGTCAACAGCAAAGAACGCGAGAGAGCATAATAGGACAGGACAAGAAGGAAGAGTGGTATCCACACCTGATCAGCCAACCCACTTGCGCGGGTCGCCCCTGCGGTCAAGACACTGTGCGTCATGAGAAGTGATGTCCGACTCAGTGTCGAATTGTGTTTACGCAGGTCATCATTTCAAAAGGTGGTTAAGCGGCGTAGTAAAAGAGAGAGAGTGTGTGTGCGAATCTCGGTCTAGTCATTCCCCGCATCACGACAAGAGAAGGCATGCGCGGGGTACACGTCGACCTCGCAAGATAGAACGAACGTACTACAGAATAAGAAAAAGGGGGAAAGGTAAAGAGTGAGTCTCGCTTATTCCTCTCTCTCTTTCTCCCTCTGTCCCTCACACATCACGCCGGCTGTCTCTGAGACCCTTTTCATCAGTCAGTACGAATCGATTATGTTGTAACTAGTTTGTGTTTTCACCTGCCGACAATCGGCATCCAAAGGTGTCCTACGCCAGAAACTGTCATCATTGAAAAGGAGCGCAGAACGCAATCGCAGGAAGGTACGGCAACGGCAAGGAGAGAGGAGATGGAAGGAAACGAAAGGCGCAGACACAGTATGTGCAACGCGTGCCGGGTGCTCTAGGCCCAGAAAACGACCTGAAACGTGAAGATTGAAGTGTATAAGACTCCACGCGGTAGCTGGTGGGACTGATTGGCGGAGGAGGGGGGGGGGGGGAAGAACGCTGGAGGCGGCGGAGGCGCGGGGGGAGTGGGACGATCAAAAAATCCCTTCTCTGCACTCACACAATGAACGTTGTTGTTGTTGTTGTTGTTTATCAGAGTACGAATCGATATTGTTGTAACTAGTTTGTGTTTTCAATTGCCGACAATCGACATCCAAAGGTGTCCTACGCCAGAAACTATCATCATAGAACAACAACAAGCGTTACAAACTCCCTTACAGCGTAAAGAAAAAAAAGAAAAAAAGTCTTGTGGAGAGTACGGGTTGAAGAAAGAGATAAGGTTTGTTGGAGTGATGGACAAAAGAGGGAATGCAGGTGAACCACTTGTACTACTTGTATCGTTTCAGACGGCTTTCGTTTCATTCATGACGAGTACATCTGTGTTAAACGGATATAGAAGACCAAAGTGATTGGAATAAAAAGCTTCATATTGCGCACCAAAGTTCAACACTAGAATTTCACACATGTTTGGCACATCGAAATTCATTGACGCACGAACAGAGACAGAAGATTATTACTATTTTTTTTTCAGGGTTCCCTCTGTATTTCAGAGTAAAAATAATAAAAAGAAAAATAGAAAATAAAAGAGGGGTAAGTGACGAAACACGTGCGTTTCGCTAGCTTCTCTGGCAAGAAATCGAAGATTTGCAGTAACATGAGTTATCGAAAGTGCCGAGAGGGGAAGCTGAAGAATAAGAAAGGAAATGGAAACCAAAAAGCAAGAGATGTCAAACAGATTGGGCTAGGCAAACTAAAGGGCAGACTCATTTTTTTTTTTAAAATATATAGACCGCACCAAAAATAAGTAAGTAAATAAGTAAATGTGTTTTAGAGAAAATAAGACTGGAAGTGGAAGAGGTAGGCGCCACCAACAGCTCTCGTGCCTTGTCTGCATAAAAAAAATGAGTGTGTTATTCGTAAATCATTGCTTTAAACAGAAGAGGCATCAATGAAAAGAAAGGAAGACGCTTTATGAAAGAGAGACATGAGAGAAAAAAAACGTAGCTCTGTAGCAATACGGAACACTGCCACCACAAACACTGTGTACCAGAGTGCGTTTACTACTTCTTCTTCATCTCCTTGCTCTTCTTGGCCAGCTCGACGTAGGTGGACATGGGCGCGAACACCTCCTTGCCCTCCGGGGTCTCCAGACCCGCGTCGAGGTGCGTCTGCAGCGAAGGAAACTTGGCGAAGATGTCGAGGTCGTAGGAGACGCCGATGGCGGCCTTGGCGCGCACCAGAAACGGCAGCAGCGCGATGTCGCCCGCGTTGAGCCGCGCGCCGCCGTGGAAGGGGCCCTGCCCAAAGTGCTTCACCTCGAGCAGCTTCGCCACCTCCCCCGCGGCCCACTCCAGCTCCGCCTTTTCGTCCGGCGAGCCGCTGCCGTAGGCGAGGCCGTAGTGCGCCGAGACGAAGTTGCTCACGGCCTCCTCGAAGATGTGGACCGTGTAGGGGACGTAGGGGTCGCCGCCGGCGGAGGCGGCCGTCGGCGTCAGGCGGCGCACGCCAGCCGTGATGTCGTCGATGTAGTGCACCATCGGCTGCGACTCGAAGATGGCCTCGCCCTCGGGGGTGTAGAGCACCGGCACCGTCTCGCGATAGTTGAAGTAGTTGAACCACGCGGGGCGGTTGAAGAGGTCGATGTCGACCCAAAAGGGCTTGAACTGCTTGGCGGCGCAGGCGAGGCGGGCGCGGTCGACAAAAGGGCAGATCTTGCTGCCGTAGAGAAGGTACCCGGCGTTGCCGGCCTTGATGGGCGACGACTCGGGCTGCCAGCTGAGGTAGTGATGCACGTAGATCTTGGTGTCGATGGTGGTGGACTTGACGGAGGGGCGCTCCTTGCCCTCGGCCCACACCCGCTTGAGCAGCGGCGCCCCCGCGAAGACGTCGACGCCGGCGTAGTAGTTGAGCACCGGCACGAAGCGGATGAGGAACGGCAGCACCGCGACGTCGGCCATCGTGAAGCGGTCAAGGATGTACGGGCCGGTGGTCTGCCGCTCCGAGATGATGCGGTCCATGTACTCGGCGTTGTCGCGCAGGGCCTTGCGGCGCTCGGGGTTGAACGGGTCGCGGATGAGCTGGTGGCCGGCGCCGATGAAGTCCCCGACTTGGCTCAGGAAGAAGTCAATCTCGTAGCGCTCGCGCGGCGTCGTGCCCCACAGCGACTTGTCGCTCGGGGCGAGGCTGTCAAAGTAGCGCGCCACGAGGTTCGACTCGAAGACGAGCTTGCCGTTGGCCTCCAGCGTCGGCACCGTCTCGCGGGGGTTCAGCTTCTTGTACCAGTCCGGCATGTCGAGGGGCACGAGGGCGCGCTCGTACTTGATGCCGTGCTCCGCGGCGACGATCGCGGCCTTTTGGCAAAAGGGGCAGTGCTCCCACAGGTACAGCTTGAGGGCCTGGGACATGGCTGTAGTGTTGTTGGAGGTAATCTGTGTGTGTGTGTGTGAGGGTTGCTCGTGGGAATGAGGGGGAGATCCTGATATGGTTTCCGTGGAGTTACACGTGAAACAAAATAAATAAGTTATAATATAGTTTTCTGATAATTCTTTGACGTAGTACAGTAGTGAAAGCGGAAATGGTGGGGGGATGGAGGTGAGTCAAAACGGATCGGTTGGGGAGAGCAGTGAGGTATTCGTCAAACTCCAATAACATCCAACAGTTGAAGCAAACGTATTTGGTATTCGCAGAAAAAGGTGACAGAACTTTGAGTGTGTTGACACTTTTTTTTTTTTGGAGAGCGATGAAAGCAAAGCCACGTGAACCGTTCTGTCGTGCCACTGACATGCTTGCCTCCATCCAATCGCTGATGAAAAGGAACATGGCGTCGAACCAGCATGCACGTTTCAGAGAACGTAGCAAAAGACATTTGTTGATGATCGTGAAGAACTGAGGAAGCGAAAGAAGTCCAAGAGAAACCTCCAGTTTATATCAGCGGGAAACAAAGTGAGTGAGAAGGGGTGAGGATCAAAAGAAAAAAAAAACCACGACAACAAGGAGAGAGATCAAATATGATAATACAACAAGAAACAAAGGGTGGACATCGGAGGATTGGAGAGGCGGAGATCTGACTGCGACTGTCTCGTTCAACCGTTTGAGAATAACCCACTATAATTGTGCGCGCAAATTTCGCAAGTAAACGTCAGTCAGTTGAAAAAGTGCCGTCGACCATACTCTAGCGCCGGAGGCATATATTGGTACTGTCACAACACTCACAGACTGAGTTCCTCAAGAGGAATACTTTGGTTCTGCAATGGCACACGCCCCGGTTTCGCGATGTCCCGTTTCCGCAGCTGGCCGCTCTGGAGGCGTTGGGTCTGCTTTTCCACCAGTGCTGGACTCAGCGAGGGGTTCCCCGAGACGGTGACGATCTGCACCATGCCGAGGTCGGCGAAGTACTCGTTACGGATGGCGGCGAGGCAGACGGCGTGCTCGCCGTTGGGTCTGCGGGAGGTGTCCTTGTACGCGGTGGTGTCGTCGTACTCGATGAAGGTCCACTTGGCGGTGGACGGCGCGTTGACATTGACGCAGCCGAGACCTTGCGCGATCAGACTGCCAGCGTACGCCGCGTCCGGCTGCGGCCACGCGGTCGCGGCGATGGCGCCACTGAGCTCCCGCTGGATATCGTTGTAGGCGTGCGGGCTGTCGTCGGAGTTGAAGGAGCGCACGATAGGGCAGCGCTTCGGGATGTCTTTTTCTTTCACGTACTGCACGCTAAATCGCTGCGTCGTGGCGCGGCGTTTTCCCATTCCATTCAGGTCGTGTGTGTACAGAAACTCACGCATGTCACTGAAGCGCTTCTGCGTGCGCTGGCGGTGCACCGACTCGCGCTCCTGGCGCGCGCGCAGCTCCTCCAGCTCGTCGCGGTTCACCGGCGCCCTGTAGCGGCTCGTGAGGCGCTCGTCCTCCTCCAGCGGCATCGCGTTGGGCAGACCCTCATCGATGCGCTTCTGCCGCTCCCGGTGGGCCTGGACGACGTTGTAGATGGCGTAGTAGCGCTCCGCCCCGACTACCGCGAGGAGAAACAAAATGGACATGATGATAAACAACTCGAAGCCGAAGAAGTTCGCCATGGCGCTCTTGTGCGAGGCCTGCGCGCGGAAGGCGCGCTCGCGCTCCTCGCGCTCCTTTGCCTGTCTGTTCAGCTCGTCCTGCACGCGGCGGTTCTGCTCCTCCCAGAAGGTTTGGCCCGCAGACGGCTGCTGCTCTCCGCCCGCCGCCTCCCGCCGAAGGTCCCGCTCCCTATTATACGCACCGGAGCGGTAGCGCGCGCGCAGGATGCGGTACGCGTCGGTGATCTCCAGAAATTTGGCCGCGTCGCCAGACTCCATGTCGGGATGGTACTTTTGCGTCAGCTTGTGGTACGTGCGACGCACTTCGTCAAATGGAGTGTTGTTAGGCAGTCCCAGTGTGCGGAACGGATTGACATCGGCTGCCCCGAGAAGAAAGGCGGTTGCCCGCAGCATCCTCCTCGCTGGTGTGCAGTACATAGGCAGATGCGTGCAGGTGATGAAAGTCACAAAGTGAGCAAGAAATAAAGTTTGTTTATTAAAGAAGCTGTAGAAGTGTCAAAAATTGGGTTTAAAGTGAATAATAACAAAAAAAAAAAGAAGTGAAAATCGGAGCGGGTGTGTCTCTCTGTGTGTGGGGGAGTGAGGAAAAAATAAGTCACGCTTAGATGTATTCGGGAATATATGGATTTCTAAAAGGGAAGAGTTCAGTTGCAAGTTTGTTTATCACAAGAAAGAAATGAGGAGAGGAAGAATTTAGTAGAGGTAAAAAGAAAAGAAAATCAAACACCCCACCGTGCAGGCGGAAGCTTTTGTCTGAGAGGAAAAATTGTATGAAGAGGGGTGAGCGGAGACAGAGAAAGAGGAGGAGGAGGAAGAAAGGGCAGTTGAAATATACACTAGAAGTAAAGAATGACTACAACAATGTTAGTTAGCTAAAAGAAGTGCTAGAAAAAAAGAAAACGCGGTGGAAAAGGTACAAAAATATGTGCTAGATTCGAATGAGCTACTAAACTAACCACTTCTAACAACAGCAAACGCGGTAGATAGATCGCAGAAAAGACTGGAGAAAAGAAAGTATGCTATTCTGTTCTACGGGCTCTCATCAACTTGCAGTATGAAACAAAAATGGTCTAAGAACCACGAGAGATGGTGCAGGGACTGCACACTTCGGATGTTTTTGCTCTCTCTATATATTCATGTACGAGAAACCAGGCGGATAAGAGGGGGGAGGGGGAAGGAGGAAGGGGTAGTGCATTGCAGAAGTAGGAGTTTATATAAATAGTTAGACAATGGGCGCTGTACACACTACATGTCCTGTCACTTGTGCATCCACAGAGAGCTTGAAACTCATCTGCTGTTTCTCAACAGAACTTTATTGCCTCACGTGTCAGGAGCGTCGACAACGCCATTCAATTACGAGCGGTGAGGCACGTAGTAACTGTTTCTTGTTTTCAGCGTACACATCGGCAGTTGCAACAAATGAGGATGACAAACGCCAAGGCACATGCATAAGAATAATAACAATACGCACATACGTCGCGCACTCTTTCTTTCGTGTCATATAATAAATAGGTCATATTTATCAACCAGTAGGACGCGAAAGTGAAATGAAATGGGATTCAAGAATATGGGTAATAATAATAATAATAGACTTGCACCAACAGTGCGTTGATGTTTTATAAAACGTATATATCGATCTTGTTATTTTGTTATTTTTTCGTTATTGTATTGAATTAATTGGTGACGGAAATTAGATATTTATAGATAAGTTAGAAAGTAATTGGAGCCTGCTCTTGTTTAAAAAAAGCTTGTGTCGAATTCTATGGCGAAAGAAAGAAGACAAAAAGTAAAGAAAAAAACTGTGATAATAGTTGTATGGAATAATGGGGAAAAATAGTTTAAATGAAACCACACACGAGATTTGCTGTAACAAGAGAATATATGTAGTTCGAAAGTAGTAATTGTCTTTTTTGATTTCTCTTTGTGTCTGTGCCTTTCAGTTTCTCTTAAATGAGGGAATTTACTGTGGTTTCTCTTTTTTTTTTTTTAAAGAGCTGGAAAAGCAAAGAATTTGTGCCATTCAAGAAAGAGAGCAATACACACAAAAAGTAAGGCGAATAAAAGAGAAGATGGAAAAAAAAAAGAAAGGTGTATGATATTCAAAAAAGAAAAAAAAGCGAACAGTTGAAAGTGAGTCCTTCACACCCACTGACACAAACGAGAGTGTTATATTTTGAACACTCACTTTTCTTCTTCATTTTTGCCCCATTACTACAGATATCATACTGGGAAACTGGCGTCTGGTGTTGTACTCGGTATTGGGATAGGACGAGGTCAGCAGCCATCACGGAGGGACGCACCGCGAGGGCTAAAAGCCACCGTCGTTGTAGTTGGAGTTCTTCTGCAGCATCGATTTGATGTTGGACCCCTTCTTGCTGGGGTTGCCGGCGGGTGCCGCGCGAGGCGCCGTCTCGCCCCACGTCTTGCGCTCCGCGCCAGCACCGCCACCGCCACCGCCGCCGCCGCCGAAGCCGCCGCGGCCGCCGCCGCCACCACCGCGACGACCACCGCCGCCACCGCCGCGCCGCCCGCCGCCGCTGCCGCCGTGCAGGAAGGCCTCGCCCTCCATGCGCTCGACGTCGCGCTTGAGCCAGTCGGGGATGTCCTGGTCGTGCTCCTTGAGGTACTTGAAGAGCTCCATCGCCATGCGGCCGTTGCTCTCCGAGAAGAAGCTGGTCGCCGTTCCCTTGTTGCCGGCGCGGCCGGTACGGCCGATGCGGTGCGTGTAGTCGTCCATGTCGTTGGGAAGGTCGAACTGGATGACGTGCGACACGTTGGGGATGTCGAGGCCGCGCGAGGCGACGTCGGTGGCGACGAGGATGGGGCGCTCGCCCGACTTGAACTCCATCAGCGCCTGCTCGCGGTCCTGCTGGCGGCGGTCGCCGTGGATGGTGGAGCTGTTGATGCCCTCCTTGGACAGCGCGCGGTACACGTCCTCGGCGGCCCGCTTCGTCTCGACGAAGATCAGAATGAGGTCGGTCATCTGATGCGAGAAGATAATCTCGAGCAGCTTGTCCATCTTCTCGTCGTTGGGCACGTAGAGGAGCTCCTGCGTGATGTTCTTGGTCGTCGAGCCGACGCGGCCGACGGTGAGGAGGTAGTAGTACTGCTTGAGGTAGCGCTTGGCCAGGTTGAGGATGCGCTCGGGGAAGGTGGCGCTGAAGAGGAGCGTCTGGCGGCTCTCCGAGAGCGGCATGTCGGAGTAGCGCGACGCGACGAGGTACTCGATCTGCTCCTCGAAGCCCATCTCGAGCATGCGGTCCGCCTCGTCCAGCACGAGGAACTTGGTCTTGCGGAACGAGAGCTGGCCGCGGTCGAAGATGTCCTTGAGGCGGCCGGGGCACGCGACGAGGATGTCGTTCTCGAAGCGGTTCGGGTACGGTGTCCCGCCGTAGACAACGTCGTAGAAGATGTCGGTGCGGAAGGTCAGCTTGCGCACCTCGTCGTAGATCTGCAGGGCGAGCTCGCGGGTGGGCGCGAGCACGAGGCCGATGGGCAGGCACACGCGGCCCTCCGCCGGCGACACGCCGTGCACCAGGATGTACTGGATGACGGGAATGAGGAAGGCGGCCGTCTTGCCGGAGCCGGTCTGCGCACACGCCATGAGGTCGTTCTCGCGCAGCGCGACGGGGATGCCGAAGCGCTGCACGGGGGTCGGGTTCTTGTACCCGCAGCGCTCAATGTTCTCGCGCAGCGCCGGCTCGACGTTGAGTTCGGCGAAGTTCTTCACCTCCGGGATGTCCTCGGGGACGATGTCGACCGGGATGTTGTCGTAGTTGGCCAGCGAGATGCCCGTCTGCTGGTGGTGGTGGCCGAACAGGTCCAGCACCTCCTTTTCGTTGCGGCAGTTGACGCGCAGGTGCGGCGCACGCTGCACGCGGCCGGGGCGGCTCGACTGGGGCGCTCCGCCGCGCGCCGCCGGCGGGGCCTCCGCATCGGTCTGGCGCGACTCACGCTCCTCCCCGTCGCCGTGCTGACGGAAGTTGGCGCGGTCGTGGACGCCGTCGTCGTTGTAGCGGTTGCCGCGTCCGCGACCACCTCCGCCACGACGGTAGCCGCCGCCGCCCTCGTAGTCGTCGTTGCGGTTGAACGGGCGGCTGTAGGCGCCGTCGTCGTCGCGGAAGTTGGGGCCGCCGCGCCCGCGCCCACGCCCGCGGCCGTAGCCGTAGCCGCCGTCATCGGCGTTGGGGTCGTGGTGGTGCTCCTCGTTGCCTTCCCGGTCACCGTCGCGGAAGTTGAGGCCGCCACGTCCACGTCCGCGTCCGCGCCCGCGCCCGTAGCCGTAGCCGCCGTCCTCGTTGGACTCACGGTAGCGGTCCTCGTTGCCGTCGCGGTCGCCGTCCCGGAAACCGCCACGGCCGTAGCCGCGGCCCCCACGTCCCCCGCGGCCGTACCCGCGGCCCCCGCCGTAGCCGCCGTCGTCGCGGTCGCGGTCGCGGTCGCCGCCGTCCTCGTCGTTGCGGTCCTCATTGTAGTAGCGCCCGCGTCCGCCGCGTCCGCCGCGGCCACCGCGCCCGTACCCGCGGCCCCCGCGGTACGAGTCGTCGTGCTCCTCGCGGCCGTCACGGTCGCCGCGGTCCTGGTCACGGTCACGGTCGCCGCGGTCGGCGGCGGCTGCGGCGCCGTCAGTGGCATCGGTGTCGCGGTTCCCGCCACGCCCGCGGCTCCACGCGCGGCCGCGTCCCCAGGCGCCGCCGCCTCCGCCACGGTTGGTGCCGAACGACTCGCGGTCGCCGCCCTCACCCTTGTTGCCGGATTCCTTCACTCGAAATGAATTCTCGCCATCATTTCGAGTATTAGAATCGCGCTGGTTGTTCTGCTCACTATCCATAAAAAATTCGGTGTTTATTTACAAAGACTCTTGGTAATAGATAACTTCTTGAGGTGGGGAAATGAATAATCGAAAGAAAATAAAAACGGCATTTAAGGTTTGGATCATTCATTATGTTCTTTTTTTTTTTGTCGTAGAGGCATAATAACTTTGTGAAACCAAGCGGCACAAAACTTGTCATTCAGCTGCAGTCGAAGACAGAATCCGATGGAGGATACCGTCCCGGGGACACAAATGTGGATATGAAAGACACAAGTAACATCACTAGTATTGACATCATTTATATTGGTGTTGTCTCGTTCAACAGAATTCACGAACAACAACACGTTATATTAGTGTGCCATATTTGTTGATATCATTTCTTTTCTGTGATTCTCTTATTAGATTTATGAAAAACCAAACACTCTGCCACCAAGTAAGTCGATATATATATATATATAACTGCTGTTATATCATATACATGTCAATGGTGGCATCAATGCTGGATAGGTATGTGTGTGTGTGTGTGTGTGTGTGTGTGTGTGTGTGTGTGTGTGTGTGTATACCAACCGGCCCCAGGTACTTTTTGTGTGAGAACGTGCTGTACAGTAGTTGAGATTCGCCCTGTTCTGTGCTCCGTTTGTGCTTTCACTCTTCTCAGAAGTCTACGGTCTGCGGAGTGCAGCGCCGTAGTGGAGGGTGTCTAGAAAGTTCTGCAGAAACGGCAGACTGCGCTGCCACACGTCCTTGTCGGCCTCCCAACGAATCACGTCGACGCCACCGCGCGTCTTCTTGAGGTCCTCGAGGACGTAGGTTCGGCAGCATGAGTCCGCGCGGCGCTCCGTGAAGTGCACGCAGCGCATGCCGCTAAAGCCGTTGGAGGCGGTGCACTCCACATCCTCTGCCTCCCAGTCCGTAAAGTGGAATTTGACGTTGTGAAAGAACTCCTCATCAGTGTTCTCGACCGCGACCCACGTCAGCGGCAGACGTTTCACGTATTGCAGAGTGACGACGACGGAGGAGAGGGGCTGTGCGGCCGCGCAGCCGAACGGGCGGTAGACGGCGGTGAGCTCCTCCGCCAGCGCCGTCTCGACCACGTAGCCGGCCGTCTTGTCCTCGATCGAGAAGAAGAGGTCGAGAGAGGGGTGGTGGTACGCGATGTGGATGTGCCAATTGCTGGCCCCGGAAGCGTCGGACTCCGTATGGTCTCCAGTAGTTACGCCACGCGGTTTCTCCACCACCACCTCTGCGAGAGTGGGAAACGATATTTTCATTATCACCACTAATATCACTGCTGATACCACCGTTCGCACTATCACTATTATTGCTCTTCTCTGCAGCGAGCAGCTGCAACAGTGTTGTCTTCCCTTCCGCGGGAGGCTCCTCGGCAGCGAGGGCTCTGGAGAGGACATCAGCAGACACCTCCGCGCGGTGGGTGCCGTCGCTAATGATAAGCACGGTGTCTTGATCGGAGCCAGCGGCCTGCGCGACGCGGAGCGGGTGCGGCACCACCAGCACCACAGACACAGCGGACCCAGCGCGCTGGCACGTGACGCGGTAGACACCGCTGCCGTGCCCTGAAGGGGCGCCACGCGTGTATTTTCCTACAGCAGACGGGCGTATGCTCTCCGATTTGGGCAGCCGCGCTGGTGTACACACGCGGAGAAGCATCGCGGCGATCGATTCGGCCGTGGCGGCGTCACTGAGACGCACGGTGTCGGGTGCCTCAGCGGGGATCGGAATCCCGCCGATGTACGCAAAGAACAGAAAACAGCCCTGCAGACCAAAGAGGTACAGCCCCTCCTCCCCGTCCGTGTCTTTTCCGACTGCGGCAAAGCGGAAGGCGGGCGTATGCGGTGGCTGCACCTCCTCCGCTGGCGGGGCGGCCTTTGCGTTCTTCTTCTTCTTTTCAAAGGGAGTAGTGGGTGTGGCGGCAGCGTCTGCCGTCTCCAACGCAATCGGCTTCAGCTTCAGGTTCTGCGGAAGCATCGGGCACGAAGGAAGCACCTGCGTGATCGCGCGAAGCATCGCGGCATCCGTCTCCTCCGAAGCGTCGCCGTGCAAGACAAGGATGGGGCAAATGTCCAGAGGGCCGACACACACGAGCAGGATCGTGCTACCGGCGAGGGCGGCAGTGCGGGAGTCGCTCTCTCGCGCCGCAGCGTCCTCCTCCGTGGCGGGAGGAGGCACCAAGGAGACGACGGCCATGTTGTCCAAGTGCATGAACACTGGCGGCGCCACGGCCCACCCCGGAAGTAACGCGGCCCCATGGATAGTCAGTGGCAGAGAGGTAAACCGCGGGTTACCAGCGACCACATCTTCTGAGGAACCGGTGCTGCTGCTTCGAGAGGCATCGCGGAGACGGCGCCGGCGCCGGGCTGACCACAGCAGCAGCGCCGCCCCTAGAACAACAGCCACTAGTCGGCGCTTCGAGAAGGTGGCCATCGTGGATGATGTTGAACCTCGTTTAGACGCTTTGCAGAGGTATGCTAACAGGTACTGGATAAGGCAAACTGCCGTGGAGGGGGTGGGTACAAGCAAGAAATAATGTGGAGAGAGGGGAAATAAAATAGAGTTCTTATTTTATATTTTAAATACAATGGGAAAAAAATGACAGAGAGATAAGACGATAGGGAAGGAAGACCACGGAATGCTGTCCTTGGGTAATCAATACTAAAAACGTTGTTCTCCAAACGTCCAACACGTCGAAATGGCGGACAACGGAAGAGAAGTAAGGAAACTAAGGAAGAGATGAAAAATAGAAAAAGAGAAAGAAGAGAGGGAGAGGAGACCACGAACAGGCCCTGTTTGTTTGCGTTTAACTGGAAAAACAAAAAAAAAAGAGAAGGGTGTTAATATGTTTTACTGTGGTGGTGAAGCAGTAAAGCAAAACGCTGTTGTTTCAGAGCTTGCTTGGACAAACAAGAAGAAAAATTAGTAGTCTAAAAACCTTTTTCGTTTTAAATAGACAATGTATCGCTGCATGGGAAAAAGCGAATGTGTAAAGGGAGATACATAATAAATATGAGGAGACATGTGTGCGTGAGTGCAAACGGTTACTCCTTTTGACGTTGGCATATCGTTCAATTTGAACAGGCGGCATCTTTTCAAAACAGTTGAACAAGAAAGAATAATTCAGACATATTTGAAGCTTTCAATATCGCGCCATTTCCAGTTCCGAGCATCGTTTGGAAACTTTATACTCTGCTGAATCTCTCCTTTTCGTCGTTGTGTTTTTATGTCTCACTTCTTTCTTCTAGGAAGAAGAGAAAGCAGTGAGTCTATAGTAATGTACATGCATGAGAGTAGTGAAAAAAAAAAACAAAGACGGAGGGTTTAGCTACCCAAATTCATAAATCGATGATGCCGTCGAGAGATCACAGCCGCAACAAATGGGAAGCAGCAGGGTGAAGAATCATCTCACTCTGCTATGCTATCCCGCGTGCCTCCACACTACCAGGTCCGCACCCTCCAGCTGAAAGTGCAAGAAGCAGCGGGTCTGGTGTGTCACGTAGGTCGCGAAGTCGCGGCCGTACACCACGTGCCAGATGCCCCCCAGCTTCGCCGTGACGTTCTTTTGAATGTCCTGGGCCATGTCGCGCAGATTCACGCGCTCGAGGTCGCGCTCGAGCTCGCGGCGAGACCCCTCGTCCTTACGCCACGTCGTCCGCGTGGGAAGGAGCACGTAGGTGTTGTAGGCGTACACCGCCGCCTCCATCACCACCCGCACGTCGCTCTCCGGCATGTCGACGTACTTCGAGACGCACGTGAGACCGGCCGCCCGCGGGTCCAGCACGTCCTCAGGCTCGTCGCCATCCTCCTGCAGCGGGTCGCCCTGGATGCCATGCGGACGGCTCGTGGCGTCGAGTGAGGCAACTTCGCTATCAGCCATTTTGTTTTCTCGCCTCTGAAATTTCTAATGTGGTAGTTTTGCCGTTTTTTTTTTTAATACCTTCTTGCTTTTTTGTTGTTGTTGCCGTCGTTTGAAGTGCAGAACGTGTTTTTTTTTTTTATGGCGAAGAAAATTTTGGAATTAGGAAGAAGACAGGAGATTACGGTAGTGATATCATGCATTATTAGATTCACGTGTGTGTACGTGCCCTACTGCGGGATTGGGGGATATATATATATATATAAAGACATACAACTCGCCTCAACTTAGTGTGTTATTTTTTGTTTTGTTTAACCGGACGTCAACATCAACATCAACATCATCATCACCAACAGTCGAAAAATCCAGAGTCATGCAACAACATGTAGTGACAGGTACGCGATCGCTCGCGCACACGCAAGACAGGACAGATTGCAATCAGCATCGCAATGCATTTGCTCATAGCGCTTCTCCGTTCTCCAAAAGCTCTTGGCCTTGAAGGAGGCGAATGAGGTTCACCAGACCGTCTCGGAAGCCTATTTCCGACTCGGGGTAGTTGAGCGCGCGACGGCTGGAGCGGGCCAGGTCGATCAGGCGGACAGTTGTGGCTTGCGCGTCGCCCGCTGGCGCTCCGGCGTCGTAGCAGAGCAGGACGCTGGAGGACACAAACGCCATCTCGCGCAGGATCCACTGACCGTGCGGGTCGGTGTCGAGAAAGTGCAACAACTCATGCGCGAACGCCAGCAGGCGGCGCTCTCCATTGCTGCTTTCCGTGCTACTCTCCGTCGCTGCTGGCTTAAGTAGGCTGAAGGGTTCGTTACTGCGGCAGAAGGAGCGCACCGCGCAGCGGAGCTCATCAATGGTCTCGATGGCGTAGCCGAGATCCTTTCCGACCACCGAATCACGCTCGAGGCAGCCGCCGTCCGCGCGGCGGAAGAAGTGCCGCATGCCGGTGATGCGCAGCCCCACGCGCCGGACGAGAGAGCCGGGGTGGTCCTTTGTCTGCAGTCGGGCAATCTTCGAGGGAGCCGTCAGCGGCGAGAATCGCAGTCTGCCCAGCTTGAGGTCCAGCACAGACGGCGCGGCCATCCCGCTCGTCACGTCCACCAGCCCCAAGGCCCACTCGGTGCCGTCGAAGCAGTCATCCATCGCTGTTAGCGCACTCAGCGACACAAACAGGTCAACAAAGAGTAACGCCAGTGTGTCCGCGTCCGCGGAGGCAGAAAGTGGCGCGTCAGCTGATGGCCTGGACTGCAATCGCGCCGCAAGTGAGGGCTGCCAAACCAGGCGATCCACGTATGTTTGCGGTACAGTCACGTTGTAGAACTCTGGCAGGAAGCGCTTCAGCGCCGAGAGTGAAGCAACGGCGACAGGCAGAGTGGCACGCAGCGCGGTGTGCTCTGGAGCGCTCAGGAGTTCAGTCGACGCGGGCTGTTTCTTGCGCGAAACCAGCAGCCGCAGCGCTTGGCGCAGTGTACCATAACACCTCCCATGCCGTTGTAGGCTTCACAATGGTTGTGCGAGAATCAACCGTGCTCGGCCCGTACGTGATGCGTGCGGTGTGCCCGCCTACCGCCTCGAAGTTGTCGCCGGGCTGCACGGAAGCCATCTGTGAAGAAAAAAGGAGAAGAAGGAGGAGAAAGGAGTTACCTCAGGCCTGTGGTGATGGTGATAAGATCTTTTGGTGGGCGGCGTACTATCTCCGATTTCGGTTTTATTGTCTCTTCAGCTCTGTGTGTGTTTCTGCCTTGATGAAGTAATTTGTTATGAATTATGCGCAGAAATAATAAAAATTGATGATAAGTGAGTGTTGGTGTAAAGGGTCATATAACAGCACGAGTCACGGAAGAGTACATGACGGCGGAGGTGTGCAACTTGAAAGGAAAAAAAAAAAGAGGTGACGCAGCATATTGTACGAGTGTACAGTGTGAATGGGGGAGAGTCGCACCATAGATTCTACATACACAGCTATGCACGAAACGTCTTTTTTCTCTCATAGCTTTTTGGAAAGCGGCGCTTGCATGTATCAAGTACAGCCGCAAAAGAAAAAATAATTAAAACAGCATGAAAGTGAAGTCACATTAATCGATGGTTTTGATGGTGGTGGTGGGGAAAGAAGCATACACATACGCACCACGTCATTCGTCGTCATCGCTTGCGCTGTCGCGTGTTCTTTTCGCTCCAAGCAGCACGGTGTGCGAATTCTCCGAGAGTGGCGAGATGTGAAAGCTATCAGATGCGTCAAACGCCTTTCCCTTGGCGACAGCTTCGTAGTCGTCTACAGGGGGAACGTTCCCATTTTCTTCCTCAGGCTCCTCCTCCTCGCACTCTTCATCTGTCAAGTTGTCGCGCCCGCGCTCCGCCTCGTTGTCGAGTCCTTCCCCGGCGTAGGATCGCTGCAGGCGGCGGAAGCGGTGCTGACGCTGCGCAGGAACTCCGAGCATGCGCTTCACCCACAGCATACGCCGCCACGCTCTTCGCCACGACGCCATATCCAAACGCGGGAGTGTCGCAAACGGGTCCGGGTCGGGGGAGGCCGAGAAAAGCGGGCCGTCGCAGCGCGACCACAGCCGCCGCAGAGGTCCTTTTCCTTTCTGTTCAGAAGTATGGAGGTTGTGTGCCGTCCCCTCCTGCGTGCCGCTCTCAGACACGCCCGTTGTGTCGGGAGGTGGCGCGGCCGCGTTTGTCCCCGTGCGTGCGCGCGTGACAGTGCAGAGTGTAACATCGTTGCCGGCCAGTCCAGACGTCAAAGTACCCTTGAAGAAGCAGCGGAACGGCCATGCAGTGGCGCCAAACACCTGGGTGTGCACGGTGCTGCTCTTGGCGCTGTCGGCGATGCCGAACATGACGACCATCTCAGGCGAGCCGTGAGGAATGATGATGAGGAGACGCTCACCGGGCTCCAGAGGGCGGCCGCCCAGGAGGCTCGACACCTGTGTACGACCGACCGCCTCGGTAACGACTAGACCGGCCTGCGAGAGCAGCTGCTTAACCACCTCCAACATCGGCGAGTCCTTTGCGGACCAGCGGCCCGGCAGCGGTGGTGCGCGCGCGGCGGTCTCCGGGTCTTCCGCGAGGGCGGGTGTTTGCGACTCGACGAGGGACTGCGAGAACATGGACACCACAGACTGCGACTGCATCGGGGTGCGCTGCGACAGCACCTCCCCCGGCACGCTCCCGAGCCGGAGCGACTGGCTGTCGCCACCGCCACCGCCAGCGAAACGAGCGGCGCGCCGCTGTGGAGGCGCCGGTTCGTTTGCCTGACCCTGCACGGCCTGCGAGAGGCTCACGTAGTAGCTGCGGCGCTCCTCCACCGCGGCGCGTGCCTCCTCCGGGTCTATCGGTGGTACGCCAAGGTGCTGGCAAATAATGTCCAGCGCAATCATCGGCGTCAGGTGCGGCTCCACGACCAGGCGCCGTCGGGGGAGACCCTTGTAGGAGCGCATGTGGTGGTAGTAGGCCCCCCGAACCCGGCGAGCGCCCGCCAGATACTTTGAAAACTCGCGTTCCGAACGAAAGAGGTCCGCGGGGTCACCCAGGTGCGCCCAAAAGCCCTCTAAAGTGTTCGTCGCTGTTCCCAAGATGATGGCCTTGTCTTCATCGGTGCTCCACGGAAACGGGCCAGTGGGGTTCTGCCACCACTCCACATCGCCGTAATCCAGTACTTCCTGCTTGGGAACATGCGCCCTGCCCTCTGGGTCCCTCATTGCACGCTTTGCTGCCTCATACATGTTTGGCTACGCTACGTTTAACTTTTTTTCTGTTCAGATACCTACTGCTTTTCTTCTGGCGTGCTTATTCTGGATCCTCAGCCACGTTATCATTCTGGAAACTTTGTGGAGAAAAAAAAAGAGAGAGAGTGATAATATTAGTAAGTATGGGGGGGTATGGGAAAGTATTGCGTTGCAGAATGCACAGTTTTCAACCTTCTCTCTGTGTCTTTTACTGAACCCATTACTGCCCGCAGATGCAAAATACACGCACACACACACACACAGACACACACACGCAAAGAAAAGCTGCACTTTTCCGGTTTGTCTTTCAGTTTCCTCAGCAGAGGGTGTGAGCGCGAAATATCACTAATCACATGCAGTTCTTGCACTTTTCACTTTTTCTGGTCAAAGTCTTAATCACTAGTTATGGTATTTTAAAGTATAACATTATAAATGACACAACCTTTCAAGAAAAAAAGAAGAAGAATTATTTCACTCTGCAATAATCGTCTACGTCTGCCTCTAGTGCCAACAAGAAGTCGACCACAAACACTCCCAAGATAAGGATGGAAGACGGAGAAAGACATAGAGAGGGAGAGAGAGGAAATAGCAATTATAATTTAGAAAAAATAAACACGAAACCAGGAAACCAAGGAAGAGTCACCGGAAGGGAAAAAAACAACACGAGGCAGTTTGGCAAAGCGTCGCAGAAACTGTGAGCATGCCGTCGCCAAGTTAGAGCTGTTGGTACTGCTTAGGAACTTGATCAAAAGCTGTGGTCTGGCTTCGCGGACCCTGCTCGCGAGGAGCGTAGGGATCCGGTACAGAAGACGCCGCCGCGTCCGTGCCCGGTTGCGGTGCCGCCGTGCCCGTTGAGGCGGCGGTGGCGCCAGTCACAGTGGCGGATGGGTTCTCGGCTAAGCCGTTGTGAGCGTCCACCCCAGTGATGATGGTGTCTGCGCGGCGCTTGCTGGGGCGGCAGTACACCACGACGATAAAGAGAAGAGCGCCACAGGCGACGAGCAGGGCAGCTACCGTAACAATCGCCAGTGCCGCGACCACCAACCCGGAGTAGCCCGATTTGGTCGGAGGGCAGGGCTCAGCGGTCGTGCTCGTCGTAGTAGTACTTGTACTGTCCACCTGGCCGGCATCGCCGGCTACGACAGCAACAGAGACGGCAACAGGCAGCACTTGGTTCTCCTGGTAGACGTAGGTACCGTCGTCCGCGTCAATGCACGAAAGGCACACGCACACACAGTCCAGGGCGGCGTCGCGGGAGGGGGAGATGTCTGCGGTAAAGTATGCCCCCGTGTTTACCGTCGAGACAGTTTGGCTTTTGAGGGCGTCTTGGCAAGTGGCGGTGTCGCACGAGGAAGTTCCTGGACGCACCACCTGGGGAAACACGTGGGCGTCAGAAGAGGTGAGACCTTCCGCATGAAAGACCGTCGCCGTGGCGGCGTCCTTGCTCACCGACGTTGGGGTCAGTTTCATGTTGACGAACGACACGAAGCCTTCGGTAGACCCAGTGGTGGAACCGCTCGCGTCAACGACGCTAGGGTACACAATGAGCTTGTACTCGCCCCTCATGCCACTGGTGGGAAAAACGGCGGTGAAGCGATCGTCGATGGTCGCCAGACCCGAGAAGGTCGCATTGGGAGTTTGGGTGGCGGCGAAGGCTGGGTCGTTGTAGGAGCGAGCCTTCACTGGGTCGACGCTGGACAGAAGCAGCGAGGCCCTCCAGCCGGGGCTCACGCCTGAAAACATGATGGCGCAGGGAGAGTCGAGCAGGCAGGTGTCGCGGTTGATGGTGACGGTCAGCGGCACAGAAATGTCGTACGACGCCGTTGGCCCTGCGTTGCCGCGCAGCGAAGTGTAGGCGTACACCGTCGCGGGCTCGCTGATTTTCACGTCCTGTGTAAAGAGCTCAAAGTCCGTGTCGTCGTTAGGCTCCTGGGTGAACATGTTGTAGAAGCCCTTGTACGCGATGCGGTAGTACACCTCACCATACTCTTCCTGGGCAGCCAGATGCACCGTTTGATTGCGTGCCCGGACGCTTCCCTTGGTTAGACGCGGGGTCGCCAGGACATCAGAGTCGGTGTAGGCGAAACCCACGTAGGCGCCGCCGCTGCTGCCGGCGGGTGGCTTCGGGGTGATCGTGAAGGAGAACGCCGGTGGCACCGCTTCACAGCAGGCCACGTACTGCGAAGTGGTGGCAAAGTTGGGGAACAACTCAGACGCCGAGGAGGTTTCCCGCTGCTCACAGAGCGACGCGCCGCTATCGCCAGGGGACGCGACCTGCATCCACGTGTCGCTGTTATCCGACACGGCGATGTACGAGGAGCTAACGGAGGTGAGTGGGTACGGCTGGCCGGCACGGGGCTGCCCCATCGGGCACAACGAGGCTGCCGAACACACGACCCCGTTGCCGTTGTAGGTTGCGGCGCACCGTACCATGACCTCATCCCACTCCAGCGGCGACGACTCTGTCGCGAGATCGAGCGCGGTGACGCTCATACCGACGCTGGACAACTGACGCAGCGTCACGTGATTCCACCCCTCGCTGAGGCTCAGCGTCACGCTGCCCGACGTCCCGGTGGCGTCGTCCGCGACGGCTGTAAACACGTCGTTGAGCCACAGCGAAATATTGCTGTTGGTGTACTGGAAGCGCAGCTGCGCGGTGGCCCCGGTGACGTTGCTGTACAGTACAAAGTAATAGTAGTTGCTGCTGTCTCCTCCGACCGCGGAGCCCCGCCACCACCCGCCAGTCTTGACCGGCGTCGCCACCCAGCGGTAGACGGCGGTACTCGAGAGCGGTGCCCCGGCGGCGGTGCTGGCGGCGGCGTGCGAGTACTCGACGGTGATCTCCTCGTTGGGGTCGTAGTTGTGCGCGTGTGGGCGGTCGGCGCTGGAGCCGACAAAGTTGCGGAACTCCCGGGAGGCCTCGGTCGCATTGCGAAAGTTGTTGGGCACGTAGAGTTCGTTGGTGGTAGTCGAGGTGAGGGCCATCATGTAGCGCATGGGGAGCCCGGACTCCACCTGCCGGACGCCCGGGGGAATGTAGCCGAGGCTGCCGCCAATGGCCAGAGCGCCGAAGAGGCGAATCCAGGAAAAGTAGATGTGAAACCGGAAGATCCACGAGTGGTCGCGCCGCGTCGCCACACGCGCGATGACCTGATGCCAGCCGGGCGACAGCTCCGTCACCACGTGCGCCGTCGTTGCCTCGTTGGCGGTGCTGGAGTACTGCGGGACTCCATCGACGTAGAAGTCCGTCTTCCCGCGCACCTCCAGCTGCCACGAGATGCTAATCGTGTACGGGTACGCGTTGTACAGCGCGCTTGCAACGTACTTCACGCCGAACGCCTTCCCCTCCGGGAGGTCTTTGCCCTCCACGGGAATGGAACCGCGGTAGAAGACGATGACGCTCCACCGCTCTGTGCCCCCCTCCCGCACCAAGCCGCCCTGCCGCGGAAACGCCTGGTGGATGCCGCCGATGAGGTCCTCGTCGATGCTGTCGGCGCCCATGATGCTGTCGTACGTCGCCCCCGAGTTGAGGAGGTAGAACATGTAGCCGCGGTCCGGCATGGCGAATCCGCCTGGCGGTGGGCGGAGCGGCATCTCCGTGGCGTAGCCGACGCCGCTGCCGAAGACGCGCACACGGAGGTAGTTGGTGTGCGTCGAGGTGCCGTCGTCGGCGGCGTACAGTTTGATCAGCACCTGTTGGTACGACTCGTTTACCCAGAGCGTTTGGCCATAGCGCGTCAGCGTCCCGGCGGCCCCAGGAACGGCGAGGCCGTCGGGGAAGTCTAATTTGCTGCCTCCCACGTAAACGGCCACGTTGTCCGCCGCTGTGATTTCCATGCCGATTTGCTGGGTTGCCGCACTGTACAGCACAAACGCGTAGAACTGCACAAATCCGCCGCTGGCGGTACTGACGCCGTCTTTTGCGACGGCTTTGTTGGTGAATCCCTCGCCGTCGTCGGCGTTGGCCTCCTCATCGAGCCAGGTGGTGGTCACGGCGGGCACCCCGACGTCGGACAGCGTGGTGTCGACGCGTCCACTGATGGGCTCCAGCAGCGCCTCCCCGCCCGTGCTCGCCGTCGCGAACCAATCGGTCGAGAGCGCCACCTCCTCAGTGACGGGGCCGACGCTGGTCTCGCTGTCGAGCGAGCCAAAGTGCAGCAGCTTCGTGAGAGGCTTGTCGCTGATCGGGGTGACCTCCTCGGGGTACGCCGCGATGACGGCCACGTTGGTGGTGATGGTAGTGGCCCCAGCGAACCCCGCAGGGAGCGGTTCGTTGAGGGTGACCGACACGGCGACGGTGGAAGCGCCGTTAGCGTTTACCGCAGCGGCAGTGTAGTCCAGCGTCGCCTCCAGGGGACCCGTCGTGGCGGTCTCCGTCGAGGACACGGTCGTCTTGACACCGTTGATGACCACGTCGAAGCTCAGCTGGCCGCCGGTGTAGTGCGTGCCGCGAAAGTTCCAGACGTTGACGGAGACGGTCATCGGCCCTCCATCGACGACGGCGGCGGGGACAACCATGAAGCTGAGGTAGAGTGCGTCGCTGCTGAGTGGGTAGAGCGCGAGTGTGAAGGGCTTGCCCCACTGGCGCTCCTGGAAGGGGGCGGTGTAGCAGCACCCGCCGCGGCGCACCTCCGACGGGCTGTCGTCGCCCCAGAAGGAGGGCATCTCGCGGCCGTCGTCAAGGTTACTGTTAAGGTAGCCGTACCGCGCGCCGCCCAGGGCGACTGCCACGGCGAGGCAGAGAAGACCGCCTGTGTCCGGCCGTCCCACCCCGCAGCTGTGGGGTTCGTCCGCGAGAAGCGGTAGCTGCCGCTCCGTGCCGAGGCGGTGAGAAGGTCGCACACCGTCACGCCCTTGTTGGGGAGGTAGTAATCCGTGAAGCTGCCCATAGTCACTTCCAGCGCGAACTGGTCGCTGTAGTTGCTGTAGACGCCGCAGGCATTCACGTTGCCAGTTAGGCCGTCTGTTAGCAGGTCCCGCGACACCGTCTCTGAGCCGGCGAAACGCGCGATGACCACCCTCTCCGCCTCAGCCGCGGTGCACCAGATTACCACGGTGAACAGCAGCAGGAGAAGAGAGCGAGTAGGAAAGCGGCGGTAACGAAGGTTCGTCATGATAGAGGGAATTAGAAGTTACGATGTATTTTTAATTGACGTCAAATATAAAAAGCAATTGTGTGGATGAGAATAATAATGAAAAAGTAAAGAGGAAGAGAGGAAGGGAGGGGGGAGGGGGCGAGTGGATAGGGAAGGTTAAATTTAGTTAATGAATTGAAAAAGAAAAAAGGTAGGTGATAGGAAATAGTTGCCAAAGGTATCGCGTGCAAAGCTACAACTGGCGAGACGCACTGGAGAAGGAGAGGAATAAAAAAAAAAAAAAAAGAAACAAGAAACAAGAACAAGAACAAGAACAAGAACAGCAAAAGCAGGGGTGCGGGTGATAAAAAAATAGCAGCGCTAAAAATGGGGTTTTAGGATATCTGGAACGTGCGGTAGAGAGGAATATGCTTTACTACGCAAGAGGCAGTACCCCGTGAGAAATGAAGGGGTAATTCAAAAAAGCAATACTCCACGAGTTATAAAAGAGAAAGAGAACAAAAGCAAAGGCTGGAAATACTAGCTATGATGCGCTTTGCAGGGGGAAAACAAACAAAGAAACTTATGAACAATGAAGCAAACTAAAAGTTATATAGACAAAAATACAGAGGGCAAGACAGATAGGAGCGGAAGAAGGAGACGTTGTGAAAGGATGAGTGGAGTCATGTGTTTGATAGGCACACTATTGACACGCAGTTTCTCAAGGTATGCAGCAATCATAAACATTTCATTAGCCCTGCCCTTGTCTACAGACCGACACATCCAAGTTACGGCTTTAGTGGGATACTCTCTCTCTTTTCTTATGTAATTGTTGAGCAGTGGATGATGAATATATATATGCTGAGAAAAAGCTTGATCGATCACACCGGCACGACCTCATTGAGCGCGCGAAAGACGTGGCGGTAAGAGGCAAGAATGTTGCGTTTGCTGGCCATGTGGTGCTCCATCACAAAGCTCAGCGGCGCTCTCGCATTGAGAGACGTGCGGTTGGCCAGATAGTCAACGATGCGGCTGCGGTCGCGCGCGGTAGCTAAAGACAGCAACACTGTCTCATCGTCGTAGCCGCTGCGCAGCAGTGCGTACACGGCTTCTGAGAAAGGCATGCCGGGATCGATGGCAGGTGCCGTGGAGCCTTGGGCAGCGGCGTAGACGAATTGACGGCACGCCGGGTCCCCGCAGTGGCACGCCAGAAGGTTGTGCGGGGAAGGACTAGCGGAAGTCAGGCCAAGCAGCGAACTCAGCACGGAGGGAGAAGCACCCGCGCCTCCGCAGCCATCCACCCCGTCGGCCGAGGAGAGCGGGGCGGTACGCTTGCTGTAGTCCAGCGTCAGCTCCTCGCCCGCCGCGACGTCTCGGGAGAGAAAGAAGCTGTTCGGGTCGGAAAAGTGCTTCCAGTGCAGCAGCCGCTCACGCAGATCGTCGTCTGACAGCAGTGCTGTGGTTTGCGAAGGTGTTTGCGGATTTTGAGACAGTCCATCTTTCGAGGGATCCAAGAGAGAGGCCGGCCACAGTGCCTGCGACAAGCCACACACGACGTTGGCAGCGCAGGAGTGGTTGAGCAGATGGTGCGGCTGCGACTGCGACACCAGCTCGGCTAGTGCCCCAGGCGGGTGGGTGTAGTGCCAGGTGTCGGGGAGCTTCTCCCGCGTGTCGGAGAGGAGCCGCAGATAGCCCACGGCATCCAGGAAGCCGCGCTGTGGCTCGGCGATGATGCGCGTGCCGCGAGGAAGCGGTTTTAACGTGAAGAGCCCCCGGCCATGTATCGGACTCTTTCCCACGTAGATGCAGCTCAGTGTCTTGTTGGACAGAATGCCGCGGTGCGCCTCTTCTGCAGAGGGCTCCTCGTCAAGGCCCGGTGCAGTCGTTTTGCGTATATAGAAGTGGATGCGGCCGCCTGTGCCGGCGTAGGCGGCGTAGGACCCGAAAGACCGAAGAAAGTGCGCAAAGAGCCCTCCCACCGTGGGAGCCTGCAGCAGATTGAGCATAGCCGTCTGTCGTCTTCTCCGCACAATCGCAGGAAAAACTATTGGTTGGTGACACGGGAGGCAGCAGAGCGGCAGAACGAGCGCAGTACGGGGAGTCCACTGACGACAATGGCCCTGTGTAATGGAATCGAGCATCATCGCCATCCTCGAAAGGAATACTGTTGCTGTTGCTGCTGCTGCTGGTAGAAAGAACTGTACTTGCCTCTGCATCCTGTGAGTGCTCATCTCCCATCATTCCGTCGCCGTCGGCATAGTTTCGTCTTTTAGCGCCACGCACGCGCTGGCCAGTCTTTGAGTTTGACGACGTTGCAGCTGGATTTGTAGGGATGGAGGCTACTACCAACCTCCTTATTGTTAATCTAAGCATGGCGTGCTGGTATACGGTGTCGCTAGTACTTTCGAGAGTTGAATTCCGTGTGGGTGGGTGTGTGGGGGGGGGGTAGAGAGGAAGATCGAGAGAGAGAGAGAGAGAGAGAGACGGAAAGTTTTCATAGATATACTCCTCCCCACTGGTAAGAACTGAGCCATCCTAATGAATTGCTGTAGCAAGCAAACTGCAGTGATATGAAGCAACATCGATTGAATAACCACACAATGTATTGCCGTGCAGTAACATCAAGTTTTAAATACATATAAGTGTGTATCATTTTATATATATATATATATATAATAGCAGAAATAAAACTGATTGTGGAACATTTGAAGAAAAAAAGAAGCGAGTAGGAGAAGGAGAGAGAGAGAGAGAGAGAGAGAGAGAGAGAGAGAGACTAGGGGCGAGGGGAACCCCATGGGCTCTCACTGTGTCGCTGAGGTTGTACCAGTCACGAGTCTATGAAAGCGGGAGTAAGAGAGCGTGCCCCTGTCTTCGCTGTCTGCTGCATTGAGTATTCGGCGGATTAGCGGCTCAGCGGATGCTGCTGGATCACTGTCCACCTCGCTTTCTCCAACCCAAACAGCCCTCGATTCAGGGGATCCGGCAGCCGCAGCCAAGTCGTCCGCGGTGATGCACATCTTTCCGCCCGCAACGCACTCAAACATCGCCCACGTGACGGGAGACCACGAAGCTGAGGCGTTCTCTGCCGGTGGCATAGAGTGCTTTGGAAGGGCTGCAGAGGCGCTTACAGTAGAGGACAAAAAAAGTGCGTGCTCGTGTTCAGCACAGAGCTTCAGGAAGTTCAGAAAACTTTTCTCATCAATACAGGAAGTAACACTGGAGAAGGGAGACGGATCGTAATAGCATGGCGTACCTTGCAACTGAAAGAGAGACGTGTAAAGCGAAGCGGCAGGCTCATAGCCCAGTAAAACGTAGTAGGCGCACACAAACTCAGTGACGTCAAGGCACGTCATATCGGATTTGCCGTTGCCAGGGGTGCTAGAGGTGGGCAGAGAGGTCACAGCTGTATCGTCCGTCCGGCCACAGATTCTTCTTGCTTTGGCAAAACACTTGAAGACTTTCCTGGAGATATCTTGGAATTCATCTATGGATCTAAACATTTTCTAGGTTGTTGTTGTTGCTGCTGTTATTACTGTTGCTGTTGTGTCGTTTCTCTATAATTTTGTGGTGGCTTCCTCGGTGATGTTCTTGGAGGTGTCGTGATCTGCATTTGAGAGTCGTTGGAAGGTGCGGAGGAGGGAACAGAGCAAAGCATAGCATTTTCGGTAAATTTGGTCATACACAACCAACAGCATCGTCCAATTGGCGCAAGCGTTTCGCAGCCAAAATGAGCAGTTGCACTGTAACACGAACGAGTTGCCGCATCTCACGCAAGTATTTTGAAAGTCCAGGAGAAAATGTTGTGAAAATAAAAAAAAAGTAGAAAAAGCAAGGAACTCATGGAATAAAACATAATAATAATTAGAGAAGAAGGAGTAGGGTTGGAAGGAAGAACCAATAACGATGTTCAGCACAATAATATTAAAAAAAAAATAATAAATAAAAATAATTAAGGATAACAGAAAACAACGGGAAAAAGGGGAACAAGATATTCTCTCCTGACAGTAAACATCAGGTTAAATTGCTGGCTATGAAGTAATTGGCGGACTACCATCTATTTGCCGATGGAGAGCTTGTCCTGTTAAAGCCATGAGAAGATCAGTCAGATTGAGTCCTTCAAGAAGGAAGATCAAACGCCACTACTGGAGGGGCGCAAAGTAGGGAAGCGAATTTTCTTCCTCGGAGAGCTGCGAGTTGGGCTGGACGAAGGGAAGTTTCTCGAACTTGTTTACCTCCTCCTTGAGCATCGCGGCGCGGGCGTTGCGGACGTCGCCGTCGATGGTGTCGATGAGGGCCTCCAGCGTGGTGAAGGCGCTCTGCTCACGCAGTGCCCCCAGCGCGACAATACGCACGACCGCCGCGTAAAAGTCGCTGGAGAACTTCTCGAGGAAGTGCACCTCCGCGCTGACGGCGGTGTCCTTGAAGTGCGGGTTGAACCCGACGGACATCACAAACGGGAAGGGCCCGTGGCTGGCCAGTGACTGCGAGGCGCTGCACGTCTCGATGCACCCGTAGCCGTACAGCACGAGGTTGTTGTAGGGAAGCAGCTTCTCCACAACGGCAGGCGAGAGCTCCACGTTGGCGGTGGGATAGCCCAGCTGAGAGCCGCCGCGGCCGTGGCCGTGGATGACCGTGCCGCGGAGAACAAATGGCGTGAAGGGGGTGGCTGCTTTCGACATGATGAGTACGTGCAGATCTGCGTGTGTGTGTGTTGGGGGAAGAGTGCTGGAACAGGAAAATTCTCTTGGAGCGTACTATCAAGACCTTGTTCTTGTGGTTTTGCTTGCCTTTTTGTAAATCGGGGATATAACAACGGTGCTGGGATCAAGATAAAGGAAGGATGGTGATAACTGAAGTTATTAGCACATGATAGTAGTGACATTTGTAGTGATTGCGTGGTCTCCTTTTGCTTTAAGACTTGGGGAAGGGAGAACTAGTTATCCGGGGCTAGTAATAGGAGACCATAAACTGCCACAAAAGCGTACAGGACGTCCATCAGCTCTTTCTTAGTGGCAGTCCCCTCTCTCTCTCTCTTTCTCTTAGGCACATCATATCTTAGAAAGAAAGCTTTATTTTTCCATTCAAGTTTTTCTTTTTCAAAAGTTTTTATATACTTCTACATGGATGTGATGCACAAACAAACAGCACAGCAATGATCTAGAGTGATTTAAAAGAGAGGGAAGGAAGGGGGAAGGCCTATCGGAAAAGGAAATGACAAAAACCAGACGAGAGAGAGGACAAACTATGAGTAAAATGATGGCGGCAACGTCGGAATAGAAAAAAAAAAAAGGGACGAGGCATGCGAGCAGGCAGAACGGATGCATGAAAACACCATTTTCTGTACATGCTCGAAAAGCAGATTGAGTGAAACTAGATGGTTGAGTGAATCAAAAGAAGAGATTAGTTGCAGTAAAGAATAACTATTTATTAAATAAGGCGGTGACTTCAAGGGAAGTAAAAAGGGGAAGAAGAGGAGGAGTGGAGCTGGAAACGAAAAGATTCACAGACAGAGCAAATCGAAACACGCGCGTGAAAACTGGGTGTCGCGATCGCGGCGTGCAAAGGAAACAAAGTCTTCCCCTCTCCCCCTCCCTCTCATTTCATGATGACAACAACTGCTACAACAACTAGAAAATATATGATATCAGCAACCGATTTGTGATGTCAGCTGACAATGAACGGATGCATGATTAGATCCGCGACGGTTGGTCGCGCATTGAGCTCAAACTGCAGACACGACTTGATGAGGTCTTTGGCTTGGTTGTCGAGACAGTCTTCCGGGATCTCGGGCTTGATCTCCCAGCGGCCGAGCCGAGGGATGAAGTCGTCGTTGAGGTCCTCCTGTTTCCACGGGAGGCGTCCGCTCAGGCACAAACAGAGGGTGATGCCGACGCTCCAGACGTCGTTGCGCGGGTCGACAATGCCGATGCAAGCCTGCGGCGACATGTAGATCGGGGTGCCGAAGACGTTTTTGACGCTCTCCTCCGCCTCGGCGGCCGAGATGGAGAGGGAGATGTTGTCGGCAAGCGCGCCGCCGAGGTCGGTTCGCGCCTTGGACTCCGCCACCTCGGTCATTCCCTGGTGCATCACAAGCGCGACGGAGCCGCCAAAGTCGGTGAGCTTGCAGACGCCGTCGATGGTGAGCATGATGTTGTTGGCCGAGATGTCGCGGTGCACGATGCCGCGGTCGTGGAGGTACTTGAGACCCTTGAGCGTGCCCTCGGCGTAGCGCTTGACCACCTCGCGCGGCAGCGCCCCGAAGGTCTTGAGCATGTGGGTCAGCGAGCCGCCCGAAATGTACTCCATGACAATGTAGAGGCAGTTGTCCTGGTAGCAGCTGGCGATGTAGCGCACAATGTGCTCGTGCTTGAGCGTCGCAAGCAGATCCAGCTCCCGCTGCGCCTCCTCCACCTCCTCGAGCGACTGCTCCACCGGCACCTGCTTCACCGCCACGATGCGTCCGTCCTCCTGCAGCCCCTGGAACACCACGCGCCCGCCGGCCCCGGTGGCGATACGCGCGCCGAGCTGGAAGGTCATCTCGTCCTCGCCCGTCTCGTCGCCCTCCTCCCCGCGCTGCGCGTCGGCGGCGCGGCGGTCCGCCTCGGCGCCGGTGATGATGCGCGCCTTGGTGCGGCGCGTGCTCTCCGCCAGGGAGGCCGACGCGCGGCGGATGAACTTGTGCGAATTGCGGTCCGCCTTGAGCGAGACGTCGAGGGGCGACATGAAGTTGCTCGTGTCCGCAAAAGAGACCGCCTGCTGTTGCGAGTCAAGTGTGGGGAGGCCGCGGCTCGTGCCCGAGTTGTTGCTCGTGTTCGAAAAGCCCCGAGGACGCGGCGCGCGGAAGGCGCCGGCGCTGCGTATCGGCGACCCAGACTCGTTCGGGGTGTCGTAGCTGGAGGCGCACCTGTTTATCGGGGAGCCCGTGAGCGAGCCCGCTGAGGCCGAAGCTGCGTGGCCGGGCGAGAGAACGGTCAGGATGGGTGAGCCGTTATCAGACGTCTCCTCACCGTCGTCGCCGACGCTGGTGTGGTGCGTCGAGACGAAGGCCTTTGTCTCGGCCTGCGCGCCGCCCGACTCGATGGGGACGAAAGCGTCACCGCCGTCGTCGCTCGTGGCGGTTTGGATCTGGTGGTTGGAGGAGTACGTGGAGGAGAGTGCGCCGAACGGGGCCGCGAGCTGCCGGTTGCCCTTGGGCTGGAGGGCAACGCCGGAGCTGTGGCGGCTGGAGAAGATGGGCGGCGTCCCGCCGCGGTGGCCGTTGAGGGAGTTGTCGCTGACGGTCCGCGCGGTGAGCGACGCCGACGCCTCGCGCGGGTCGTTGGTGTGATGGTGGGACGAGTTGTGCGGGAGCGTCGGCTGCGGTACGAGAGACGCGTCAGGGTCGGAGTGTTGGTTCTGCACGGGGTGCAGCAGCACAGGCCCGTTTTCGCCGTCCTCCGCCTCCTCGGCGTAGTGCGAATCGGTCTCCTCCTGCATCATCAGAAACTCCCGAATCGCGTCCTCGGGGCTGTCGTAGCTCTCGCAGACCTGTGCGAAGAACTGAATCGCGAGGGCCTCGGGAAACACCCACGACGGCTTCATCCGGTGGTAGGGATTGGGGATCGCCACGTTGATGTTCGTCTCCTCCGCCTCCTTGAAGTAGGCGGCGAGGTCGTAGAGGTGCTGAGCGATGAAGTTCTCCATGGAAAGGTTCTGCAGCACCTCCATCGCGAGCGCAAAGTTGTGCTTGTGCAGCGAGAGAAGCGCGCTGAGGATGCACGTCACGGTTTCTTCGTTCTTGAGGTACTCGTCATCGTTCGCCGAGCGACCCTGCAAACTGTAGACGAAGTTCACGTTCTTGGTGGAGACATCACTACACACAATATCGACCGGCACCATGTGGAAGCGGTCTCCGGCGCTGAAGCCGCTTTGTAGCGTGATGATCGGGCAGCGCAGGATAGGGCAGAGCTCAACCAGCTTCTGCACAAAGTTGAGCTCGCGGCTGTACACGTACGGGAAGCGGTAGGAGGAGAAGCCGCCCAGCTCAGCCATCAGTGTACTTTGGTGCAGCGAGATGCCCCACAAGAAGTTGATGCCCTCCGCGCGCTTTTTCTCCTGAAACGCGGTGAGCTCGGAGCCGAGCCAGAGGGCGGCCGAGCAGGCAATGTTGATCACCGACACGGCGGGCACTGGCGAGAAGGCATTGTACGTGATGAGCAGCGAGTCCACCTGCTTCTCCAGCATGATCCCTCCCGTGTAGTTGCTCGTGTGGGTCGCGAGGGCAAGAAACTCCTTCGAGATGGACGCAATATTCTCGGCGTCCTCGCGGGTGTACGAGCCACCACTCTGGGTCTGCACGTCGGGGAAAAATACACGGCAGAAGAGGTACGTGACGTTGGTGCCAATGTCGGTGAAGCGGCCAACATCCATCGCGCCGACCGTCTGCTCACCGCGCGCGACGCTCATCGAGGCACCAAAGGCGGTGGACTCACCGAGGAGACACTGGCTCTGCGACGCCTCGAGCGCAGCGTCGTAGACGTAGCTCATGCTGGCACCGCGACGGTTGGTGAGTGACTCGGCCAGCATGTGCGAGTCGTCCAGACGGTTCATGCTGCGGGCGTGGCTGCCGTGCACGCTCGTCATGAAGTCGGCGTACGACTGTCCCATTGTGACGCTCCGCTGCTGCGAGAGACTGCTGTCGAGGCGGTCGCCGCGGATGGCGCTGTTGATGAACACGGACGAGGGGTGGTTGGAGTGCAGCGGGATGCTGCTTGCCGCGTGGCTCGAAGGTGGCTGCAGGAGCATCTGCGAGTCTGCCAGAATGTGTGCCCGCGCCCGCACGGCGCTCTCGGGATTGGCCGGCATCGGCGAGGGCTCCGTCGCATTGGGGCTGCTCGAGCTCGTGTGCAGCAGAGAGGCGCCCGCGACGCTGCGTTCCGTCGTATCGTGTGGCTCAATAAACGTCGTGGTGATCCCCACCGTGCTGGAGGCAGCAATGCTGCCGCCGCCACCTCCGCCGTGGATGCTCCCGCCACCACCACCACCACCCGCACCGACCGCCTTGTTGGCGATGTTAGAGTCATGTGCGAGAATGGGTTTGAGCATTGGTCGAAAGTTGGGGCTGCAGTTGATGTTGAGATTCTCCGCTTCTGCCATCGCCAGATGATTCATGTGGGTGCGTGGAATGTAGGAGGCAATAGTGTCCACAGCGGCGTGCGCGTCGCTGCCTGCGTAAGCGATTTCCTCGTAAGTGCTATGCAGCAGAAAATGATCGGTCAGAACGATCCCGCGGGGTGACGGGCTTATTTTCCCGGTGTGGTCACCGTATTGGGTCAGCAGCTGCATACTTTCGGCGGTGGTGCGGCAGTACTCCATCGCCTGCGAGAACTTGCGGAAAGTGCAGTGCCAGACAAGGTAGTACGCGATGGCGGCAGAAATAACGACCATGGCGAGAAAGAAGATAATGATGCCGATCATGAGGGCGAACTGCGCACGGCCCATGCTTCCCACCTTTGGGTGGTACGATGTGTTCTTGTTGATTTTTGTGTTGATCGCCCAGTAGTGAAGCCCCAGCAGCAAAAGTACCATGAAAAACGGAATCAGAACAACCGCAAGGAGGTAGAGGAGGGCCTGAGTGAGCACGCTGCTACTGTCACCCTCGGGCGGCGGCTTTACGGCGGCGAACTCGGTCAAGGTGTAACGGTTATGCATGGAGAAGGGCGGCTTGGTCTGTATCACGGAAAGCGGATTTGTCGCCGGTTGGTGCGTGCTGCCGTGGTGGATGCTGTCGACCTCCTGGATCAAGGAAAGGTCTCTTCTGCTCCTCCCGTTCAGCCGCAGCACGGGCGGCGCCACCTCCGGGGAGTGGTAGTTGCCGCTGAGTGGGGAGGCCTCTTCGTCGTCGTCCTGTGACGGGCGTCGCAGGAGCGCCCGATCCGGGTCGGTGGCCTGCCGCGAAGACGGCGACCGTGTTGCTGCGCTACCGCCTCTGGTGTTCGACGCGGTATCGAATTCGCTATTGTAGAAGGCGCCCGACTCCGTCTGCTCCTGTAGTTTGGGCATGCGCATTGGCGTCTCGTCTTCGTCGTCGTCGTTCTTTTGCAGGGCAAGGGCCATTTGGACAACGTTGGTCGGTGCGGGTTGGGAGAAAGGGATCGTGTCTCGGCGCGGCTTTGATTGCAGCGCCGGCGGTGGTACTACCGTCTGTGGTTGTGGAATGGGTGCCTGAGAGCGGGACGTGGACAGAGACTGTGACAGCAGAGGAGGAATGCTGACGGCTCGCCGACGCTTCACTGACGAGTCGTTCTCCTGAGAGCTGACTTCGGTGCGGACAGTATGGGCAGAGAACTGCGCGCAGATGGCGCCTAGGGAATCGTTGTTGCTTTCGACACTTGCCTGCTGGCCCAGCTGTGTAAACGCGGGGCCCTCACCCATGGTCAGCGTTGTTTCCGTCGGTGGATTTCCCTGCGAGACGTCGATAGGGGAAGCCCCAGCGCCTCCACCGCCTGCTGCTCCGCCCCTGAACTTGGCAAAATGTGGACAGTCGTCGTGTTTTTCGGGTGTCATGCCCCACTGCACCGGTACGGCGCTGGTTGTTGGGGTCTGCACACTAAGAGAGTTGTTTTCCTGGAGGGTGCTAAAGGAGAACCCTTTTTGGAAGCTAGCCATGGGTGTCTCTTCCGCCACAAGAGCGGGCCTCGACGTGGATTGGCGGATGGGTTTGGAGAAGAGGGATCTGCTCACGGTAACTTGCTCCGCGTCCAGTCGGGGCATCTCCATGGGCATGCTGATCAGCGCATCGATACCGTCGCCCGACGTGCGCTTCTCTGTCACGATCTTGCGCTGGTTGACGCGCGCGAGCTCAGGCTGCACGCGCACCGTTGACCGACTCCGTGCTCTGCCCCGCGTCGTCGACTGGCTAAGAGACGCACTCGTAGAGGCCGCATCGCCGTCAGCACCTCCAGGTGCTTTAAATCCAGAGCTAGAATTTGTCTGTTGCATCTACACGTGCTCCAGACAGGGAGAAGTGGGGAAAGCGGTGGGAAGGAGGGCAGAAGGTAGAAGTGCGCGTTCGGTAAGTGAGGCCGCAATTTTCACTACTTTTTGGTCGACAGAGAATATGTCGGATTTGTGAGGTAACGAAAAAGCGATGTAGCAGTAGAAAAAAAAAAAGCAAAGTGACGGGAGAGTTGAGAAAAAACCTCGAGTATTGTCAAAATAATAATAATAATAAAGTACAAGGTAAAGAAAAAAAGAAAACAGAAAGATAATTTACAAAGGAAAAACAAAGCGGAGACGACTGATCAAATAAGGTTCGCCTGAGAGCTTTGTGAGCTTGTTAAAAAAAAAAAAAAAGGAGATGTAAGCACTTTTGAGAGAATAGAAAGGTTCTATTATCAACCACAGATGTACTCTCGTTTCCTACGATATATTGTGCGATAGATATGGTGAATAGCGTGGGGTACAACAGCGAGCTTGCCAGAGGTGCAAAGTCCACTTACATACATACACACACACAGAGAGATACGTGCCTACGCACGCACACACACACACACACACACACACACACACACACACACACACACACACACACACACACACACACACACACACACTGCAGTAACAAGCCGCGAATAGTGGATTTGATGTTTGAGAGACGTTTGTATGGAATATTAAGTATTTTTAACGTGTCACTTGTGCACGTATGCTCTGTTTTATTCTCCACCTCGCCTTCTCTGTGGCATGACAATAGACAGGGGTTGGACATGTGAGAATAGACACACATTAACACTCGTGCGCCAACGCGGATCGATGAAACGAAAGTTAGGGAACGCTGCAAAACGAAAGAATGGGGGAAGGTGACTAAAAGAGAGGAGAAGTCGGTACGCGAAAAAAAAAAAAGAATATAAGAAGAGTGAGCAGTCTATGCGGGTGAAACAATAATATAAAAAAGAATTCTTCTATGCACTGACTTTTTCATGCTGTTGAACAGCACATCATCACAAGTTGGGAGAGAGAAGGGAGTTACCGCAAACTGTTGGAGCACTACTGCGAGTAGTGTTTGATGACAAAGAACTACGGTGGCTCTTATTTCTCTGTTTTTTTGTCCAGATACGCAGTTAATCAGCTGCATGCCTTCGTAATGACGTCACTTCTTTTTACGGCCTCGATCACCTGGATCATTTCCTGATGCCACCATCATTTGCTCCAGCAGCCACGCCTCCTCGTCGCTGTTCAGTTCAGTGTCGTCGTCCACGTAAGCAACTCCTGCATCGTCGTGGTTGCCCTGCTCAGTCGTGAGGGCGACTTCGGTTGCGGTAGCAGCATTTGTGGTCTCAGCGTCCGCGGCCTCACCGGTCTGATCTTGTGAGCTGGGTCTGAAGCTGCCTCCGTTGGCGTCGTCGTCGTCGTCAGCGAATTGTTCGAGCATGAAGTCCTGAATGAAAGCCAGCTGATTCTGATTGAGGCGAGAGAACATCGTTGCCGCTGCTCTGACATACGGGTCCTGTTGCGGACGGTGTTGTTGTTGTTGCTGTGGCCGCGATTGTTTACCACGATTGCCACCCCCACCTCTGCGCGGCTTACCGCGCACAGCAGCAGCAGCTCCATCCGTCGTCTCCTGAAGCACCTCTGCCAGCACGGTGTAGTAGGCATCCTGCACATCCTCTGGCATCATCCCGACCAGCATGTGGACGTCGTCGGTTTCGATTTGCTGCAGAAACTCACCCCAGGTGTTCGCAAGGAAGCTGGTGTCGAATGGACTGGCCACAGCGCTACTGCTCACTCTTGCGGCGGCGCCACGCCCGCGCCTCCCTTTTTCCCGGCCTCCACCGCGTACTCCACTATTGTTGGCAGCAGTGCTGGAGGACGAATTCCTGTTACCTCTTTGCTGCCCTCCTTGATTACCCGATTCACCGAGCTGATTGGGATCTGCGTAAGCGGTGGAGGGAGGAAGCCTCCCGCCAACCCCACCGAGTTCCCCTCCTCCGTTTGCGTCTCCGAACCCATGACTCGCACCCAGCGGTGTTGGAGGTGTTGGCGGGGGCATGTTCGGGCCCATACTTTTGCTTTTGGGGGTCATGTAGGACGGGGTGAAGGGAGTGGCATGGTAGTTGAGTGAAATGGGTGAGGAGGGTGTGGCTGCAGCGTCGTTTACCTCTGTTTTGCCGGTTTTATTCGGCTCTGGGCTGCTGTCACTCATGCTGTGGAGCTCAAAATTATAGAGGTGACTACAGAGGGTACGCGAGGTCCTCGTATCTATGTTAATTACAGGGTGGAATCTACTGTGCAGTGAATTTACTAGAATATACAGAGATGGTGGGTGAGGATGCGAGGTGGAGAAAGTATCTTCGGTGAAAGATCAAGGAAGGAATCAAACAAGACGAGAGATGAGTCGGGAACAAATCTTTATCTGGACACTCTTTTCAATTCTCTATTTACGGAGGAGTGTGCACTTTTTGTTGCTCTCCTTGTTGACTAACAGTCAGCTACACACAAAGTGAAGGAAAACAATCTACAAAGGAGGAACACATCACATCTATAGCCTGTGGGTCGGGTAAGCAGAACCCACACACAACATGGAGTCACGCTAGATGAGACAGCTTCTTGTATTTGCCGCACGTTTCAGCACACATTTTTACTATTTTTACATTGAATATTGTGTGGAATATTATTGCACAGTTTTACAGAGCAAACAGCGACAGACATATATATATAGGGGAGGGGGAGAGGCGAAAGGGAGAGAGCATATGTATGGCAACCAGCGGCACAGAAACAGTAAATGACATGTGTTTTTTTTTTCTACCTTGTGTGTGTGTGTGTAGCTTCTTTATCGCGGCACTGAACTCTGTTAGATAAAGAGCTCGTCACAGCAGCCGCGGACGACACGCAGCAAGACGCTTGCCAGAAGCGACAGGATGGACCAGACGGTGGGGATGCGCAACAGCCGACCTTTCTTAATTGCCAAGGATGCGAGTGCGGCAACGACGCCGAAGAATCCCAGGTGGCAGCTAACGATGAAGAGGTGCCGCATCACCAGCCAGCCGAACTGTTTTAGTTTGTGCTGTGTCGCTGTTGTCGCGTTGGTGGCGGGATGACCGTCCTCTCCCTCAACGTAGGTGTCTCCCGTGTAGTCACGGGAGCATTGAAAGTGCGGTGCCGCGGCGCTGTCATCGTGGGAGACGTTACTGCGACGGAATTGCTCCAGTGTGGCGCGCAATCCCTTGAGAGCTGGGGAGCGCTCCTCAAACGCGACGCAAACCGCCAGCACCGCGTCTGAGAGACACAACAGCAGGAAAAAGAGGAGCTGTCCGCTCCGCTGCAACCCAAACGGAAGTAGTATGACCGTAGCGCACAGTCGGAGAAGCAGCGAGATGACGCGGCCATACTTGCGTTTACGTATGCAGCTCACACAACGTGCGAGGGCGCTTCCGCCGTGTGTGATGACGGTGCCGGTGATCAGCATCGCGTCCGAGCCACGCTCTCGCTGGGCGCTGCTGTTACTGGTGCTAGTAGCGTCGTGGCACTGCCGGACTTGCCCGTGATAGACGGCACTGTCAGTGGCCGCCTCATGTTGCTGGTGAGCGAGTTCCGAAGACTGCGGCGGTGTCCCGCCGGGCGCACGGGTCTTACCGCAGTCTTCGCTGCCTTTTGGGAGCCCACGGGGCTTCTCGTTTCCAAGGTGGTGAGTGGGGCTAGGTGAGGGCACCTCGTCGGAGCCTCCGCTGACTGCACTGCTTGCAGCAACAGCAACCGTGCGCTGTCGGCGGTTGAGGCTAGAGGCGGGCACGTCCGGCGAGTTTGTCAGCTCGTCGCCGTCGTCCGGGTGACCTTCGGAATCAGGCGGCGATGGTGTCCGGGGAGCCGCTCGAGGGTGCTGGACGTGGTCGTCGTGCTCGACGCCATCGACGATCCAGCTAACGCCGTCGGAGTATTCCAGGTAGAATTGACGATTGCTGGTGCTGCGCCGCGCCATGACGACAAAAGACAAGAAGTTCGTCTCGTACACGGTACGGGCAGGATAGAAGTGGGAGACGACCGCGCTGATGGCGTCGCCGTGGGTGACAAGAAGAACGTCGTGGCACGGCTTGAGCGGCATCGGCCTCGCGTCGGCGCCGCGCTCGCGCACCGTCCGCCGCACACAGGCGGCGTCTTGGTCGGTCTCTGTCAGGTCCGTCGTGCTCGAGGCGCCGCGCGGGCGATTAGCGCCGCCGCCTGCTGTCAGACCAGACGACTGCCGCGAGGCGTAGTTGTCCGCGTTGCGAAGAAAGCTAGTCACGTAACGCTCATTCGCCAGCTCCATCGACTCACCCCAGGTGGGGAGATCGCCGCGGCCTTGCCGCTCGTGATGCAGGTTCGTTCGCCTGCTGGCTTTGATGCGACTAGGACCAAAGACCTCGCACAGAGAGTTGTCGATGATCATGGCCGCGTCGGTGCCGATGCCGTGGTTCTGCAGCGCCTCGGCCGTCTGCACAGTGCGCAGAAAGGGCGAGACAACCACCACAAGACGCCGCGCTTCGGCCTCACCCAAATGAGCCTTGAGCTTCGCCGCCGCCTCCTTCACCGCGATGATGCCAGCGTTAGTGAGGGCGGGGTCGAACTCTGGAGTGGCGTCAACGCCGTGGTCACTGCGCTCGCCGTGCCGCATCACGATGATGCGTTGCGCCGAGTCGTTGATCGGCATGACGTACACCCAGCACCCCAATGAAAAAAAATAGGTTGGTGTGTCTGTGTGTTGAGGGGGAGGGGAATCCAGTTCTAATGAATGAAGAGTGCCACGCCCGGATGACCTACCCGAGTAGGAGCACTTGATCTCTCTCTCTCTTTCCCTCTCTCTCCGGGTTGTGGGAGGAAACGCACCAAGAAAAAGAGCCGCAGCGAAATGTGTATTTTGAGGATTTTACAAAAAAAAAAAAAAAGGAGAAGAAATGAATGAATGGTTGAAGCAAGCAATGGTGATAATAAACAAATAGTAGTAATAGTGTTAGGTAAGAGAGGGGAAAAAAAAAGACGGAAATGTTGGCTTTGCTTTCAGTTACAATGAAAAACAATCACTGGTGATGTGCTTGATTAGTTTCGACGGCGCCACACTCTCTCCTTTACTTATGCCGAGAACAACACGACTGTGGAAAAAAATAAACGGAGGGTGAGGGAAGCGCAAGAGGCCGCGGAGGTGTAAGATAGATAACGGCAACGTAGCTGTACGGCCACAGTAATAAATAAGAAAAGAAGGAGAATAAAAGAAGGAAGCACTGTACTATTGCAAAAAGGCAGAGGAAATGCTTGATAACAGCTAGCACTGACCTCCAGTGCTAAGTGGATACAGTCCTTTTTTTTTTCACCAACCCTTTCCTAATACGTCCTTCTCCTTTCTAGCTATCGGTTTCTTGAAAATATGTAGTTTGTTGTTTTGGTTTGACATATTGGGGACGAGTGGATGGTTTAGGGAGAAAAAAAAAGAGAGTACAGAAAGGGATCGAACAAGCACATATAATGGGCTGCCATAGTCCATCGAAAGAGGAGACTCGGCATATGCCTGAGACCCACCGTTGCTGTGTACAAGGTAGTGGCAGCATATAGAAGACAAAACTACGCTACTAATTTTCACTCAGGAAATCGCCTCTGAAGGCCAGCGCAACCATGCAACATGTCACATTCCGTGTTGCTGTTGTTGTTGTTTCTTTTTATTTTTTTCAACGACGATATATTTCGAGGCATGGGGAAGTAGAACGAGGAGTGAATCTTACCCATATGTTAAGTAATGAAACAATTTAAAGAGGAAAACATTGTGGGACGATGAAGTCTCATCGACGTACGCGTAGAGACGGGAAAACGACCCAGCACTCACGGAGAATACGGTGGCGGGGGGCCGCTGTGGTGGTGCGCAGGAGGCAGAACGCCCGGGGCTGGCAGGTACGGCGGCGGGAGGCCCATCACAGGCGGGGGTACTCCGAGGGGTCGGCCACCGTAGGAGGAGGGGCTGTTGGTTGCCGGCAACGGGGTACCAAATGGACTGGGGCTGCCGGTGGCGCTGGCGTACGGCGGTGGAGGAGGACGCATGACAGCCGGAATAGGAGACACGGCGATGTTGTACGGGGGTGGCGGCGGGGGCGGCGACGATGGAACGAAGGCGGGGGAGTCGACGTTCATCATGAAACTAGGGACAAACGCCTTGGCGTTCACATTCATCTCGGGCGACTTGGGGAGTGCCGGCACAGCAGCACTAACGGGAATCGGCGCAGAGACGTGCGCTGGCGCGGCAGTGGCCGCAGCAGGATCGACGTGAGTCGGGGCGGTTGATGCCGTCAGGCCATGAGACTTCGTGACTCCCGCGCCGTTGGTACGCTTTTCCGCAAGAGCTGACGGTTGTGCGTTGCTGTCTTTCGGAACCGCCGATGTGTTTGCCGCCGCACCTGTATATTGGTTCTTGTTTTCTCTGCTGCTGTTGTTGTTTTTGTTGCTGTGGCTGTTACTGCTGTCATTCCGGTTGTTCTGGTTGAGACCCTGAGAGGTCGTCTTCTTGGTGCCGCTAGTATGCGCTGGGGCCTCACGCTTAGATTTTGATCCGGATGTGTCGCCTTTGGTCGGCTGCGACCGATTCGACGGCGCCGATGCCGGGAGCGGAGGAGTGGGAACGACAACCCTTCCGCGGCGTTCAGGCGACACGTACGGTGGCGAGACCTGCGCGCGTAGCGTCTTTCCACGGGTGCTCTTCCCATCAAGGTCTAGTCCCTGCCGCGCCCCATCGGCGGTGGCAAATTCGATGAAAAGCCGCCGGCGCCGTGACGGGGTCTCGTCCTCCACCAACTGTGCCGACACGACCTCGACGCCGGGGAGGAAGCTGAGCAGCTCCTCCGCCGTCGCGCCGTCGTACAGGTTGTACACCATGACGGTGTTGCGGGTGCGGGGAAAGCGCTCCCAAAAGGCCACGATTTCTGGCCAATACTGCTCACGCAGCTTCTTCAGCGCCGAGTCCTCGAGCGCCGGCACAGGCATCAGAGGCGCCACAGGCCGGAGGATGAACGGAAGGAGGTCGCCTTCGTCGTCGGAGTCCTCGTCCTCGTAGCGGTCCAGCAAATCGTTGACATCCTGCGGCGAGGGCATGACAATGACGCCGCCCTGTTTTTTGTTCTGATCGTCGTAGAAGCGGAGGTCGAACTTGCGCCAGCCGCTGAAGCGCTGGAACTCGCGCAGAGATTTGCTGAAATCCCAGTCGCTGTGGAAGCGGATCCCGACAAGGTGTCCGTGCGTCGCGACGCTAAGGCCCCGATCCAGCGTCAGGTAGTAGCCGTGACCGTGCACATCGGCCAGCGACTCCTCCGAAACGAACTCCGAGTAGTCGAGGAAGCACGCCTTGAACTCATGGGTGCGGCGCGTCACGATCTCGCCCGGGGCAGCAGGCCTCTCGTCCTCTCGCACCAACCGCTGGGGCTTGGTCACGCTATTCTCGAGTCCCAGGCAGTCCATCACCTCGACAGCGTGGAGACCGCCGGGGAGGTAGTCCACGTAGCGCAGGAGGGGCAGCGCGGCCTTGCCCGACAGCACGGAGCCGTCCTCAGTGTGGGTGCAGCTCATGCCGAAACGGGTGGCGCACAGGCCAAGCAGTTTGCGGAAGGTCTCAGCCACAACAGGGAAGTGCAATGAGAAGTGCTGAGAGCCCACCTCGGCAAGACAGAGCTTCACGTCCGTCTCGATACCAATGAGAAACCGCAACGAAGACGGTACACTCAGCGCCTTCAGTTCGAGATACTCAATCTCACAATGTCGACGCAGCATGTTAGAAATCATCTTTCGCCCCAATTCCTCTGTCTATCGAGAGAGAGAGAGATGATTGTAAGCGTCTGAGGAGACACGACACACACAAAAAAAATCTGAGAAAACAGTAAAGAACGATACACGATCACTATATGAACAGTCGAAGTTTAGCGGAAGTTATTTCTCTCTACTGATTGCTTTTGCTGATTCTTTTTCTTTTTTTCCGGATGAGAGTTGGATGTTTAGTAGATAAAGAACTGAAGTGAAATTTAGAGAGTGCTTACCCGAAGAAGGGAAGAGATGTGGAGGACAGACCAGAAGGGCGAGATAAGAGACGATCCAAGAAAATGAGTTAAGACAACAATTGCAAGAGCAGAAAAAGAAAAAGAAAACGGTCACGCATGTGGAGAGTGCATACCAAGACGTGCAACACTGTTATACCATCCTTGTACTTTCATCGAGAAGAGCAGTGCTTGGTCAGCAATAGCAGAAAGATTTGTGGTACAAACACCATTGAAAGTGGCTCTTTTTGAACAGCTGTGCAGTATTGTTCAACACGACTGTGTTTTTTTTTTTTTCCATTTCGTTAATTTCATTAGACAAGAAGTAATAATTACGTTGGAAGAATGGAGCAAATACGGGATTGAACAAGGAGAGGAGAGGGGTGGGTAGTGGTGGAGAAATATGTGGATATAATAAGAAGAAGTGTAGAAGCGGCCAAACAAGCAAATACTAAGAGCATTCATGTGTTCGTTCATCGCAAGGGAAATAAAAGAAAATATGGGGGAGGCGGACAGGTACTTACTTGTTGTCAAAGTACGGATAATGTCTACGGAAAAGAGGCGTGTGGATGTGGTGAAGAACACTACTTGAACAAGTGACGCATGCATACACGCAGACGGGGAAAGAAACCTCACGGCGAAAGCGTGATGTGGCCTGGGGCGCCTGCACGGAAAATGCAATCCGAGCCGGCCTGAGTCGCAGTGGGGCGCGGCGGAATTGGAGACAAGAAATCTAAGAAATAAATAAATATATAAACAAAGCGGGATATTCGTGTATAAATACAAAGAGTGCACTACAGCGAGAAGGTACACAATCGAACAATGTAACCAAACGCTCCAAACGGTGATCGACTCGCAAACAATCGGCAACCCTTACTGCGCCTCGGCGGCCATGCGGTCGTACTCGGCGCGCGCGAAGCGGTCCCAATCCGTCTTCTCCGGACGCAGCTTCTGCTGGTGCTCGCCAAACGGGTCTCGGTGCTCGAACATCATGAACTTGGGGGCGTTGAATATCATGTTGAAGAAGTTGGCTGGGGCGGGGCAGGCGCGGAGGTCGCCGAGGGTGACGCCAGTGGTGTGCTGGCTGACGCGGTCGTAGCCGAGCATGTCGAGCATCTGGCAGACCATGTCCTCGTAGGCGATGTCGCCCTCGGGGTTCTCCGAGTACTCGAGGAAGCGCTGGCGGTTCTCGCGGTAGAACTGGAACAGCTCGTACCCGCTGAGGATGCCGTCGCCGTCGAGATCGAGCACCTTGAACCAGTAGTAGATGGCCGCCTCCGAGTTCTTGTCCTCCTCCGAGAGACAGAAGTAGACAAAGTCCTCAAAGTCTAGGTGGCCGGGCTCCTCCGAGGTGAGCGGCCGGCCGCAGCCCTCGACGACGCGGCGAATGACGGCCGGCACCACGGAACCCTGGCCGTAATTGCACAAGTCGGCATAGTCGACGAGGAGGTCGCGATCGGTGTCCAGCTCCCAGAACTTGCAGTAGAGCACGTAAAAGTGCTCGTAGGAGAAGTACTCCAGCACCTGGTTCACATCCTTGGTGTCCAGCTCCAGCATAACCTCCGGGAGGTTGCTGCGGTCAAAGTCGCGCCACGTAATGCGGCGGTTTTGCTGACGCTCTAGCATGTACATGATGCGGATGGCGACGGTGCGGCAGTAGTAGTCCTGGAACTCGGGCTGCTGCAGGAACTCGAGGCCGGGGTGCGACTCGACAAGATACTTGGCCATCCGCTTCAGGTCCTCCAGCGTCACGTGCTCCACGCGGGAGTCCTGTCGGATCAGCTCAAACAGTCGCCGACTCGGCGTCAGTCCACCAAAGCGCGTGCGGTAAAACTCCGACAGCACCGCCTCCGTCAGGGTCTCGTTGGTTACGGGAAGCCCCGCGTGCGTGAGGACCGTCTCAAAGAGCATCTCCTTGAGCCAAATGGGAACCTTGAAGACGTTGGCGCAGATGTCGCCAAAGTGCGCCTTGCGGATAGTTTTGTGCGGCTCCGTGGACAGCAGTCGCGACAGCAGTTCCTCCTCCTCGGTGAGGCCGTCTGTCCGTAGCCCCTTGGATTCATTTTTGCAGTAGAACATGGGGATTTCGGAGCGCGACGCCTGTCGGGTGTCCGGGGGTGGGCTCGCCGCGAAGACGCCGCTGTTGCTGTGCATGTGGCGCGACATGCTGTGGGTGTCCCTGGCAGTTGCTGACGCGCTAAGATCCGTGATGATGGGCAGATCGATGGGGACGGCTACGGCGCCCATCGCTGTTTCCGTGAAGCGCGGACTACTCAGGGGTTGCGTGGCAGGCGGCGACGCCTCCCGAACAGACGGGGCACCGGCAGAGCCCTCCCGCCCCTGCGGCGACGGCGCTGGCATTGTGAATTGGTCCTCATTGGATTTGCGGCGGGCGTTCGGCGGCGTCGAAGGCGGTGACGTCAGGGGCCCTGCGCTGTCGCTCATCGGGTCCACATGTCGACTCGACTCCGTCGCCGGCCGCGGCTGCTTTGCCAGCGCCAGCAAGCGCACCATCGTCTGTCTAATTTTCTCCTCATACTTGGGATCACTGGCCCACGTAATATACAACTCCGACAGCAACAGCCGTGCTGACGGATCCATACTACTCTGCTCCATTTTTCTTTGTGGGGGTGCTTTCGGTTTGTTTCAGTATCAAGGGAGGTACCGGTCTACAGTCGGCGTAAGGAGATACGAACGTCGGTTGAGTGGCTCTCTCCCTCCGCGTTCTTGGTGCGGCGATATCTGTGATGAATCACGACGAAGAAGAGAATACGGGAGCGTACAAGTCTAAAAATCACTTGCTTTCCACTTCTTTTTTTTTAAGAACTGTGAACTCTGTGATGGGCAAATACACTTGGCAAGTCTGTTGATCTAGAAGATTAGACCTCCTTCTGGTCGTTGCTTCTCTCCAAGTTGAAGCAGAACAAATCAGAGCAGAAGAAGAGGAGATTGATGTCAGCAGTCTATTGGTGTAAAGGGAAAATATTGAAAACAAAGAAATATCAATAATGTACGGTGTTTCCTTCTTTTACCGAGCACGATATTTTGAGAGAGAGCGTTGTCCTTTAGACACTTCGGTGCTGCTGTAGTTGTTTCTTATTTTGTGGTTCTGAATCTAGTGTCTTTACTATTTGAGTATTGAATTGGAAGTCCCCTCCAAGGATATGAAATGCACAAGGTTAACAAGATTAGAAGTGGAAAAAGGCTTTAAAAGGCGAAAATACAAAATATGAGTAGTGACTTCTATTCTGTTTGCGTATTGATTCTGTATTTTAGACTTGGTCTCTGTGTAATATATATAGTGAGACAAAAATAGATGTTGCCAGAACGAATATAGCTTTTTGTATCTGTTGATCGAGTACCGAAGATGAAGATGAACAGAAGTTGATAATGATAACAATGAAAAGAGCGGCTGTGGGGGGAGGGGTGGAAGAAGGAGGAGGATAATGTACACTGTAATATATATAAAAGTAGGAGAGATACTGGAAAAGAGGAGAGGAGAGAAGCTGATAATTCACTCAGAATCGATAACAAAAACGGGGGACTAAACAATAATCGCAACCCTCAGGGCACTAGCCTGTAGAAGTCACGAACGATTAGTGTGAGAAGAAATGTGTTTGATCCTTGTTTAGCGTAATAGGAAGGAGAGGTAAAAAGCGTGAGAAGGTTTGAAAAACGAGTTGGGAAGACTCATAGCATTATCATACAAGAAGAGAAACCAAAAACAAGAAGAAATTGAAGTAAATTGCAACTCGAGAGCGATGAGAGGGGAAACAACTCCAGTGAACTCGCACTCTGTGTGACATCTGACAACGAAGCAGCAGAAGCCTCCTCTGATTACACTAACAATGGTACCGAAATGGTGTGACATTGTCGCGCTAAGCCGATGAGCAAGAGATCTGTGACTTCTTGCCATTTCTGTTTTTATTGTTTACTGTTTATTGTTTTTATTGTTTTATTGTTTTTGTAAGATGTAAAAGCGGACAGTGAGTGTACATGTACTTTGAATGCAAAAATAGAAAATAAGAGCGCAGAAACGCATTAATTACATACCTGAGAAGATAAGTGGTCGACAGGGACCAGAAATACGCAAATGAATTCATTGGAAAAGAGGAGGGAAAAGAATGTTGTTCTTTTTTTCCCCCGCTTGTTTACAGATGTTTATACTTAGCTGGCGGGAGCAGTTTCGTCCTCACCTGCGTCGATGCGGCGCTGCTGCTCCTCGGCCGCTGCATTGGCGGCAAGCGTTGCGATGAGTTGTGCCTTCTCCGTGTTGTCACCAGCGAACTGCTGCACGACGGTACCATAGGAGTAGCTGGCAAAGTAGGGCACGGTGCCGACGCCAAGCTCCTGGCAAATTGTAGCCGTCGACTCGTCGGCGTACAGCACGGCGATGTTGGTAGTCGCCAGCGCGTCGGGGCGCTCTGCGTTGAGCTTTTCCAGAAACGGTAGAACAGTGTCTGTGCACATTGGGCATAGCGTGGAGAGAACCGCGAGCAGCGCACTGCCCTTGTGATTCAGCACAAACGTCTCCAAGTCTTCTTGATTCAAAATACCAATGATTTCTGGAGGCGGCGGCGGCGGTTCCTTGCCCTTCTTCGACTTGCTCTTGCTACGTGTTGTCTTTTTAGCCATCTTCCGTGTGTGTTTTCGGATATCTTAGCAGAGTGGGAACAGTACGTAAAATCCTACTTGACTACAGGGTGAGGGGGGGGGGGGAGAGGCTAGAATGAATTACCAGGAGAGAGAGAGAGTGCATGCGTTTGTGTACGTGTTACATGGGCCGTTTCATCAGTATTGTTGTGCTGAGAAGATGCAACAGTAGAGGGTGGCGGGGGAGGGGGAGCTGCTCAAGTTTGAGTGTGTGGGAACAACAACAACGCTCTCCGCGCACCTTTCCACCATTCTGTCCCACTACAACAACTGCAAAAAATCACAAGAACACGATACGAGGGATACGCCGAGTAACCGGCATTCTTCTACTCTCTGTTGCAGAGTAGATAATTGTGACTCCTTTTTTTTGTTGTTTTTGTTGTTATTCTATATATTAATCTCAGCACTTGGTGTTTTCGATTCAACAGCATCAAATCAGAGATAGGGCTCGATTGCCATCTGCACCTATCGATCCAGCTTGCTACTTATGTATTGCAAGCTGGCCGTTTTCGCACCACAAGGGCCGAAAACGTTAAAATGAAGAGAAGCGTAAGACTCAAACAGAAAAAGGCTGCGGCTGAAGAAAATATAGAGTATCAATAACAATACGAACAGATAAAAAAAAAAAAAGAGTGAAGCGAGTGAGTGCAATTACCACTTTCCCACTCCGTGCGAAACAAGTGACATCGGTCACGCATAATAATCACCGTTTATATCGTATGAGAAGGTGATGTAGAATAAATCAAAAACAAAACACAATTGTTTAAAAAAAAAAAAAAGAATAACGAAAAAGGAATAATACGAAGTGGGTAGCGATATCGCTCTCTTTTTTTTTTTCTGCGTCTGTTCAGTGAGAAGTACAGAAGACGGAACACAGAGAGCATTAAAATAATAATAAAAAACTACTGCATCATGTCAGAAAAGGAAAAACCTTGAGAACACAAGACAGGCCGCAGGTTAGCACAAGCATCGCTGTTCGACGACATTTGCTTGTTGCTTTTTCTCTCTGTTTTGTTTTTTTTTACTGCTTTTATTCGATATTTTAGTCTTTCCTTAGGCTCACATAGAACGACAACGGAGCTAGTGGTCCGAAGTTTCTTGAAAAAATGAGAGCGATAGAGTCGACAGAAAGACAGTGAGCGAAACAAGAAATATTTGGGGGAAAAAAAAAGTAAAGAACAAAGAGCAAAACAGAAAGTAAGGGCCGATGAACAGTGCGAAAAGAATAGTTGGGGAGAGGGAGTTGAGATTTGAGCGAGTTAATCTTTAGCTAGAAAGAACGAGGGGAGAGCCAGAAGACGGGAGATCTCGCAAAAGACTGTTCGCCTGCTCATTAGGGTAGCCTGTGTAAAGGAAGTTCACCCGGGTCAAAAATTCAGTTGCGAAATAGATGTGCTTCTCAAGTCCTCCGCCACGCCACTAGTGGCCGAGCTTGTCCAGCGCGACCTTGAGGGAGCGGATGAGGTCCTCCGGCTCTTCGATGCCGACGCTGACACGCACCAGCCCGTCCGTGATGCCCACCTTGAGGCGGTCCTCGGTGGTCATGTTGGCGTGCGTCATGACCGAGGGGCACGTGATGATGCTCTCGACGGCGCCGAGGTTCTCGCACAGCGACCACGGGCGCGGGACGGAGTCCATCAGGCGGCGGCCGGCGTCGGAGCCGCCCTTGACCTCGAACCACAGCATGCCACCGTGCAGACCGTTGCGGTGCTGCTTGTCGGCGAGCGCCTTCTGAGGGTGCGAAGCGAGACCGGGGTAGCGCACCTCCTTGACGGCAGGGTGCGTCTCAAGGAACTGCGCAACCTTGAGCGCGTTGCTGCTCTGGCGCGTGATGCGCAGGGAGAGCGTCTTGGCCGTCTGCAGCTGCAGGAAGGAGCTGTGCGCGTCGAGGGAGTTGCCCAGAATGTTGCGGGTGAAGCGCACCTTCTCGGCCAGCTCCGCGTTGTTGGTGACGAGGGAGCCGCCGACGGTGAGGTCATGGCCGTCCACGTACTTTGTCGTGCTCAGCAGCGTCACGTCGGCGCCGTAGTCGAGCGCGCGCATAATGTACCCCGTGGCGAAGGTGTTGTCGCACATGTGCACAATGTTGCGTGGCTTGCACAGGTTTGAGACGGCCTCGAGGTCGATGAGGGTCAGCGTGGGGTTCGCGGGGGTCTCGGTGAGGACAAGCTTCGTGTTTGGCTTGATGGCGGCCTCGATGTTCTTGACGTCGCGCATGTCCACAAAGGTGAACTCCATCCCGAGGCGGGTAAAGAAGAGGCGGCAGGCGCGGTTGGTGCCACCGTAGCTGCAGTCGGTGATGACGGCGTGGTCACCAGCGCTCATGAAGGAGGAGATAGCGGAGGTCGTCGCGGCCATGCCGGTGCTGAAGACCGTCGCGTACTCCCCGCCCTCGATCGCGGCGATCTTGGATTCGAGTGCGCGCAGCGTGGGGTTGTCGGTGCGGCTGTAGCTGAAGCCGCGCTTCTGGTACTTGTCGATGGACTCCTGCACAAAGGTGGTGGACTGGTACACGGGGGTCAGGATGGCGCCAGTGACGGGGTCGGGCTTGACACCCGCGTGCACCTGCAACGTGGCGAAGCCGTGCTCCTCGGGCAGCCACGCGCCGGAGCCCTCGGTGAAGTCTGACACAAGGTGCTGCTTGCTGGAGGGGCCCTTGGACCCGGCAGCGCTGAGAAGAGCACGCGACGCGCGCAGAGAGGAGAGAAGAACGCGGCTGGACTGCATGTTTGTTAGTTACGAGGATAACTTAAGGGCGAGAAGGTAAAGAAAGAGAGAAGCTACAAAGATAGCAAAATAGTAATATAGAAATGTTCCTTGTAAAATAGAAGGGAGTTTGTGTGGGTGTGTGAAAGTTACAGTGGAAGGGATAGATGATAGCAATAGGTACGTTTCAAAGATAAAGAAGTACAATTCACCACAGTATAGCACGCGTGTGAAGGCATATTCCAATCAAGTTTGAAGCACTTGCCGTGACAGTTGTTGGTAGGACACTATACGGGAGGAAAAAAAAAGGATAAAAACAATCATGAGCAAAAAGACGGGCAGAACGCACAAGAAAAACGACTTCACCCAATAAACAACGAAAAAGCATACATACTTATTGAATAATAACGTTGCTTGATAAACGTTAACAACGAGAATGATGTTGTACTGCAACATGTCTGGGAGAATTGATAACAGGACGGAAGATGCGGGGCAGAACCGAAAAACTCATCGGCATTCAAGGAGCCTGAAGGGGAGACAAGAGAAAGAGAGAGGCTGAGATAGCTGTGGTATCAGACAAGATTGCTCATTGACATTGTCGTTCAGGAGGTGAATGTCAGGTCAAACTGTGCTTTTGTCGATTGTATGTCATCATCTAGGCAGCCGGCGTGCTGGGGGAGACGTGGAGGGGTGGGGGTGGGGGAAGGGGCAGAGGGCGAGAGAGAGAGAGAGAGAGAGAGAGAGGAGAGGGGGGGGGGGAGGGGCGGAGGGAACGATGCGCGGCCACGCTACAAGGCAGCAGGGCGAGCGTGCGCATGCGGGAGGCGGTATGCGCCGGTGGGCACGACGGCAGCCGTCAGAGTGGTGCATGATAGTCTCTCAGTCAGACCTCCTGTTGATATCGTGGAAGATACCTGAAATCAGTGTTGTGCATCAGAAGCTGGTCGTGCCCTGTGTCGCGCATGCAGGGGTGCAGTGGCGGCAATAGACTGTGGCGGGCAGGCGCCGCACCAGGCCCTCGCCGGCGTTGCAGATCTCGTGCCGTTTGAACATGTGACGACGATGGAATGAAGCGTCCCATCACAATACCTGACGACACTTCGGTGTGTATGTGTGTGTGTGTGTGGTCTGCGGAGCAGTCACGCACCCAGGCTCTCGCTCGATCCTGGCGGATGTCACCAGCACCGATTATAGCAGTGAGATCCGTGTAAAATCGAGCTGTCTCACACTCCCCTCCCTCGCTCACTCTCCACCGCCAACCGCAAGTGTCGCGCGTCTCAGCGCCGCCGCCACGAGTATCAGACAAGATTGCTCGTTGACATTGTCGTTCAGGAGGTGAATGTCAGGTCAAACTGTGCTTTTGTCGATTGTATGTCATCATCTAGGCAGCCGGCGTGCTGGGAGACGTGGAGGGGTGGGGGTGGGGGAAGGGGCAGAGGGCGAGAGAGAGAGAGAGAGAGAGAGAGAGAGAGAGAGAGAGAGAGAGAGAGAGAGAGAGAGAGAGGGGGGGGGGGGGGGGCGGAGGAAACGATGCACGGCCACGCTACAAGGCAGTAGGGCGAGTGTGCGCATGCGGGAGGCGGTATGCGCCGGTGGGCACGACGGCAGCCGTCAGAGTGGTGCATGATAGTCTCTCAGTCAGACCTCCTGTTGATATCGTGGAAGATACCTGAAATCAGTGTTGTGCATCAGAAGCTGGTCGTGTCCTGTGTCGCGCATGCAGGGGCGCGGCGGCGCAATAGACTGTGGCGGGCAGGCGCCGCACCAGGCCCACGCCGGCGTTGCAGATCTCGTGCCGTTTGAACATGTGACGACGATGGAATGAAGCGTCCCATCACAATACCTGACGACACTTCGGTGTGTATGTATGTGTGTGTGTGTGTGGTCTGCGGAGCAGTCACGCACCCAGGCTCTCGCTCGATCCTGGCGGATGTCACCAGCACCGATTATAGCAGTGAGATCCGTGTAAAATCGAGCTGTCTCACACTCCCCTCCCTCGCTCACTCTCCACCGCCAACCGCAAGTGTCGCGCGTCTCAGCGCCGCCGCCACGAGTATCAGACAAGATTGCTCATTGACATTGTCGTTCAGGAGGTGAATGTCAGGTCAAACTGTGCTTTTGTCGATTGTATGTCATCATCTAGGCAGCCGGCGTGCTGGGGGAGACGTGGAGGTGGGGGTGGGAAGGGCAGAGGCGAGAGAGAGAGAGAGAGAGAGAGAGAGAGAGAGAGAGAGAGAGAGAGAGAGAGAGAGAGAGAGAGGGGGAGGGGAGGGGGCGGAGGAAACGATGCACGGCCACGCTACAAGGCAGTAGGGCGAGTGTGCGCATGCGGGAGGCGGTATGCGCCGGTGGGCACGACGGCAGCCGTCAGAGTGGTGCATGATAGTCTCTCAGTCAGACCTCCTGTTGATATCGTGGAAGATACCTGAAATCAGTGTTGTGCATCAGAAGCTGGTCGTGTCCTGTGTCGCGCATGCAGGGGTGCAGTGGCGGCAATAGACTGTGGCGGGCAGGCGCCGCACCAGGCCCACGCCGGCGTTGCAGATCTCGTGCCGTTTGAACATGTGACGACGATGGAATGAAGCGTCCCATCACAATACCTGACGACACTTCGGTGTGTATGTATGTGTGTGTGTGGTCTGCGGAGCAGTCACGCACCCAGGCTCTCGCTCGATCCTGGCGGATGTCACCAGCACCGATTATAGCAGTGAGATCCGTGTAAAATCAAGCTGTCTCGCACTCCCCTCCCTCGCTCACTCCCTACCGCCAACCGCAAGTGTCGCGCGTCTCAGCGCCGCCGCCACGTGTATCAGACAAGATTGCTCATTGACATTGTCGTTCAGGAGGTGAATGTCAGGTCAAACTGTGCTTTTGTCGATTGTATGTCATCATCTAGGCAGCAGGCGTGCTGGGGAGTCGCAGGGGGGGGGGGGGGGGAGAGGAGCGGAAAGCGGGGGGGGGGGAGAGGGAGGTAAGCAAGAAAAGGTCGGGGCGGAGGGAACGGTGCGCGGCCACGCTACAAGGTAAGGCAGTAGGGCGAGTGTGCGCATGCGGGAGGCGAGTATGCGCCGGTGGGCACGACGGCAGCCGTCAGAGTGGTGCATGATAGTCTCTCAGTCAGACCTCCTGTTGATATCGTGGAAGATACCTGAAATCAGTGTTGTGCATCAGAAGCTGGTCGTGTCGTGTGTCGCGCAAGCAGGGGCGCGGCGGCCGGCAATGGATTGTGGCGGGCAGGCGCCGCACCAGGCCCTCGCCGGTGTTGCAGATCTCGTGCCGTTTGAACATGTGACGACGATGGAATGAAGCGTCCCATCACAATACCTGACGACACTGCGGTGTGTATGCATGTGTGTGTGTGTGTGTGTGTGTGTGGTCTGCGGAGCAGTCACGCACCCAGGCTCTCGCTCGATCCTGGCGGATGTCACCAGCACCGATTATAGCAGTGAGATCCGTGTAAAATCGAGCTGTCTCACACTCCCCTCCCTCGCTCACTCTCCACCGCCAACCGCAAGTGTCGCGCGTCTCAGCGCCGCCGCCACGTGTATCAGACAAGATTGCTCATTGACATTGTCGTTCAGGAGGTGAATGTCAGGTCAAACTGTGCTTTTGTCGATTGTATGTCATCATCTAGGCAGCCGGCGTGCTGGGAGACGCGGGGTGGGGGTGGGGGAGGGAAAGGAGGGGGAGGGGGAGAGAAAGGAGGGGCGGAGGGAACGACGCGCGGCCACGCTACAAGGCAGTAGGGCGAGTGTGCGCATGCGGGAGGCGGTATGCGCCGGTGGGGGCACGACGGCAGCCGTCAGAGTGGTGCATGATAGTCTCTCAGTCAGACCTCCTGTTGATATCGTGGAAGATACCTGAAATCAGTGTTGTGCATCAGAAGCTGGTCGTGCGCCACCAAAAAATACGCGCTGTTCGGTAGAATGAGGCTGGAGGCGTTTACAGTTCTCGAAAAGAAAGACGGGAGAAGCGATAATCTCGTGCTGTTTGAACCTGCAGAAGCGATGAAGACAGCACCATCTGCAATACCTGACAACACTTCGAAAGTGTGTGAAACGAAGCGTCTCCTGTGCGTAAACTGTAATCCAGGGAGAAATGAGTCGTAACTGGCTTTTTTATCCTTCAAAGGTGGAGAGGGAAAGAGCGGTAGTCTGAAATAGATTGAGTCGCAGTTCAAATCGGACGCAATTTCGGTGGCAGACTTCTCCGCACCGAGTAGTACTTCAAAAGTCATGGTCGGTAAAGTCAGATTTTACCCTACAGAAGTTGTTGTTGTTCGTCATGCTGAACGCGGTGGAGACATGGCTCTGCTTGTGAGCACAATACAGTGGTTTGCGCGGCGTAGGCTGGTGGTTCGGGGACGCTTCAAATCGGACGCAGTTTCGGTTGCAGACTTCTCCGCACCGAGTAGTACTTCAAAAGTCATGGTCGGTAAAGTCAGATTTTACCCTACAGAAGTTGTTGTTGTTCGTCATTTCAGAAGCAGGAACGACCGCTATTAGTCTGGAGCAGTGGTATGTCCTGATCGCGGCGGAAGGAGGCAGTGGAAGGCAAGGTGCGAGAGGCGGGAGTCGTGCGTATAATAAACTACAATAATATTTGAGACATAGCGCTTGGTGGATAGAGTAAAGCGGAAGGGGGGGATAGGGATGTTTACGTTCTTAGAAAGCTTGTCATTGAGACAAACAAAAGTTCGTGAGAGAGATACACAAATTGCAGCTTTGGGATAGAGAAAGACGCTGACGTGAGGACAGTGTATTCACAGGATATACAGTCATGATCATTGGATCATCACTCCATCGTCGAAAATGCTTTGAGGTGTCGCAGGGGAATCAATACATCATTATTATTCTTTTCACAATTCATTGTGAGTTTCATTCATGGAGTTCTATATATCCGGAAAATAAGAAAGGAAAACAACGAAACCCATTTCTAAATTTATGCTCAGTAGTATTGATAGAGGAAACAAAACAGAGAACACCATTTCTTGGTGAAATACTAAGTGCAACGGAGGAGACGGGTAATATGATGCAGTACCGCACACACACACACACACACACACACTCACACTTAATCTGCCTCAGTGTCTCTTATTCCATCATCGTATCGCCTTCGGAGAAGTCGACAAGGTTAGTAAACGTCTGAGCGGATGGTGACATGTCTGAGACAAACTGCGACGCCATCGGAGAAGCGGAAGAGTAGGGCTCTGCTGCGTTGGTCGTCCCTGGTGACGCCGTGGCAGGTCGGTTGCGCGCCGGCAGCGAAGGCACGTCGGCGATCGGTGGTGCGCCAGGTACTGAGATTGATGTACTCCGCCGGTCGCTCGGGCTAGAGGCTGTTTGGGGAGTGCTGGGCGGGGTCCCAGCAGGCACCAGCTGTTGGTGAGTGTTTGCACGTGCAGCGTTTTCACTGGCGGCAACTGCGGGGGTGCTGGATGGCACAGCCCAGTATGAAGCAGCCCCTTCCTGGCGAGTGAGCGCGCAGCCAGACTGTGGGGGTGGCGCCATTGCGTTGGGGTCGACGTAACGAAACGCCGAGTATGACGGAGGCGCGGCAAGCTTCCGCTGGAGCTCCTTGAGCAGCTTATTTGGTAAGCGGTTGGGATCGCTGTTGCCAACACGCGTGCTGGGGTGGTGCGGGCGGTTTGCCCTGGTGTCGGTCACACGCGCCGCAGTTGCTTGTCGTGCCGCCGGTGCGCCCGACATCTGTTGAGGGTATTCCCGGAGGTCTCCTTGTGTGCTCGCAACTGATGCTGCAGCGATTTGCCACGCTCTGCGGCTGCAACGGTCTCGCACCGCATACCCTCCGACTGCGCGCGCACGAGCCGGAGTGCCTGGGTCATCTGCTCCAGCTTCGCCTCGTCCGCGCGCAGGTCCTCCCGCTCACGGTGCAGAGCGTCCCGCCGCGCTTTGAGCTCATCCCACTCCCGCGTGATGGCCTCTCCCTTCTCCTTGTAGGCGGCGACCGTCTCCGCAACGGCGAGCTGTCGCTTCTGCAGCTCCTCCTGCCGCGTGCGCAGCGCGGCCTTTTCCCGATCGACCTGCGCCGACAGATCGGCGAAGGCGCGTTCCATCGCGGCGGCCTCCACGTTGATGTCGCGCTCCTCCGCGTTCAGCTGCGAAGCGCTCTCCTGTAGCGCTTGCAGGGCCTCGTGGAAGCGGTCCTCCGCGGCCTGCCGCTCCCGCTGCACCGTCTGCCGCCACCGCCGGTACTCCCGCTCCCACTCCTCCTTGTCGCGGCGGTAGCGCTCCTCCTGCTGCGCCAGCCAGTTGGCCTCGTCCTGCAAGTGCTGTTCGACCGTCTGCCCAAGCAGCCGCAGCTGCGACAGCGCGTCGGCGGCCTCCCGTCGCTCCTCCTCCGCGGTGGCTGTCAGTGTGGCGGCCATATCCTGAATGCTGCGTAGTGCCAAGTCGTTCTGCTCCATTGTCTTCCGTTCCTGCTCGTCTAGGCACTGCCGACGCTGCTCCACGGTGCCCTCGTACTCTTTGAGGGATGCCAGCACGTCGGTCATGGACGCCATAACGCCTTGCAGGTTCTCTGCGGCGGCCGCCGCCTCACGCTGCGCCGCGACGACGGCGCGCTGTCGCTCGTCGTGCAGCTGCTCCTCCTTGTCGAATTGTGCGCGGAGCAGCTCCATCTCGCGGTGATGCAGTGCCTCCTCCATCGCGACTTGGTCCCGGTGACGCGCCTGGATGTCGGCAAGGCGTTCGGCGTGCAGCGAGTGTCGCAGCTTCCGCTGCTCCTCCAGCTCCTCCTGCCGCCGCCGCAGGGTGTCCTCCAGTTCCTTCTGCAGTAAGGTTTGATGCTGCTGGGACCACGCCTCGCGCGACGCCAGGTACATCTCTTCCATCGTCTGTTCCTCCTTCTGCAGCACCGCCAGATCTTCGTGGGCGACGCGTTGAAGATCAGCTAGAAGCGCGTCGTCCATTTTGGTGATGCGCTCGCGCTCCTGCTCCTCCGCCTCACGCCAAAAGTCGAGCATCTCGTTGAAGCTGCGTTTGTACTCCTCGCGCTCAGCCTGGGCTTCGCTACCGGCGGTCACCGCAAACGACGTGCGTACCTCCTGCCGAATCAGCTCCTGCACCGACTCATTCCACTGCTGCGTCTGCGAGGCGTTATCAGTGAAGACCGTCTGCAGCCGCCCCATGATGTTCGTAATGGCGGACGCGATTGCATCGTTGATGAGGTCCTTTGATTCGTTCTCAGCGGCCAGTAACGACTTCAGCTGCTCCTTTTCTTTCTTGAGCGCCTCCAGTTTATCCTGCTTCTCCTTAATTTGAGGCTCGTACTCAGCGCGGAGCGTCTTTTCCAGCTCTTGCCGCGCCTTGCGCAGTTCTGTCTCGTAACGGTCCTGCGTCTCGCGGATCTTGCTTTCCCCGGCGCTCTTTTCGTCCTCGACTTCGCCCCACAGCGTGCGCAGCTGCGCGTCTATCTGATGAATCTCCGCACGCTTCTTGGCCTTGTCCGCGCGCCACTTCTCCTGCAACGCGCTCTCCCGCTCACGTGCCGCCTGCAGCTCTTTTTTACGCGCCGCGACCTCTACCCGCAACGCCTCTAAGGTTTCCTCGGTAATATTGTTGGGGTCCATCATGGCTAAAGCCGAGGCCGACGTAGTGGGAGGGACAGCTGCGGAGGCGGCGGTGGCGGACGGAGCCTTGGCAACGCTATCGTCGTCGTCGCCGAATAGAACGTCGGGTAAAGCCGACTCCTGGTGAGAGCCGCCGAGCCGCCCCGCAGCAGGGGGCCGGGTGCGCGATGTCACTGGCGACGAATCAAACTGTGTCTGTTGTCGCTGTTGCTCCTCCCGCTTCTGCTGCAGAGCGCGGCGGCGAGCCTCCATCATGTCGCCGCCGCCACCGAGACCAGAGAAATCGGCGTCCCCTCCACTCGTGGTGGGAGCATCCGCAGTCGCCGCCTCGGGTTTCTTGGGTGAAATGGGATTCAGCCAGTCGGGGAAATTGTCTCCAAACATTTCAAGTAAAGGGTTTGTATCTATGTGTGTCTATTTTATTTGTTTTTCGCACGTTGAATGGGTTAAAGGGAAGTTCCGTTCCAGCGAAATGAATATAAAAGTGTAGGAAGCAATCTATTCTTTTTAAAGGCGGTACTGAAATGTTGGAATGAAAAGTGGGGTTGTGAGAGAGAGAAAAAAAAAAGAGAAGTACTATATTTGTGTCGTACTACCGAATCTGATTCAAGGAATAAAGGAGGAAGTGTTGTGAGAGGTGATGAAAATTTATAGGTAACACATAAAAGACATCCAAGTTTGACAAAACACCTCTGATTGGCTTTCTGTAGAACGTATGCGCGTTTTGAATACGCGAAAAGACACAGTAGTTTTGTCTGCCTCGAGCTTTGTGAAGAAACTGTATCAAATAATCTCATTTCGAACCCTACGACCGTGTGCTTACTTTTCTGGCGTACATCTCATCGTTTGCGTCTTTCAGTAGAGCTGTATAGAATCTTTTTAGTAGTAGTTGCTGTTGTTGTTGTTGTTGTTAAGTTACACGTGTGACACCGCCAGCATTGTTCTATGATTCTCATCTATGTATGCATTATTTGGAAAAGGGAAAAAAAAAAACAGCACCGCAGGGCGGAGGGATAGAATTAAGAACTCTCTAGTACTCACCCGCAAGTTCCGAGATAGGCTTCCGCTGCGTTACGGCCTCCTTAACAAGTTGAAAGGCTGCGAGAATACCAGCAAGACCAACCGGCTCGCGCGTGCCGCTGGCGGCGTAGTACTCAAGGTCCGCGAGCTTCACTAGCAAAAAGCACTTGCAGTCGAGTGGAAGGTCCATGGCCATCATGACCGGGTGCACCTCCCGCACGAGGTCCACCACCGACACGCCCTTGGCACTCACCGCCTCCTGCAGCTTCGGCCAGCTGCCCGCAAGGTCGTCGGAGAGCATGTCGGACACCATCGCCGCGACCTCCGCTGGGGTGGGGTTGCCGGTCACCCGGTACACCGACTCCTCCGTGATTTCGTTAAAGGACAGGGCGGCGGACTGGAGAGTGTTTAGACAGCGCCGTACATCGCCGGCAGAGAGTCGAAAAGCCGCAGCCAGTCCCTCTGGTGTGTTGGGAACGCCCTCGGCGTCTGCCACATACTTGAGGCGCGGCAACATCGCGGCACGCTTTACAGGGGCAAAACGGAAGCGGGTGCAGCGTGACTGAAGCGCAGGGATGATCTTGTTGATGTGGTTGCAGAGAATGCAGAAGCGCACGTTTCGGGTGTACTTTTCAATTATGCGGCGCAGTGCCGCCTGCGCGTCGTGCGACATCTGGTCTGCCTCATCAAGAATCACCAGTTTGAACTGATTCTTGGCGTTGCCGCCGCTGCTGCCGTCGCCAGATTTTGAGGCGGCTGTCATGGAGAAGATGGATGTTGTGCTGGAGAACTCACGCACCTGGTGGCGCACCACATCGATACCGCGATCATCCGAGGCATTCATCTCGAGAACGTTGGCGCGTACTCGCGCCTTGCCGAAGAGCTGATACGCACACGCCTTGACAGTTGTCGTCTTTCCTGTTCCGGGAGGACCGTAAAAAAGCAGATGAGGCATGTTATTGCTATCCATCAGACGCTTGAGAGTGCCCAGAATGTCCTCGTGGGCGACCACCTCCTCCAGCGTCGTCGGTCGATACTTCTCCGTCCACGGGAGTCCGCCTTGAGATTTGGCCGCCTCCGGTTTCTTTTGCATGATCTATGAATTGTTTTGTACTCGTGTGATTCCGTATCGAAAATCGCTGTGCAAGTTTTCTGAGTCGGCGCTTTTATTACGTCCTTTGGGATTGATAAGACGGCCTAAGCACCCATTCGTAGATGGATGTAATATGGAGAGAAAAAAATAGCAATAAGAGAGAATGAAATACAAAACAGGAGAAGTACTCCACGGTACATTCACACTAGTATTAATTTCTAGCATATCTGTAAATACTGGAAGTGCCAGCTTCCTTCACAGCAAATGAGTGCGTTTATAAACAACTTCGGAGGCAATGGCAGTAACTGGCAGTTTCAAATAAGCCTTAATCGGAGTTGTAGGGCAAGTGCTGCACATCTCAGTGTATCGTTAATACGGGGAAAAGAGTTATTTATTACCAAAAAAAAAAAAAAAAATATATTATCACAGCTTTACAAAGCATATGGGAGAGAGAGAGAATGGTTAGGACAATTGAACAGAAAGTGGCGGGTGTAGAAACGATCAACAATGGAATAAGAAGCAAAGAAGAAAGGAAAGCGACACAAACGAGGAATTACTGATTCTCTCCGTTGTCTTCTGGATTTGGAGCGTACGCGGAGAGATCACCAGGGGGCTCGCCTAGCTCGCTAAACTCGTGCATGAGCTCCATCATTTTGATCATACGAGCATCGTCCTCGCGCGTGAGGGGCACTTCAAGAAATTCGCAGATCTCCGAGGCTTTGGCCTGCTGCTTCTCGTACCGCTCCACAGCAGCTGCGTCGAGGGTGGCGCGGTGGGCATCAATCCAAGCGCCGTAAGAGTCCCGCATGAGACGAATGGGCTTCACAAACTCGGGGTTCACAAACGTCTCCAACAGCATCGTGGCAAGCTCATCACCCCCCTCGGCGGCAGCGGCAGGTGTAGAGGCGGGAGAGGCGGCCGCCTGCGGGGGCTTGGGCAGAGGAGCAGAAGGAACGGCGGTCGCCGCAGCGGGCCCCGCCTGTTTTGCGAGCTCCGCTAGGTCGGCCTCCGAGACGCCATCCAGCTTGGAGAGATTCTCCATCGTCTCCTGCAGCCTCTTCATGGTCTCCTCGACGTTGCCGTCTGCAGGCATTCCCCCTTCCGCGTTTATTTGGCCCAGCAGTTCCTGCGCCTTCTCCTCATCGTCGGTGTTCATCACCGCCATCAGTTCCTTGACGCGCTGCAGATTCGCCTTGGCGTCGTCGTCCAGGTCCTCGACCCCCTCGAGGGATCCTACCAACTCCGACACGTCCCGCTGAAACTTCTCGAAGGCGCTGGCGTCGAGGGTGCCGTCCGCGCCGCTGCTCAGCATCGACTGAAACATCTGCATCATCTTTGCCTGCTCGTCCTCGCCGGTGAAGGCACCCGTGCCCTCCTCCATCGCCTTTTTCAGAATGTCCTCAGCCGCCTCCTGCTCCTTCCGCTTGTTGAGCTCATCCTGGGCGTCGTGCTCTACCACGTCAGCTAGGCAGTCGTCTAGAATATCGTCGAGGTCGTCGTCGTTGAAATCTGACATGGTGCACCGTAGAGCAGGTCACAGCCTAGGTGAAGTGAAAGGAGGTGGTGAAGAGTTACGGCAGAAAAAAAAAATAAAGCAGGTGGTGAGAACGATAAAGAATAATAATAATAATAAAATAATAATAATAATAGGAAAGACTTTAAAAGACTTTAGAGGAAGAAAATGTGGAAAAAAAAACAGCTATGAAGAGATTAGGAAGGCGTAAATGTAGCAATGATTTTTTTCCATGTATTCTGAGAATAGAGTCTGGTTGCTGTGTTTTTGTTTTCAACTAGAAAAATAAATAGAGGAGATGATGAGCGGTGTGCGTGTGGCGAAAGGAGATGGGCGAGTATAGCACTCTCTGCAGTTCGATAAATTATTTCAAAGGTCAAGACATCAGTACAAACATTAATCCGAGATACGCAAATATAGTTGTTCCAGTTCAGCAAGGTCTTCACGCGCCCACACCAGAGCTGGCATGCTGTTTGGTTCATTCAAAAAGTTAAAAGAAAAATGGTTAACACAGGGCAGCAGCTAAATCGAGGTTTTCTGGTTCAGTTAAACGTATTGGTAAGGTAAATATCATATACGGAGGGGGGTCGTGTCAGTTGAGTCGTTTCAATTTCTTTGACTGCGGAAACTTCTGCTGAAACGCCTCCTCTCGGGCTTTGCGAGCCTCCTGACGCTGCTGCTCCTTTGCCATGACCTTAGCGCCAAAGGTAGGCTTCTTCTTGGCAGCCGGCCGCTCAGAGCGCTTGTTGGAGCCAGTGGCACCCTTTTCCTTTTTGCTGGCATTGCCGAAAACAGAAAGGGCAATCTTCTTCTTGGCATCTGCTATTCTCTTGGCGACCTCCGCAGGAGTGCGGTTTTCGTTCATGACCTTAAGTCGGTATTCTTCATCGTTAGCCTCCCGATTCAACTTACGCTTCGACTTTCCGTCCCGCGTGGACTCCACGAATTCGGCGAAAAACGAGGCGGACTCTTCAGCGAACTCGTCTTCTTGTTTGTTCATAGTTGTTGTTGTTGTTTTAGTTGTGTTGAATAAGTAGTTCGCTTCAAGAAAATATCGAAAGAAATTCGTGTATTTCACATGCGAGAGCTTGAAAATGCATGATCGGAGAGTGCCACCATAAGGAACGGATGCGGACAATGAGAGTGCGATGGTGGCATATATAAATAAAAAATGTGTCAGCACGTGCGTGCATGTACAACAAGTCTGTCTCAGTCGCTTAGTAAACACGTGAAGCTTCAGATACAAAGGCACAAGAGTGGGGAAATCCGGCTAAAAGGAACGTGTAGCGCAAAGTTTCACTTCACACAACTACGGGTGCTTTGACTCAAATAAAAACAAGCAGACGTACGACGATAAAACCATCCGAGTTACGATCTGCCACAACTAGCGACAGTTGCGCAGCATCAATTACCGCATCTGTGGATTCTCCAATTTCTTGTTGGTTGTTGTTGCTTTCTCAAATAAGTACTTGGTAGCAAAGTAGAAATAACATTGAAATTATAAAAATGTGGTTACTGTATGTAAAGCCGCTGGTCAGGTCCTGAGTTTCCGAGAACGTCCTTTCCAGTTCGGTGCGCGTATGACGACGTGACACTTCGAACAAACAAAGAAAAGGTACGATTTCCCGTCTAAACAGGACACTTAACGAGAACTTCACTGCTCCAGGGTCTTGGTGGTCAGGCCCTTGAAGGACGCGACGGGGACGTTGGAGATGACGGTGTAGAAGTGCTTGCGCTTGGCGCCGTCGCTGTTGTGCTTGCCGCCCTCGGTGGTGGCGTGGCGCTGGATGTGGACGCGCACGCGGCCGGGGACGCCCTTCACGCCCTTGTGCCACAGGTAGTTGTTGAGCGACTCGTCGATGCGGTTGTCCTTGGTCTTCATCAGCTTGCCGACGAAGGTCTTGATGCGCTTGATGGCGAGCGGCGCGCGCTTGTGGAAGGTCTTCTTCTTCAGCAGCTTGGCCAGGTGGATGGTGGCCTCCACGGCGACGCTGTCCGGCTTGCGGCCGGTGCGCTTGCGCAGGGAGGCGCGGGTGCAGCCGCGCACGCGCGAGTTCTTGGCGGTGTTGCCAACGCCGTGGAACTTCTTGCGCTTCTCCTCGTCCATCTTGGCGAGCACGCTCTTCCACCGCTTGTCATCGCGGTTCTTGCGGCTCTCGGCCGCCTTCTTGCGCGACTCGAGGATCGCAAGCTTCTTCTCCTTGCCGATCCGCTTGCTCTTAAATCCAGCACGGGTCATCTTGATAGTACCACTGTTTCAGATTTACAGGCAATAGTGTATTTCACAGGTGCGAATGTGTAAGGTAGAAAAAACAAGGAAGAAAAGCGGGTGAAACAAAAATGAAGTTCAGAAAGATAAAGAGTAGGAGGGGAAAAGGATATGCGAATTTTGAAAGAGATAGAGAGAGAGAGAAAGAGAGAGGTGCGGCGGAAGCATATGTCATAGTGACGGAGGCATATTAACAGCAGTATTCGGATAAACGGCAACACATGACTTGTACTCAGCAACAAGAGAAAAATATGAATACATACGTGCACTACTCTTTTTAAACGCACGAGAGAGTTAGTGGAACCTGCAGACATGTGGCAATATTGTATACCGCTTCGTTTTGTGAAATGCAACTGATGGGACAGAAACGGAAGGTGCTATATGATATGCACCACTTCTTCCATCACATACGCACAGTGCTACCATGCCCTATTTAGTTTCACGCTGTTGTCGATGTTGTTGTTTTTTGTGGGTGTGTAATAAAAATGAAGTTGGGAAAACAAAAAGAAAAGATTTATAAATCACAAGAGAAAACAGAGAACTCTGGTAAAGCCTAGGAACTTCACTGCTCCAGGGTCTTGGTGGTCAGGCCCTTGAAGGACGCGACGGGGACGTTGGAGATGACGGTGTAGAAGTGCTTGCGCTTGGCGCCGTCGCTGTTGTGCTTGCCGCCCTCGGTGGTGGCGTGGCGCTGGATGTGGACGCGCACGCGGCCGGGGACGCCCTTCACGCCCTTGTGCCACAGGTAGTTGTTGAGCGACTCGTCGATGCGGTTGTCCTTGGTCTTCATCAGCTTGCCGACGAAGGTCTTGATGCGCTTGATGGCGAGCGGCGCGCGCTTGTGGAAGGTCTTCTTCTTCAGCAGCTTGGCCAGGTGGATGGTGGCCTCCACGGCGACGCTGTCCGGCTTGCGGCCGGTGCGCTTGCGCAGGGAGGCGCGGGTGCAGCCGCGCACGCGCGAGTTCTTGGCGGTGTTGCCAACGCCGTGGAACTTCTTGCGCTTCTCCTCGTCCATCTTGGCGAGCACGCTCTTCCACCGCTTGTCATCGCGGTTCTTGCGGCTCTCGGCCGCCTTCTTGCGCGACTCGAGGATCGCAAGCTTCTTCTCCTTGCCGATCCGCTTGCTCTTAAATCCAGCACGGGTCATGGCGAATGTCTGCTTTCTTTTGCTTTAATGTGAGTGAGTTGTTTAGGAAAAAACAGCAGAGTTATTAACGATGAGGACAGGACGAAGTGGAAGAGTAAATGAAAGAGTGAAATGAGTGTACACAGGCAACATAAACAAAACGGGAACAGGAATTTACGCAAAGGAAGCGCTTTTGTTTTTGGAACAGTGAGGTATAGTTTAGAAGAAATTGTATCGCTCGTTAACACACAGTTTTTGCTGATCGTACGCTGAGCATGAAGCTCTAACGGCATGAGAAGGACATTGATCATCAACGGATCAGTTAATGAAGTTGTAGTAGTACAGAAAAATGAAGCAGAAGAGGAAGGGGAAGAAGAAAGCGAGAAGAAGAAAGAGAGAAAGGGGCAGACAAAGAAGTTCAACATTATGTTTTTCTTGTTGTGTGTGTGTGTATACCATGCGCACTTCAGACATGTGTCATTTCAGTCTGCCTTGTCGGCTGCGCACAGATCGTAGAGCTTCTTGACAGTGGCGGAGACGTCGAAGCGCTCGACGCGGCCCTGGAAGTCGCCCAGAAGCACATAGTGGCGATGGGCCTTGTCCTTTTTGTTGCTGTCGTCTTTCCACGACGGATTCGGCAGAGGTCGGGAGCAAATGTACTGCCCAGCTGTGGCCGCAAAGCCCGGCCCTTCAACGCGATGTACACGTTTCTTCGACGTCTGCAAATAAAATACCTGGCCGTTGTTTCCACTTGCCATCAGTTGGCACACCGTCATGCTGCTGCTGCCCCCACCACCACCACTGCTCCCTGTCGCGTCCTTTTCGCGGCCTGTACCGCCAGAGCCAGCGTTGGGGAGTTTGGCCCCCTGCGCGGCGGTGTTGCCCGTAACGGCGCTGAGAGGGACATGCAGAGCGGTGAGATGCACCCACGTGTCGTTCGGGAAGAGCGGCAGCACCTTGAGCAGAAACGCCTGGGAGCGGTGCGACGACTCCCACACGATCACTTCGCCGGTGGCGTGGCCAGAGAAGAAACGCTGCGAGAGAGCCCCGCCAGTGGAAGCGTGTGTCGGCGACGCAGTGGAGGACGCGAGCGCTGTCACTCGACGACGGTCGTACATCAGCTGCGACGGGGAAGCAAAGACGGAACCTTCGGTGTGGACAGTCCGCTGGCCACTCGCGACCTCTATGCCAAGCTGAGTGTCCACCTTCACAAGATACTTGGCGGCCTCCTCCTGTGGCGTGTAGTGCTGTACATACCCGGAGTTGAGTGGGTTTCCGAAGCGCCTTTTGTTGTACTCGAAGGTTCCAGACACGGAACGACCACCTACTTCGACGGTGGGGAGCAGCAGGCGCTCCGGCTCTACGCGCTTGTCCCGCAGCACGTCCTCTTCGCCGCATGGGTACGCCAGTGTCTCGGTGTGCTGCCACGTGTCCGTGGACCAGCAGATGATGGCGCCGCTCTCCAGGCCGACCATCAGATAGCTAGCGTACATGCTCGAGAGGACGGCAGTTGCAGTGCACGCAGACGGGTGTTCTAGGCGTCGGCGCAACTCCATTCGCATCGACGCAGGAGTGAGACCGACAATGTAAGCGTCTGTTAATGACACTGCCACCAACGCCGTGCGCGAGCCGGGTCCAGTGGTTTTATCGTTTGGATCTGGCACATACATACTGGAGGTGATTGCCCCAGGGCATGTGGCCAGCTTCGTCACTGGTCGTAAGCACTTTCAGATCCCAGAGCGTCAAGTGGCCCGCTTCATCTCCGGACACAACGTGCGTGGTGGACGAGGCATCCGAGGCGGCGGCGGAGACACGTTGCTGGGGCAGCGGTGGGTAGCAGCGGACCGTGTTGGTCCACTCCTGCGTGCGTAATAGAGCCACAGGCAAGTGCGACATCAGCTCCCACACGTAGATGCCGTTATTGGTCGCAGCGTATACCCTGTCTCCCTCCACGTCCACCTCGAGCTGTTTGCACGTCTCTTTGCAGCCCTTGTACGGCATCTGAAAATGACTAAGGTTTAGTGTCGTCATGGCAGCAGGGAAGTTATTCTTTATATATATATTTTCTTTCGCTACGCGTTTCTTTTTCATTATCCGTACCTGTTTATTTTGAAAATGAGGAAATGGGGAAAAGCGCAGAAGGAGTGAGTATATCCAGGTCGATGGAGAAAGCTTAACAATTCAGCACGGAGAGAACTGTGTTATTTTATGCAAGTCAAGCGCTCGGAAAGCTACAAGACTTCTGAAGCTGGCAAGAGAGCAACAACAAGGCAAACAATTTTATAGTACTACTTCGGAAACAGCAGGTGGAAGAAACAGTTTGACTTGAACAAATAAAGAGAAGCAAGAAAAATAATAATAATAGAAAAAGGCATCATGTAGAAGAAAAGGTGCGACGAAAGGTAAACTAACTATGAAATGGGCAACAGGGTGAGAGGCAAAGCAGGGAGAAGGGGAAGGGGAAAACCGGTAAGCAGACGCTAACACAGTTAGGAACTACGAGGTTATCAAAGACCCTACTATTTGGGTCTGTCGCGTCCGATGAAGTATGACTAGTACTGATCTAGGATGTTGTCAATATAGCGGCGCAACTCCAGCAGGCCGCTTGGTGACAGCTGCTCACACAGACACCTTGCCCACCAAAACCAATCGTTCCTCACTTTCCTCATTGGGCGGAGGGAGACCCTGACGCTGCTGCTGCTGCTGTTGCTGCTGTGTGTGCGAAGACGGGGCACCAGGAGAGACAGAAGTGTGTTGGGGAGGCGAGCGCTCCTTACCGGGGCTGCCGCCGCTGGTTGTCCCGTGGAAAGACGCTCGCCGGGAGCGGGGCGGCTGCTCCAGCGACACGGAGGGGTCAGCGTGACTGCTACCACGACGCGGAATCGCATGCGGCTGCGGCTGCTGTGGCGTAGAGGCGCTCTTGCGCTGCATCGACTGCTGCTGCTGTTGTTGCTGCGATTGGCGAGGGGTAGGGGCGGGAATGCCGCCGAAGCCCTCTGCGTAGGGTGACGCGGGAGGGGCAAAGAAGGTCAGCTCCGGGAAGACGCGAAGGGCGTCGCGGCGCTCCGAGTCGGTGATGTCGACATCGTCGAGGCGCTCCAGCGACGGGATCGCGGCAATGACAAAGCGACGGTAGTTGGGGTCCTTGCTGATGGGGTTGTCCTGCAGGCTCAGCACCTCTAGCCCCTGCAGGCGGCTCAGGTGCAGCACCTGATTGATGTCCGAGATGAGGTTGCGTCGCAGGTAGACCTCGCGCAGCCGACGACAGTTGGAGATGGCGCCGAGTTCGCTGATCTCGTTCAGAGAGAGCGCAAGCACTTGCAGGTTTGTGGCGTAGCGAACATTGCCAATGTCGGTTAGCTGCGCAGAGCAGATGTTAAGCTTCGTCACGCGGCGGATGTCGTCCACCTTGGACTTTTGGCAGATAAGATTCGTCGTCAGAATGCCCGCCATTACTGTTTGTTGAATAAATTTGAGTGTTGGTTGTTTAAATAGGAAAAAGAAAAGAAAAGTGTTGTAGTTTCTTATGGTATTCCGCGGTTTGCGGGGAAAGGTGGGTGAAAGGAGGTGACAAGGAATTTTTTTGAATTGAGAGAGGTCATTAGCGGGAGTGAACAAATCGAGGGGACGTACGGAAGAGTAAGACACGCGCAAACTAATCCACACTTTTGCTTCTACACAACTCAAAACAATGCAAAAATCATCATATGAAACGAAATTCAAACGGGGTTTTTTCAGAGGAAAAAAAAAGAAAGAGTGAGTGAGTGAAGGAGAGAGAATAACATAGGTAAATTCAGAGCAGAATACTAACGTAAAGCAGACGAAAGTCTGTTTGAGCAGAAGAAAGCAGCGCACATGCGTGAGCATGCACGCAGACACACGCTCACCAAAAACTAAAGAAGAAAAAAGAGCAATCGAAATGCCACGTTTCCGACCATTATTGAACCTTTCCAAACGATTGAGCCAGCAAAGATTTGAGTGCCTCCTCATTGACAGTGAAGAGGAGCTCAGTTTTCTCTTTCTGGTCCCCTTCCGTTAATGTCTCGTCTTGAGAACCCTGCCGCACGACGAACGCCTCAGGGTGCTGCTCCACGAACCGTATAAAGGTGTTTTTGAACGAGTCGGAGCGGACCTGCTGCCGCCAATGTGCAGGCACAAACGCGACAAAACTAGAGTACGAGTAAAGAGTGGTGCCATTCGCCTTGTGGCGAAAGTGAAAACCCAGCACTTCCCACAAGAGTTCGTCGTCTGTCATCTTAGCTGCAGGGATGGAGGGGCGACGAAGCTCGCCCGTTTCCTCCTGTGCCGGCGTGGCGCTGCCTTCGTCGCCAGTCGTCCCCATCAGTAGTTGATCCCGCTTCATCACGTGGCTCATCACCGAGTTGTCGAAACGAACGACAAAGAGGCTGGGGAACGTGGCGCAGAACCGCGTGCCCATATGGAGGGTGTCTCGTCCGCGGTTCGGCAGTAAGGTCTCGCGGATCTCGTTGCTGTTATACCACCTCCTCGGCTCCATACCATCATAGATGCGCATCGCGACGACATCGGCACACAAGAAGGGATTACCGTCAGGGTAGCGTCGGCGAAGGCGCTCCCGCACGACGCGCTTGCGTCGCGTCTGGAGTCCGCTGGAGCGTTTGCGATCTATGAAGGCCTCCAGTTCTTCCTCCGTTTTGCCAGCTAACACGGGGGAAGGCGTCAGGACGGCACGCTCGTTTTCATTCAGCACAAACGAAAGGCCCACAATGCGGCGTGGGGAAAAGTTCCCGCGGCTGAGCACCCGACGATACGACACGGACGATGCTACCGTGGAGCTGCTACAGAGGTTGGAAGCCTCGACGGCGTTGTCTTCGTAGTGTAATTGGAAGCGGTCAGGAAAGGCAAGTGCCACCCAAAAGGGATCAAACTCTGTCACTGAGGCACTGAGCGCCCCCACAGTTGAAAGCGGCGTGGGCTCCTTGACTTTCAAGAGCGCTGCTAATCTCCAAGCGTCGTACGGCGCTGGTAAATCAGACAGGGACCAACCTTCGGGTAATGGGGAGGAAGAGGCGCGCAACAACCTGGGTGGCACCACACGCCGAACAAAGCGGGCGTGACCATCTTGGTCACTGTAGACTTCCACCGACGGGTCCCACGACTCTGCGACATCAGCATGCGGATCAGTTGACCCCAGTGCATTGTTAACTGCGCGCCTCCAGCTGACACGTTTGTCAAGTAACGTATAGAGTTTATCCACCGCTTCGTCGGCACAGTTGCACTTCCATCGGGCCGCCAAAAGGGAAGTGGAAATTGGATGAGGCGGTAGGAGCTCCTCGATGTCACCGCCACCTCTTCCCATGCTTTCGCGTGTGTCCAGCGACGTCGTCTGTAAGACAGGGACACCGTTAACAGTCGTGAGTGCAAACGTGAACTCAGAACCATCAACACAGATCCGCTCTCGGTTCCTCTCCAGCGCTCGACAAAACGCCGCCACTCCCTGGCGCTGAGAAAGGCACTCGAGTGTGTCGTCCGGCAGCAAAGACGAAAGTCGACGCACTTCCAACGAACGAGTCGCTTTCCCCATCATTCGTCTGTGAGTCTTCGCGTGCTGAAGACAAGTTCCGACGACGCTACGACCTATACGCTGGATGGCATCAGGTGAAAGGCTGCTGCTGTTGTTGTGCAATGAATGATTAAAACGATAGAGAGCACTCAATCGGAATGAGTTTAAAGACGTACAAGGTGTGAGCAGGCAACGCATCTTCATGACAGGTCTGCTAGGACACCAGTACAGGTATTCATTTACTTCAGCTAATAAAGACTAAAATTGTGTGTGTATTCGCGGGCTGGGGGGATGCGAATGTTTAAACGAACAAGAAGAGCTGAGAATATAGAGGCAAGTAAGGGAATGCGGCAACGGGGCTTAGCCGCCAGGATCTATTCCGTCATCGGATAATCGAAGTGCGTAATTTATTTAGTTCAATGAGCCAAAAAGGGGGGAAAAATAACAGATGGTGGAGCAGTGCAACGTTTCAACACTAAAATAAGGGATATATGAAAGAGCTGAGCACGAAGACAAATAACAGCGAGGAGCAGATGAGATGACAGGAGATCGGGGGAGAGGGGGGAGGGAGGGGGTGAAGGTGGAAGAAGCGACAGAAGACAGAAAAAAAAAAGAATCAGTAAGTTCTTTTCTTCTTCACGCTTCACACCTATCACAGTTTCACCTTGCGTTCGCGCTCCCATACTTGCTTAGCAAAATCGATGACGAAAACCGTCTGCGTGGGTTTCCCCTCCTCTGGCTGATGATACGTAACGACCTCGGCGTCGAATCCCATCGACTGTAGCGCGCCGCGCACCATCCCTCCCATAAAGGCAGCGTAGTTTACCGTCCAGTGCCCCGCTGCGTCAACGTAGTCCGGGGACGGGTGCACGTAGCTCAGCACGAGTGGCTCGCTGTCAATGAGGAAGAAGCGGTCCGAGTTGCTCTCCTGTTGCACGTCGTTGGCCGCCTTACCGAACCAGCGCGACCACAGCTTGTCTTGCAGCAGCCGCAGAGCCGCCTCGACGGTCGTGGGGCGTGTCTGCGGCGCCCCGGCGTCGCGCAGCGAGGATAGCATCGCCATGCGCATCCCCACATGCGCTCCCAGCGCCGTCAGACGCACCTCCACCTCCTCGACGTTTTTCACTTTGGTGGGAAACGTGTACGCCTGCGCGCACAGCTCGGCGAAAGAGAAAGCTAAAAGACGAGAGCGACACCATCGAACCCTCGCTGCGCGCCGCGGTAAAAGGGCGGGAGGACGACGGCGGGGCGAGCGGAGACCCCGCGCCACCACTCGCTGCACCGCTTGCCCCTGTTCGACGCATTCGACAGTGCGGAAAGTATTGTAGAAGATTTTATTCTTTCTTTTTTTCCTGTCGTGTCGTGGAGAGGCAGGACAAAGTTAGTAAGAGGGAGGAAGAGAGAGAGAGAGAGAGAGAGGGAGAGTCACTGACAAGAATAGCAAACCAAATAAAGAAATGAAACCCAGTAATGCGGATATGTTGTTCAGCATATCATCGAGCGGAGAATTGAAAAGCAGAGTGTAGAATCAAGTTTCAAAGTCTTCAGTACAGTGGATGGACTTCAGTAACATCACATTGCGCATCCAATAAGCATTAGGAAGCTTATTTCTGCTTCATACACGTGAGATAATGTGATTCAGGTCACTCTCGTTCATTTGATGCGTCCTTCTCAAAAAAGTGCGGTTTACGATGACAATTGGAAATATATAGATACTATACCGGGATACCAAAACGGAAATGATACAAGACGCGAATTAATTGCCGTCTCAGTGACATGCTCAACGCTGCACTAGCCATGACCAATAATTTTCAGTAATATATAGATTGTTTTGATGAATTGGTTGGTTCGTTGTAGATTGGAGCACGGAAGCTCAAAAGGGTAAAGGGGAACGAGGGGACTGGTCGTGAACTGAAGAGACTGAAGTAAAGGGAATGGGATGCACGAACCATGATACATGAGTACGCAGAAATATATATATGACTTCCTCCCTTTTCGTCCTGTAATAGTTCTTACGTTCTGAAAATGATAATTATATTTCTTCTTCGTCTTCTTCTTCGATTAATGTTCTATTTTTATCTTCCTTGAAATCTTGCACTTGCGATGACGAAAGCAAACAAAAGAAAAACTGAAAAGCAAACACAACATCCAATTTCATGCATGGTTGTAGTTCTCTTCAACTGTCTGCCGACGTTAACTTTCTCTTTCACACTCGATACTTCGCGGTAGAGAGTGGATTTTACTGACATCTTGCAGTGTATATGTGCGTGGGAAATGAAGATTGAGAAAAAGAAGAAAACATCTCAACATTGGAAACAAGAAAAAAAACGCAAACGAGTTTAGAAGTATCATTGACAAGAAAAGCTACAGGCATGTGAAATATGAGAGAAGAGAAAAAAAGAAAAAGAGAAGAGAATGCAGAGACATCAGTAAAAGAGACACTTTTCATTTTTCTCTTGAGAATAAACAGCAAGTTTTGGGAGGGGCAAGAAAAAAAAAAAAGAGGTAATGACTTGATTGATGAATATTGTTGATCTATTCTCTCATGCTGAATTTTCCTTTTCGGAAGGGGAAAAAAAAAACAGCACATCAGCGAGTAAATCAGGAAATGGGAGGTGGGGAGGATGAATTGAGGGCCGCGGGATTGCCGTTGGCATCGCGGCGTAAAGCGGAAGAATCGTAAGTGATGGAGTGACAGGAAAAGTAATGGGAAAAGCTTTTTTCAGTAATTAATATGGCTGCAAAATCACAGCGAGCTGCCGTTGGCGGATGCGGAAATTTAAGCAAAAAGGAAAAAAAAAAAGGTAATGACTTGATCAATATTGGTGGTGGTGTGGAAAGGGTGGGAGGGAAATCAGCAGTGGAAACTAGAAAGATAAAGAGAGAATGAAAGGGAAAAGTGGTTCTCCTGAGAAGAAGAGGGAAGGAGTTGCAGCCTCAACAACGGCAATGGCGAAAAAAAGAAGGAGAGCCTTTGGTGAAATATGTGTGTATTATACAGTAGTGGTTTCATCGAAGGGAAAAAAAAAGAAGGAGAATAAGGAGAGAAAACACAAAAGAAAAGAGAAAGAAGAAGAGAAGAAAGAAGATGAAAACGAAGAGAACAGCAGAAAATAATAAGAACAAAACGCACTCACGTTGAGAAGAGTTACGGGTGCGAATGATTTGATTGAACGTTTCCCACCTCCTAATAAATGTTTCTTCGATCTGTTGATCAGAGTAGCTATGTAATGGGAAGGGAGAGGATGACTCAATGAGTAAAGCGAAAACGAGAGTAAAAACAAACTAACGGATGATGGCCTAAAATGAAGGACTAGTGATAGTTCTCATTGTTTTCGCGCGGCGGCTCGGAGGTCGATACGAGGCATTTTCTTCTTTCAAGTTAAGATTTCTTTTATATATATATTTCTTTCTGAGAGAGTGTGTGTGTGTGTGAAGACCCCGGAGTTTCTCTCATTCTCTTCCCGAGTATCGCACTCATACGACTAAAATGAAAAAGCAAAAGATAAAAATCAGGTGTCTGTTTGGAAATGCCGAGGTCCGATGTAGCGACTGTCGTGCTCACGTCAGGAAGAACCAGACACGGTGGTGGGACGGCGCAAAAGGAATGGCTGTGGAGCAGCAGTCAACGACAGCTGCTGCATGGCATAAAAACACACGACACACGGTAAGGGCGGATCAGGAAGTGACGAGAAATGAAAAAGAGAGTACTAATTGTAAAGTTAGAAAATGCGGTAAGCACCCCACTGGCATCCGAGGCGGGAAAGCCCATCCGTTAAGCCGGTGTGCAGACACTAAGTGGCGGTGTGCGAACGGCAGTTAAGGGGCAGCAGCAGCAGCTAAGCATAGATGAATAAAGGAAGAAAGAAAGTGCGCAAAAGAAAAAGAGTGCCGAGGCTTGTGAGGCTCAGGCCGTCTGGGGCTGCGCGGAGCCGCCAAAGCTGACGGTGACGCCGGTCGTGAGGGCGGAGTAGCTGGCACGGGTCGCTGCGAGACACTTTTCGTAGAGCACAAACGCGAAGACAGTCGACGGGATGACGCGCGCGACGTTGACGGGGAGGCCGCGGTAGAGCCCGCAGACGCCCTCCGTGCGCCACAGCGTCGTCAGGCCGGCGCGCATGCTGCTGTAGGCCGCGTTACCGTGGTTGCGCTGGTCCTGCAGGCGCGTGCGCACGACCTCGAGCGGGTTGAAGAGCGCCGACGCGACGGCCTTGGAGAGACCCGAGGCGAAGGCGACCTGCAGCGACGACGGGTCCTCCTTGTTACTGAAGAGGTTGCGGCGGAACCACTCGTAGATGGTCACCTGGATGCACGTGTTGCCGGTTAGCAAAATCTGCGGGCCGATGCCGCGGAAGAGCGCGCGCCAGCCCTCGTGTCGCACGATCTCGCGCGCCGACACGCGGTTGCCGCCGCCGTTGCGCTCCGAGAGCTGCTTGCGTGTCTTGAGCACGTGCAGCGGCGTGATGACGCCGCCGGTGAGGGTCGCGGCGCAGCAGGCGGAGAGGAAGTCGCGCGCGGAGGGGCCGACCTCGATCGACTGCGCCTGCAGGCCCGCCTCGATGCGGCGCTGGGCGGAGCGGAAGCTCAGGAGATAGAGTCCCCAGCCGAGGCTGTGGGACACCACCGACACCCCCATCCCGCGGTACATGCCGCGGAGGCCCTCCTGCCGCACGATCTCTGTCGCCGAGCGCAGCGGCGCGGCGCACGAGCCCTGGTGCAGCGTGTGCATGCGAGTGCGCAGAAAGTCAAGCGGGTAAAAGGTCATCATGGCGAGCGAGCCCCCGGTGACGCCGGCGAGACCGTGCATCCACGGCTTGTCCGCCGCCGCCGTGGCGGTCGCAGGGGCGGACGCCTTGGCGTGACGTGTGGGGGAGGGCGTGCGCTGGCGCTGCGGGGAGGTGCGGCGCGCGTGAAGCGTCTGTCCAGCGCGCGGCATGGCATCGAGTCGCCCGCTGGCCTCAATGAGTGTATCGGGCTCGGCAGGTGACATTTGCTTAGCTGGTTATTGATATCAAGTTAGAATTTATGGAAACAAAGCAGAGGAAAACACAACAGCAGAACAAATAGGGAAAACGAGCAAGATCAGTAATGACGCAAAGTTACTTTTGTCAGTGGCAGTCTCTGGTTTTAGTGAAATTGTCAAAATGGGAATTGAAACAGAGCTACTCGCACTAGATGAAAGAGGATGTAGTTCTTTTTTTTATTCCTACTGGGTGTCTGCTGTTTTTATTTGGTAGTTTTTTTTCTTTTTCAAAATTTATTTACGTTAATACACCAATACAGAAAAAAAAAGAAGCTGGACGCAACAAAAGAGAAACAGGTCTGCGATTTCAAAACGATATCACAGATTGTTTTCTTACCAGAGGAAAAAAAAAAGCTATATTTAGAACAACAAAAAAACACTGCTGGAAGGGAATGGGAGGGGGGGGGGAAGAGAGAGGCAAATTAAAATGCCAAATAGTGAAGGGATATGAGTTTGGAAATGACTTGAAAATGGTAATGATAATACTATCGAAGGCAAAAGATAACTTTAAATCACTGTAGATAAAGCAGAAGTGGGGGTATGAAGCGGAAGGCAGAGAGACAGGGAGGGGGTAAGAAGATGTAGTAGAGTGGTGATGTGAATGACGAAAGCACAGGTTCATGAAGTTATATGTAATGACAGAAACTTGATGATTGCAGCACGTCCACACGACAACCACTGTCTGCAACCACGCATGACTCTCACTCTAGATTGTAAGTGCCACGCTTTTGATTTTTACGATGCATGCCTTGCTAATATAGAAATACCTATTGTTTCCCTCATGGTTTTGAATATTTTTTTTGGCATTTCTTTTGCTCATGTTAATTGTCGCACAGTGAGGGAAAAGAAACTAGAGTGGGAAGCAAGACGAAATATAAAAACCAACAACAGAAACCAACAATCACAACTTTGAACTGAAAAAAAAAGAAAAATAATGGAGAATCTTTGTCAATTGTATAAGTAGGGCAAAGAAACAGCTTTTGCGGTGCCTTTTGTTTGCTTGCTTGTTTGCTTGTTTTTTAAAACATTTTTCATTTTGCAAAGATGATGATGTTGATAATGATTTCTTCAAAAATCTTGTGCACTGTTAACAAAAATAAATAATAATAATGGATAAATCCAGAAAGCAAAAAAAAAAAAAAAACGACGACAAAGGTCACCGTTAACTGACAGATAGTAGAAGAAAGAGAAAGAGACAAGGAAAGAGAGAGAAGGAGGAGAGAAGACCGAGTCAATAGCAAAAGACTCCTTTGCTCTCTCTCTCTCTCTCCAAAAGTGTCATTTGCAAAGAGTAGACAGTGTCTTGAACCTCTTTTCCTCAATAATGAAAGTTAAGCGAGACCTAGGTGTACAAAAAAAAAAAAAATTAAAAAAAAAAGAGAGGGGAAGAAAGAAGTTGAAGGAAACAATAATGACGAAAGTGTGTCGGATAACCGACGGTTTCCTGTCACCGCGCATACGGTGCTGCAGAGAAACAATAGAAAATGAAAGTGATAATAATCGTAAAGCAACAACGATGCGTAGTTCATTGTGGAAACGATAACGAACCGCTTTTATTGAGGTCATTCATGCATCCCCCGTCTCGGCATTTCACTTCGCGGGTCAGCACAGATTCGACGCGCGCCGCGCGGCTCTCCATTACTTCGTGGGCTGCGTCGGCTGCATCTCGGGCCAGTCGAAGTTCTCGCGGCCCTCCTTGTCGATGCGCTCGTAGCCGTGGCGGCCGAAGACGTCGCGCTGCAGCGAGACAAGCTGGCCGTAGGGCAGCACCGGCGAGAACATGGCGTTGACGTAGGTGAGGGAGGCGGTGAGCACCGGCAGCGCGAGGCTGGTCTGCGCGGTGAGGGCGCCGACGATGGAGCGGTAGGCGGGGAGGCCGGCGCTGATCTCGGACTGGAAGGCGCAGAGGAGGTTGCTGAGGTTCGGATTCTTCTCAAAGGCGGCCGTCATGGGCGACAGCAGGTAGCCCTGCAGGATGCAGCCCGCGCGGAAGGTGGCGATGGTGGCGGGCAGGTTGAGGCCGAAGCCGTAGACGCGGTCGAGCTCGCGAAGGCACTGGAACATCTGCGCGTAGCTGGCGATGATGGCGATGATGGCAGCCTGGTGCAGCTGCTTGATCTCGGTCCCGTTGGCCGTCTTGTCGCTCACCTTGAAGGTGCTGGCGGCGGGGAAGGACGGGAAGGCCTTGGCGTTGGCGATGCGCTCGTCCTTGTACATGGTCAGCTGGCGCGAGATGACGGCCATGTTCAGCGACGGCGCCGGCACGCCCACCTCGAGCGCCTCCTGCGCGGACCACAGGCCGGTGCCCTTGGAGCCGATGCGGTCCTTGACCTTGTCGGAGAGGTACGAGCCGTCCGCGTCGCGGGCGCGCGCGGCGGCGATGGAGATGTCGAGCATGTACGACTGCAGGAAGCCCTGCGCGCGCCACGCCTCGAGCACGGCCGCGACCTCGTCGTTGTTGAGGCCCATGGCGCGCAGCGAGTCGAAGACCTCGCCCCAGATCTGCAGAATGGCGTACTCGCCGGCGTTGTGGTACATCTTCACGCACGACCCCGCACCGCCCTTTCCGTTGAAGGTGACGCACGGGCGGCCGTCCTCGGCCTTGGCGGCGGCGGCCTCCACGATCGGGCGCACCTCGGACCACACGCTGGGGGTGCCGCCGGGGAAGAAGGCGGGGCCCTTGCGGGCGCCCTCCTCGCCGCCGGAGATGCCCATGCCGAGGAAGCGCAGGCCCTGCGACTCAAGCTCCTTGGCGCGGCCGTCCTGGTCCTTGAAGTTGGCGTTGCCAGTGTCGATGATGATGTCGTCCTTCTCGAAGACCTCCTTGAGGTGCTCGATGGTCGAGTCCGTGGCGGCGCCGGCCTGCACGAGAATAAAGGCCTTGCGCGGCTTCTTAATGGACGCGGCAAACTCCTTCATCGTCTCGTAGCCGGTGAGGTTCGCGGCGTGCTTCCACGCCTTGTGCTCCTCAATGAAGGCCTGCGTCTTGGCGTAGGTGCGGTTGAAGACGGCCACCTTGAATCCCTTCTCGGCGATGTTGAGCGCGAGGTTGGCGCCCATGACGCCGAGACCGATGATACCAAGGTCGTTCGACATGGTGGTACAGCTGTTGGGTGTTTTGTGAAGGATGCGGTTGCGGATGCGCGTGTGGGTGTCACAACGGAAGAATGATTACGAAAAAAACAACAACACAATCGTGGGAAAGTGAATATTGTTCCTTTTTAAAAAATATAAATCACTGTTCGACTGCGCAGTTTTGTGAAGAGCAGAATAGAGCGAAGGGTGAAGGAAGAGAGAAGTGGGGGCACAGCGAATGGCGCGCAGCACAAGGAAAACACTCATATTCCAAGGAGAGCCTAACAGTAAGTTTGACAGTAGAACCTATGAAGAGCGCCATTAGAAATATTATTTACTTTCTTTTTCCTGATTTACTGTGTTATAGTTATTAGCAGTAAAAGAGCTCAAATGTGAACAGGAAAAACGAAAATATATGTGGAGAGAGAGAGAAGAAAGTTCAATAGCAGTGAAGGAAACTTAGAGACGGCACCACTGCGTGACGTGCGTGCGCGTGTGCACATGCGTTGTGAACCGCGAACAGGTACAACACACACACACACACACACACACACACACACACACACACACATTCACACACACAAGGAGATAACTAGCGCCAAGGAGTAGGATCGCCGTCGGTGTTGTCTCCAGCGGCGTCAGCACGGTTCTTTTCCATGTTGAGGCGAAGACGCTCCTGCTCCAGCTCAATTTGGCGGATCAGACGTTCCCGGCGCTTCTTCAGGCGCTGCTGGCGGCGTGTCAAGCGACGGCGCGGTTTGTTTGCCTCCGTGGAAGAGCCGCCGGGTGCGTTCTCGGATGTTCTAGGCGATGCCGACATCAAGGACGACACGTCGCGGCGCAAACGGCGGCGCTTGGTGATCTCCCGCTGGTAGTGCGCGGCCAGCTCCGCCGCGGTGGCACCGGCGATGACCAGCACCAGCTGGCCCTTGGACAGCAGCGTTTGCGCCTCCTGGCGCTCGTAGTAGATGGCCAGCTTGGCCGCCGTGTCGGAGTGCAGCGACTCGTTCACCTTGGTCAGCTCGTGCGAGATGGTGACGCGGCGCGTGGGCATCAGCGCGGCCACGTCGCGCAGCACCGCCAGCAGCCGGCGCGGCAGCTCGTAGAAGACGCACGGGTACGTGGCGGTGGCGACGGTCGTGCGCAGCACATTGAGGCGCGCGACGTGGTTGTCGGGCAGGACGTTGCCGAAGAAGAAGGAGCCGTCCTCGAAGGAGTAGCGCTGGACGGGAGCGTCGTCGAGCGCCTCAAAGTGCGAGCGCGTCACGCCGGAGATGGCCAAGGCGCCCATGACGGCGGAGGGCCCCGGGACGACCGTGACGCGGACGCCGGCCTCCTGCATCGCCAGCACCAGGTCGGAGCCGACGTCGCCGACGCAGGGGGTGCCGCTGGTGGTGACGAGCGCCATGCTGCGGCCGCCGCGAAGCAACTCAATCAGCTTGTCCTTGCCGGAGCTCCAGTTGCTGCGGCTGTAGTGAATAAGGCGGCCCTGGGAGGGGATCTTGACCAGATCGAGGAGCGTGCGCGTCGCGACGCGGTCAGACGTGATGATGTAGTCCACGTCGTTGAGCACGTCGAGAGCGCGCAGCGAGAAGTCCTTGAGATTTCCGATTGGGACTGACACCACATGCAGCGCGCTCTTCTCAATGGCCGTCGGCTTCGCCAGTGGATCTGGAGCGTCGGTTGGGGTTTGCTTGCGGTAGTGGGAGAAGTCTCGCAAAAGAGGCGGCGTCTGGGAAAAGTGTCGTCTTTGATGCGAACCCTGCAAGCTGTACGCAACAGTTGCAGTGGCTGCACCACACAGCGTTGATACGCAGCCCGCTACCCGAATACGTCGAAGTCTTTGCATAGGGTGTACTGTGGTGCTCATACTTTACTCTGTCCGTTGAGTGAGTTGAGTGGTACTTTTCCAACGATCCTTTTTGGTTTCGTCTCATCGATTACGGAGCATGCGAGGGAAATGTGCACAGGAGGAGTGGGTAGATGAGAGAGAGAGAGAGGCATATGTTTGGCGGCTTTTAATTCAAACGGTTGAAATCATTGAAGTCCCGTCACGTCAAAGTGCTTTCACAACGTCACTGATAACGAATCCGTACCCTTACGAAGGTGAATCCACACGCCAGTCAGGTAAGTGCAGGTTCGCTGCATACAACTTTGCATCATTGTTCTTCTCTTTTTTTCTTTTCAAGTAGGGATGCATTTATTTTTTTTTAGTATATATTGTCAAGTTAATCGAAGTGTACACGCTTGTTTAAAGGACCTCTGGGTTGTAAACGCAAAGAGAAGGATCCTTTTTTGTCAAGCTCGTCAGAAGCAAGAAAGCTCGTTATGTATTAAACTTATAGGAGAACAAAAGAGAAATATTGTGAAGATCGATGGGGGTGGCGATACCCACAACACCTAATCGCTGCTGGAAGCCAGGATGTTGGACAGAAGGGATGCATTCACGTCCGTCTCGCGTGACGGTTCAGCGCAGAAGATCGCCGCGAGGAGTGACCTCATGACGGGTTCTTCGGCGTACATGTTGTCCCCTTCCTTCTTGAAAAGCCCGTCATCGTCCTCGTCGCCCTCCTCCTCGTCATCGCGACCTCCATCTAGTGCTCCTGTGCCGTTGGGTGCAGCGGAGGTAGCACCATTCCCACTACTGGCACCTTCGCCCGCTGTCTCGTCATCGAAGGCGCTCATGAGAAGGTTTTCGACGACTATCCTTCGACGGGAAGCTTTCCCCTGCACAGAGGCGCGCTTGGCGAAGGCGCCACGTCAACTTGGCAGCAGTCGACACCGCGTCGAGAGCCGGAGCACCGCTGTTGGTCGTAGCGGCGGCAACGAGGCACGCGCGCTCGCGAACCGCATACACATCGTCGAACAGCAGCAACAGCACCACCGCAAGAGCCAATGGCTGCCGTGACGTGAGACCCACGCGTGATGGCGAGTCAAGAATGTCGAGAACACACAAGCGTAGCTCCAGTGGATGACGTGGTTGAGCAAAGTGTGCCAAGGCAGTCGCCAGCCAGGACTCAGAGACAGCACCACTGTCTCTGGCGGCGTTAACAAGGCGCAGAGCGGCCGCGCAGGCAGCGCTCGTGGCGAGACAACTCTGCGCTCCCGCCGCCGACCCCGTCAACATTCCATCGAGCTCCCGCTGAAAGCGTGTGACGAGCTGAGAGTACTGCTGAGACAACGGTGCAGCGCCGCTTTTTGCTTCAGTTGATGTGTTCTTCTCACACACCACAGCGAGGAACTGCATGTACGAGACGAACGCGCCGCTGGAGTTGCACTCGAGAGGGGGCTGTGCCCTCAGAACGGCACGCTGCGCCAGGTCATGCAAATCGCACGAAATAGGCGGAGAGCGCAGCAGCGCCGTCACACTGACACAGCTCGTTCCGAGACGCTCAAGGTAGTGAGCAAGCCATACCACCAGAGAGTGGGGGCGCGCGTTCACCACCGAGGCGTGCGCATTTCCTTCCGCCACGTCGCCACGTAGAGCAGCTCCGACGCTCTCCATCAGCGAGTTGGGCAGCTGACGTCCACTAGGCACTACGCCATCGAAAAAAGAAGCCAAAAACGCCGCTGCGTACTTGGGAACCGTTCCCCGCTCTGCTGGCGGAGGAGCAGGGAGACAGCAGGCACCGTCGGCACGGCACGCAAAACAGCCTACCAGAGCACGGACACCCACGTTCTCTTCGAGATCAAAGCCCGGCGTGCGCTTCCTCGTAGAGATGCACGGCAGCCTTCGCGCGGCAAAAATCTCCCAGCAACGTAAAGAGCGTTGCCGCAACCGTCGGTATTGCGACACTGCCGCGAACCATCAGCTCTGCGTGATTCAACAACACGGACTCCACAGTGCGCAGCACCATCATTCGGACAGGCAGCGGGTGGGTCGTGGAGGAGCCCGAAACGGAGCGGCGGCGCGGTCGGTGCATCGTGCCGTGATACGTCACGAGAAACTCGTGCAGTGCCAACAAAAGGCCGTGAAGCCCGTTGGCGGTGGGTGACCAGAAGCGTTCGCCATCAGCTGATGCGCTAAAGCCGCCAAAGAAGGAAGGCACAACATCAGGATGCACGAGGCACGGCAAGGCAGCGGCGGCGGCGGAGCGCACCATGATATTGGCGGAGCCGAGTTGGTTGCGCACCGCCGCGATCATGCGTCCCGTGTCGTCTTGCTCGCCGGTCGCTGCCGTTTTCTCACTCTCCGCATCGGTTTGGGGGACAGCGATGACCTTGGTCAGCAAGTGAGGCGGATCGGGTGACAACATGGAGAGCATCTGAAGCACTGGAAATAGAGCCAACTCGCCCGACGTCGCCGAAGACGAGGTCGTGCACGATGCGGCGCTGGTGCTCTGCAACGAGTGAAACGCAAACGCCAGACCACGCGGCGTGCGGATGGCAATGTCATGCAAAGAGGTGTTCGCCCCGGAACCGCCGGTGGATGGGTGCTCGCCGACGAAGCGGTGCAGGACGGAAGAAAAGAGCATCAGACAGCTGTTCCGGATACTCCAGCTACCGTCTGTGAAGCCCTGTGTCGCAACAGAGAAGGCGTCCTCGATGTAGGCAATCACGTTGTCGGCGAAGAGCTTGTTCTCGAACACAAACTTGAGCACGTTGATGCCGTTGGAGCGCTGGCTGCGCACCACCTCGTCCGACGCCCCGTGATTCGCGGGGTCGCCGCATGTTAGCCGCGCGGCGGCGAAGAGTGCCCTCATGGCGCGTGGAAACAGCACCGGGGGCACTTTCGGGTCCTCCGCCTCGAGAACGGCGAGGAGGGCATGTGGCAATCCCTGGCTGCGCCGCAGCATCCGGCCCACGTCCTGGGACGTGACACCCTCTGGGCCTAACAGAAACTGGAGCATCTGGGAAGGCACTTGGTGAAAATCTGGCTTGTGTGACCGCACGAGCGCAGCCATGAGCGTTTTGAGGGCCGAGCGCACGCAGCGCATCACGCCATTGTGCTTGGTCGTGAGCAGGGCGTTGGCGAGAGTAAAGCAGCACCCCCGTACGGTGGCGCACTCGAGCTGGTCACAGTAGACAGCGAGGCGATCCACCACGCTGGTCGCCACGCGTACCCCGAGCCACGTGTTGTTGACGACACGCCGCAGCTTGGCCGCCTCCTGAGCGGTGGCGTCCTTGTTGAAGACATGGCCGCGACAGTCAACGTCGTCGCTGCCACCGGAGCTCCCCGCACACGCCTGTATGGCTGCGTCGCACACCGCCATCCCCTCGTTGGCAAGCGAGAGCAGCTGGGTGTGGACGTAGGAATCGCGGCCAGCCGTCAGCAGCGAAATCAGCAGCTCCGAGCAAAGAGACAGCCGGCCGTGTATCGGGTTGCCGTACAGCAAGTCGACCGCTGCGGTAGCGGAGCCTGCGCCACTATTCGCTCCGCAAAGTGTCTCACTGACACGTCGCACAGCACGCAGCTCACTTTGCACAGTCTGCAGAAGCTCCTCAGACGAGGCCCCCAGTGCCTTGCTGAGAAGGGTGTAGCGCATCACCGCACCCTCGGCGTCGCGGAAGCGGTGTGCCGCGACAAGCTCGGCGTGCGCTGCCTCGCGGGCGGTAACGAGGGCGGAGGAGGAATTGGAGTGGCTCGAAGGCGCCGCAGCGCCCCGCGTCATCAAGGTGGCTACAGTTTCTACCGCGGGGCAGTGCGTGAGAAACCGGGAGAGCAGCTGCTGCGCCGACGCGCGCGCGTGGCTCCAGCCGTTCGAGAGCTCCGCCATGAGAGCGGGCACCGCCGCGGTGACGAACAAGGACTGGGTGAAATCACGAGAGACGGTGTGAGATGTGTTGACTGTCGCAAGAAAGGCATCCAGCAAAATCGTGTACGCATTCACAGCCGTGACAACCCGCTCGGCAGACAGATCCTGCCCTGCAGTGGCCCCGACGCCAAGGTGGCGTGCAAACAGGTTTGCCAGCCGCACAGCGTGAGACTCAACCATAGCAGTGTAGGCACGATTGCTCGTTTTTTCTGCATCTTTGGCCTGAGCCTCGTGGGTCGTCGCGAGACGCGTCACCCAACGCTGCAGGGTACTGAGAAGCAGCTTCCGAGCGATGCTGTCACCGCCGGGATGCATGTTGACGCTGGCGTACATCTCAACCATGTCGCACTGCCACAACTTCACCAGCTCAGCCTTCTTCGGGCTCAGGACACACAGGCTGAGCGCCGCGTCGCGCATTTCGGCGTTGACGGAGTGCACCGCCTGGCACACGACGTCGAACACCACGGGGCTAAAGTGCGCTTCTCTTCCGTGGCTTCGGCCGCCCACTTGCGCTGCAGTGAACGAAGCGAAAATTCCTCCGGCGGGCTCATGTAGTTGGCGGCGGCGTCAAAGCCCGCGGTGCGGCTGCGCGACAGAATCTCGACAATCGCCTGGCTGACACGGTCCGCGGTGGTGTGGCTGTAGCGCGCCGCGAGCAGATCCAGCAGCGCCGCCAGGCACGGTCGCTTGTAGCCGACCAGCGGAGCAACAAAGTGCGCGGCGACGCTGGACACAGCCGCGCGCGTCTCGATGTTGGACGGCACAGGAATGTATCCAGGGACGGAGATGGCATCCGCGACAGGTTGCAGCACCGCCTGCTCCACTAGTTGCGTCTTCAGTGCCGCGGTGCTCTTGTTGTCACCGCTGAAACACTCGAGCTGTGCTTGGGGGCCATCCATCGCCTTCACCATCACACAGAGCACCTCGCCGGCGGCGTTGTTCACCTTGCGGTTGCACGCAACAGCCAGCAACGAGCGAGAGAAGAGAGAAAGAGCCTTTACGTGGCTGCTGGCAGTGTTGTCGGGAAGTTGGTAAAACTCACGCAAGACGCCCAGAAAGGTGCCAAAGGGCATGCCGAGCAGTAGGCTCTGCAACGCGCGGTACTTACCGCGCCGCTCGCTTCGGACGTCCAGAACACCCCGCAGCGCCGCCTCCACAGAAACGGCATCGGTGAAGCTCTGTGCGTCCACCCCGGCAGTAGTCGACAGCAAAGGTGCCAGGGCACGGAGGTGCTCGTGAATGCGCAGCACCTCACCGTACGTGTCGTGCAGCGCGCCGGAGACCTGCTGTGTGGCATCGTCCCACATGTCCATGACGAGCTGCGTCGCGCGCTGCAGAAACGCCATGAGCGCAGGGGTGGGATGGCAGTAGTCCGGAACGGTGTGTAGTGTCACGTCAGCCAGCGTCTGTTTTTTGCGGGCGGCCTTCTTATTCTCGGGTGAATCCGCTGTGACGCCCTCCATGTGGGCAAGAACGAAGCGGTAGACGGCCTCCACGTAGCGCACCACGTTGTCGATGGTTTGCATCGCCATAAAACGCGTCTCAGGCTCCTCAATGGCGGCGCAGTAATCCATCGTGAACGGTATAATAAACGTGAAGAGTGCCGTGTGTCCCGTCGAAGTTTCGGCCTCCAGCAGAGTCCCGACCGTAGGCATGCCATGAAGCGGTGTCGAGAAGTGCGCGAGAAGGCCCTTGAGGATGGCAAACCGAGCGCAGGGCGTGAATTGCGCAACCGATTGCGCCACAACACCAGGAGAGGCCACGGTACCAGCGTCGCTCGGCTCAGAAGCGGCAACCCCCGCCACCTCGGCCAGCGTCCTCTCGCCCATCATTAATTGCACAAGCTGCTGTGCAACTTCTCTCTGAAACTCGAGAGCTGCAGGCGCCGCGTTTGAGCTTGAAGAAGACCCGAGTGGCGCACCACGGTGGACGCTCTCATCCTGCCCCCGTTGTGGAGAGCGGCACAGCCAGCAGCACAGCTGGCGCACCAGGCCCGCGTAGTCAGTGGTGCGATTCACTGTCAGCAAAGAGCAGAAGAGTAACCCGACGGCATTGAGCACATCCTTGGGGAAAACAAACGAGCTGAACATTTGTATACACGGCAGCACCAGACGGCAGAGATTGCCGTCCTGTTCCAACCGCGCTTCAGACGTTGTGCACAGTTCAGGCCGCACTTCGCCCGAGTAGCGGTGGAAGTAGCTCGCAATGACCTTGACAGCGAAGCGAATGTGGTCAATGTCTTCGCCGAAGACAGCAGATGTAGTGCCGTTGGCGCTATCTGTCTCCACTGTTTCCTCGTCACGGTCCTTATCGTCGCGACGGCGCCAGCGCAGCGCATTATCAACGGACCACATGAGCGCTTGCCCCAAAAGCGGCAGCATCTCCGGAAAGGTACTGTGAAAAAGCTGCGGCACCAGCGGCATCAGCGTCCCCGTCAGTGCATCCAACGTGTTAATGAAGGCCACCACGTCAGCCGTTCGCGACTCGATCGACAGCCGATCTGTGCGAATCTCTTCTGGCGAAGACTGGATCGTGCTCACATTGGCGATGTACAGGTTCGGTTTGTCGCCTTGGTAGTGCACGCGCACCAACGTTTGCAGAAACGATTCACGAATGGTGGCAAGGTCCGTCTCGCTCAGCGTGTAGCACTTGCGCACCGCTGTCGACACGGCGCGATGCAAGTACCTCAGTCGCGCGTCAAGAAGCACGGGTGTAAAGAAGTCCTTTAGCAGTGTCTGCGCAAAAGCAGTCACAATCGTATCATTTGGTACGCTTGCGGAGTTTTTGGTAGTACATGTAAAAGGCTCCCCCTGCAGCGCGTTGGTGACGCGCGAAACGCTCTGGAGCTGCTGCTCCGGGGTCGAGCCGGTAGCAGTCAGCTCACGCAGAGCTGCCGTGACCCTATTGAAAGCGGACACGGTATCAGGCACCTTGTCCGCTGCGTCTCTTATCGTCGACGCAGCATCAAAGACCAGTCGATCGAGCGTATCAACGGTCTCGCTAAGCTTCTGCCGCACATCCGCGGGGACTTCGCTCTCCTTCTGCAAATTCGGACGACGTTGACGTCTCCGGTCGAGCGCCGCATCAGAGACTGCAGAGCCCTGCATGACGTATGTGTTTGTGTGTGTCTGTGTGTGTGTTTGAGAGACTGATGTATAAATCAATGTATAGCACGAGTTGTGTTTTCTGTTGCTGTCTGTCAAGTGCAGCAAAAAAACGGTACTTTTTACTTTATTTGCTTTCGCACCTTGAGGAAATATATATATACGTGCTCGCCGGATTCTGTGGTTCTGTCCCACACACACAATGTATATATAGAAAACCAAATGAGGAATGGGGAGTAGGTCATTCTGTTGTTGTCACATGGAAAAAAACAGCCCTGCAAACACCTGCATCTACAAGGAGTTCTTCTCGGGGACTGCAAAGTTGGTGGTTTATGTACTTCCTGCAATTTCGCAGTAATGCGCTACTAGATGTCTGTAGCCTCATCACACTCAGGGAGTACATCGGCACTCCTTGACAATCAAGCCAAACAAACTAACAAAAAAGAAAGCAGTGCAAAATGTATAGAGACAAATTCACCCTCACACACACGCACGCAGCAACGTATATATTGTATTGGTCATCAAATTCCTCTCTTCGTGGTTCCCCACCACACCACACACACTGAAAAGCATCATACCCCAGAAAAGAAAAAGAGGAAGAACAAATGCGAGCGAAGAGGAGAGAAGAGGAAGCAGGCGAAAGAAGAGAGGAAAAAGAAGGAAAAAAAAACATGTGTAGAGTGAATATTAGATGCACACAAGGAAATAAGCATCACCTCCTCCATCTCCCACTACATTAGAAGTTAATTCGTGGCAGGGGGGGGGCAAGAAAGAGAAGAGAAGTGAATTCTCGGCTTCTCCGCCGCGGTGTGTTTTACATTATTATTATTATTATTATGCGTATTTTTCTTGTCAGCACCATTAGTACAGCTGTATATTTGTTATTATTTACGATGGGTGAGGAGGAACACGCGTTTCCAGCACGACGGTGCCAAACATGCATGGTGGTATTTATCATGTTCTTAAGCGTATGTGTTCTCCAGCACTCACGGTGTTCGAAAAGTAACTATATATATATATATATAAACTAGTATCCTCTACTCGTCGTCGTCGATGAGAGGACCGTTGCGGCTGAAAAAGTCTTCATCAAGCACCTCGATGTCGTCGTCGTCGTCGTCGTCAATGAAATGAGGGCCAGCGGGGTGAGGCCCGAGCGGGAAGTCGGACAGCGCGGCGTCGGCCTCGACCGCAGCGGCGGCGGTGCCACCAAAGCCGGAGACGCCCGTCGGCAGTGTTGAGGGCGACTCGTTGCGCGGCTGCTGGTGCACCTCCGCTTTCCACAGCGAGCCCGCGCGGAACCCCGCAGCGGTCGCGGCGTCCGACGCGGCCACGGAAGGCTCCGGCGTTTGCTGCTGCTGCTGCTGCGCCGCCGCCGCCGCCGCCGCCGCCGTCGCCTTGGGGCCAGCAGGTGCACGCTCAGCGCGACGAAGCTCTCCTGGTGCTCCGTGACCTCGATGTCGGTGACGAGGTGGGTCAGCTGGCGGAGCACCTCACGCTGCGTTTGCGCCACGTCGACGCTGCGGTCGCGCTCGATGAGCAGCAGGTTGAACTTGCGGCGCGAGATGGGCTTCGGCGCCGTCCGCAGCGCCTGGAGGAATCCCAGCAGCTCGTTGAGACGCTCGCGGAAGTCGAGCACCTGCGCCGCCTCGTTGACGCTGAGACGGAAGCGCTTCATCTGGTAGTTGCTGGAGACGGCGAAGTGCACGACGCGGCCGCGGCCGCCGACGCTCTCGACCGGGCTGCTGTACTCCACCTGCGGGCTCAGCAGCAGCAGCGAGGTCAGGTAGTAGGCCGAGCTCAGCGCGGCGACGCGCGAGATGGCGACCGAGGCGCCGGAGCTGCGCAGGTTGGTCGCGACGAGCGCGACGTTCTCGCCCCACTGCACGGCGCTGGCGGCGTAGTGGTCGGCGATGACTTTCTTGGAGGTGCGCGCAAACGCGAGCGCGCCGGACTTCTCGCGCGACCCCATCGTGCCACTCTCGCGCACAAAGCACACGCGACGGGACAGCGCAGCGGAGGAGAGGAAGATGAGCGCCGACACATTCGTGCGCACGAGCTGCGTCGCCGCGGCGACCGTATCGACGCTCGCGATGTCGTCGAGGAAGGCGTAGTCGGCCAGAATCATGCGCGTCTCGTCAAAGAGGGCGTTGACTCGCTGGAAGGCCGCCGCGTCCATCTCGGGGCCGCTGAGGAAATTGGAGAGAAGAGCGGGGTCCGCCGCGACCGAGAGGCGCCGCCACTCGAGAAACACCAGCACATCCGCCAGCACGTCGCTCTGCGTCGCAATCTCGCCAGCGTACGTCTTGCGGGTCTGCAGCACACGCTCCTTGCTCGCGGCGAGCGCGGCGGCGTTTTTCCCCGTAGCGGCGAGGACAGGCAGCGTCATGACACACGCGGCGATGGCGACCGCCTCGCCGATGCCCAGCGCGCAGCCCTGCACCACCATCTGCGAGATGTCCACGTCAAACGGGAGGCGCGAGACGATCTCGCCGACGAAGGTCAGCAGCGGCGACTGCGAGTTCTGCACGACGCACTGCGTGGCGAGCGACTCGAGCACCTCCCGCTGCAGCTCGGGAGCGACCGGGGAGAGCACGTCCTGGCCGACGTGCTGCAGCGGCAGGGCGGCGCGGGCACACTGCAGGAAGGCGCGCTCCAGGTGAAAGACGTCGTGCGGGCGAGTCGCATCGGCGCGAAAGGTGGTCGCCGCATCCTCGGGATAGAGGGTGAAGTAGGCACCGGGCATGACGTAGCCAAGCAGCGACGTCCGCCGCTCCTCCATCTCTGGCACGGAAACCCACTCGGTCGTGTACGCCGACAGAAACGCCTCCGACTTGGGCAGCAGCGAGAGCTGGCGCGTCGTGCCAAGGTCGATGACGAAGTTGAGGCAGTAGTTGTTCACGGCCGCCGAGCACACCAGAGACCCACACACGTAGACGTGGTTCAGCGAGGCATCACTGTCGCCCAGCGCCGCCTCACCGGAGACGTTGGCAGGGCGGCGGCCCTTGTGCACGACGGTGTTGGGGAGGTTGAGGGCAGTGAGCTCCTCGCAGACGGCGCGGCCGTCGCCGGTCATGACGCCGATGTGCAGGGGGAAGGTGGCGGTCGTGATGAGCTTGCGCACAATGGCGACGGCCACCTTGACGGTGTGGTCGACCAGGCGGTAGTGCGGCCCGAGAAACTTGCCGGACTGGTCCACCTGCACCACCAGCACGTCGCGCTCCGCGTACGCAGCGGCCTCGTCGTAGCTGAAAACCGCCACCTTCTCTGGGGTCGGGGTCGTGTCCTGCGGCGGCACGGAGCACACCCGCTGCTCCGAGAAGAAGGCGCGGGTGGCGGCGCGCAGCACGGGGGTGGCAGCGACCACGGCGTGCAGCGGAGGGGCAGTGCGGTCGAAGGACTCGCTCATGCGAAACACACGCTCGCGCAGGCCCCAGATGAAGTAGGTAAGGGTACACGACATGGGGGTGAGGCGAGGCAGCACCACGTGCGTGAACGGCGCGAGCGAGCCCTGCGAGGTGAGGTACATGAGGGCGGTCTCGGCGCTCGCAACCCACAGGTTACACGACTGGGGCCCATTGGCGAGAGGGTCCGTGAGGGTCCCGACGACGGCGCCCGCACCGAGCGCGTGACGGAGGCCGTCGGCGGTGTCCGTGAGGGTGACTTCGAGACGCTCCGAAACCACCACCAGCACCTTGGCGGCGCCCGTCTTGCTGAGGCGCATCGCCAGGTCCAGCGCGGCCTGCGGGTGGGGCACCACGGCGACGTCGTGGGCGTTGACCGCCTCGACGCTCGCCTGCGGCACCTCCTGCCAGCCGCTCGCGTAGTGCGTGCGGTGGTAGTAGGTCTGCTGCGACTGCAGCACGTCGCGCACCGCGCCGGCGACGTCGCTCGCGGAGGCGCTGGGCTTTCGCGTATCGGTCTTGACGCTCTTGTTCGCCCCCATGAGAACGCCCTTGGCGACATCGATCGCCTCGGGGTCGAACTTCAGCACGTTCTCCACAGCCGGGGCCGCAGGAACTGTCTCGGGGGAGGCGGCAGGGGAGGAGCCGTCGGCGGCAGGGGTCGTCTTGGGGCTCTTCTCTGGGTGAGCGGCGCCAGAGGACGAGGTGCCATCGGCTGCCGCGCCGTCGGCCTCGCCGCCTTCTTTGGACTTCTTAGCCTTCTTGCTCAGCAGAGACCAGTCAAACTCGATGTCGGCCTGTGGAAGGCTGCCGGGGGACATGCCCACGTTGGGTGTGGTCTCGGCGGGCAGACTGGGTGAGGCAGAAACCTTGTTGCCTTTGCGGCCCTGACGCGGGTTTGCCGACATGTTTTCAAGCAGGTTCTTGAAGGGGGACTGCTGTAGGAGGGCAAGTGGCGATGAAAACAAAAACTATGTTATCACTACAATAGAGTAGTATACGCTTGGATATTCACTTCCTTTCTTTTTTCTTTTGATGAATTGTCGTGGTGGTGGTGGTGAGGCGAGAGGGGGGGGAATAGAAAGAGGGTAGTGGTAATGCGTGAATAGTTTTTGGGGTTGTTGCTGTTGTGTTTCTTTTGTTCTTGTTGCTTTTGGTGTTCTCGTTGTTGTTGATATTGTTGTTGCTGTTGTTATTTTTTTCTTTTTTCTCTCTCTCTTCTTATGGCATTCATGCGGCAATGAGGTCTAGCACACACACAAACACACTTTTTAGAGTAGTCTAAAGCGATCGATGAAAAGGAGATGATGGCACCAGGAGGACCAGGAGAAAACAGAAACAAACGGCATGACAACATGCACAAAGACCGCTGACATCATCCCAGCAGAAGATTGGAAGAAGAATACGTCCGGCGATAGTGCAGACGACACACACACACACCACACACACATAGTTGCAGTCGTTGCCGTTGTCGTCTACTGTCGCATCTTGGTGGTTACCCAGAAACCAGATGGCTCCGCGTACGCCGCCTCGTTGACGTTGACGGCCCACGCTGCGCGGCTACGGGCCGCAGCCGCTTTTTTGATCATCGCCTTCATGGCGCTCAGAAACGCGTCGTCCTCTTCCGTTGAAGGGTGCTGTAACGACGCCTCTTTGCTCTCTGATGTCTCATGACTGTGGCGCATGGTGTTCTCGGTTTCTGCGCCGTCGTCCTCGTCTGCACCGCTGAGCGTACCACCGTCACCGTCGCGCTTCTGCTTGGCATACTTGAGCATGACGAGATCGCGGCGACGAATGGCGTCGGCAAAGGAGATGCCAAGGTGCGCCGTGATGGCGGCGGACACCTTTACGATCTCCTGCGCTAGTCGCGCCGGGGAGGCGGTGCGGACCATCTCTGGCCGCATGAACCGCAAATAGTGCTCGAGACAGTAGACCTCGGCGGAGGGGTCGTAGGAGTGGCCGAGGTTGGGGTTGCGCTCCACGAACGTGGTTGAAGTGCACCTGCTCTCGCACCCGCGCGTTGAAAAAGAAGAACTGCGCCTCGAAGTGGGCGACGTTGTAGCTGCGGCGAAACGCCCCTTGCGGCACCACAAGACGACCCTCCGTGCTCGTCGGCCGCGTCCAGATAGGGAGCAGCATGTCTCCGCGCAGGTACGGCACTGTGCCGTCCTCGCCGATGAGCTTCGAGCGCACGGCGCCACGGCCTCCGAACTGGGTGGCGGTGTGTGTGTAGGGCAGGCGGAACTTGAGCATGCTGTGTTCCGCGTCGAGAATGGTCGTCCAGCACTCCTGCGCCCGCATGTTTTCCGCGACGTGCTCCTCAAAGTTGGGCAGCGCGACGCTACCGGAGCGGATGTCGGACACGAACAGCAGCGGTTTCCCGCGCTCCATCCCGACACGGCAGAGCAGGTCGAGGCCAGGCGGGAGGCGCAGCGGCGGCTCGTACATGGACGGAATATCCTCGGTGCCGCGGGCCACGTCGAGGGTGCCGACAATGTCCTGCAGGCGCTGGTGCAGCTCCACCGTCTCCTTGCGCGGCGCCGTCACCGCCACGTGGGTGTAGACGGCGCCCAGGCCCGGCAGCACCTCCCGCAGGCGCCGCGCGTTGATGCCGTACGCCGTCGCGTTGGTGAAGAACTCGTTGCGCAGCGAAAAGTTCCGCCGCGGCTCCAGCACGGGACGGTCAAACTGCCCAGGGTCAATGAGCTCCCACGTGTGCCGCGAGTCGAACATCGTGTCGAGGAAGGCCAGATGCGTCCCGGGGGCGGAGCCGGCGTACACGATGTGGTACGACACGTCGGGTCTGCAGTAGAGGCACAGCAACTGGATCTCAGAAAGCAGCAGCTTGCGTTGGCCCCAGTGGATGCTGCTCTTGACGTCCTCATTGCGCGATCGGTACGGCTCCGCAGGGAAGTCGTCATCGATTTTGATCGGAAATGGGAGAGAGGAGGGATAGTGGTAAAGCGTCACCTCGGAAGACAACGACGAGGACGCTGCGGCCGTCTGCCCCGAGACTGACTTGGGCCCGTCACTACCGTGTTGATGGCTGCTGGCTTTCCCGGCCCCGCCTTCTAGCTTCCGTCTCTTGAAGAGCGGCAGAGGAGGCATCGCTCTCAAGCGTGTTTCGGAGGTGTATAAATGTATAAACGTGAGTCCTACGTGTGAGATCGGACAGGGCGGAGAGAATGAAAGAGTTGTGGTCACTTTATTTGTAATTACTGTTAAGAGCCTTTTTCATTTAGCACTATTAGCACGAGACGCCGACAGATTTAAAGTGTCACATCATGAAATGAGTGAGACACATGGGTATTACCTCCGTCTATAAAAAAAAAAAGAACTTTTCAGTCGTACGCACAGAAAGAGTAAAAGAAAGCATTTCAAAGAGAGATTTTTGTATGACATGCGTCGAAGAAGCAAGAGGTATGACAAGCAAACAGCAGATTAAAATCACAAAAAAAAATCACATATCAAAGAAGCTCGAAGAGAACAAGTGAAACAGATACAAACTTAGGCCCTTCGTACAAGCTGCCATCACCACTCTAGTGTTTGGTCAGTGGCAAAGGACGACACATCGCGTATGAGACTCCTCACCTCCGGAGTCATATTGAGCATTTTCCGGCTCAACTGGGCACACCGACGCAAAAGCAAGTGCATCTGCTCGTCCGCGTAGCTCCCGTCGTCGCTGTCGCCACCTGTTCCCACCGCCGCTTCCGCGTCACAATCAAGTGCACGCTGCCTGTCGCCGCCGGAGAGCAGTTCCCACATGTCAGCAGCGTAGGGAACTCTGGCGGCGAATCCGTTCGATTCCGTCGCCGCCCGCTCGAGAGCACATGCCAGGCTCTCGTTCTCCAGAGACGACACACCATATTCTGCACTCGGCACGTGGTTTCGAACGGTCTGTCGCCACTGCGCCGCCGTTGGCACACAGTACTGCCGATATAAATCAAGGTAGATGTCATGCATCCACAGCAGTAGGCGCAGCTCGTCCCGTGTCGCGTTGGTGGCGTGACGCTCTTGGCAGTGTTCCAGCTGTGCAACGCAAAGGTCCAGCAGTCGACGGCACGACGCGAGGGAGGAGGCCACCAACGTCGCCCGTTTGCGCGCCTCTGCCACGATCTCCTTCATGAAATCGAAGCGCTCCGCACACAGCTTGAGCTGCCGCACTCGGGAATCATTTCCGTCACCGTCGCATGCGCCGCCACTGTCGATAGGGTCATTGTCTGCGACACCCAAAAGATCCTCCTTGGCGCGCTCAACGCGTGACTCGAAGGTCAACGTCAGATCCTCAACGCTGTCAAAGTCCATTGAATTGAGAAAGAGAGAGATAGAGAGAAAATTTGAGTACTGTTAGCGGGGATGGGAGAGATGATGAGAGTTGAAAAAGGTTAGAAAAGTTACACATAAGCGCAAGTGGGGGTGAGAACACGAACGGGAAATAGCAATGCACTGTCAAAGCGTTGGCACCATCCGCACGCGCCACTTGAAGTTTGTACGCTCAGTCAAATGGAAGGGGGGGGGAGGGAATAATTCACATACCGGCGCCCCCACCTCTAGTATACTAGTTTTGGGGCGGGTGTGCAACACAGCGAACTAGCAATAAGTACTTTTTTTTTGTGTGTGTGTGAGAGAGAGAGAAGAGAGAAAGAGAGGGAGCAGGAGGAGGAGGATTACGAAGACGCATAACAGTGAAGGAAGCAAGTTTAGCAGCAAACAAAGAAACAGCAACAAACTATTAGGGGCCAGTATTGTCAACGCGTCGATTGATCTCCTAGGATACGGCCAGTTCACCTAGAGCCTTGACGGAACGGGTAACATACATAGATTGCAACCGAGCGAAGCCGACAGCGCTGACGGCAGCCAGAATGCCCACCACGAGATAAATGTTAGAAAGCGCAAAGTTCTGTCCGCCAAGCCACGAAGGTTTCGCCAGGGCGAAGAACTTCTCGCCGCCAAAGGAAGACACGTCGTAGAACTCACGGATCTCCATCGTGTACGCACCCGGCTCCAGATCCACGTCGATCACGCGGTATAGCTTGCGGAAGCGAGGAAGTGACGCGACGCGCGCCCACACCATCAGGTCCTCGTCGGTGGTCACCGGAATGGCGTGTCCTAGCTCACCCGCGTACCAGCCGTTGTTGTAGTACGTGTCGTTGCTCTGAAACACAGGCGCAGCAGCCTCGTACTCCGCGCGAGGCGCGCTCCACACACGGGGACTGCCCTCCTCCTTTTCCGACGCTCCAGCGTTGTTGAAAAAGTCCAATGGGCGGTACCGCACCCGCGTGTCCACATCCCACGCGATGCCCTTCTTGTGACACCCGTTGGGGCTCTGCCTCCTGTCCGACGTGACAAGTGGGAGATTCGTCGCGCGCGAAAAGGCAGCGCCGTCGCAAACCAGCTGACCCACGCCGCCGCGCGCGGTGGAGATGACGCCGCGCCGGTAGAGGCGGAAAGAGTCATTGAACATGGTCCACGGAATGAGCCCGGCGGGTGCGTAGAACATGTCGTCGTAGGAGAGCACGCGCTTGGTGCCGCTGTTTACACCAACGTTTGAGGGGCCGCTGAGCTCAATGGAGGCGCCATGAAGCGAGGGGCGGAGCTGCGGCGGCGACGCCAGCGGGGCGCAGTCACCCAAACCACGACCGCTCACGTCGCCGCGCACCTGCGCGTCGCTCTTAGAGTTGGCGAAGCGCCGGTGGCTCTGATAGAACTTGGAGAGGCCGTAGTAGAGGTAGACAGGGGCCTTGAGAGGGGCGGTAAGCTCGAAGTCGACGGTGGTCAAGCAGCCCGCGCGCAGTGTCTCGCCGTTGGTACCTGAGTAGTGTTCGAGGCCCTGATTATGCCGCATCGTGCAGTGATTGATGTTATCATACCGCACTTCGAGGTCAAAAGCGGAGTTGTTCACCAGCGTCAGCGCCACACCGATCGGGAGAAATAGCACTGCCACAATCGTCAGGCACAGCGCCGCCGCTCGTGGAGTCAGGAGAGGCTGCCACGACGGCAATCGTTGTTGGCGAAGCAAGTCCATCATTGTCGCAGCTTCAGCAGCAGCAGCAGCAGCACCAGCAGCAGCACAGCCAAACGAGAAGAAAAGTGATCGTCTTCCCTATTATTATTATTCCTTTCGGTCTGTCAGTCGTAGGTATACCTGTTGTTTTTATTGATAGTATTGCCCTGCGTGCGAAGCAGCGTGTTGCAAGGTCATGATATTTGATAAAAAAGGACAGAGTATGCGTGTGGGGGAGAGGAGTGGGGGAGGGGAGAGCACATCATATCTGTGGATTAAATTGGAATCGAGCGAAGAAGAGAAAGAATTCTTCTTTGCGTTGTCGAAGTTGAAACAGCAAATGTCAGACAAAAACGGCAAGGGGTGCTTGAACCCTGAAAAGGTGTATGGGACTTGTGCACGGGTTTACGTTAAAAGTAAAGCAGCGAGAGGTACAAGAACGTGATGAGTGGTCGCAACAGGGCGGTTCACAGTAAGAAAAGAGGTGCTTTTCAATGTCCTCCTGCTACAACAGCTCCTTCGGAATCTCCACCACGTCGTCGGGGTTCAGGTGCAGTTTCTCGCAGCGCGCGTGAAAGCGCTGTCGTAACTGGTCCTGAAGGGCTCCTCGAAAGCGAAAGCGAACATGCGAGAATCGACACGTTGAGTTGTTGTTTAATGATCGTGCCGATGCGCCGTTGCCTAGTCGAGCCCGCTCTTCGGGTTCTGGAACTTCTTCTACCAGATCAGGATGAGTCAGCAACACGTCCGTGACAAAATTTGGTAGCTCGTTGATGGTCTTCCGTGTATGAAACGGTAGCATCGAAAACATACGGTCTAGGGTCACACCGTGGTCGGGGTTGCACCGTCTGGGGAAGAAGTTATACAAGCTTTGTAGGATGTCGTGCGTGGTGGCGGTCTCCGCCGCCGGGATATCCAAATCCGCTCGTCCAACAAGCGCAATCTAATGAATTGGTTGTGTGGCGTAAAATAAAGAGATTCTGGCGTTCTTTTATCAGAGCTGTTAAATTCTTCGGGAAACAATTTTTCACCTCATCCGGCGCATCACGCACCACAGAAGAAAGATTGATCAGCTCGTTCTGCGGTAGCTGATCGAAGATCCATTGAGCAAGCACGTCATTGTCTAGAAAAAGGTGTCGGGTGCTCTAGTCTCATGAGTTGTCGGCGGATACTACGCCGGACCGAGCGCCTTTTCAAAACCCGAGAGATGTTCTGTCCATGGTGATACTCAAAAGTCTGCGGCGGAGCTCGCGGATTTGTTCTTCCTTTTCTTCGGGAGTCATGTCTGACACAATTTCCGTTGGCGGGAGAATGTACTGAAAACTAAGTCTACAACGACTGGGGCCTCCGGGGGTTACTGCGGTCTCGGCCTCTTCAGTTGCGGAGGCAGCCCCCGTTCCCTCCGTTGGCGCACCGGTGACGTCGTCCACGCGCCAACGAAAGAGATGAGGGGCGGAGAACAAGACGTGTAAAGGATCGCGTCCTTCCGGCAGCAAACGTCGCGCGGACTCTGCAAAGAGGGAGTCACCCACTGTCCACCGCGGTTCGCACGTCAGCAACCTTGCCACGCGCATCCACTCGTACTGCTGCACCTGGTGGGCAGCCAACGCATCGGCCAGCGGGTCTTCTTCTCGAAGTGCTTTGGTTACATGCAAAGGGTTCAGTCCCACAAACCCGTCGGCTACCTCCTTAGGGAGAGGGTCATCTCCAAGGGCGGCGGGAGGCTTCAAAAAGAAAATGCTTTCACGGTGGGTGGTCAGAAGTGTGCGCCAATTGGAGCCGGCATCTGTCAGAACGGACTCGAGCGCGGCAACAGGAACGATGAACGTCGGGATTTTGCCGAGCAGTGACTGTACCTGCTCGCCCCTCTTGCCGGCGTAAGGCTTTACTTGTGTCTGTCCACTCGCGATGCCAGCTGTCGCAGTTTGAGGAACACGACCAACGCGATTGGCCACCACCACCTCCCCAATGCGCTTAACACAAAAGTGTTTCGGGTGCTGGGACATGAAAGCGGCGAGCCCGCCCCACTGCTCGCAGACGCGCTCCATCACATCAGAGGGCACGCGAGACGCAATCTGAGATATGGGCGACACAATGGCAGGCACATGTGGAAGCAGAGCCTCCAGTGTCTCTCTTGCTGCAGGAGGCGGCTGGCCGTGGTGAGTGAGCCGGCATGCTATCAAACTCGTGGAAGGTCTCATCATGCTTTGACATGCCTGATGGCAAGAGACACTTGAAACCGGACAGCAGCGGAGGTGGAGTGAACCTCTGCGCAACAGTGAGGACAGCATCTGCAGTTGCCCATTTTATGTTCTCTCTCTCTCTCTCTTTAAAATTTCGGTTGCTGATCGCTGTGTTAGGTCTTGGATACGTATGCAGAAGTTTAGAGATAGATGAGGAGAGAATGTAGAAACATGCAGTGTTTGTAAGAAAAGACAAGGTGTCTTTAGTGTGGCCATTCAAACTGTGTGTAGTACAGTATGTGGGCGTCAAACATTGAAAAGAAAAATAAATCGGAAGAAGACGAATAGTCATGGGTTAACCGGTGGAGAAGAGCAATGTGGCAGTGTCATTTTTTTTTTTTTTTTTTCATAGCAGAACGTGAAGTGTGACGATTGTGGAAGAGGGAGGGAAAGAAGAGGGAGAGAAAGGAGCTAGTCACGTGGTGGAAAAGTCCTCGTCCTCCACGGAGTAGCAAAGTCTGTCAAGCGGAATTCGCAGCTCGGCCGCCACATTCGGGATCGTTTTTTTAGCGAGCCGTGAGAGAACTGTGATAGCCTCCTGGGCCACGAAAAGCCACTGCAGCGTCAAATCCACTGTGTGTCGGTCACCAGGAGTCAGCGCTTCATACTTCTGCTGAATTTGGCTGTCTGTGAGGACCGGCTCCGTGGTCACAGAGAATGCAGTGCGCTGCTGCAACGGTAGTTTTCGACTTGAGGTGACCAACGCAGAAGGTCTTGACACTTTGGGTACCGTGGTTTCGTGCGAAGCTTCTGGTAGACCTTCCTCAACCGAAGAGCGAGCGCGCTTCTTACCAATGGCGAGAGGAGAAGCAGGGGCCGCAGTAGGCCGCCGCCGCATCTGTGGAGGTTGCGAAATCAACTCCAGGCGCTGCAGCTGATGTTTCCGCGTCTTCCCCTTTGCACAAAGTCGTCCCTGCAGGTTTGTGAACAGAGTCGGACACAAGTGTGACGGGATTTTTGAACGGTGTCTGGAAAGTATTTCGCCTCATTGCAGTGGAAGAGGGAGGAGTGAAACAAGAGAGAGACCACGTCTTTTTGAAAGGAAGCACCTTTGCTGGGTCGGGGGAGAGAGAGGGGGGAGAAGAGGAAATGGGGTACAAAAGAAAGAAGTTCATTTCTCAGAATACAACACCAGAGACATGTGAGAGACACTGATGATGCAAGAAAGATAGCCATAAGAAGAAAAAGAAGGGAAAAGAAGAGACTTCTGTGCTTCGCTAATATAATGGGTGCTAAAATATCAGTTGGTTCTATATATTATGTGGTCTATGAGAAATCTCTAGCAGCTGACACTCAAATATTAAAAAGGGGGAAAAAAAGAATGAGCCAAAGCGAGCATCGCTCAAATCCATGATACCACGTGCTGGAGGCAACGATGCTAACCTAACGCTCTCGGTTAATGTACATCATGACCACCTCATGGTCGCTGCGTATCTGCTCGGAAAGCGATGGGTGACGTTGCATCGTATGGTTTAGCTCCAGTGTAACAACATCCTTCAGAATCGACTTGACCTCCTTCGAGTAGAGCGACCGCAGTGAAAGAGATGACGACACGGGTGACGAAGTAGTAGTAGTAGCATGAGCGGCGCCGGCAGCCCACGCGAGCCCGCTTCCGCTTGTGCTGAGACTCGCACGCGTGCTGATGGAAGCCGCAGCGGGGGGATTAAGTTGTTGTTGTTGTTGCTGTGCATAGCGCTGGATGACGTCCAAGGTCGGCTCCACCACCGAGCACAGCAATACGTGGACAGCAGGGGTGAGAACACGTCCAGTGTTGTTCTCCCACTTTCCCACCCGCACTGTCGCGTCACGACCTGCTGAGTCCGTCGCGGAAGATACGGATGGTTTGCTGCTGGGCAGCTTTTTGTACCCCGCCAGCGCCGCCTTGATGCTGGTCACAAACAGATGCCTCACGGCTACCTGCATAGCAGCGCACAAACGGCCCAAACCTGCATTCCACGCGGCAGCGTCGGCGGCTGCACTGGATTCAGTGCCGGGACCCACTGGACTTTGTAGGGCGTCGCACAGCTCCAAGAAGTTGACCATCAGCGGCAGCGCGTAGTAGCACTGGCCGATCATGGAGCCGCACGCGGAGGAGTCTGACGCATCGCGTGTGGCAGAGGACGAAGAGGCGGTGCCGTTGGTGTCGGCGATGTCGTCGTCCACCACCTGCATCTTTACCAGCATGTTATAAGCGACGCCCTCGAGGAACTGGTACAGCTGCCGCCGCTCGCGTCTCGACAGCTGCGCGCACGGGTTCGTGCTGTCGTTTCTCGCGACGGCGTTCGAACGGCGTCAGGTGAAGCAGCGGGGAGAGCGTCGCGTCGGTCAGGGCCGCGGTGCGCACATCGCCCACAAGAGACACCGATGGTGAAGGGCTTCCACCGTGGTTACGAGGCTGGGTATCCGACGGTTCGGTGCCGCTGTGAAACGGGAAAGACCGCAGGGTGTGTCGGACGGTGCTGTCCAGCTGTTTCGGATTTATCACGTCCCATGTGATCTGTAAAAAGTCGCGCGGAAGAGTGGCGTTCGCTCTCGCGTGGGCAGTGGCAAAAAACATGTGAAGATCCACCGGGCCTTGGGGAAGAGAGGTGCGGCACGGGGTCGATAACGTGGCAGCACCTGCTCCACCATATCGCCGTGACACCGCTGCGTGGAGCGCCGTGAGGCCGTTGTGGGTGCGCATCGGTATAATGGAGCGGCATGGTCGGATAAAGAGCAAGTCCATCTGATGAAGCTCGACCGCAATGGCCTCGTGTGCTCTTTCCAACAGAACGCGCCGACCAGCTTGGTCAGCGAGGAACACCAACCGCTTCACCAGCCACAACGTCAGTGACATCGTCCAGCGATTCAAGAGGGACAGCATACGGTGCGCCTGCGCGTCTTCGGAAGACTCTTTTTTGTGTTCCTTGTTATAGCCGAGCACGAGATTGAGGGCTGCCTCACACAGAACGCTACTCGGTGCGTGGACCATATGCGTAACGTGCAAACGCAGCGAGAGCCATTGACCCAGAACGTCCGCTGGGATAGGAGCAGATACCAAATCGACTCCCTCCGTGCTCTTGGACGCAACATGGATGACACAGGTCAGCGTACGCTTATACGCAGCATCCTGTGAGCCGTTCATTCAGGCGCATTCACCTAGTTTCTCGGGAGCAGTAGGAAAAAAAAGAGAGAGGGAGAGGATACTTTTATGTGGTTGAAAGGGGAAACGCTCGCATCCACGTGTTGAGGTGATGGTGAAAAGGGAGAGGAAAGAGTGATGATGTGTTTCACTGTTTCTCATTTGTATGAGAGGAATCACCTTGAGGTTGCGAAATGGAGACACGTATAAGGCAGCATATCCGTCAGAGGCACACACTCAACAGTGCACCGCGCTGGATACCGAAGCGAACGGGAATAAAATTGTCAGATATCACCTTTACATTCGCCGCGTCCCGCAGCGCAAATAATAGGCGATTGAAAATGGACGGAGGCCGAAATCAGAAAGACATTAGGCAGAGCATAGAAGACAGTCGAATGGAAACAGATCGGTTGAAAGTTTTCACGTGTGTGTGTGAGTGTGTGTGTGTGTTGTTGTTGTTGTTGCTGTTCATTCCTTTTTAGTAGGAGGGGGGGGGGGCGGGCGGGCATCATCTGAACTGAATGGAAACGTATCGTAGGATGTACGGGTGTGATGAGACGCAAAAGTGATTCAAAAAGAAGGCGTGCGTGTGGTTCTCGAGGAGGCAACAACATGTACCCCCTAGATACACACCAAAGCAGTGCTGTCACCACCACCTGACGGAATCCTCACCTCACGGAAACCGATAGATAAAAGCCTCCCTCTGCTTTCACACTAGATGTCTATGAGTGTTAGAGATAGTTAAAAATGTGGCGATACCTACTTGAGAGACGAGAGAGATGGGGGAGGGGAGAGGGGAGGGGGCTCCTCACTCTTCTCCCCCATCCTCGGTGAATCGTTTCTGTTTTAGGTAACGCACTGTGCTCATGTTCTATGAAGGGTTTTAAATGATACGTGCTCAGCAAGCGAGAGACACGGGGGAAAGAAAAAAGACTCCAACGAAGTGAAAAGGGGATCTGGTAAACAAAGGTCGCAGAAGAAGCGGGAGGAGATACCAATTCTACTACTTCTGCACACAACTCAGAAAAGCTCCGGAAACTTCTGTGTGAGGCCGACGAGGCGGCGGTAGATATCAAAGTCAAACTCGTCATCGAGGAGGGCGATGCGGTAGTGTTGGAGGCCCCAGTCGACGGGTCGACGTAGCAGAGGAACTCGCACACCTGACTCACCTCCGCCTGCTCAGGCACGCCACCGAGCTCGATGGGTTGGCCCGTCAGCCCGCAGATGAAGCCCTCCTCGCTGAGCCGCACTACAATCGACACATACGACCCACGGTGCGAGGAGAACGTCTGGGCCGTGACGAGGTGCGCGACGCCTTGGTACGGGGGAATCTTGACTGCCGACATGGTCGTTCGCGCGAATGATATCTAGTAGTGCGTGTAGGTCAAGGAGGTTGCGCTTGTTGAGCTCTAATGAGAGAATTTCAATTATATGTCCAGTAAGGTGCTGATCTGCCTGTGTGTTGCTTTGCGTGTTAGTTACGAAGAGCAGGGAAAAAGTGAAGTGTAGGCAGACGAAGAGGAGAGAAAAGGTGAGGCAGTCAATCCGCTAGAGCAGTCTTACTGCAGCATGGAACACTAGAAGGAGGAGAGACAAGTGGGAGGGGGGGGGGGGGGGCTCCCAAATAGTAGATACAGAGTGATGATATGTCAAGTTGGTTCACAATGCAAAGCAGGAGACGAAACGTAAAAGGAAGTGATCAGCAACTGGAAAATAAACAAAAACAAGCGAAATGGTTGCGGTACAGCGCCGCGGAAAGAGAATTGCACAATGTGCGTGATTTTCACACAAAAACAACTATCAGGCCGTTGGCAGGCCGCCGTGGCGAAGACCACTGGCGTACTGCTGCTGCAGTCGTGCCATGGCAAGCAGACGCTGGGAGAAGAGCATCCACCAGCGGAAGGCGCGCTCGCGACGCTTGGCCGCCTCTTGCTCCTGCGTCAGTTGCACCCACTCCTCGTAGGCGTGCAGCAGCGCAGGCGCGTCGGCGGCCTTGACGACGATACCATCGAGCACCGCCTCCCAGTGCCCGCGGCGCATCTCACTGACGCGCTTGCGCACGAAGCCAGTGAGAGCCAGACCCAGCTCGAGGTTCATGCGGCGCGCCACGCGGACAATCTGCGGCTGCCGCAGGTGCACGATGCCCGGCGGAGGGGTGCAGCTCAGCAACGCGTACCACGACGTGCGGCCGTGCAGCGGGATAGTGCCCTCGGCGGTCAAGGGAAGCGGCTGAAACGGCTGCGTCTGCCAAACCCCAAAGAAGGGCGACGCAGGGGCGAACGGGCGGGAGGCCGGCGGCGGCACCAACTTGTACGGCGACGCCTCCTCCTCGGGCCGCACGCAGCGGCCCTCCCGCAGCCACCCGTCGCGCGAGCGAAGCGACACGACGGCGGAGCGCTTGTACACAAGGTGCCCGCGCACCGTCCCGACCGTACTCGTGGCGTCTTTGGGGTACACGGCCTCGAAGCGCGCGAGGTCGCGCTCGAGCACAAAGAGGGGGTTGCGGCTGACGGCGATCAGCGTCGTCGGCACCGGCTCGGAGTAGCGCAGTAGCTCCAGCTGTTTGGTCTCCCGCTCGTCCGCCAGCTGCACCTCCGCAGATACCGCACCTGCGCGCCCAGCGAACAACGCCTTGTTGAAGTCCTCCACCAGCACATCGCTGACCTCCCGGTGCGACTCCTCCCACGAGATGCGCTCCTTCCACAGAAAGCCAAAGTTGCGGCACTGGCCGAGCCGGCCGCCGAAGCTGAAGGCGTCACTGTACCTGGAGGTGTACCGCGCGGTCACATCAGCGACGCCGGTGTCGCCGCCATAGGCAAAGGTGTACGGGGCGCCCCACAGCGTCGTACACCCGGCACACGGATTGACCGAGATGTAGCAACTGCGTTGGGGGCACCACACTTCCACCCACACACACGCGCTGGGGAGTTTGCGTGATACTAACACCGTTTCCTGTGCCGTCTTCTTGCTGGTGGCAGCGGGCCCGTCGCCGCCTGCCGTCGTCTTCTTCTTGGCACCGGCCACCCTCAGCTCCAGTTTCAGAGGTTGCAGCTTCTTAGACCGACGTGACGGAACGCCGATGCCAACGTCCTCGTCGCTGTCGCTGTTCCCGTCCTGTCCTTCCTCATTCTCTCCGTCGCTCTGTTGTGGTTGTGCATCTTCAGGAAGCTCCGCCGCTGCCGGTGCAGGAGCGAAGCTGTGATACGGTGTGCGCATCGCCAGAACGAGACGGCACCTCATCTGGGCGAGCCGAGCAAGGGAGACAAACAGGACACTAAAGTAGATGGGTGAGGCAAGCTCGCGCCGCACAGAGGCCCCACCGCTCGCGCCGCTCTCGATAGTAAGTGCGCGAAACAGTGTCTGAGTCTCAAGTGGCGCGTCCCACGCCGCCAGAGGAGACTTGGCAAGAGCCGCGGCTTCCGCCTTTCTCTTCTCGGCGCTAGTTTCCGCGTCGTTCTCCACCGCATTTGCAGCAGCAACAGCGCTTGCATCCGAGGCGGGTACGCCAGCAGACCCTTCACTGCGTCCACTATCATTTCCTTCCGGCGGCAGAGTGAACGCTTCGTTCAGCGCGGTAATGAGAGCGCGTATAGCGGCCGATGTGTGGTTTTTAGCGCCGTCCTTGTTGTGGTTCACCCACACCGGCGCCAGGAGTGCCTTTTTCTGTGAGGTGCTTCGCGCGGTGGCATAGCAACCCTTTGCGGTGCGCACAGCCTCCAGCAAAGGATGTCGTCGTTTCGACTCTGTGGCAGCGTCCTTTTCCGGCGCTGCGGCAGTCGCGGCTCGAGCGTTTCCGATCTCCGTTCTCGGTCGTTTGCGCGGTGGTGAGGCAGACCTTGCCTTCGGAGTACTTTCGGAACAAGACGAGAGTGCAGGGAGGCGCAGCAGGCGACGGAGAAGAACTGGGTGGTGTGCTTGCCGCCAGAGGAACTGAAGCCTCATCATGAGCACCATGATGTTGGTGACGCCGAAAAAGACCCTGTGCATGCGGTCAGCGCGCCGTGCGGCCGTCAGGGCGTCCTTCTGCTGTTGCGCCTCCTCGTACTCCGCGTCGCGGGCGCCCCACGGTCGCCGCTCCTGACCCGTCAGCGGCGCGCGCGAACCAGCCATCACGTCAGCTCCCCCAAACGGCTCCTGTTTCACATTCGTGACGCTAGTAGCAGAGCGCACCGCGGCTGTAGTGTGTTTCAATGCAGCACTACCAGCACCACCGGCGATGATGTTGGCACTGTCTGCGCCTTCCTCATCGTCCACGATGACGGGCTCCGCCTTGACTCCGGGGGCGGCGGCAGAGCGAGTAATGGGGGTTGCCTCTGTCGGCTCCGCTTTGCTGTGTGTTGCCGCCTCCGACTTGGCCGCGCCGCGGCCCCTCTCCTCCTCCTTGACAACGTCGCCCTCGCTTTTGGTCAGATTAACCACCGTGGCGGGCAGCGGGATGTCATCCCACTCGTCGTCGTCAGCGTCCAGCACAGGAGACGCATGAGAAGCGGCGGTTTGCACTTCACCGCTGACAGCTGTTGCGTCAGTCGCTGCTGCTGTGGACGCTCCACCGTGCTGGCCTGCAACGGTATCGGCAGAAGTGACGACCTCGGCCTGCGCCGTCAGCGCCGTCACCATGGCCATTCGCCGCCTCGTCCCCCGACCACCTTCCGCCAGGGGCACACGCTGTCGCCGCGAGGCGTTGAGGAGATAACCCTCGACGTTTGCCGCCGCAGCCGCTGCCACCTTCGATCCGCTCGCAGCTTCCTTCTTTTTCTTTGGCGCCATCGGAAGGTGGGTGAGAGACCTGTATATGTGTATGTGTACCTGTGTGGGTGTGTGCGTTGTTCGCTGCAACAGCAGCAATGATAACAATGAGAAGAAGCGGAAGAAGATAAGAAAAGGGGAAAGTGTTGCACGATGCAAGTATATATTTAAAGTTTCGCTACCTTGAAGTTTCTCCTAGATGTGAAGCCTGGATAAGGTTGTAAGTTGGGCAGATAGGGGATGGCATAACACCAGCTTTTTTTGTCGCACACGATGTACTTCATAGGGAAGGGGGTCCAACGTTCAACGCTGGCTTTTACCGTCTACAATACCAGACGTCAAAGAAAAGCAAAAACAAACAAAGTCGCTCGAGATTTCTTGCAAACAAGTTCTTGTAACAATCGAGTCAACTGGCGCAGCTGGAACGAACCTGTACGCGACAGATCGCAAATGCTCATTCAGTCCAAAATTTGATGTAAAAAGTAGTGGCTAAACAATAAAAAAAAAAACATGAAGGGGAAAAAGAAGAACACAGATCAAAGAATCACGTAAAAGATCTGGAGAATAATAAAAGAAAGTTGAAATACAAGAAAAAAAAAGAAACCATGCCAAAAAGAGGCCGAACATTCAAAAAAAAGTGAAGAAGACAGAGATCATAACAAAGGGAGGGGGTAAAAAGGAAAGGCAGGGGGGAGGGGGCAAACACCAATGAAGAAGCGTAAGAGGAAAAAGTAAGAAAAAGAAAAATGATGTTGTTGTATTTATTTTTTTTTCACTTCTACAGCAAAAGCATTGCACACGCAAAACAGTGAGAGAGATGCTTTCCACCTTTGAATGGGTAGGGTGGACCTCGGAAACCAAATGATTTGCATATCGACAATTTAGCTGCTAGGAGGGAATCTTTGTAAACGAAAAAAAAAAATGATGAAATGAGATATCTTTCATGTGAAACAGTATTTTCTCTCTTTTTGCCCCATGCAACTAACGCTGTCTCGCACAAGATTCTGCCAGTTTGGTTGTGTATCAAGTGAAATTGGCTATAAAAGCAACTATCTGTTTGTTCGATATAGCTTTAAAAGCGCTTTCATCACTGATACTTCTTTTTTTTTCCCCGCAGCTGCCCAGGCAGAGCCACATGCGGTACAAAATAAACTGTTAATTGGTCTTCATGACAGCATATTCTGCATTTCAGCAGAGAAAAAATAAAATGTTGGAATAGGGAGATCGTAGGGGGGGGGTGAGATTCCTCTAACGAGCCTCTTTTTTTTTTTTTTTTTGTGTGTGTGTGTTCAAAAACACGTTCTGATCACGTACACCACTACTCCATCGAAATTCGTGTTGACTTGAGATTCTTCTCAGAACGAGGGTCACCACGAAAAACAGAGATTGAATAACAAAAAAAAAAAAAAGAGAGAGAGAGGCACAATCAGTATGAGTGCAAAAGACAAGAGGAGTTCTTGATCGAAAAAAAAAAAAGAGAAATCAGAAATCATTCCATCTTTTAATATAGACTGGAGCAAGCAAAACACAGAATTGCCATCTGAGACTGGTTGTCGTAACGTATGTGGAAAAATATTCCCGCCCCGTACAACACGCTTGTCTGTTTGATCGACGGTGACGTGTTTTGAATCCGGTAGCTGAAGAAAACTTTTCCGTCTCTTTCTCCTTCTCAGGTGATGGCGCCTGCGAAACAGTTTGTCGCACATACAGTCAAGAAAGAGGAACAGGAAGATAACTGAAACGCGTGAGGAGAAAGCAAGAACTAATAAAGCAAAAAAGCAAAGGGAAAATATTGATAATGATGATAAGAAGAAAAAAAAAGCACGTAGAAGTCGACAAGAGTAAAATAAGAGGAGGAGATAATGAGAAGGGAAAAAAAACGAGAGTGTAAGAAGGAATGAAGGGTAGAGAAGAAAAGAAAAAGGAAAAAAAACAGATGTTTTATTCTCTTTGATGTTGATTTCAGATAAGGGACACTTTAATACGATGTGAGTCCATTGACGGTGAGAGTTCTCAACAGCACCAGCAATTCTGAGACCTGCTGTATGGAATTTCTTACTTCTTCATGATATTCAGCTGAGACTGTACTACGCCTTCTTGCGACCCGCCGCCTCCAGCGCGACGATCGTGCCGGCACAGAAGATCAGGTAGAGAAACAGCAGCTGCAGCCACATCCACAGATTGTCCGACTGCGGATCGCTGTCGAAGCCCAGCAGGTTCAGCTGGTCGTAACCGTTCTTGGGCTGCGTGACGCAGAATTTATCGCCTTTTTCATAATTGTTGCACGCGACGTGCTTGATGTGGCGCAACTCATTCCGAATGACGAGAATGAAGGCCTGGCGGAAGAAGGACGGCTTCTCGATCCAGTACCAGTACGGGCGCAGGCGGTCGGTGCTGGCAAATAAGCCGCCGGCCATGGCGAGGGGCATGAAGATGGCGGGGGCGGCGGCGCCGGCGACGACGAGCGACGGCGAGGCGGTGCCAATCAGGAACCCCAGCGCCGTCGCCACCTGCGACATGGTCGCGAGCACGCCAAAGTAGTAGAAGAAGGCCCCCGGGCTCGCGTGGAGGCCGACCATCCAGTACAGGATGCAGCACTCGACCAAGGCGCAGAAGACGTGGAAGGGCATCTGGGCGACGGTGCGGGCGAGGAAGAACATCGTGGGCGAGTACGCGTCGGCCTGCTGCTCGCGTGTGAAGACGGGGCGCATCCGCTCGAAGACGTTGATCATCAGAAATATCGATGACACGCCGCGGTTCATGACGGTCATGAAGAGCATGCCCTGCCGGTCCTGCAGACCCGTCACGTTGTCGCGCATGTTGAGGAAGATGAGGCCGACGACGACGGAGAAGAAGAGGGCCTGCGAGGCGTAGGAGAAGAGATACAGCGGGTCGCGCGACATCTCCTTCACGTTCCGCTTGACGAGCTCCGCCAGCTGGATGAAGGGGTTGCTGTCGAACTGCGCGCCGTAGGAGTCGAGGAAGGCACCGGCCGACGACTCGGAGTGGCTCTGCGCCAGCCGAACCGCCACCGTGTGCGCCGACCGCGGGCCATTTTTGAGGTACTTCTTCCAGCGCTTGATGAGCACCTTGGAGGTGATGTAGTCCTGCAGCAGCGACATAAAGTAGTCGGTCGGGGTGTAGGTGTCGGGGCACACAAAGCCGATGGAGTTGAAGTAGGGGATGGCGTCGGCCATGGCGCCGTGGTAAACGCAGCGGCCCTGCGTCATGAGCATGAGGTCGTCGAAGTAGGAGATGACCTCGGCGGTGGGCTGGTGGATGGTGTAGATGACGGTGCGGCCGGTGCGCGCGATCTGGCGGGCGAGGTGGATGACTTTCGCGGAGGTGACCGAGTCGAGGCCGCTGGTGGGCTCGTCCAGCAGTAGCACCTTGGGGTCGCAGATGAGCTCGATGCCGATGTTGCAGCGCTTGCGCTCGCCGCCGGAGAGGCCGGCCTCCAGCCCCGCAATGCCCACCTTGGTCTTCTGGCAGTGAGTGAGGCGCAGCACGTCCAGCATCTCGTTGACACGCGTGAAGGTCTCCGCCCGGCCGGTGCCTCTGCGCGTGCGCACGGAGAACCACAAGGCATCAAATGGCGTCGCGAGGGGGGAAATGATATCGTCCTGCGTCACAAACCCCACCGCGCGGCGGTATTCGCGCTGGAATGCAACGTCGCCGAGCTGCCGCCGGCCTGTGAGGCGCAGTTTGCTGCTCGTCGCGAGGCGGTCGCAGACGGCGTTGAGAAACGTCGTCTTGCCTGCGCCCGAGCTGCCCATAATGGCGAGACAGCGGCCGGGCAGCGCGGAGCCGGTGAGGTTCTTGAGGATCTTCAGCGTGCCTGCCGTGTACGACAGTTTTCGCCACGACAGTGGCAGGGAGTAGTTGCCACTCTTAACGCTGCCCGTCGCGCTGAATTCCGCGACGGAGCCCTGGATGTCGAAGCCGCGGCCCACAGTCACGGTTGTCTCGGCGCGAACAGGTTGGCCGTCGTGCTCCCCGCCGCCGTCTCCGAATGGCGCGTGGCTCTGCTCAGGCTGCGGCGCTGGACGCCTCAGCTCTTCTTTCTCCGCGCACGGCTCGTGGGCGGGGGCGTTGTTGGCAGAAATCTCCATTGCGGCTTGCGCGAGTGGGGTGGCGGGGTGGGGTTGGCGGGCGAATGGGTCAGTTTTTTCTCCTTGACTGATGGGAAAGCGAAACGCTGCCTCGTGTCCTTATGATTAGTTTTGAATTACGTTCTTTTGTAGCGTTTGAGTGAAAATAGGGAACCGACAAGAAACGTTGCTGAAGTTTTAGCCATCGGAAAACGCAGACGGATGCAAAAATGTGGCGCACTGGAGTTTCGACTCTTTCAGAAGTGAGATATGTGAAAGGCACACGCGAGGAAGCAGCATTTATTTCGTGATACAAAAGGAGAGAACCAAAAGACTCATTCATTCCACCGCTCACTCACAGCAATCAGAGCGGGTGTGTGGAAAGACGGGGTGAGGGGGTGCAATCAAAAAATAAGATGTGACAGAAAAAAAAAAGAAAGAGGATTAGATGTGGGGGTGATACATGTGAGGACAAATCAGGGAAAGACACACAACAAAAGGAACAGCGGCGTTTTCGGCTGACGACGAGTTGACGGTCAAAAACGACAAAGACGTGAATCGTACAGAGCTGTGAGAAATAAAACTCCCACAGACAAAGACGACAAGCGCACTCTTTCCGAGTTTTATGACTCGCCACAGCGTCTCCAGCTTAGGCCATCGAGATTTTTCGATGTAATTTGTTGGGGTTGTAGCCCTTGTTCATGATAAGCGTGAGCGCATCCGCGAACTCGTTGTAAAACTCGATCTCGTTAGCACTGTACCGGTACAGCCAGCCGCGGCACAGCGCGTCGTCCAGCAGCATCACATCGACATCGCGCATCGTCACAAACTCACAGGGACTTGCCCGCGGGATCTCCGGCTCCAACTCAAAGTGCGCGTCAAGAGCGGCGTTGGAGGGTCCCGAAGACGACGAGGGCGGCGCGGAGCCTGGGATGAACTGAGCCTCGCCGCTGCGGCCGTAAAGGCTCGTCGTCTCGGCGCCGTCCCCGTCGCTGCTTCCTGTGGCTGATTGCCGGCGCTCAGCCTCGTCAACAGCCTGTTGCGCCAGCTCCTGTGCGCGCATCCTGCGCTTCTCCGAATCGACGATCTGGTCCGAAAAGGGGTCGACGTACACGACATCACGCGCGCGGTCCTTCTCCTGGCACGAGTAGAAGCGGTCGTGCCGCTTGCTGAAGAGTCCAAAGAGAGAGCGGTTGGGCCTCCAGTTGTAGTCGAGCAGGAGGTTGAAGTACTGCGAGTCAAAGACGTACGGGTCCATGGTGCACTTGGCCTTGATGTCCGGCAGGTGGAACATGTCCGTGCCGGGGCCCGGCGCGCGCTGCCGTAGGTACGGCGCGACCTCATGCGTAGTGTGAAAGTTGGCCGCCTCGTGAAAACCCAGCGTGCGCACGGCCCCCAGCAGCGCGACGAGCTGCGGCAGCGAGAAGCCCTCGCTCGCCAGCACACGCTTCATGCGCACCACGTCGCGGCTGTCCTCGGGCACCAGCGACGGCGTGATCACGAGCAGGTCCTCCTTCTCCAGGAAATCGGGCGGGTGATCGCGGCCGCGCGCGGTGAGAACGCTCGGCCCGCCGAGACGCGCGGAGCTCTTGGCCACCACAAGGGACCACAGATCCGGGATGCTGAAGGCGGGCTGCGCCGTGTGCAGGTCCCACACAAAGTCGAGAAGCTGGTGCGCCTCGGGCTCGAGGACGGCAGGGGCGACAATGGGGCAGCCAAAGGGCGTCTGCGTGCCGCTCAGCACGTGGTGCGCCGCCATGCGCAGCGCGGCGACGGCGAGGTCCGGTCGGGAGAAGAGCTTGTCGTCGATCGTCTGCGAGACGTAGATGTCGTCGCCGGACGGGCGCAGCCGGTTGTACACGCGGTTCCCAAAGTAGTACAAGATGGAGACGCTGTACGCAAAAACGGCCAGGCCGACGCAGAGGGCGGCTGTCTCCCACCACGGACGCTCGCGGGCGCTGCGGTGCGCCATCTCCGGACGGTCCCACGGCACCCGGCAGACAGACGTCGGCCTCAGCGCCAATGAAAGCCGCCTCATCGAGGGGTGCAGCAGCCCCGTCGCCCGCCGCGAAACTGTCCTGCGCAGCATGGGGGCAGCCAGTGATTACGTCTCCGAGAGAAGTATTTGTGTGTGGCAACGCGGGGGAGTGGGTTCTGTTTTGAGCAGTTCTAGCTTTTGTTTGTCTTCTCGCTCTTTAGTGGTTTTTTTTTCGTTAAACGGTGATGAAAAGGGGGGTAGGGGGGGGGATTAGTACGATAGTGTCTGTAGATGACCACTATTCCTATTGTAGCCTGAACAGGAGTGCAAAAATATATATGCACTCATGGCAAAAGAAAAGCTATTGCACTTTTTTTCCTTCTTCCTCTTTCTCTCTCTCCCTCGGTCGCATGAACGGTAAGTCAAAAAGGAAAAAAAAAACTGATGATCTCATAATGAGGAAAACAATATAGCACGGAACTTCGGAAAAGTACGGAGTAGCGGTGAGTGCGTTCGAATAACAACGTGGATTGAGAAATCGCGATAGCAGAAAAAAAAAACAGAGTAAATTAAGATAAGTATTGACAGATTTAATAAATAAATAAAGAAAAAAATAGGATGAGAAATATTCGATAGCGGACGTTAATCTCGTACGATTCAAAAAAAAAGGGGGAAAAATGAAGCTCCTACAAAGTGGACTCGGCACGCTTGTTACAAAAAGGGAGAGGTGATCACATATATAGTGAAAGTACGTACAAGTGAAGCAGCGGGATCAAGAACCGCAATCCTGAGCCCTGAAGAGACAGCAAGATGAAGAAGCGGCGGCTATGTTCCTGTGAAGGTGATGCAGGACTTGAGCGTAATCGGTGAGCCGTCCTCCTCCACAAACTTGGCGCGCTTGAACATCTCCGACACGTTGCGGGACGGGGCCACCTCGAGCACCTCGCGGCAGCCGCGTGTGACCACCATCTCGTTCATCGCGTCGATCCACTGCACCGGGTGCGCAAACTGGGCGGCGAGGACGGCCGCGCACATGTCCCGCACGCTGCCCTCCGCGGCGCCGGCGCTGAAGGTGTCGCCGATGAGCGAGCTCGCGTAGCGCCCCTTGTGGGGGTTCTCGCCGACGTTGAGGAAGCGCATCATGTCACGCGTGTCGGTCTGGTAGTCCGGGTCGAAGGGGTCAAAGACACGGCCGTTGAGGTTCGTGACCCACAGAGGCCGGCGGCGCGCCGACGACTCGGCGAGGCGGTCGCCGTCACCGTTCAGGGAGAGCAGCTCGCGCAGACGGCCCTCCTCGGGGAGCGCGCGAAGTACAGACGGCAGGAAGCGATCCGCGTTGCGCCGCAGCACGCTGCTATGGAACGGCACCTCCACCACCAGCGGGATAAACCACGACTTTTTCTTCAGTCCACTGCGTCCATCGCCGTCCAGACTGAGGTGCTCGAGCTGCTCGGTGGAGGGGGTGTAGCCGTCGTCCGGGCCACGCACGAAGCGGCGGAAGGTCGCGCGCGTGCCGTATTTGCGGTACGCCGACGTGACAAAGTCGGCGGCGCCCTTCCCGACCGCCGCGGCCTCCGCCAGCGTAGGCATCGCGACGCCCTCCTTGGTGTCGAGGTTGACGGAGCGCAGCGCGGTGCGGACGAGGGACGCCGCGTCGGCGCCGCCGCCGCAGTTGGCGCGGAACTGCGGGTCAAGGCACTTGCCCAGCACCGCCAGCGCCACCGCGTCCCCGGAGACGACGTACTGCTCGTGCGAGAGGTTGTAATTGCACACCTCCAGCAACGACGTCGTGTGCGACAGCGCGCGGGCGATGAGCTCCACCAGCACAAAGAAGATGTCGTCCGCCTTGTTGGGGTCCGCGTCGAGCTGCGCGCGGGAGGGGTTGCAGGCGTACATGCGGTACCGCGCGCGGTTGTGTCTGGGGACGACGTCGTCCATCAGTAGCCCACGGCGGAAAACCAGCTCGACCGCATCCTCGGGACTGAAGACACCGAGAGCGGCGAGCGCGCTGAACTCGCCTAGGCTGTGACCGGCCACGCACGCAAAGTCGGAGAGCTGCAGACGCTGGCGGCCCGTCTTGAGAGATTCCAGTAGGAGCATGTGCGCCGTCACCACGGCCGGCTGCGTGATGAAGCTGAGCGCCATGACGCCGGACTCGTGTTCCACGCGTAGCGTGGGCTGCCGCGACTCGGGCGACGGCGGTGCCGCGGCGCTCTCGTCACTATGGTCATCGAGGCGGATAGCCTCGGGGAACATGAGTAACTGCCGCGGGTTCTCGCTCAGCACCTCCTGCATGTTGATACCGGTGCGATCGCGCAGCGAGTCACGAATGCGCGTCCACAGCGCGGCGACGGGCGGCTGCGTCACCACGTTCATTCCCATCTCTTTTCTGTACGTTCCCTGCCCCGAGAACACCAGCGCCCGTGCCGCCAAGCCGCGAGTCGAGTTCATCATTTCAGATCGATAGTGTCGTTGTTGGTGGTCCTGGTACTCGCGTATTGTTACTATTGTTTGTTGCCTATTGTAATTGAAATGTTCGCGAGACCGTGAAAAAATCTGTTCTTTACTTGTTTGTGTGTATGTGTGTGTGTGGGGGGGGGGGGGTGAAGGTCAGATCTTGTATCGTTTAGAGCTTGAAATCGTGTGAAATGAATTTAGAATGTGATTAGATGTGGAGCAGACAGACAGTTGTCATAACAGTAGCGCTGAAAGTACAACGGCGCAGCGAGAAAACGATTACCGTTTCGATATAGTTGTCGAGACTTCAAAGTCGGAGTAGAAACCGTGGCGAGGAAAACAAAGTGTAACAGCTGCTTCCTTTTCGTGCATTTCGACGTCGTATTTATTGTCCCCTCTTCTTGTTTCTCTCTCATCGTGTGCCTCGTAACTAGAAGTAATTCGCGTTTGCTCCAATGTGTTTTCACTTCTATCATCCTTACAGTCTCTATACGTAATCCGTATCGAAAGAATACCGGATGAGATGAAACAAGGAAGAGGTTAATGCGAAAGAAGAAAAAAATGTACGGAGAACAATACAAAGAATTCGAGATCTAGTCTATAATGAGAACGGGGAAAAAAACAGAGAGAGAGAGAGGAGAGAGAGAGAGCAGTCGGCATCGTGCCGCTGAGTTCGAAGCAGTCCGTGTCCAGGGGGGGGGGGGGAAAGAGGACAGCAGTAAACAAAAGTAGTACAAGAGGGTCACCCTCAACGGCAAGATGTAAAGATATATTATTGCACGTGCGAACAACACACCAATTAAATGTCGTTGTCTGCAGCACCGCCAGCACCGCCACTGCTGACATGGCTGGTGCCTCCGCTGAGGCCGGTGCTGAAGCTGTGGCCGCCACCGCCGCCCATGAGCGGGGGCATGGGGACGGCGAGACCGGGAGAGCCCGCGCCGGAGACGCTGGGGCGAGCGCTGCTGCCTGTGTGGTGGCTGCTCGTGTTGGCGCCCGACGCGCCGTCGGTGGTGAGCGGGAAGTGGTAGGCGCCGAGTGCGGGCGTGGAGGACGCCAGCGAAGACCCGGCGTTGGGGGAGGTGACGCTGAGGTTGAGCGGCGCCGCGGCGGGTCCCGGCAGAGAGGGGGGCTGAGGCACGCCGACGCCGGGCGAGGAGGGGACCTGGATGGATAGCTGCGGCGGCTGCAGCGGCTGGGGCGTGCCGGGGGAGATGGAGCCCGACGAGTTACGCGCGGGCATCGGCGAGAGCGGGATGGCCGCCGGCGTCGAGAGCGACGGCGAGCCCGAGAGCGGCATCGGCGGCGGTGGGACGTGGAGGCCGCCCGACGCCGGCGGGGGCGGCGCGAGCAGGCCCAGCTCGGAGGAGAAGCCGGAGGGTGTGCTGCGGGCGTCCTTGCGCTGGTCCTCCCGCCTGGACACGCGAAGAGACGACACCGTCGAGGAGTTCCGGGACGACGCCTTGCGCCGGCGACGCTCCGGCGACGCTGATGACGACGAAGAGGACGACGACGACGAGGAAGATGAAGAGGAGCTGCTGCTGCTGCTGCTGCGACTGCTCCGCACACTCGACGACGCCGAAGAGGATGACGACGACGAGGATGACGAGGACGAAGAATCTTGCAGGAGCAGCCTAGGCGATTTGGCGCGGTCCTTTCGTTTTTTGCTCTTCTCCGATTTCTTTTTCTTCTTATTGCCACTGCTACTGTGGTGTTCCCTTCCGCGGCGGCGCTTCTCGTCGTCGCGCGCGCGGGGCGGTTGGCGCTCGTCCAACGCCGACTGCACCATAATGTTGAGCTGGCGCGTCAGGCTCTGCACCGCCTTGCCGAGGTCCCGCACAAAGTCGGCGTGCTGCGACGGCAGCTTGTCCAGCGGCACCTGCAGGCAGTCGTGGTATACGGTGGTGACGTACGAGAGGTTGGCGCCGAGGCACTGCAACTGAAAGAGGGCGTTGTACACGATGAAGTGGCACACAGTGCCGTCCTTGGGGGTGGGGAGGTGGTTGATCGGGTTGCGCCGCATCTTGGCCAGCTGCTCCTCGCTCGCGCGGCTCTCGCCAGTCTGCGGGTTCTGTGCGCCGGCGATGAGCTGGTTCGCGATCTGCAACACAATGTTGGAGAGCCGCAGCGCCGCCTCCACGCTCGCGTCGATGCCCTCGCCGTAGCGCTTAAAGTCGGAGGTCATCTCGGCGGCGTTGAGGAGGCTGAACTCGCGCTTCACCGTCGTCGCGAGCGTCTCGCAGGTCGACTGCAGCTGGTAGGCCACGTCGTACTGCAGCAGGTACAGAAAGGTGTCGGAGTGGGCGATGTTGAGCGGCGTCGGGTCCACGTACGCGCGCGAGAGCGCCGGCCCCGTCGCACTGTGCCGCACGCGACCTCCGTCGCGGCGCCGTCCTGCCGCCGTTTTCAACGACCACACGCACAATGTACGGCTTTCCTGCGGAATCGTAGAGGGCACTACCATCAGCACCAGCGTAGTTGTACGACAGTCTCTGCGCGGCGGTGGGGGTGAGAAAGCGTCCGTCAGACAGCGGGGCCGTCAACTCGCCGCCGCCGCCAACGCCGCCTGCGGCAGCGCGCGTGACGCGGCAGGTCATCTCGACGAACCCGATGGTCTCGCCGGAGGTGGGGTGCGTGACGGCGTAGCTGCGGTACGTCCGTGGCAAGTCGGCGGAGCCCGCGAGATCGCACGGCACCGCCCACTCTCCCAGCGGCCCAACACCGTCGCCGCCGATCTCGTGCAGGCTGCACTGGCACTGCGTCGGCAGCGCGCGGCGCAGGTCGTCCTCCGACATGTCAAACTCTGCCTTGTGGCAGACGTTGAAGATGATCGACGAGCGTGCGCGCTGCGGTGTGGTGGTGTCGGATCCGGGAGGAGGCGCCTCACCTTCTTTGTCCTGTGACCGCACCGCCACGGTTGGAAAATCTAAGAAGCGCGCCGTCACGCTGCAGCTCGCGTAGGGACTCACCGGCTCCGTCAGCCCGTACACGCGTTTCACCGCCACCTCCAGGTTGAACATTGTGAGATGGTTTTTTAACGGGATGAGTGAAAAGGGGCCAGGGGCAGATAGAAGAACAAGAGTCGGTTATGTCTGATAGATGAAAAAAAAAACTGAGACTAATAATATAAGATCTAGAATACAAATATAGATCTATGTAAGAGCAAAAGAAAGAGAGATACAATTATAATACTTTTTTAAATCCTCCTAGTCGTTGTCGACACAAAGAGGAAGCAGATTGCCCGTCTTATCGCTCCTTTTCTTTCTCTGCTTCTTTTTTTCAGATCGTTTTTTTTAATGCAACTTTGATACTCTATGCGGGGTAAAATCAAAAAAAGAAAATCTGCTCTATAAGTGTTTCCTTTGTACATTTTTTTCCAAATAGTAAGTGAGATGGTGTAATGAGGAGAATAAGGAGGAGTTGCACGACGGTGCGGTGCGCTCAAGATGAGCCAGAAAACACCAAAGGCAAACTGCAACGACACGTGTCGCGTCACCTAGTCTTCGCATTGTACATTTCATCCTTTCATTGAGAGAAGAGAATGATACGCGGCAAAACCCCTCCACGGCGTTTTGAGTGGATACTTGCTGAGTTTCCCTTGTATGCACATCACCGTCGATAAAAAAAAAAAAAAGAAAAACACCTAATAGCAGTGAGCTGTCGCGCAATGTGAAAACGGCAGCTATGCTTTTTGGCACATACGCCGCACATTGCCACAAGTGAAGTTAAACTGTGTTTTTTTTTCCTCTCTTTTTTTCTGCTTGGAAAATATAGTCGCGAGTCATGTGCTTAAAGGATGATGATAATACGAGAAAGATACGTTGGGTAAACGCAACATGTGAACAAGATATGGCAGGAGTGCAGTGTGTGCGCGTGTGTCCATTCCCTACAGATCCTCGCTGTCGTCGTCCTTGCCCTTGCCCGTGCCGCGACGGCCGCCGCTCGGCGGCTTCTGCGGGCTCTCGCCGCCCTCAGCGCCCTTCTTGTACTTGCCGCGCTGGAAGCGTTTGTCGACCAGGTCGCTAGTCTTGAAGGAGGAGCCGCTGGCCGCGACAAGATCCGGCCTGGTGGCCATGATCTCCTCGGCGCTGGGGACGGCGACGCGCGAGCGCAGGCGGCCGGTGCCCTTGGCCACCTCGCCGCCCGACACGCTGTCGTCGGCACCGGTGGTCTTGAAGGCCTCCTGGTTGATCTTCTCCAGCAGCGCGTCTTGCTGTTTCTGCAACGCGTGCGCGCGGTCGCGGCGCGTCCGGGAGGGGCGGCGCGGAGTCTCCTCGGACTTGGGCAGCGCCTCGGAGCCGTCGGAGAAGCGCGAGGGCCGGACGATGTCGCGCGAGCCGGTCTTGCCGCGGTCGATGTAGGCGCGCTTGTTGATCTCGCGCTCCTCGTCGGTCTCCTCCATGCTCACCGCGATGCGCTGCGAGTCGGCGCGCAGGCTCTCCTCCTTCTCAATGTCGCCGAGCGCCTCGGAGAGCGCGCGCGAGTCGTCGGACTTGAGGCGGATCTCCTCCTCCTGCGCGCTCACCATCATCTGCAGCAGCTGGTCCTCGGCGAGGCTGCTGCTCTCCGGCGCCGTGTACTCGGTCGCCGACGAGTCCTGGTTCTCCGACTCGTGGTTGGCCAGCAGGCTGCCGTGCGCCTGCACAATCTCCCCTGCGCGTCCTCCAGCAGCGGCATCTGCCCGGCAAAGTTGAGCGGGTACGGGTTCTTGGAGCCGGCGACGTACTTGTCCAGCTCGCGGTCGATGTGGGCCTGGATGTCCTTCTGCGGAATGTAGTTGATGTGGCTCATGTACTGCAGTCGCTCGCTCGCGCGCTCGTACCAGTAGAAGAACTGCCGCTCGTGGAACTCGCGGAGGAGGTCGAGGTGCTTCTTGCGCAGCGCCTGCCGGCCGTGCGCCACCTCCTGCGCCTCGCGCCGCTTGCGCTCCTGCCCCTGCATCTCGTAGTCCCACTGCGCCAGCTGCGCCGCCTTGGTGATGTTGTACTTGTAGATGTACTCGTCGGCGTTGACGCGGAAGGACTCGAACCACTGCCGCTTGTAGACGCGCCGCAGGTGCTCGAACTGCGCCTCGTGCACGTTGCGCCACAGCTCGTTCTGCTTCCACATCCAGTGGCGGTAGGGTGTCAGAAAGCCGGTCATGCGACGTCCGTGCTCGGACTTGGACGGCAAGTTGTAGTACGGCCGCATCTGGCGGCCCCTAATGTCGGAGCGCCGCATCATGATTGCACCTCACACCGCTGCTACGTGTACTCAGTGCAGATTATGATGGAGTGTAGATTCTAATTCACCTTGAGTGTATTTTTTTTTTTTTTTTTTTGATTGGGTCAAGGCGAAGAAAATCACAAGAGGAGAATGCAACAGTGTATCAAAAAGAAAAAAAAAACGTCATGCATAGGATTACACTGCGGGGTATCAGTTGCGAAGCGGATTCCGCTGAGAATGTACTCATGTTTAGCGAAAGAACACAATTGCAAGCGCTCTTACTGTGTACTTGAGGTGAGATATGCAGGAAGGCAAATATATATATATATATAAGCACTGGGATGGCAAGAAAGAAAAAGAGTAAGCAACCAAGGACAATGATGCCACTACGAGAAACCAATACGAAAAAGTCAGCAGGGGGAGGGAGAGGGGGGAGGGGGAGGAAGAACAATAGATGAAGTTCATGAGCATCGTCAGACAAAGCAGGGTGGTGATTCGGATAAGATAAAGTGAATTCTCAACAAGCAATGAGAAATACCCTCTACTTACACTCGTACATCTCTTCGGTGCTGCGTTGCACTTCCTCCTCAGGAACGGTGGCCCTTTCAAACCTCCTCATGAACTCGACGCAGCTCGCCACGACGCGCTGCCGCTGCTCTGTGTCCTGGTAGTCGACCGGCTCCACCAGCGCGCGCGTGCTGCCCGCCGCCGGCCTCGGCAGCGGCAGCACAGTAGAGCCGAGGACGCTGTCAGGGACGCACACCTCCAGTCGCAGCCGCTCGAAGTTGCGCCAGTACTCAGCCGTCGAGCCCACCTCCACCCGCTCCGGCCGCTGCGTCCCAATGTCGATGAAGAGCGGCTCCCGCAGCGCCGCGTAGTTGCCGTCGTCGGCCGCCTCCGCCGCACCGCCAGGCGGGACAGCGCCGACGCCGGTGTAGGCGTACTGCTGCTGGTAGAGGTTGCGGTGTGCGTCGTCGGGGGCTGCGATGCCGTCTCCGTACGCCTGCTCCCCCTCCTCGCCCGGCGGGTGCTCCGCTCCCGACGCGTTGCGCTCGTCCAGATGCTCCTCGTTTGAATTATCGGCAGGGCGGAAGCCTTCGCCGTGCGAAGCCACCGTCGCATCCGGTGACCTGTCTTGACGCGGGCCCATGGCAGCGGCGGCGCCCGCGCCAGCAATACCATTGGGGCTGAACGCTCCAGCAGCAGCAGCAGTGCCGGCGTAGGGGTCAATACTTCCCGTATGCGTACTATAAGCGGCCGCGTTGGAGGAGAAGGAGGGGGGCATTTGGGCGGAGGCCGCGCGGTGTGGGTTCAGCGTGACGAAGCAGGCATCGCACACACGCACGGGTTCCCGCATGTCGCGGAGCGGGATCGGGCACGTGTGTGAGGAGCAGTTGGCACAGAAAATCATTCCGCAGTTACGGCAGTGGTGCTTCCGCACCGTCACCGAGAAGACGGTGCCGCATTGATTGCACGCCGCCACCTCCTCGTCCTTCTGCCAGTACTCCTTCGACTGACCTTCGCCCATTGCAACGTATGCGAGAAATAGAGAGAGAGAGAGAGAGAGAGAGAGAGAGAGAGAGAGAGAGAGAGAGAGAGGCAAAGGGAGGAGGCTTTAGTAGATAGATGTCAAGATACCTAATATTTCGACTGTGTTTCCACGGTTTCTTGTTGATGTTGTGTTCCGCTGTTGTTAAGTATGGAAAAGGAGAAACAGGGGAGGGAAGGGAGAAATTCAAAGAGAGTGCAACGTTATGACAACACAAGTGCGCAAATAGTTATAGCCAAGACTATCATAGAAAAGGAAGGAAAAAGAAGCATCGGCTCTCCTGGGAGAAATGCAGGTGTGTCTGTGTGAGTCCCTTTCTTGGAGCAGCACATTTGAACCGCCGCATACACAACCATATCAAAAGGGATGATGCTCCAGCGCTCTAACGGATTCGTAAATATTTCCTTTTCAATGTAAAACAAATTTGGCTTTCATCCTCATTATGGGGCGTAGAAGATCTGGTGGTGAATAAAAAATGTCGTTCAAAGGTGAATTGGAAAAAGAGGAGGATCGTGGAAAAGGCGGCTAGAATGCCTGTATTGTGGATATCTGAGATCATATTGGTAGTCTGGCAGATGTATGCTCTATAGTAGGAAAGAAAGAACTGAATGCGTTCTGGACTTCTATGAGATGGAGAAGACGCAAAAGGAAAGATGAAGTAACTTCAATAGAGGAAAAAGGCTTAGAGAATTCTGTAAATCTTTGATGTAGTTTTAGTGGTGAGACGTGTAAACTGAGGAAACTCCATACAACACAGAGAAAAAAAAAACGGAGAATACATATATATATATATATATAGAGAGAGAGAGAGAGAGAGAAAAAGAGAAGGAAAAGTATGGAAGTAGTAATAGCAATCTGTGAACTCTATGATGATCATGCTGTTGAGCGTTCTGGCAGCATGAAGGGAGGAAAAAAAAAACAAAGTTTCAAAAAAAAGAAAAAGGACCGTAATAGATAACTATCAAATGCGAGCAAACGCCCACTAGTACGGATAGTCGCGCAAGTCCATCGTGATGATGTTGGAGCTCTCCTCCTCCTTGTTCTTCATCACGCCGACGAGCATGTCGGCCATGTGGTAGAGCTGGTCCTTGAGCGACACCACCACGAACTGGCAGTGCTGGCTGTGCGTGCGCAGGTAGTTGGCGAGCTTCTCCACGTTGCCCACGTCGAGGGCGGCGTCGACCTCGTCGAGCACGAAGAACGGCGTCGGGGAGGCGGCGTGGATGGCGAAGAGCAGCGCGAGGGCGGCCATGGTGCGCTCGCCCCCGGAGAGCATCTCCATGCGCATGAAGCGCTTGAGCGGCGGCGTCGCGTGGTAGGTGGTGCCGGCCAGGTACGGCTCGTCGAGGTCCTCGAGGCTCAGGTACGCGGAGCCGGCCACCTCGTGCGCGCGGGTGCCGACCGTCAGCTGCTTGTACACCTGGTCCACCGACGCGGCGATGCGCTCGTAGACGGCCATGAAGCGCTCCGTGCGCTGCTGCTTCACGCGCGTGAACTCGGCGTGCGCCTTGCGGGCGCGCTCCTTGGCCTCCTCCAGCACCGCCGCCGAGCCGCCCAGCCGGTCCTCCGCCGCCCCGTAGCGCGTCGCGGCCCGCAGGTTGGGTGCGAGCGCCTCCATCTCGGCCGCCAGCTGCTCCACGAGCGCCTCCGTCTCGCGCTTGTACGCCGCGGCGCGCTCGGGGTCCGACGCCGTCTCCACCAGCTGGTCGCTCAGTCCGCTGAAGTCGAGGCACACCACGCCGCCGCTCGCACCCTTCCGGCCGCCGCCGGCGCCGCCCTGGCCGCCCGCGGCAGCGTCGGCGATGGAGAAAACCTCCGAACTCGTGAGGCGCGCCGCACCGCCGCGGGTGACGTCGCCCTCGCGCTTGCGCTTGCCGCCGCGTCCAGAGGTGGCGCCGGCCGAGGACGGGGAGGAGGAGGAGGAGGAGAGAAGAGGGGGTCGCCTGGCTCGCGGCAGGGTTGCCGAAGACCAGCTCCACCTCCTCCATCTCGCAGCGGCGCACAACGTTGAGGCGGCGCTGGCGCAGCGTGTCGCAGGCGGCCTGCAGCGCGGTCGAGCCCTTGCGCGCGATGGCGAGGCGGTTCATCGCGGCCTCCCCGTCGCGGGTCGCGTCGCGGATTTTCGTCTCGTACGCGGCGAGCTCGTCGCGGGCCTTGGCGACCGCGGCCTTGACGGCGTCGGCGTGCTTCTGCGCCTTCGCAACGATCGCCTTGTATGCGGTATGGTCCTTTTCCACCTTGGCGACCTCCGCCGACAGGTGCTTCTCCGTCTCCTCCGCGTCCCGCACGGCGGCGCCGGCGCCGGAGCGCTTCTGCTCGAGCTCGAGTGACGTCTCGAGGCGGTGCAGCAGCACGCGCAGCTCCTGGCGCCGCTCCGCCTGCGCGCGCGCCTGCTCGCCCTCGCGCGCCTCCAGCTCCGCCAGGTCCGGCACCTTGGCCCGCTTCTTGAAGTCGCCCAGCACGCGCTCCTCTGCCGCCTCGATGGCGGCCGTCTGCTCCGCCAGCGTCGCCGCGCTCGCGCCCTCCAGCTCCGCGACGTACCGCGCGCGCCGCGTCTCCAGTGCGGCGGCGACGTCGGCCAGGCGCTTCAGGTCGGCCTGCACCGCCGCCTCCTTGGCGGCCGTCGCCTTGATCTCACCCTCGAGCGCGGCGACGCGCCCGGCGACAAACTGGATGCGAGACTCCAGGTCGCGGATGGTGATGCGGGTGCGCGCGAGCTCCGCCTCGCCGCCGGCGGCCGCCTCCGCCATGAGCCTGTCGCGCACCGCGCGCAGGTCGTCGTACTTCTTCTCGTCCCACTTGCGCGCGCGGCTCTGCGCCGCGGCGAGGCCGCCCTGCACGCTGCCGTTCTTGAGCAGCATGGTGCCGTCGAGCGTCACGACCTTGTGGCGCTCGCCGCCCGCCTGCCCGTAGGCGACGCGCTTCGCCTCGGCCAGCGTGTCGCAGAGGAGCGTCTGCCCGACGGCGAAGAGCACGGCGGGCTCGAGCGCCGGCTCGTACTGCACCACGTCGAGCACCGGCTTGCAGCTCCCGCCGAGGGTGCGCAGGCGGTCGTCGACGGGCTTGGTCTGCAGCGCGTCGAGTGGGAGGAACGTCATCGGGGGCAGGCGCTGCTCCTTGAGGTACCGCACGCACGCGAGCGCCGTCTCGGAGGTGTCGACGACGACGGCCTCGAGGTTGCGGCCGAGCGTCACGGTGACGGCGTTGCGGTGGCGCTCGTTGGGGATCGCGCAGAGGTCGACGAGGCGGCCGCGGATGGGAAAGAGCGCGCGCAGCGACTGCAGGGCGTCGGCGAGGCGGCTGCGCTGGCGGTCAGAGTCCTTGAGGTGGCGAAACTCGTAGAGCTGCTCCTGCACGCGCGCCAGCTCCACGTCCCGCTCGCGGGCGCGCTGCTGCGCCGTCACCAGGGCCGCCTGCGCCTGCGTCAGCTGGCTGCGGAGGTCCGCAAGCGTCGCCTGCTGGTCGCCCAGACGGGTGTGGAGCTCCCGGAGTAGGCGGCCGTGCGCTGCGCCGCCTGCTCCACCTCCGCGCGCTGCTGTCGCTGCATGTCGGCGGCCTTGTCGCACTGCTTCACCGCCTCTGCCGTTGAGGCGCGCTGGCGCATCGTCGTCTCGCGCTGCTGCCGGAGGGTGACGGTCGCGCAGTCGGCCTCGCGCCGCAGCGCGCGGTACTCCTCCAGCTGCGCCGGCGTCAGGCGCGCCGCGAGGGTGCCCCCGGCCGCCTCGGCGCACGACTTCTCGAACTCGGCGAGGGCGGCCTTCTGCAGGCGCAGCTGCTCCTCGATGCGGCGCACCTCCGCGGAGCGCACCGTCTCGGTCTTGCGGAGGGCGGCGATGGCGGTGCGGTGGCTGTCCTGCTTGCGGCGCAGGTGCGCGAGGGCGGCGGTGATGCGGTCCATGGTATTGTGCTTGGTGCGCATGTCGTCGGCGGCGGCGCGGCTGCGGCGCAGCTCCTCCAGGTACGCCTTGTGGAGCTCCGCGTAGCGCTTCTTCATGTCGCGCAGCAGCGGCTCCGTGTCGGCGCTGCGCTGCAGTTCGGCGAGGCGCTGCTCGAACTTGGCGAGCTCCGCCTTTTGGTGCTCCAGCGCCGTCTCGATGCCGAAGAGCTCCACCATCGCCAGGTCGCGGCGGCACTCGCGGTGCTGCCTGAGCGCCTCCTCGAAGCGCTCCGCCTCCTTCTTGGCCAGACGCATCTGGTTCACCGCGACCGTCGCGCCGCGCTTCTCGACGGAGGCGGCGGAGAGCGCCTCGTTGGCCGTCTCCAGCACCGCCTTGGCCGCGTCGTAGTCGCGCCGCAGCTCGCCGCTGCCGCTCACCTGCTCCAGCAGCTCCGTCAGCTGCCGCGCCTTCTGCTGCGCGACCGCCTCCACCTGGTGCTGGAACACGAGGAAGTTGCCGACGCGCGCGCCGATCTGGTGCCGCTCCAGCGCCGCCGCGAACTCCTTCTCGCTCACCGTCTTGCCGTTGACGGCGGCGCTGACGGCGCCGTGCGCGTCGACGGAACGCGTGAAGGTCGTCTCCGCGGGGTTCTTGCCAGAGGCGGCGGCGGCGGCGCCGGAGCCGCGGCGTCCGGCAGTAGCAGCAGCGGCGGCGGCGGCGGGGGACTCGGCTTGACGCAGCACGATCGAGACACTGCAGCCGCCCTTGGCGCCGGCGCGGCGGTGCACGAGGTCGGCCGGCCGGCGGCCGCGCAGGACGGAGGTGCCGGCGGTGCTCACCACGAAGCTGAGCGCGTCCATCAGGTTGGACTTTCCGGCGCCGTTGGGCCCGACGATGCACGTGAAGTCCTTGAAGGGCCCCACCGTGACGTGGCCGCCGTAGCTCTTGAAGTTATGCAGGTGCACGCAGTGGATCTTCCACGCCGCAGGGGGGACGGCGGGGGCAGTCATGGCGAGGCGCTTCTATGTGCGGTGGAGAAATGAGATATGAAGACGCAGCTAATGT